>OW119924.1:5781774-6981774 GCA_933210815.1 Meta bourneti | reverse complement strand
AGATCTTCGCCTTGGTTTTATGTAACCCCGATTAATAGCCATTTTTGTTTATGTAAAGAGGGATGTAAGGTTTTTTGCTATTTCTCTGTTTTTTGCCTCACATTTTGAAAAAATTATTCAAATTTGGTACCTTCCTTCTATGGAACAGCATGCAGTGAAGTACTTTCAGTTAATGGATCCTGCCATCAAGAAAAATGTGCGTTGATGGGCACGATACGGAACTTTATTGAAAACATTGAAAGACTGGGGTTTGGCAAAATAATAAACTATATTGAACCGCGCGACTGCACTTAAATTCGTATTTAGGCAAATTTATGTGGAGTTGACTTCAGAAAGGAGATGACTCATTTGTTGCTATTTTGAATGCCGTTAGGGATTTTTGGCCACCAAAAGAGTTGCGAAAGTTTGGCGTAATCTCCAACTTTCATGCTGAACTGGGTAGTACGTAAGTACTTTCCCTTCAACCATTTTCAACAAACATAAAATCAAGGCGTAGATCTTATGAGTGTGTTGTAACATCACGCTTACCTTAGTGATTCTAAATAACACAACTGGCGACAATTTTCGTTTGTTGAAAATCGTTGACGAGAAAGTACATAAGTACCTTGAGCTTCTGACTTGTTTCCCAGTGGAGAATTTTATGTATTAGGGGTACCCATAAGTAATGTCGTTTTTGCGGGCATGTACTTTTGGCATGTTTCTTAGGGTTCCTACAGCATTGAGCTCATTCCAGTTTTGGTCGTTAAAGTGTATATGTTAGGGTACATATGATCAATCAGTTTATTAATAACCAGCTAATATTAATAACCAAATAAAAAGGTTTTAAAGTTCATGTGATAAATTCTTACAAAAGTGAATAATTTGTAAGAATTTATCACATGAACTAGTGATTATTAACAATTTGCAACTATGAACGGTAAATGCAATAATTTTTAATGTGTTCGGTTTGAGACTTGCCATTACACATGCTTATGACAGTAAATACTACTGCGTCAGTGCATTCGACAATCTAGGTTGTTCTAGATGCTCTGTGTTGTGAATTTGATGTTGCTTTCATTGTTAGTTGCTAGTACGTGCATAATTGTTTTTACATTTTCACTAATTTTAGTGAAAATGTTAAATTTAACACTTTTAATTTTAATAAACACTAATTTTATAATGAAAATGTAATAAATACAAAACTTATTTTTATTAAATTCACCAGGCGTCATTGGAAGTTATTAATATTTACTGGTAAATGTTATATGTTATTAATCACATTGACCAAAAGACACAGTAATTAATAATATTAGCCTGTTATTAACCCTCCAAGTGGCACGCCCGAATACGCTAAAGAAATTCAGTTCGAATACAACCCCAAAAAATTCCCACATGGCAAAACGGCAGACCCGAAATACCCGGACATATTGTACGGGCCCCCAGACATCTCATTCCTTGAAATATTTTGGGTATGCTGCCCACTACGATGAAATATCACTGAACTGTACTCTAGCATGCTGCTAGAAGGGTTAATACTAACTGGATTTACTACATGAACCCCTAACACATACACGTTATACTTTCAGCTGAGATTTCTGAGAGTTAAATATCCTTTATGAACTGAATAACTGTAAACCTGGAATTAGGCATTGCATCTCTTTCAGTTAATTGCTGTCAAACCGCAACTATAGCGAATATCAATGCAATTTATGCAAATTGTTTAGACTTTTGCAAGTGCCAACAATGGTTCAACAGATTTTGAAGTAGAAGGTCCACGCCAAACAATTGAGGAAATTTCAGAAAGAATAAATGCTTCTTGGTCAACCATTCAACATCACTTGAAATTCATTGGAAGTTTCGACATGCTAGTGTATGGGTACCCCATATGCTGAGTGATGAACTGCAAGGTCCTCCATATGCAACTTTCTCACAAACCCCCATAAAAAATAACTGTTATTTGTTTGTATCATAATGGGATAGGAGAGAAATAGGTTCATTCCTGACCCCTCATCGGGGAGATCCTTTGAAGGTTTGGAAGTGAATGGATGCTAGTCTGCTATGATGGAACCGCTGAACTGAAACCATTTTGATTTAATTTTAGATTAGTCTCGAAATTTGCCTTGAATTGTTTAACTTTGTAAGTGCTGTAAATTTAATATGTGTTTGTTTAAAGCTGTTTTCTATGCCTCAATCCACTCGCCACTACATAAATTCATCTCGTGATGTTACACTGTCTCTTGAGACGGACTGTAGAACCAAGACCTATTGTGGTGACGTAATTTTCAGTTCACAGATAACATTTCTGTATAAATCTTAAAATTCTCAGTCTAAAGTGAACTTAGAGGATCAACTGTACAGCTTTGATATACGCTTATTTTAGTGGCAATGCTTTTGGTGCACTTTTTATGCTGCCTAGGAAGAAATTCTTAGAAAAAACATTTTCTTAACAGCATAGAATAAGCCTTATTATCACGAACACTTCTACAAAACCAAGTGAAAGTCTGAAAGGGAACTTTTTGTAGCAAACTTCATTATATGTTGCATTTATCGCAAAAAGAATCTGATTTAATTAATCCCAATTCCTTTAAGGAAATCCTAAAAAAGCTGCTTATCCTAATAAATGCATACAAAATAAACGATTAGCCACTCTCCATTTCCTAAAGTTGCCCTACTGCCAGAAAATTTAAGCTTCAAATTTCGCGAAAGAATACCCTGAAACTTATCTACAACACACAATAAAGAAGACATGTTAAAATAGGAAAAGATGACGCTTTTCAAAAATAAAAAATAGCAAGAAACAGTATAACATGATGCAACTGCATTGGGCCATGACTAATATCAAACTGGACGTTTTAATTCTTCAAATTTACATGAAATGCAAAAGAATTGGAAAAAACAATTTTAAAGGACCAAGGAAATCAAAGGACAATTTAATGGAAATGTAAAGAATATTCTAAATGAAAATTTAAACTTTTTGCTTGCCGAAGTTTCCATAAAAGTGTGAATAATGTTAATAAAGATGGGTTACCTTTATCTGCCATAATTCACTACAAAAAGTGCACCAAAAACATTTCCACCAAAGTATGAGTACTGGATAAATCAATGTTGTACCGGTTAAACATATACACCATGATGAGGGTTTGAATCTGGATCATTGCAACCACAATGCAATATACTAACCACTATACTATCACTGCTGTCTATGTCATTCAAAATTCTAACTATCATGTAGCTGAGTATAACTGAATAATCGCATTTAAACACGCAGACACTTGTTCGAAAATTTCCAAAAAAACAAACACTTGAATGCAAAAACTCAGTGATGTTCATTTCTTTACAAAAATGTGGTATGAATGAGAAGTATTTTACGGAATGGCAAAAAATTATGTCCTGTGGCCTTTCCCTTTGGGATTGATCCTGGATTGTCGCTAATAGCCCATTAGTTACTATTGCCCATTTGCCCCCTCCAGTGTACCAAAAATACAACTACCTACCAACTATGCCCTCGGAGTTACATCTTTAGGTGTGTACGGGCTTCACGGACCCGAGGTATCCTAGTGATCTTTTCTTTTCCCACGGAGATTACTTAATTCATTTCACAACTTTACAATGCAGTTACTCAAAATCGATAAGCTTGTTATACTTCATTTTACTATGCATTACTTCTTGAATATGTGAAACTTTATTTTATACTAAAATATTCTTGTGTTTCAGAATTCTCTTGTGGCAAATTCGCAGCTACTTCTGATTGGGTATAATGCTGTTGATGGCAAGCCATACATTATGACTAAGATAGATATTGAAGAGATTTTAACTCCAAATATCATGGTGTATGAGGTATCCTCTTTACGAGATTCTACTTTCATGTATTGCAGCATTAAATATTGCTACCATAGAGTAACCCAGTTCTACCACAACCTAGGGCTGCTGTAGCCCTGTTGGAAGAGTAGTGGATTAGCAATCGGAGGGTTGCGACTTCGAAACTCGGTACAGCCAAAGACCATGGAGGCTGGTGCACGTTGATTCTGTCGTGGCTTCATGTGTCCTAAATTGGTGTGGAAGTTTGGAGAGAGGTTCCAATTCAGGTGTCGACCTTGTCATCTGAGCTGGTTCAAAATTGGGTGGTGTTCTCGGCTCTTTCCCTTGGGGATTGATCCCGGACTGTTGCCAATGGCCTGTTGTGTTGCTCCAACGTGTTGTTAATCCAACAACCTACCCAAAACTATCTAGATTTGCCAATAGGAAGTCGAATACAATTTTGTGTTCTTGGGGCTGATGCACGTTAAATCTGTCATGGCCTCAAATGTCCACATTGGTATGGTGTGGAAGTTTGGAGAGTGGGGTGTCAGCTGAGGTGTTGTTCTCGTCATCCGAACATAGTTCAAAATTACGAGGCGTCCTCAGAACTTTCCCTTCAGTGTGGATCCCGGACCATCGCCAGTAGCCTGTTGTGTTGCTTCAGTGCAATCTTAATTAACTACCTACTTAAAATCGTATCCATGTCAAAATTGCAACGTAACAACCACAAGCATGGTAAATTTTGTCTGTAATGCATATACAGCTCCTCTATTTTACTCTTTATGACAAATGGTTTACGGTTTTATATTCAATTGCTGTGTTTACCATTATACAGGGTGATTCTACGGTCATGGGACAAACTTGGAAGGGTGGTAAAGCTTACTAAAACATACATTTTTCGTATAGGAATGTATGTTTCGGAAGTGACGCGTGGAGGCACGAACACAAATGAGACATGAACAGAAAAACAGTGTTTATTTACAAAATCCTTGCAAAGTGCTTCTTTGCAGCAATGTTTACAATAAATGCTCAAAATTGAGACCACCAACTGTAATACAAACTCGGCTACTGTGATTGGCTGGCAATTCTGTGGGTAGAGGGCAGTAGTGTGCCTGGCTATCCGTGATTTGATGCATCTGTGGGAAAATGTCATTTGCAACTGTGCTGTCGGCAGTGATGGGAGATTTTACAAATAGTGAAAAGGCGGACATGCATATGATGTATGGTGCTGCTAATGGGAATGGCAGAGCAGCACTACGGCTGTATCAGGGATGTTTTCCGAACAGGCGTGTGCCGAACCACAAAATGTTTGAGCGGTTGCATCGGCACCTTTGTGAAAATGGTTCATTCATCGCCAGCTCTGACGGAAGAACTGGATCAAGAATTGTACAACATCCAAACATGGAAGAAACCATCTTGAACATTGTGGATGAATCACCCCACACAAGTACAAGAGCTATTGCACATCATGTACATGTGAGTCAACCCAACGTTTGGAAAGTCTTAAATGAAGAACGTTTACACCCATTCCATATTCAGAGAGTCCAAGCATTGCAGACAAGTGATTACCCGCTGTGCGTAGAATTATGCCAATGGTTTTTGCAGCAGTGTGTTGCAGCTACTATATTTCCCAGCTTCTGTGCTATTCACAGATGAGGTGACTTTTACACAGGAAGGTGTTTTCAATGTGCACAATACTCATGTGTGGGCAATAGAAAATCTACACGCTACACATCCACATGCATTCCAAAAAAGCTTCTCTGTGAATGTTTGGGCGGTTGTTGTGAACGATTTCCTCATAGCCCATATCTCCTACCAACGCAACTCAATGGCTCACATTATAGTATTTTTCTGGAAGAGGTTTTACCAGAATTGCTGCAAGATGTTCCAACTGTCATTCGTAATCACATGTGGTTTCAGCATGATAGTGCGCCAGCCCATTTCAACATGGTTGTCCGCAATTACCTGGATGCCAGTTTTGCAGGGCATGGTGGACCAGTCCGATGGCCACCCCGATTGCTAGATTTATCAAGCATCGATTACTTCTTAACCTCTTCACTACCGACTTTATAAAAATTGCTTCAAATTGGGGTTTGATTCTTAAAAATGCCTTTAAATACTTCAGAGTTCTCAAATATACTTCCTTTTTGACAGTCACATCATTAGGGGGCATAAAATTTTAGGTACACATATGTGTACCTTAGGTCTTAACTACGTTGAAAGTGATATATTTCTTAAATTATCAAGTACTGATTAAGAACATATATATTGATATAAATTGCATTGTCATATTTTTTTAAGTGCAATAATATATTATAGAGAAGTTTAGAGAGACAGAACAACAAATTTTATGAATTTAATTTTTTTATTATGTGGTAACAACAAATTTTATGAATTTAATTTTTTTGTTATGTGGAGTGATACACTTCAAAACAGTTGTTCTTCATTACACAAAGGTACATTTTGCATTTTACACACATAATTCTTGTTCTAGATTTGCATCCAGGGGAACCTGAACTTTGAAGCATTCTTACCATTCATGAATTTAGGCAAATGGCCCACATTATCCAATCGTACATCCTTTATAGGTTGATTTATAACCTTTCTTTGTTTTCTGGGAGGTTTATCTTCCTCCGAACTAAGGGAAACTTGTCTCTGACGGGAATTCCTAGTTTTATTTCCCTCATACTTTAATAAACCTTGTACAACCTGCATTCAGTTGTCAATGAGGGACATGAATTTTGACCGATTAGCTTTCTTGAAGCGTGCATACGACACCCAGCAGTTTGAAACAACCAGATCCACAAAATGAGTAAACACTCTAACTTTCCATTTCTTTTTCTGCATAGCACACCTATAATAGGCCAAATAGCGGTCATATAAGTCTATACCACCCATTGTTTTGGTTTAGGTAAAGTCAGACATTTTTCTCTGATAGAGTCTAAGAGTCTGACCTTCCAAAGTTTATCAGGATTATTTTTCTGTTTTGTGGGGCCTCGTTATCTGCAAAGTGGAGATTATTCCTCAGTTCGAACATCCTGTTTCTTGACATTGCCTCTTTAATGCAGGTAATTGATAGGTCTCGTGACCAATACAGTTTGGCTTGATGAAACTTCAATGTTCCCGTCAAAATATGTATTCCAACCAACTGCATAATTTCATTAACATTTGTGTTCACTGACTTACGATTTCTTTTTTGTACAGAATACAAATTAGTCTGGGAGGCTACTTCCTCAAAAAACTTAACATTTAAATATTCAAAGAAAACATTCAATGGTGAAGGTGGCTCAGGTACATCATCAAATATGTCTTCATCACATGTACCTTTCTGAATCATTCTGAAATTGAAAAGATAAAATGATTGAAAGGAAATATATATATTTGGTATATATTAAGACAGGATTTAGATATAATGGTAATTAAATATAAGTAGGTAATTTAAATATTAGAAACGAATAAAACAGTTTCATATCAAAGAAAAAAGTATACAGCCTGATTAAATATGAATTATATCTACAATAAATGTGCAGTAAATCTACAAACGCGAAAACATCTAATGTTACAAACCAAATGAGGATAAAACTATGAAGGAAAAATAACTAGCACTTAATAAATTTCTTATGTGAATACACATTATGACTAGACTACCTCTTGGATTTCCAAGTATTACCAGCTTTCCTAGGAGTAGATCCAGAGGTACTTGTGGACGGTCCTTTTGATTCATTCAGTGCATAATATTCCTCTTCTGAGTCACTTTCACCATCGTCTGACTATCACTGGCCATCCATCATCACTTTCTTCAGACGCATCAGAAAAATCCCTCTGTTGCAATAAAGCTTCAATTTCTTCTTCAGTCAAGATTTCTGTTAAAAAAACTCCACTTTATATTGCAGGCATCCATACATAGTTTGTACAGATAATTCAATCTAAATCACATCAAGAAGGTAAAAACGAAATCTTTACATTTTTTGAAATAAAATAAGTTTCTCATAAAAATATTATTCTTTGCTTATAAGCCCTCTAGGTTAGAAAGCATTCTAAAAAGTTTATTACGCAAAACTCTACGGAGCAGAGCATATAATAAACGAGTACATATTTTTGACCACTACGTACACACACGTGGACCTGCATAAAAATCTCAATCATATGTGCTAAAATTAAATTTAATCCTAACAAAACATGCCAATAGATACCTTTAGTAATGATTGTTAAAAAATGATAATCATTAAGCCTTAAAAATATTTAAAACAAATAAAAATAACTTACTTTTACGAGCACGCTGAGACGACACCATTTCTTCAAAATCGCTTCCGAATAACAAACATTCCACTGGAACTTGAGATTTGTACTGCCATTTATTGGTATCAATCGAAAGCTTGGACATCCACGCATGTGTACCCGAGTTCTTAACTACCAATTTTTTCAGAAAGATTATTTTTAAGGTGAAAGAGTCGAGGTCCACATAATGTGGACCTACGCAGCGAAGAGGTTATGGGGGCATCTGAAGACCATCATTTACGGGACTCCAGTTGACTCAATTAAGGACCTCGTTGCTCGACTATCTATTGCAGCTGCAAGCGTGCACGAAATGCCTGGCATCTTTGGAACGGTTCGCCAGTCACTCCTTCGACACTACCAAGCATGTATTACTGTTGGTGGTCGCAATTTTGAGCATTTATTGTAAACATTGCTGCAAAGAAGCACTTTGCAAGGATTTTGTAAATAAACAATGTTTTTCTGTTCATGTCTCATTTATGTTCGTGCCTCCACGCGTCACTTCCGAAACATACATTCCTATACGAAAAATGTATGTTTTAGTAAGCTGTACCACCCCTCCAAGTTTGTCCCATGACCGTAGAATCACCCTATATAGAATTATGCCAAACATTGTGATTTATTCTGCTGCTAAATACCAAAAGTCGTGAAAGAGAGTAAATGACAGGCTGTTCAAGATGTTTTATACTTTTTTTAATTTGAAACAAATGGTCATAATCTATTTTACTTTTTGCAGGTTTCTTCATTCACAAGCTGATATAAACTAGCGTTTCAAAATGCTTAGAGAAGCAGCACTGAAGCACAATGCTAATTTAGGAATGATTATTAGTGGAAACGTTGGGTATTAATTTTTGATTTTTGTTTATTTTGTTACAAAAGCATGACACTTTTGTTTAAGTCTTAAGTTCACATTATGTTTGAAATTCTTATCAATTATGATTTTTCTCTATCATGTATTGGCTAATTTGAGATTCTCCTTATTTCTTTAAGGTGCGTGAATACACTAAAAAACACGAAAATTGACCAGAATATCAATTTGTTTTTTATTGCCCAAAACTTTAAAGTCTTAATTATATCTTAATTAGAAAATTAATTAATAACTTAACCTGACTTTTTCACACTGAAATGATTTTAAACATAAACCAATGGCCTATTGTAAAATTAAAGTCAAAATTAAAAATCTTCTATAGTGCAGTGGTTCTGAAACTGCTTCACGGAGCCCTAAGGGATCCTCAGCCACTCTAGGAAAATGAAATAAGTAAAAATTAAATAAAATAAAGAATAAGAAACAAAAAGTAGAATCAAAATAAGAAAACTAGAAATTACATTCTGAACAAAAAATTTTCAAGTTGAATTTTACACCTTCTCTAGCATACGACGCTTGGTCATTCCGCTGCCACTAGCTGTAAAATTATTGTAGTATGAGACGGACATATGACGAGGCTGAGTGAGGCACCGGCCTGTCTCACATACTCTGTCACGTGCCTCAAATGGTTCAATTTATTGAGCTTTGGAAGAACTTTTATATATGGCCAATTTTGACATTATCGTGTGTATTGGTCTTTCTTATACCAGTGTAAAAAACAAATTACACTAAGTCATTGAGTCTGCAAAAAAAAGTTTTGGGGCAATGGCAGATGGGTCCTTAAAATTGTCTTCATGATTGGCTCCAATGCAATTCAGGATGTGTGAGGCTTGTAATAAGCCACACTTTGTACAGGTGGGAAAGGACTTCTGGCCATCAATGAATATCATCTTTTTCAAATGGCCAGATCGGAGTCTGGTAAGCATAAAGTTTTCCAGAGCAAATTGAAGGCAAGCAGCTCTCTTGATGTTCCACTGAGGTACCAGTGATGAAAGGGTACTGGAGATGATCTGCGCAATTTCTTTTTAAGTACATACAGGTGATCGTCCACTTAGAGCAGGGCGGTACTTTCTCTTGTGCCAGGTTGTTTATTTGCTCCAGCTTTTGATAAGTTGGCTCTCTCATTGCCTGGAATGCCAACATGCGATGGGAGCCATTAAAAATTTATTTTAGAATTTTTATTGAAACTTAATATTGAAAGGGCTATTTTTTTCAAAAGAGGGTCAAAACTGGTGAGGCATTTTTTAATTGCTAGAATTGCTGCCTGCAAAGCAATGTAAATAGGAGCTAACTTTTAGGGACTTTTTAAAGGATTTAGTTGTGTGTATTGGTAGTAGTTGAGAATAAATTGAGATATGGTGAATTTCAAAGTTTTAAAAATTTAATTTCATTGTATTGACATTGCACAATAGTTTAAATATCTACTATCTATCACCTCTTCCTCCCCCTGTAACACTACTGCTCAACCATAGAAACTGATTCTAAAAAGGGCTCCGTGAGTCAAAAAGATTGGGAACCTTTGTTCTAGTGTATACATACACCTCAAACCATTTCAGAATGAACAATTTTGTCCAAAAATAAACTTGTTCGTGTTGAAGTCATTGCATATTCAGAGAGTAAATTTCTTAATGTTGAGTCTGTAATGAAGAAAAAGATGCTTAAAGTTTCAGTTTAAAGATGAGTTCATATAGAAAAATTAGTCAAACTATAATTTTGTTTAAAATAAGAACACAAATTTAATAAACACACAGTACCCTAAAAATGACCAAAAAGTCAAAATTTTCTCTTTACTATCTTTCATTATGCCAACTTTATTAAAGTTTTTCTATCAAATGTAAGGATTGATTTGCAGATGGAATAAGAATTTTAAAATATCGAAATATTTTATGAAAATTGAATTTTTTTAATTATTGTGAACCTAAAAATATTATTTTTTGCAATGGATATTTAATGGTGTATTGGAATAAGGTACATTAAAACATTTTGCTGTGAACCTAAAAACAAAAACATGTTCAAAAGGGTACTGTGTCCCCTTAAGCATATAAAAAGCAGTAAATAACTTAAATACAGTATGCCGATTTAAATCAAACTTTAAATTTTCTTGTTTTTCTTAATTGAAGTTTAATAATATGGGACAGAATGTATGTTATTTTATTCAAATAAGTTTTAAAATTTTCTCCCACTCAGTAAAGAATGACCTATTTTAACTGAAATTAACTGGATTCTCTATTAGATATGATAGTATTAATTGGGATGAAGTGGTGCCAAATTTAAGAAATTATTGGGGGAAGTAAAACATCACACTTAATTTATAAGAAACTAGCTGGGTAACAAAAAGGCCAGAAAATTAAAATTTCCTCCTTGTTAAAATGGTTGCTTACACTGGGGCTGGGGCTTGTTAAATCTGTCGTGGCCTCAAATGTCCTCATGTTGGTGTGGTGTGGAAATTTGGAGAGGGGTACCAGCTCAAGTTTTATCCTCGTCATTTTTGGTTCAAAATGAAGTGGTGGTGTCCTCGATCCTTCCCTTCAAGATTGATCCTGCACCGTTGCCAATAGCCCGTTGTATTGCTCTAGTGACATTAATTAACTTTATTAAAATGATTGTTCTTTAATTTAGAATTTTAAGTATTTTGAATTTGTATCATGAAATACGATTAAAATTAAAGAAAAAAAAAGAGATCCTATGATAAATTTTATTGTTTTAATCTTTCAAAAATTATATAAATCACAATACTATCTAGAAACTATACTGTGATTTGCATGTCTCATATCTAACAAGTTTAAACATGTAGAGGGAACAAAGTAATAAAAGTCATAAAATCCAATTAACAAATTTTAAAAATCTGATTTAAATCAAATAAATCCGAATTTTATTTTTTTCATATGCTGTTTAAAAACAATCATTTTGGTTTTGCTTATGTATACCTAAGTTGGCATGTATTATCTGTTCATTCTTGAAAGGCTCTGATATCAGCATGAAATAGTTATCGAGCGCACCATATATATTTTTGTTTTATCGTTTGTAAAAGAATTTTGCTAGGAATTTGGTAAAAGAATTTTGCTTATCTGAGGAATATTGTGCTCCTTCTATAAGCATAGCACTACGTAATGGATGCAATTTTGCAAGATCATAACAAATTCTACATAAACTTGGTAACTTTAAGTTGAGATTATTTTCTATCCAATATGACTTCCTTAAAGAATTTGGGGACCACGGTAGCCAGGTTGGGAGAGTAATGGATTAGCAACTGGAGGGTTATGAATTCGAAACTCAGTCCAGCCAAAGACTTGTGTACACAGCGGCTGGTGCATGTTAAATCTGTCATGGCCTTTGGTGTGGAAGTTTGGAGAGTGGAGTGCTAGCTTAGGTGTTCTCGTCATCCGATCATTGTCCAGACTGACGAGGCATTGTCCTCGGTTTTTCCCTTTGGGATTGATCCCGCAGTCGCCATTACCCCTTTGTGTTGCTCCAGTGCAACGTTAATTACCTGTAATACCATGGGCTGTCTAAAATTATCCTGAGTGGTATTTTGAAGAGTGTCAGGTTTATTAATATGAGTATGAAACCTTGTATGAAATTATATTGTTTAGTTTTATGAAATGGCTACAAACTTGCTTTCCTTGCAGGAAGTTAACAGTCTTTGTATAGTTGCCAGCAGCTGTAGTTCTCGAATTCAGTTTTTTTCGATAGAAAAGATGCCCATGGTAAAGATTACGGAAATGGTAAGACTTTCATGGAATGACTCATCGCCGTATTAACTTGTGCAGGGTGTTTCAGAACCTCCCGAGGGTGTCTTGATGAGGTACCTCGTCATTAGTAAAACTGGCCAGATCTCGATGGACGATATATCTCATCATTAGATTTAAAATGATCTGATCGAACATTGGCGATATCTCAATGATGAGGTATTTCGTCATTAGCAAAATTAGTCAGACCTTCTTGGACGAGTTGTTTTGCAGTGGATGAATTCGAGCTGTACTGATTCAGGTGCATTTTCAGACAAAATGGCAAAAGCATTGCTAAATAAATCTAGCAACGGTTTTACTTTCTATAATCAGAAAAACGATCCTTAAAATAATATGTGGTGAGTTGGGTCGCCAATAAATCAACTTAACGAAGTTCAGCTGATATTCAATTAAAACACATTTCACCTGAAATTTATCTATCTACAACTCTAAATACAGAAGGCCATGGTAAAATCAAAAGAGAATGATTTAGAACATTTAATAAGATTCAAATAAAAGTAAGAAACGATACAACCTGATGTGACTTCACTGTTCTGTGGTTCCAGTACAAACTGAAAGTCTAATTCTTCAAATTTGCAGGAAACTGAAAATAATTGGAAGAAAATTCGAAAGGACCAATAACATTAAAGGACAATAAAACGCAAATGAAAAGAGCATTCCAAAATATTCAAGAACCGAAAAGGGCAGAAAATTTTAACTTTGCCATATTCCTAATAAAGTGGAGTTGCCTTTGCCTGCCACTACTAACTACAAAAAAGTCTTTATATCAAAGGTGTACTGAATAATTCTTGCAGTTCAAAACTAACAACTTCCCTTTAAATTAAGATATTGGTTACAAGCAAGAAAAATGTTGATTTTATTTTGGTCAGGATAACAGCTTTCGTCCTCGGTTCTTTCAATGCATAGTGATCACATCTTCAAGTCAACAATGGAGACACTAAGATTCCTTAACCCTGTAATGGCTAACCTCTGATACAAAAACCTGAGGTGTTATTGTACTTCGAAACATGTTTATTTTTAGTTTATAAGTGGAAAATGGTGTCTTGTAAACAGCCAAGTATATCACTTTTATTTTGTCCACCAAGAAGCCTAATGTACAGAGTGCTTCGAAAATATCTGGCCAAATTATAAAGGGTGGTAGAGGGGCCACTAGTAGTGCAAGCCCCGTAAATAGTTGCTCAACTGAGCAGGGATTCAAGTTCTAGAGTAACTAAAAGACTTTTTGTTGCTATTTTTAAGAATGTGCTATTTCACAAGCAGCCCCATAAATAGTTATTTGACTGAGCACAAGGGTGTGTTTTCAGATTCTAGAGCAGTGGTTCTTAGCCTAGGGGTGCGAGAAAGCATTTTCAGTGGTGCGAGAGAAGTTTCGATGGATGACAGCGATTTAATAAAGGACGATCTTATTGAAATACAAGCCAATGCGCTTATTCAAATGGGATTTAAAAAACTGGACTTAGAACGATTCTGTTGTACACAGAACCTTATCCACAGCTGGCAAAAGCAGCATTGCAGACACTTTTACCATTTGCCACCACCTACCTGTGTGAAATGGGATTTTCATCACTTTTGCACATAAAAACAAAAGCCAGAAATCGTTTCAATGCATGTGATGACTTGCGAGTGGCTCTTTAGAAAAAGGAAAATCGCTACAAAAGTATTATTATGAATAAACAAGATAGCCATTAAAAATTGAGATATTGTTTTGTATGTAAATGTATGTTTATTTTTCAATAATTAATCTTGCAATAGAAGTAATTTCATAAAGAAATAGAAACATTTTTTTAAGGGGTGCGAGAATTTATTTTTAGATTCAAGGGGCTGCCGATCACTAAAAAGGTTAAAAACCACTGCTATAGAGCAACTAAAATGCTTCTTTGTTGCTATTTTTAAGAATTTGCTACTATTTCAAAAGCAGTGCGGTAAATAGTTACTCAACTAAGCACGAGGGTGCATTTTCAGGTTCTAGAGCAACTAAAATAAACTTTGCTATTTTTAAGAATTTATGCTATTATTTCACAAGTGGTCAGTAAAAAGTGACTCAGAACAAGGGTGTGTTTTCAGGTTCTAGAGAAAGGAAAAGTGCCGAAGGGAATAGCCATCAGCACATTCAACCACACCAAGCTTCTGTGGCTGCTGAGCGGCCAGTCGTGTGAGGACTGCACTGCCTCTCTCCACATTCCTGACGACGGCTACATCAGCTGCAACATGACATTTAGAGTTATCGCCCTCAAGTCCCTCCTGGGTTCGGAGAAGCGGTTCATTGTCCAGGAGAAGGACTTTGCGAGCTGCTTCGACCGGAGGAACACCCCGAAGGGACGCCACTGCTCGGAGAGCCACATCAGACTTCCAGAAAAACTGCCACCACCCGAAAGTGTTCCTACTAAGCCAGAAACTGCCCCCAAGAGCAGCCCTCACCACATCCTCAAGACCCCGCGGAAGCTGTTCTGCGACAAAGCCGTCGAAGCCCGCCTGGACGACCCTCCTCCCGCCGCCAACGACCTAGATAACGATGACAACAAAAGTGTCCTTAGCTACTACTCTGCCGAGTCCATGGTGATGCCAAAGAAAGCCGAGCACAACGCATCGAGCAACGAGGACTACTACAGCATCGAGCACTATTCCTCCTCGATGAGCCGCGGCAGCACCCTCCGCGGAGGGAACGCCACCGACCGGAAGATCTCCGACATCGAGCGGTGCGTGATGGACATGTTCGAGACACACAGCACGGAGCTGGGTGACATCAAAGCCGAGCTGCGCGAGTTGAAGAAGGTCGTGTCGGGGATATCGGCCATGCACTACGGCACGCTGGCCTGCGCCAAGACCCCTTCCAACGCCCAGCTGCTGTGCCACATCCAGGAGCTCCAGCACAGCGTGCACGTCGTCGAGAACAAGCTGGACAGCATGACGATCGACATCAACTCGAGGATGAAGCACCAGGACCGCAAGCTTAGCGAGATACGGAAGGAACTTAATACTTTAATATCCAAGCATACCTAAGAGTCTCCAAATAAGGTATTGTCTAGTTCATGATTAAGCTCAAAACATGTAAATAAATAATTACTCAGCACATATTTTTTGGTGTAAAATTAAATTCAATAGCAGAGATTGCCTTTGTCTGTTTTATTATAAAACTCAAACATACATTCTTAAAATTTTCAGAAACAATTTCAAAAGGAACTTAATACTTTAATGTCTCAGCTTACATTAGTTTCCTAATAAGGTATTGTCAGTTCATGATTAAGCTCGAAACACAGGGTATGAAAAAAGCATGATTTTTTTTATCAAAAACATCGGATTTATTTAATTTAAATCAGATTTTTATGATTTTAATTAATTCCTTCCCCTACAAGTTTCAATTTGTTGGACATGAGGCACGCAAATTATAGTGAAGTTTCTAGATAGTTTTGATTTACTTGAACATTAATATTTTTTATGTAAAACATTAACCCTTCCAGCGGCATGCCGAATACGCTTGGAAAATTCAGTTCGAATATAACCCGAAAAATTTCCATACAGCAAAGCAGCAGACCCGAAATATTCGGACATATTGTACGGACCCCTAGACATCTCGTTCCTCGAAATATTTTGGGTATGCCGCCCACTATGAAATCTCACTGAACTGTACTCAGGTATGCCGCTAGAAGGGTTAACGTATTAGGAAATATAATGGTAAATTTTTGAAAGATTAAAATGCGACAGGAATTAGCTCAGTAAATCACATGATAGAGTAAATAAAAACAATGCCCCAAATGCCAAGCATGAGCAATATTTTTCCATCTGGTTCTCAAGTGGTTTAGATTACATTGAGTTGCAAGCTAAACCACTTCCAGCTTGCTTCCCATAACCAGTGACATGAAAGTTTTGGATCCGGATAAATAAGGTTGCTGGATCCCAATGACACCATATTAAGAATTTTTTCAATCGTACAAATTTCAAAAAAATTTTGCATTATATATTTATCATTTTAGAATAAAATGTTTTGAATTACTTTAATTATTTTGATATAAAATAATTAATTGTTCAAGACTTGAGAAAAAAATCATGTCACCAATAGAAAATAAAATAAAAGGAGCTTGCATCATGAAAAATTCCTACTTCTCATTAATGTTTAGCTTGCAAAAATAACTTATTGGTGAAAATTGTTATTTTTTTGTTAGTTAACAGTAAAACACGAGACATGAAAATACATAAATTTGAAATCAAATACAGGTAACCCCCGTATAACACGGTGCTTTTATAGCACAGATTCACTCTAACACGGTTCGAGAATTGGGAACATCCCCGTATAACGCGGTGCTTTTATGGAATGATTGGAACAACGATGTGAAAAGGACGGCATTATGAAAGTTTAATTTAAATGGTGTAGCATGGGAATATCCTAAGAACTACACGTGCGGATATTATCTCGAGATAAATTAAATAAAAAGTAACTTAGCTTAGAAGACATGTGTCTCGGGGATCCCCGCTCGTCATCAAAAAGAAAAAATGGCAAGAACGCTTAACACGTTTCTCAAAACTGCAACGTCGTTGGACTGAGGCGAAAAAAATATAGCGTATTCTTCCTCTCCATGCTTTTTATCAGTTTTTCAGGAGGTCACAAATCAGGGGAGATGGACTTCCTGATTCGCTGTTTTTAAACTAGCTCATCTGTAATTTGTTAGACGGACACACATGACGTAACTTTCTGGAAGATTCTTAGCATAGTTAATGAGCGTCACTGGAGCGAGGGAGAAAATGGAATTGAGAAATAAAGGACTTAAAAAAATAAATGGCATCACTGATCTCGTGGCTGTCACTCAGAGGATGAGGGTATCTTGCCAAAAAGAAAACACCCTCGGTTAATAGTGCTTAGTGGTGACGAAGAAAACATTGTTTAATTCATATTAATATGTATTACTTAAGAAAATTTTAATAAAGATATTTATCTTAATTATGAAAATATAATAGCATGTTTTTTAATTTTTGGAACTTAACCCCCCCTTTTCGTACTAGCTCTTTGTTTCGTATAACACTGATTCGCATAACACGGCAATTTTTTGGAACATAACTCCCGTGTTATACGGGGGTTACCTGTATGCCTAGTTTTCAAATTCTTTGAGCATTGATAATTATTTCATATGTATATTCCAAACACACAAAAAGGGTTTATATAACACAAGAAAATGAAGCTTTTCTCTGAACAGCATAGAACGAGCGTAATAGCATCCCCAGAACATGCTAATTCAGTTGAATTTTGAGCTTGCAATAAAAATGTATCATTCCAATCATAATCATTCAAATTAGCTTTCTACTTCAATTCTCTATAATCTTTTCTAAACATACTCAATTATCAGAAGTAAATTAACTTTTACATTCCAAATTTCAATTCCATAAATATTAAATAGTTATTCTAGCAGTGTGAAGAGTACTAATTGATTAATACATAAAATATTTCCCAATAAATTCAAATAAAAATTAACCAATATAATATACAAAACAAAATAAAACTTTTTAAAATTGCCAATTATACAGATTTATGTGCAAAATTGGAATGCTTTTGTGATACTGCAGAAAATCTTTTCATTGTAAGTCTTTATTTTTTTATGAAGATTACAATACTAATAACTAGAACATCTTAAAAAGAGCAAATTGCCACAATTTTAATAATTTGAGTGAATATATTTCAAACATCTTTACTGATCATATGGAGAATGGTTTACAATTGGCCATGTGATTTAGTCACATATGGAATGTTTAAAACAAGACCTGATGAGCAGGCTTGTGAGTGACACCTATTGGTCAATGGCCCAAGATGAAAATACATACTTGTCTGGTAATTATGATTCCAATCAACAAATACTGGTATTTAGTGTCTTCTAAGGGAGGATGATTTTTAATATAATTTTGGGGAATTCAGTACCAGTGAAGTTAACTTATTTGAATAAAATAACGCATCGTGTTCAGTTATTTCATTTTCAATATTAAACATAACAGAAAGAATAAAATTTAATATTTTGATTTAAATCAATTTTTTTAATAAAAATCACTTGATTTAAATCGACATACCCTGTCAAAATATGTAAATAAATTACTCAGCACATATTTTTTGGTGTAAAATTAAATTTCAATAGCAGAAATTGCCTTTGTTAGTATGTATTAGAAAACTCAAAACGCATTCTCGTACGATTTTCCGAAACAATTTCGAAAGGAACTTAAGCTTTAATATCTAAACATACATAAGAATCCAAATAAGGTATTGTCTAGTTTATGATTAAGCTCGAAACATGTAAATAAATAATGACTAAAAGCATTTTTTGGTATCAAAATAAATTCATAGCAGATTGCCTTTGTCAGTGTTTTATTAATAAACTCAAATGAACATTCTCTTGTGATTTTCAGAAACAAAAATTTCGAAAGGAACTTAATACTTTAATATCTAAACATACATAAGTCTCCAAATAAGGTATTGTCTAGTTGATTAAGCTCAAAACATGTAAATAATTAGTCAGCACATTCAGCCAAGCATTAGTCAGCCAATTTTTTGGTGTAAAATTAAATTCAATAGCAGAGATCGCCTTTGTCAGTGTTTTATTAGAAAACTCAAACATACGTTCTCGTACAGTTATCAGAAACAACAATTGGAACGATCACAACCTTTTTTAACATTTATATATCAAAAGAAATATCGAGGTTTAACAAAAAGGGGGTAGAAAATTTTGTGCCCGGGTTGTTTCAAAACCATCCCAAGAGGTTAGTTGCAAAGTGTGCAGTGGTGTAGACCAGTGTGAGCACTCCCAAGTGCATGAACATTCCTCGCATCCGCTTCTGGGGATCTGCAACAAAAAGTCTACTTAAAATACATAAACAGCAGTTGGAGTAACATAATGGACAGAATTTGTAGCTAAAAACTCTATAACCTAACCGATAAACTCGACCTAAGTGATATATCTAAGTGCTCTGGTAGGTAGTTGAATTAACATCTCACAGGAGCAACACAATGGGCTATTAATGGTGGGATCGATCGAGGACAGCACGTTATTTGGAACCACGGTCAGATGACAAGGTGAACTCCTAAGCTGGCACTCTACTCTCCAAACCATGTCAATTTGAGGCCAATATTTTTAAATTCCTACTACAAATTTTAAGATTTTTCAAATATTTTTTTAGCTACCCCATGAAGTGTTCCCACAATTTTGTGCATGGGATTACATGTACAACTGTTTATTTTTTTTAGAAATATTTTTGTAACAAACACTGAAAAGCAGTCCTAATTGATTTCATCAATTTTTGAAAAAATAACTATTCTTCCAAATCCTCATTCCACAGTTATAAAATATATAATAAACAACCAAAGAAAATTTCAAATCTACATCAATTGCAGAAAAGGCCTTATAAAAAGAAAAAGCCTTTAAATACACTAGTCATGAAAAATAAAAAGCTAAGAAAAAGCACTTTACAGTTTTAAATGGCTTTAGATTTCAATCCTTACATTCGATAGAAAAACTTTAATAACTTGCTAAATAACAGTTACAACTATAAAATTTTGTACGCATTCTTTAAAGTTGCATAATTAATAAAAGATGACAAAAAAATTCCAACATTTAGGTCACTTTTAGGATACTGTGTCTCTTTAAATTAAATAAAGCTAAAATAATAAAATATCAGAACTGAGGAAACTGGTAATGATGTCTCGGTACCAGTAATTTTTACCAATCTCCAAAACCGGTTTTTAAACCCTAAACCAGGCCTTTTGATGATAAATATAGTTACCTCCAGTCGAATAGCCGAGAGCATATGCTATTCTGCCAACCAAGTAGATGATGCCCCCAGCAGCACTCAATTTCTGAACAGACAAGACAAAATAAAAATAATTAGTGACTTAACATTCTTAAAAGAAATGAAAGCTAACTTGATACTAAGTAATAATGCAATATTTAAACACTATTGAAGAAAGCTTTCTCTACAAATGCCAAACATGTATTCAATGAAATTAAAGTAAGATAGGTAATTAATGATGCATTGGAGCAACATAATGGGCTATAGGCCCAATTGGAATTTTGAACCATGGTCAGATGATGAGAACACCTGAACTGTCACTCCAGACTTCCAAACCACGCCAGCGTGAGGACATTTGAGGCTATAACAGATTTAATGTGCACCTGCCTCCACATATACGACGGTCTTTGGTTGGTAATTAATTAATGTCACACTGGAGCAACACACCTGCTATTGGTCAGTCAGGGATCAATCATGAATAGAAAAATCCAAGGACAACGCCTTATCATTTTGAATCATGGTCAAATGATGAGAACACAAGAGTTGGCATCTCTCTCCAAACTTCCATTATTTTATTAAAATTAAAACAAATACAAAAATTCACAAATAACAAAATGGATTTTATCACAATTTCAGATTACAAAGGAAACGTAAAGCTGATATCTTTTAACATCACTGAAAACATTTGCGTCTTCTCATGTAACTGAAACCACATGAGTTGAATTAAGTAGGAATGTAGGTACTGCCATGCAGTTCCACGCTGATGGTTATTATGCATAATTACCATTGGTCCCCATTAACCAAAAAGTACCCACTAGTCAGTACGTGTGCTAGTTGCACACGTACTGATTATTACGCACAGTTGAATTGTTTATTTCAGAAACCTGTCAACAGACATTTTTGAAACAGTACACTTAGCGGGTTTCTGAAATAAATTATTTAATTACAACTGACGCCAAGTAAACTGAAAAATCATTGCGTGAAATACGCGTTATTTTCATTTGGCATTTGCCACACAATTATGACTGCCGCCCAGTTAACCAAAAAGTACCCACTAGTCAGTATGTGTTTGTGCCAGTTGTAATTGTCTGTTATTACGCACAATTACAACTGGTGCTCCGTTAACTGAAAAGTACCCACTAGTCAACATGCATTTTCTTTCAAGAAGGTCAAATGTAAAAAATATGCAAGGCTTACCGGGTGAGTAAGTCCCCCACAGAGCAGCAGGAACAGAAACTGAGGATAGTTTTCAAGGCTGCAAAAAATATTGCAACAGTTACTTATCACCAAGATTAATCCATCATCATGCAGAATTGATTAAAAAGCAATGACAATTCTTACAAATTTCCATGGGCTCTTTGGATACAGTTGAAAACAACATTATGGTCACTGTACATTGTTGGGTACTAAAAAAGAAACAACATTATATAAAAGCACATTTAAACACTTTTACACATACTATGTATATTTCAACATTATTAACTTTTTTTAATTCAAATTCTTAAGTGTAGCTTATGGTGTTGTCTTGTCCATTTCTGAGTCAGATGTCTCCGTGTCACTTTTGTACAGCTATGGCGATTATTTTCTTGCTGTAAAGCTGTTCTTCAGGATGGTAGTCAATGGTCTGAAGAGGAGCTACTATTGCAGGACAGGGAATATAGGATGAGGTGCGAGTTCAACTTCCAGACAGTTGTTACAATGTCTGTACGTTTTGGTTTTATCAGTTAATTTTCATGCCTTTAAAATGTTCTGTTCTCAGTCTGGATAGTGTGGTGGTGGTTTTTTATCGGTGTTAATTTCACAAATTTGTTGAAGTGTCAAAAAGTAGCTTATAAGAGGGTTGAATAAAAAGTAGTGCCTCCATGAAAATTACTCGTGGTTGGATGGGTATATTTAAATACTAAATGAAGCAGAAAGAGTCCTAAGAATGTGCATTTAAATTGCATAATTTTATTTTTCAACAGTCACCAGATAACTTAACTTCTGCCAACGATTAACAGATTTAGTGAAGCCATCACAGAACTCCACCTCCTCAACCAGATCATGACAGCTGTCTGAATTTCATGATCGGAGTTGTAGTGATTTCCACAAAGGTCTTCCTTCATTTTAGGGAAAAAATGGAAATAACACGGCGCCAAGTCCAAACTGTATGGTGAATACAGTACTGTGTCGAGTTTCAGCTTCCTAAACTCTACCATGGTGGCATGAGAAATGTGTGGCCTAGCGTTGTCTTGTTGATGAAAAACTTTTTCTTTCTTCCTTCGAAATCTCCTTAAGCGTTCTTTCAGAAATCGCCAATTCTCCTGAAACATTTCATCCACTCGTTATTTGTGAAATCCATTGGTTGGTGACAGGTCGACCAACTCTTTGTCACACAATTCCTGTGTTCAAACGCTAACATCAACACATCCATTGCCATAAATGACTTGCATTCTTCGCTGAATTTCCACTGGAGCAACACCTTCTGCAGTCAAGAACTCCATGACAACATGTTGCTTAAAATGCAGTGACAAGCTACCTTTGCAAGGTTCCATTCTTGCCACAATAACAAAACAACCTTTTACCGTGAT
This sequence comes from Meta bourneti, assembly GCA_933210815.1. NCBI lineage: Eukaryota > Metazoa > Arthropoda > Arachnida > Araneae > Tetragnathidae > Meta > Meta bourneti. The sequence continues at coordinate 6,958,780 of OW119924.1, read as the reverse complement.
AGCATGCCGCTAACTGAGATTGTAGGCAGGTAGGTAGTTAATTAATGTCGCACTGGAGCAACACAATTCACTATTGGTGATGGTCCGGGATCCATCCCAATGGGAAATGTCCAAAGACAGCGGCTCGTAATTTTGAACCTGTATAATTCGAAACGTCTGTATAATTTTTGTGATAAAAACTGCCATTTATCTGTGAACCAAGAATTGTACAGTAAGTAATGTAAATACATTAATATTTTATTTTATTGTTGATAGAATGCTTTTTTCTGAATTCGGATAACACAAACTGAGGTTAACATGAATTCTTTTTACGGCTATTTGTCTTAGAGAGGCTTGACTGTATTACTAGTTTAACACAAAGCAATGTTGCTTACACAAGGCATTCACAATGTTACTTAACACCAAGCATTCTTTGATATAGTTTTGATATAGACTTTTATGTGGCAATGCGGTTAGTATTTTTTTGGCATGCTTTTTGTAGCGAGTTGTAGCAGGCAAAAGCAACCCCACTTTATTAAGATTATGGCAACCTCGTGATTATTTTAATATTTCATTAATTTTGATAAATCATTATCTTTTAGATTTTACCATACCTAAATAACTAGTTTGCCAGTATTAATGTGACCTGTAAAACATTCATATTATATAGCCTAGTTCCATTAGACTTAAAACTAATAAATTATTTAACTTGGACAAACTTCTATATTAATATTTCAGAAAAAGTAAAGAGTTTTTCATTAAAGCAAACACTAACCTAGTAGCAGAAAGAATGATCAGTTGTGTGGATTATTTCTTCTGTTTTCAAAATTCTTTTCGTTAATAATTTTGATAAGCCTAAGACGGAGTTTTTCTATGAAATTCTTCCTAGGCAACGTAAAAAGTATGCCAAAAACGCGCCAAAAAGTGGGTAGGTAGGTATTTAATTAATGTCACACTGGAGCAACACAACAGCATATTGCCGATGATCCAGGATCACACACGAAGGGAGAGATCTGAGGATAACACCAAGTAATATTGAACCACTGTCAGATGGTAAGATCACACCTAAGTATGCACAACGTAGGTGAGATCTCATCATCTCTCGTCCTCACTTAAGTGTGATCTCGTCTCACTCTCCAAACTTCCACACCATGCCAACCTGAGGACATCTGAGGCACGACAGATTTAACATGCACCAGCCCCCTTGTACATGATGGCTTTTGGTTGGATTCGAACTCGCAATTTTCCGATTGCTAATCAGTAACTCTTGCTATTGGGCTATCGTGGCCCACATGACAAAAGCATTGCCACAACAAGTCTTCATATCAAAGCTGTACCATTGTTTCATGGGGAGAGCAAAAGAATGAGAAAATAGTATACATTACTTTGACTCCGAACTTCTTCCTGGCTAAGGAAACTCTTATTCCATGCCACATGGCAACAAAAACTGATGACGTGCCGACAAGCACGACATACCCATATTCGCGAGGAATGTCGACAGTAACCATTGTTCGAATATAGCTCTACAATAAAATGACAATTCACTATGAATTTAAACTGTTTAACACAAAGTTGAAAGTACAACAAAAAATATGCATGTTTAAAAAAATCAACAATGAGTAAATATTTTTAACCTAATTAGTAGGTTTAGGGTTTTATGGCACAAGGGCAATGTTGCCAAGCTGAGCTGAACACAAGACATACAAAGTCAAATAATTGTGAAAAGAAAGGATGGAGAGAAGAAAGTCGAGAAAGATCTTTTGGGCATCCTGGGGTCTTGATCCTGTGTTTACTAAAGACAGTACACCCCATGGGAAAAGAATAGAACCTAGGGTTCCTCGGGCTTCACGAGCCCGAGGAACCCTATGTTCTATTCTAACCTAAATTCTTCACCTAAAGAAGAGTTTTCACCTGGTAGGTAGTTAATTAACGCCTCACTGGAGCACGTGGTGACGGTCTGGAATCAATCTCGAAGGGAAAGATACAAGGACAATGCCTCATAATTTTCAACCATGGTCAGATAATAAGGTTAACACCTGAGAATGCACCCCACTCTCCAAACTTCCACGACAACGTGAGGATATTTAAGGCCATGACAGATTTAATCTACACCAGTCCACACAACGGTCTTTGGTTGGACCGAGTTTCGAACTCCCAACCCTGATGTTGCAAATCTGCTACTCCTCCAACTAGTCTAGCATAAATAGGAAATATGAAACTTGGTTTTTATGGATAAATTTATTGATATATTTATTTCTCTTCAGATTTCTGGAGTACCCACAACAAGTTGGTTTGAATTTTAAGGCACAAGGGCCTTATTTGGCCTTGCTGTGTCAGACACAAGACATACAATAAAGTCATAGACACACAATGAAATTTTTATTGACACAGAAGAAATACAATGTCAATAGCAAGTTGGAGCAACACAACGTGCTATTGATAACAGTCCGGGATTAATCCCAGGGGAAGATCCAAGGACAAACCTGTTAGATGACGAGGTCAACACCTGAGCTGGCATCCCACTCTCCAAACTTCCACACTAACATGAGGACATTTGGGGCCACAAAAGATTTAATGCTTACAACCCATGTATACAACGGTCTTTGGCTGGAATGAGTTTCGAACTGGCAATCCTCTGGTTACTAATCCATTGCTCTTCCAATTAGGATACTGCGGCCCCTACAATTTGAAGGTTGCTAGCACAGTGGACATACCCACTGAGCCACGATGGCCCCCATATTTCCACACCACGCCAACATGAGGACATTTGAGGCTCCGACAGATGTAACATGCACCAGTCCCTGTGTACACAACAGTCTGGCTAGACCAAGCAAGATTTATCCATAAAAGGATAAATTTATTGAATCATACTGTGCAATATTTGTTTTACAATCACACCAATAGGAAACTAATTGGTATTAAAATCATTTTCTTAGATTTTGCACCACCCACAAACAAAAACTTTCATGGCGTTACATAATTTTCATTAACAAAATCAAATTCTCTTTAAACAGGAAAAGTCTATTAACTTCCGATAAAACAATTTTCGGGTAAAACTTGACTCTTGCACATAAAACGGGGAAAACTGACAACACAAAATAACAGTCATTAGATAACGAGGGGCGTGGGTTTAGTTATAAACGTGCGACTTCGCAGAAAGTAAAACCCTTATTCGTTATCAAACAAGCTATCCACAAGACAACACATCTGTTTTTATAGAATTCAATTTATTTTAATGATTAAAACAAATATTCTTTCTTCAAGGAGAGAAATGAAATTTACTGACCTTTTTCCGGTTGAATTCTACAATGGAGTGCCCAAATAGTTACTTTTCCTCCAGATCAGATATGATAACGAAATCACCTGAAGAAAAGCGAAAAAGCGGATAATTACGGATACTGTCAGAAATCAAAACATAGATTCCGCATAAACAAGGTAGAGCGTCCTTGGAAATTGCATCTGCGCATGCGCAGAAGACATTGAACTGCCTATTGGTTAGATTCTTTTTATTTGGGGCGTGGCATTATTTTATTCCCGGTAGCTAGTTGATTAACGTTAACTCAAAAAACATTAGGGGCCGCGGTGGCCCGGTTGGAAGAGTAACGGACTTGCAACCGAAGGGTTGCGAGTTCGAATCCAGCCAAACACCGTCGTGTACAAAGGGGGCTGGTGCACGTTAAATCTGTCGTGGCCTCAAATGTCCTCACGTTGGCGTGGTGTGGAAGTTTGGAGAGTGGGGTGCCAGCTCAGGTGTTGCCTCGTCATCTGACCGTGGTTCAAAATTACGTGGTGTTGTCCTCGGATCTTTCCCTTTGGGATTGATCCCGGACCGTCACCAATAGCCCATTGTGTAGCTCTAGTGTGACGTTAATGGAAATAAATAAATAAATAAATAAATAACAAAAAACATTATGGTCTATTGGGGACGATCCGGGATCAATCGCGGAGTTATTTTAATTAACGTCACACTGGAGCAACATAACGGGCTATTGGTGACGGTCCGGGATCAATACCAAAGGCAAAGATCCGAGGACAACCACAACGTAATTTTGAACCACTGTCAGATCAATTGCGAAAGGTAAGACCCGAGGACAACACCAGTCAGATGACGAAGTCACACCTGAACTGGACCGTCGCCAATAGCCCGTTATGTTGCTTCAGTGTGACGTTAATTAAATATACTATACCCCAGGGGATTGATCCCTGAACTTCGCAAATAGCTTCAGTCCAAATTAACTAGAAATTACGTGGCCACGTAATTACGTTCAGAAATTACGTGGTGTTGTCCGCGGATCTTTCATTACAGGTTTGATTCAGGACCGGTATGTAATTACGTGGTATTGTCCTCGGATCTTTCCCTTTGGGATTGATCCCGGACCTTCACCAATAGCCCGTTGTGTTGCTCCAGTGTGACGTTAATTGAAACCCCCCGGACCGGTATGTATTTTAACTAACGACACTGGAGCAACACGATGGGCTATTCACGAAGGTCCGGGATCAATTCCGAAGGGATAGATCCGAGGACAACATCACATAGTTTTGAACCACGGGCAGATGACGAGGTCACACCTGAGCTGGCACTCCACTCTTCAAACTTCCACACTACACCAACGTGAAAGATCTGAACAGGACAAGCTGGTTCAAGGAAAAGCAAGAGAAACGTCCTATTGGTGCTACACAACGGGCTATTTTCGACGGTCCGGGATCATCACTCCCGATGGGTCGTCATCTGACCGTGGTTCAAAATTACGTGGTGTTGTCCTCGGATCTTTCCCTCTGGGATTGATCCCGGACCGTCACCAATAGCCCATTGTGTTGCTCCAGTGTGACGTTAATTGAAAATACCAATACCAATACCACTCCCGATGGGAAAGATCCAATGACAAAGCCTCGTCATACCAACTGGGCTACAGCGGATAGAAAGGTTCGGATAGAAAAGTACTCCCATAGCAAAGTCTTCGGAAGAGAAGTAATTTATTAGCATCATACTAGAGCAACCTAACGGTCTATTGATAAGTGTTTTAGACATTTTTTTAATTAACGCATTGAAGTAACACAAGTCTATTGAAGACTGTCCGGGATCAAACCCGAAGGAAAAGATCCAACGGGCTATTGGTGACTGTCCGTATTTATCCCGAATGGAAAGATCCAAGCATAACATCACGTAATTTTGAACCACGGTCAGACGAAGAAGTTAACACCTGACAAGAGTATTCGGATACTAAAGAAATAGGATACCAGGGTTAATGGAATGTCGATTCATCTATGGATCGAATGCTTTGGCGTCGATTCTACATATCTCAGAACCACTGAAGTAGTACTTTTCAATGAGAAAGGGCCGCGGTGGCCCGGTTGGAAGAGTATCGGACTAGCAACCGAAGGGTTGCGAGTTCGAATCCAGCCAAACACCGTCGTGTACAAAGGGGGCTGGTGCACGTTAAATCTGTCGTGGCCTCAAATGTCCTCACGTTGGCGTGGTGTGGAAGTTTGGAGAGTGGGGTGCCAGCTTAGGTGTTGCCTCGTCATCTGACCGTGGTTCAAAATTACGTGGTGTTGTCCTCGGATCTTTCCCTCTGGGATTGATCCCGGACCGTCACCAATAGCCCGTTGTGTTGCTCCAGTGTGACGTTAATTGAAAATACCAAAAATATCAATGAGAAAATAATTTTACCTTAACAAATTTTCCTTTCAAAACTTGCTATGCCGTTACATTCCAAATCTTTTGCATTTTCTAGTTTTAATTCTGATCGTTTGTATTTTTAATTTTAACTTTTCTTTTAGGGGTGGGTGGGGTATTTCAATTAACGTCACACTGGAGCAACACAACGGGCTATTGGTGACGGTCCGGGATCAATCCCAAAGGGAAAGATCCGAGGACAACACCACGTAATTTTGAACCACGGTCAGATGACGAGGCAACACCTGAGCTGACACCCCACTCTCCAAACTTCCACACCACGCCAACGTGAGGACATTTGAGGCCACGACAGATTTAACGTGCACCAGCCCCCTTTGTACACGACGGTGTTTGGCTGGATTCGAACTCGCAACCCTTCGGTTGCTAGTTCGTTACTCTTCCAACCGGGCCACCGCGGCCCCTTTTCTTTTAGAATTCCACGTATCAGAAGTCGGTGATTCTCATGTTTTCCTGTTGCTGGTACTCAATTATAACCCGAGTAAAAGTTAAGATAGGTTGCTAATTAACGTTTTTTAAATTTAATAATTGAATACCGTAAACCGGGGTAACTTTGGGACACTTTTTCCGGTTTTTTATTGCTCCTGTCAACAGGTATTAAGCTAGATTGCTGAGACTATAGTATTATATGAAGTTAACCTTCCTCTTACCAAATATGGACATGATTTTACTCTACGATCAATGACATCCTAATAAACGTCTTCCATCGTTGTCCCAATCTTACCCCATTAAGTGGAGTAAATTTGGGACAGTACTATTTTTCGCTTAGAAACACTAGGAAAAATCAATCTGTCTCAATAATACACATAAGCGTTTTACTTGAGACATCAGACATAGTATTAAAATATCACAAGAGGTTTTAGCTCTACTTTGTATGATTTTTTTGTAAATTAGAGTAATATTTTGAAAATAATTAGGTTTGAAAATAATAGGATTGTCAGAAGGTTAGTAACATTTTAACTTAAATTAATTGCTTGCAAGGGAATTTCATAGTTCTTCGTAGACTAATTAGTTCTTTAACTTTGAAAATTTCCCGTCGGCCAATTTGTTCAGGCTGGTTGATCTTTTGGACTATTTCGTCCTTCGAATAATAAATCATCGGGCTTTGCTGGCCATTTCCAGTTCAAGGCGGACTTCTTCATGGCAGATATGAGTACTTCATCATTGTTTTTTATCTCGATGATCCGTCCCGGGTAAAGTCCACCCTCGTACCTCACCAGAACGCAGTCTTCCACCGTCAGATTCTGGAGGAAACTTGAAGGTTGTGGACTTGGCATCGATGGAGCAAGCTGCTCTTCCAAATCGCTGAATATTTCACTGTCTTCAGAGTCTTGTAGTGAAAATTTAGCACTCTCATCATCGCTGCTGTTGCTACTGTTACTCTCTCTTCGTTTTTTCAGGCGTGGTACTCGCTGTTGTGCTCCAGCACCATTCGATGTCGATGGTTGGGAATGTGACCTACCAATTGCAGCTCCTCCTCATTTGTAAAAACAGGGGCCCGGCCCACGGCATTCAAGTGCTTTTCCTGGCTCTTCAAGTGCAAGGTGTTTTTCGAAATACCATATTTTGATGATGCTTTGCGAATCGACAAAGTTTTGTTTCGTACAGCTTGCAAGGCTTCATTCAAACTTTCTTCCGTGTAATTTCTATACGGCCGTATACCAAGAGAACGTTTGGGATTTCTCGGCATGGTTAGTCAGCTTAGATTCTGATAAAAAGGAGGAAAAAATACGGTAAAACACGTTAGGCCAACTTTGAGACAGTCCCAATGTTACCCCACTCAGTGCTGATAATTTGCAATATTGAGGTTATAAAACAAAATACAAGTATTAAAAATATTATTATCACATGAAATAGATCTCAAAGCATGTACTTCTCAAAATACATACCTGCCTGTAGTGAAGTATTTGCAGTTTTCAAAAAGGCGTATGAAAGTTTACACAAAAACTAGAAACTTAAAAACACGAGGCTGAAAATAAGTCGGGATGCCTTTGGCGTCAGTGCAACTACAGCTTCAAATAAGTGCCGCGAGGTAGCTGTGCATATCGGCGGGTTCGGTGGCGGTGATTGAGCGCCAATTCGAAACGAATGGCATTGGCTGGAAATTCGAAAATTACCCGCTGTCCCAAAGTTGCACCCCAGTCCCAAAGTTACCCCGGTCTACGGTAATTAAATTTTAATAATTAAATTAAAATAAATAAATACTTACATTTTTATTTTAATAATTAGATTTTTGAAATGTTACTCTTGAAAAAAATCTCGACTTTTTTGTACTTGGTGAAAAAATAAAAAAGGAATCTATAATCTCTCTCGAGTAACTTGATTTAGGATCGAAACATGGAGAATAGAAGGTAGGTATTTACATTGCCGTCGCACGGGAGCAACACAACGGGATATTGGCGACGGTCCGGGATCAACCCGAAGGGAAAGATTGAGGACAACACCACATCATTTTGAACAACGGTCAGATGACGAGATCACACCTGAGCTGGCACCCCACTCTCCAAACTTCCACACTACGCCAACGTGAGGACATTGGAGACCACGACAGATTTAATGTGCACCAGCCCCCTTTGTACACGACGGTCTTTTGTATTAAAAAACTAATACAAAAACCATTATAACTCAAGCCTATTTGAATCATTTTCACCTGGCTGACTCCAAGTGCCTGATGAGGAAGACTGGAGCATATCGTTCGACTGCACCGGAGAGAATACTTTTAGAATTTCTTAAAGAAAATTTTTTTTCATTCGTCTTCCTCACCCCCCCCCCCTATTAGTGTTTTTTCTTATGTCCATTTTATGAATATTACTTCACTGGTTTATAGAAAACATCGCAAGCGCCGAATTCATGAATCAGGATGTAAGTATTTAAAAAAGGGACCAAATTTTTTTGACCGTGTGAATTTTCAAAACTAGTTGCCAGAATTTTGGACTTAAGAAAAAATTTACTTTTCGTTCCCTTACGAAAAAAATTTCAGTTCCATAAAACTCGAAAGATATCTATAAAAAAACGAGATTTCGCTACTATAGAAAAAAATTTAGATTACATGAGAAAATGAGCTGATTCTATAGGAAATGTATTTCTATATTCTATGTACACCTAATTCTGTTTTTACACGATAGATACGTTCCTGAAGAATACGTGTAAAAAAATTCGTGTAAAAGCAAATATTGTATCTATGGAAGAAAAGATTGGTTCCGGATCTAAAAAATCAATAAAAATAATTAAAAAAAAAAACATATGAAAATATTCGTTTTAAGCTTATTTTATTTCAACAAAATACACATGTAATAATATGTAATGAAAATGAAAAAATTCTTCATGAACAAAAAAAACTGTTTTACATATAAAATTCTTTTATTCATTTCCCCTTTCTGACAATAAACGGCGCATACGTTTGCGTATGACTGGAATACAGCACGAGTTTCCTCTGGTGCTGATGTTTCACCGGTTTTACGAACGAATTCAGTTATTAACCGTTGTGTTAGTGTTTTGGTTAGGCCGTTATATAATTCTCTGTAAGAGGCTGTCAACAACTTCGGTTCACTTTGAAACTTCCTCATTAGGGTCATGTTTGACAAAATAATTACCCAATTTTTTGGCCAGTTCCAGACATTCTTTTATTAAATCTGCATTTAGAACAAGATCATTTTCTTCATTATCACTACGTTCTGTGGGATTAGGAGTCTCAAGGACAACCTCTAATATTTCATCTTCAGTTAAGGCTTTATCGACTAATTATTCATCAATATCTTCAAACGATAGATCATCGAATCCTTCTCCACCAATTGTGTGTGCCATTGTATTGATGTTGGGAAATTCGGTCGTATTAGGATGATGGGATCTTTGCTTTTTATACATTGTGGCCAAACCTCTTTCCAACACGCATTCAAAGTTGCTGGTTTTAATTCAATTAACGCTAATCCAACTTGATTGATACAATCCATAATTGAGAATTTCTTCCACACATCAATGACTGTTAGTGTTTCATCATTCAGTTTGTCCAAAACGTGTTGGAATGTACGTTTTACGTAGTATGTTTTAAATGTCGCAATTATACCTTGGTCTCGCGGTTGTATCAAAGATGTAGTATTAGGTGGCAGAAATAAAATTTGTACGTTTGGGTATTCTAAGACAGGATGGCCAGGTGCATTGTCAAGAATCAAAAGAACTTCAAATTCAAGACCTTTCACATTCATGTAACGTCTGACTTCTGGGACGAAACACTTGTTGAACCATTCTGTAAAGATAGCAGTGGTCACCCAGGCCTTCTTGTTTGCCATCCAGTGAACAGGCAGTTTATTGATATCTACGACTTTCATTGAACGTGGGTATAGGGCTCGATTTAACAGCAGTGGTTTCAACATACAATCTCCTGAAGCGTTGGAGCTGTCATGTATGCCAGGTAGACCGAGAGACGATACGATTCGTTTTACATACACGCAAAGAACATTTATTAGCATCAAGATACACAGGCACGAACGAGCATAACAATAACTACACCGAACATGTACAATACGAAAACTACGGAACCCAAAAAGGTATAAAAGCACGCGCGCGTCACACAGCTTGGAAGGTTGTCTAATCTGGCTGCTGCCAGATACATAACAGTTCCTCCCCGACAAAATATAGAGTCACAGGTCGAGTCTCTTTGGAGGTCTCCTGATTCGGTTTGAGCGTCGGAGTGGCACATCAGTTTTCGGCTTTCCAGAAGCGTCTGGTACAGGCTTAGGTGGTATATCATCACTTGGAGTGGCAGGTACAGGTACATCTTTAGGTTCAGGGACAACTTCAGGTACAGGTGCAGGCGGTTCCGATTCAGCAACATCATCGGATACTGGCTCATCTGGAAAATTCAATTCTTTATCGTAAATTGGAATTTCAGTAGCAGCTTGGAATAATTCAATCGACTTCCCACATTTCCTTATTTGATCTACGTGTCTCTTCCAAATTTCATTTCCAACTTGTATGCTATAACTCAAAGTTCCATCTCGGTTTATAATTGTTCCAATTTTCCATTTGTTAGGTCCGGAATAATTTCTTACGGCTACTTTCTCCCCTTCCTGAAACTCACGCAAGATAGATTCTGTGTCAAGTCTCGAACTCTGTTTCTGAACAACTTTGTCTCTCAAATTTGGTTTAAAAAGATCAAGCCTAGTGCGAATACATCTCTTCAAAAACAAGGCACTCGGAGTTTCTCCCGTGAGAGAATGTGGAGTTATTCTATACTGTAATAAAAATCTTTGTAATTTCACATTTAGATCTCCAGAATCACCTCTACTCGATTTCAACGAAGCTTTGAATAACTGCACTATTCTTTCTGCCTGTCCGTTCGTAGCAGGATGGTACGGTGCTGAAGTTATATGTTTAATATTATTCAGTTTCAAAAAATGTCGAAATTCGTAACTAGTAAAACTTGCGCCGTTATCACTAACCAAAGTTAAGGGAATTCCATAATGAGCAAAAAGAATACGAAGATGATGAATTGTAAAACTAGCTGTAATATTTTTCATCGGAATGTTATTTATTTATTTATTTATTTATTTCAATTAACGTCACACTGGAGCAACACAACGGGCTATTGGTGACGGTCCGGGATCAATCCCAAAGGGAAAGATCCGAGGACAACACCACGTAATTTTGAACCACGGTCAGATGACGAGGCAACACCTGAGCTGGCACCCCACTCTCCAAACTTCCACACCACGCCAACGTGAGGACATTTGAGGCCACGACAGATTTAACGTGCACCAGCCCCCTTTGTACACGACGGTGTTTGGCTGGATTCGAACTCGCAACCCTTCGGTTGCTAGTCCGTTACTCTTCCAACCGGGCCACCGCGGCCCTTTCATCGGAATGACTTCTATCCACTTCGAATATGCATCAGAGACTACAAAAAACATTTTCCCCATAAAAGGACCAGCGTAGTCAACGTGTATCCTTTGCCAAGGTCCATTTGGCCATTCCCACGGATGTCGATTTATCCTTGCTGGTTCGTTCCTCGTTGCGATACAAGCTGAACAGTTCTGAACAAAATTGGCTATACTGGCATCAATACCTTGCCAATAGCAGTAGCTTCTAGCTATGGCCTTCATTTTGACAATTCCAGGATGTCCAACATGAAGTTCTTCCAAAACTTGATTCTGTTCAGGAATGCATACTATATGACCATACATTATGCAACCATTTTGCAATGAAAATTCAGATTCTCTACCTTTCCAAGGCACAGGTAATTCAGTTCCAGATTTTAAACTTTCATACAGTTCGAACAATTTCCTATCAGTTTTAGTAGCTCTAGCTATGTCAGTTGCTGTAACAGGCATTAATTCAACTTGTGAAATATTTGTCACGTCTGCTTCAGTCAAGTACTCACAGTCCTTGTCAACTGCCAGTGGTAACCGTGAAAGTGCATCGGCATTGCCATGATTCTTAGTGTTTCGATACTTGATTGTATAACTGAATGCTTGGAGAAAAAGTGCATAATGAACCATTCGTGTTGCTGATAGACATGGTAAACTACGATTAGGTGCGAAAATTGATACTAGGGGTTTATGATCGGTTACGAGATCAAAATGTCGACCAAATAAATATTGATAAAATCTCTTTACTCCCCATACGATACTCAATGCTTCCTTGTCTATCTGCGAATAATTACGTTCCGTTTTAGTCAATGACCTTGATGCAAACATTGCTGGTTTTTCTGAACCATCTGGCATAATGTGACTTAAAACTGCTCCTATTCCAACTGGTGATGCATCAGTTTGTAATACAAGAGGTAACTTAGGATCATAATGGCATAAAATTCGGTCTGAAGCAATTTCTTGTTTCAATGCCTTGAAAGCTTTTTCACATTCTGCAGTCCACAAAAATTTAGTACCTTTCTGCAGTAAATTATTGATAGGAGCGACACGAGTAGATAAGTTGGGAATAAATTTTCCGTAGTAATTGACTAAACCCAAAAAACTCTTCAAATCAGATACAGTTTTTGGAACTGGTACCTTCGTAATTGCATCTATTTTTTCTTGTGTTTTGTGGAGGCCGAATTTATCAATTGTATGACCACAATAATTCACAGATTTCTTAAAAAATTCACTTTTCCGCTTATTTACTCTGAGACCATATTCTTCTAGTCTCTGTAGTACTAATTCTAACCTTTCAAAATGCTCTTGATCATTTCTCCCCGTTACGGTAATATCGTCTAAAAATACGTGTACCCCCGCGATGCCTGATAAAACTTGTTCAATGGCTCTCTGCCACACTGCCGGAGCTAAGGCTATACCATAATTCATTCTCTTGTAACGGAACAAACCCTTGTGAGTATTGATCGTTAATAGATGTCGGTCCTGCTCATCAACTAACATTTGAAGGTATGCCTCAGATAAGTCGATTTTAGTAAAGAACTCCCCTCCTGACAGTTCAGCAAAAATGTCCTCGATACGGGGTAAAGGATACTGCTCAATTTTTAGTCCCGGGTTGATAGTCACCTTATAATCACCACAGATTCGTAGGTTCCCATTCTGTTTGATAACAGGAACAATTGGTGTAGCCCAATCACTATATGTCACCGGCTCAATGATGTCTTCTGCAATTAACCTATTAAGTTCAGTTTCTATTCTTTCTTTTAAAGCAAATGGTACTGGTCGAGGTTTAAAAAATACCGGTTTGTAATTAGGTTTCATTTGAAGATGGCAACAAAACTTTTCCAGTTTCCCGATACCCGGAGAAAAAATTTTCTCATACTTTTGAAGCAAGATATTTAATTTATTGGTTCGAGAATTACAATTTTCAACCCGAACTGCTTTAATTGAGCTCCAGTCTAATTGGAAATTTCTCAACCATTCACGATCAGAAACTGCGTTTACTTTTGCATGTACCAAATAAATAGTTTCTGTATTAATTTGATCTTTGTATTGAATTTGCACCACTGCTTGGCCAGCTGATGTTATCATAGAATTATCGAAATTCCTAAGCAATAATTTGGTAGGCTTAATGGCTACATCCGGACAAAGTTTCTTAAATTCATTCACATTCATACAACTAATAGCAGCTCCAGTATCTAATTCAAATAAACATTTTTTCCCTTCAACAAAAATTTCTAATAAAATCTTATCCCTTGCATGTCGTGGTGATTTAACGCTATTAACTGGTACAGTTTCAGAACAAGATTCTATTTGTTTAACTGTTTCGTTACGTTTTGAGCGGCAGACTTTTGCCAAATGCCCGTTCTTTAAGCAATTCCTACACTGAGTGTTCTTGTGCTTACATTCGTGAGCTAAATGTTGAGTACTATCACATCTGTAACATTTCCGAGATTTATCAAACTTCTTTGTAGGTTCAGATTTCTTAAATTTAGAAAAATCTTTTTTGATAGTTTTATCTTGCGAACTATGTAATTTTTTTATCGATACCATTTGATTCTGAATTTCACACACATCTCTCTGAGCAGATTCCATTGCGAATGCAATGCTCTTAGCTTTTTCGTATGTTAACTTATCCTCTGCTAACAGCTTTTTCTGTATATTTTCGTTGTTGAGACCCATCACCAATTTATCACGAAGCATCGTACTTAAATTGTTCCCAAAGTTACAGTGTATCGACAGTTTTTGTAATTCGGCACAATAATTTGCAATGGACTCACCTTCAAATTGCTTCCTCTTGTAGAAACGAAACCGTTCTGTCATCTCTAGTGGTTTAGGATTCAAATGTTCCGAAAGTAATTTTACGATATCTTGATAAGTCAATTCAGAAGGAATGTTCGGAGTGGCCAGATTCTTTAACAATTTATACGTTGTTGCTCCCATAAGGCTTAAAATAGCAGGGACTTTCATTTTATCTTCGATCCCATTAACAACGAAGTAAGATTCTAAACGTTCCACATAACTGGACCAGTCTTCCACAAACGCATCATAAGATTCCAAATTAATGTTCGAAGATCCCATCCTTCGTCGCCAACTCTTTTGTCATGTATGCCAGGTAGACCGAGAGACGATACGATTCGTTTTACATACACGCAAAGAACATTTATTAGCATCAAGATACACAGGCACGAACGAGCATAACAACAACTACACCGAACATGTACAATACGAAAACTACGGAACCCAAAAAGGTATAAAAGCACGCGCGCGTCACACAGCTTGGAAGGTTGTCTAATCTGGCTGTTGCCAGATACATAACAGGAGCAAAATAATGTCACACGATCCTTAGCTACCTTAAAACCACCAGCAGTTTTCTGCGATTTGGCTACGTACGTTCTGTTCGGCATTCGTATCCAGAAGAGACCACTTTCGTCTGTATTCCACACTTGATCAGGAGTGTATCCTCCATCTTTAATAATTTTAGCAAGTTCCTGCGGGAATACTTTAGCAGCCGATTCATCTGCAGATACAGTTTCACCTTTAATTTTTATATTATGAAGAGCATGCCTTTTAAGAAACCCTGTCATCCAACCTGTACTTGCAGAAAATTCACACTTTCTGTTTAACTGAGATGAAGTGCTTGGCTCCTTTTCTTTAATCTGTCTATAAATTCTTAGTGCTGTTTGCTTGATGGCATTTCCATCTACTGGTACTCTTTTTTGTGACTTATCTTCTATCCATATTACCAGAGCCTTTTCCATCTTTTCCTTGACAATATCTCTTGTATATGATGAATTAATACTTACTTTTGTTCCAGAACATACCGACTTACTAATTGCAGCTTCATTTTTCTTAATTGTTCTTATGGTAGCTTCATGTACATCAAAATGCTTTCCTACAGACGTAGCACCTTGTCGAGGTGTAAGACGATCCAAAATTTGAATTTTAAGTTCCAAAGAAATCGCTTTCCTTTTCGTTTTGGTAATGGGTGAATTATGTGACATTATATAAGGGCTACCGAAAAATATCTCAAATTAAAATTCATAAATAAAGGTATGAAAAATTTGTAAACTTACAATTTATTGACTTTCGGCAAAATTTATATGTGCACAAATTTCACTATAGATTCTTTCACTTTGAAATAGAGCTACATACTAAATGTCTTCCGAAGATACAATGCACGAATACGGTAGATGTGCACCAAATTCAATAATAAAAACGTTATGTAATGTATCTAGAGGAAAGCACGCGTTTCAAAACACACACACTAGCTATTATACATATAGAAGATATAAATGATCTACTACGCCACAAATAAAATTTTGTTTTCTTAGAATTTAGGCAAAAAAATTGTTAGAAATTGGATTGGACCGCTCGTGTTAAATCAAAATGACTTGCGTGAAAAGAGAATGAAATATTTATTTTGAATTCGTGTTAAATCAAAATCGTGTAAAAAAGGTTCGTGCAAAAGCAGAATTAGGTGTATTGAATTCTAGAGAAGTTCTATAGAAAAGTAAAGTCGTGAAACAAAAGAAATGAGCTTCTATAGAATTCTAGGTTTAGACACTTTTTTCGATTTCTTGACTTAATATAGTAATTCTTCATAATACTTTATAGAGCTTGCAGAAGAAAGGGCCATAATTCTTTATTCCAGAAATTTTTATAGAATTCTATTCAAACTTTTCGCACAAGTTTTTTTTCTACCCTCCGAGTGGTTTCGACGAGATATCTCGTCCATCAAGAATTGACCATTTTGCTAGACTAGTTATCTCGTCATTAAGATATTGCCAATTATTTGATGATGGCGAGATCAAGATCTGGTCAGTTTTTCTAATGACGAGATATCTCGTCTATCAAAACAGGGCCAGTTTTTCTAATGACGAGATACCTCGTCCATCAAGACAGGGCCAGTTTTGCTAATGACGAGATACCTCGTCGAGACAACCACCAGGATTAAAAAAGGGAAAATGCTTTGTATTTTAAGTTGAAAAATTATAAAGTTTCGTCGTATTTATGACAAAACCTTACAAGGGTAGGTGTTTTAATTAACGTCGCACTGAAGCAACACAACGGGCTATTGGCGACGTTCCGGGATCAAACCCGAAGGGAAGGTCCGAGGACACCACGTCAGATGACGAGGTCACACCTGATCTGGCACCTCATTCTCCAAACTTCCGTACCACGCCAACGTGGACATTGGAGGCCACGACAGATTTAACGTGCAACAGACCCCCTTTGTATACGGTCTTTGGTTGGATTAGAACTCGCAACTAAGGGTGCAAAGGAAGAGAAATTTGTGCAAGTTAAACTTATAAATACTTGTAATACATATTTTTTCACAATTTGGCCGTCTGATTGCCTCCATAGAAATGTAAAGAGCTCGAGGAAATAAAGCGTATAAGCAACGATTGATGAAATAGCGAGTTTCGTAAAGGTCGCATACAATTAACTCTGCACATGCTTAATGATTTCCCTGAGCTGAGCCTTTCATTGCAGTATAAAACAGCAATAAAACTAAATAGGATATAGCCTAAACGCAGTAGTTTTGTGCAACAAGGGGAAAGTAGAGCGAGAGGTTAATATTGGGAACAACGATGCGAGAACCAGTTTTCGGCCTGAGTCAAGCGAATAGGAACCTCCGAAAGGCTTTGAAGAAATTTCACCTATTTACCGACTGGATTGGATGTTAGGGTTTTAATGCGCAAGGTTCTATTTATCGACTGAATGATGTAATATAGTCGAACTCGCAGGGCGCAAACTCAATATTTCGAATAGAAATTCGAGCATTTTCAATGAAAATGACTGAGGTAGGTTGTTGAATTAACGTCGCACTGGGAAAAACACGACGGGCTATTTATTGGCGATGGTTCGGGATCAGCTCCGAAAGGAAAAATCAGAAGATTCTCGTCATTTTAAACTACGATCAGTGCATTTGGTGAGGTGTTTAGTTGAAACAACTTAATTGGTTACTCACTGATGTTTTAATATGTGGCGAACTTATATAACTACGACTTCAAAAAATAACTTACGATACAATAGTATATAAATCAGTGTAACACAACTCTAACATGGAATACTTTTTGGTAGACAAAAGTTGCACTGTTTCACATGAGCTCACTAAATTGGTAACCGACGAACGTGATTTGAAAGCGCAAACTTTATAAATTTCGATGGATGGTCCACGATGAGTAGTTGAATTGCCAATGCGATGCTAATCACTTTAACAACCGTCTGAGGCTCTGTGATAGCAGACACTGCTCATTTTCCTATCACGGCTTCACTCCTTTCGTTGCTGCTCAGCCTTCTCTTCACAAGGCGACTCACACTCGGCTGCTAAAGGCAACACAGGAGCTTCACCACTCATGCGAAAGTACACCCGTGATCTTAATACAGCTCTCGCAAATGGCAATCATTCAACTAGTGGTGACATCTATCGAATTCGGCTACCGCTAAATTCTGGAGGGGGTATTGTGGCGAACTTAGCTACCACTACAAAAATTAACTTGCGAAACAATAGTATACAGGGTGTCCCGAAAAGGTTGTTCCGCAATTTATCTTTTTGCCATTTGGAGATAGGTAGGCAATGTAAATTGCAAAAGTGCACCAAATAAGGCAAGTAATTAAGATATGTGAATAAAATTATCACGTGATAACAATTTAAGCGGATTCAGTTTTTAATTTTTATACGACCCCTCTACATAACAATCCGAGATAGCAAAAATGTTCCTTACCTGTATCCCTGTCGTTAGAAAACCATATTTCTGTAGGTTGAATAGTAACGGAGATACAAGAGTTTCCATTTTAAGGGGGCCGTATCTAAATTTAGGACGGAAACTGACCCATGGCAAAAAATGAAGAGCTAAGTTCTGCATTGCTGCAGATGGAAAACATTTTGAACATGCGGTTGTAAATTTCCTTTTATTTTTATTTAAACCATTTTTATACAATATTTTTATTAAAGATTACATTGTCTACTATTATTCATCGCGATTTTCATCTGCAGTTGGAATACTACATTACTTTGCACAATGTTGCACTTTCTGACCGAAATAAAATGCTTTTTAGCATTGTGTATACGGTCCCTAATCTGATTGCTTGAACAGCTGTGCACAAGCGGTATAAGTCAACTTTTTTGCGTCCTTATGCCTCCGTTACTGTTCAACCTACAGAAATGCAGTTTTCTGCTAACGATAGGGATGCAGGTAAGGAACATTTCTGCTCTCGGATTGTTATCTAGAGGGGTCGTATAGAAATTAAAAACTGAATCCGCTTAAATTGTTATCACGTGATAATTTTATTCACATATCTTAATTACTTACCTTATTTGGTGCACTTTTGCAATTTACATTGCCTACCTATCTCCAAATGGTAAAAAGATAAATCGCGGAACAACCTTTTTGGGATACCCTGTATATAGCAGTGTAACCCAACTCTATCATGGAGTACTTTTTGGTAGACAAAGTCGCAGTTTCACACGAGCTTGCCAAAAGTACATATCCCTCCATTTGAAGGAAGGGTTCGGACCTTTAAGTGTGGTTTCTCACTCAGCGCTTTCCATGCAATTGCAGTTCGTTTCGAGCCAATGGATATCATTTTATTGATAATTATATACACGAAATGATCACAATCAACAACTTCAGGGAGAATCGACAAAGGAAGAGTCCATTTCTCTGGGGTTTCATAACCACCGCAGCAGTCTGATCGCCAACTCGACGGTGCTGCCCAGCAGGTAGATGAGCCCGAAGTAGGAAAACAGCCCGTACAATCTCTTGTCCGGATCTATTGAGAAAAGGAATAGAAGTTTTAATCACGACTGGACTTGAAGTTAAATCAGTAGTTGGTCGGTTTTGGGGTTTTATGGCGCGAGGGTCCTATTTGGCCATGCTACGCCATACACAAGATATACAACATCAAGTAATAGACACACACAATGAAAGTTTTACTGACACAGAAGAGAGGAATGCACCTGCCAGGAATCGAACCTGCGTAACCTACAACTCGGAGATTGTTAGCGCAGTGGACATACCCACCGAGCCATGACGGCCCCATCACAAAGGGAATAACTCCATCAAATGGAGTCCTCAGGGGAAATCTCCTTTAGGTACGTGCCTGCTTCACGGACCCGAGGTACTCTAATGATCTTTTCTATACCAATAGGGTTTACTGTCTTTAGTAAACACAGGGGTTGCGATCCCTGGATACCAAAGCAATCTCTTTTCCTGCTTTCATCCCACTATTGTTCCCCAATCCTTTTTTCCCCATTCACGAGGGAGCAGTCGTGGCTAAGTGGGTATGTCCACTGCAATAGCAACATTCGAGTTGTAGGCGGGGCAGGTTCGATTCCTCCGAGTGGTATTACTTGATATTATGTGCCTGGCGCAGCATGGCCAAATATGGCCCTTGCACCATAAAATCCCCAACCAATCCCCATTCACGAAATTTTTTGCTTTAAGTTGTCTGTCTTGTGTTTGGTGCAGCTTGGTTAAATATGGCCCTTGCGCTATGAAACGACAAAACAATCAGATGCATTACAGGTTGCTTTTGCAGCTACCAGATGAACAATATGGGATTGTTGTTTCGGGGTTTTATGGCGCAAGAGCCATATTTGGCCAAGCTGCGCTAAACACAAGACGGACAATACAATGAGGGAAGAAGAAAAAGCAGAAAGGGAGGTATAGCTAAAAATGAGAGGAAAGATCACTCGGATACCTAGGGGTCCAATATGGGTAGGTAGTTAATTATCGTTGCACCGGAACAACACGACGGGCTATTGGCGACGATCCGGGACCCACAACGACGGGAAAGATCCTAGGACAACGCCTCGATTTAGAAACACGGTCAGATGACGAGAACCAACACTTGAGCAGGAACCCCACTCTCCACCACGCAAGTTAGTTTGACGCGCACCAGCCCCCATGTACACGACGGTCTGACTGAACCGAGGTTCGAACTCGCAACCCTCCGGTTGCTAATCCGTTTCTCTTCCAACTACGCGTCCAATATGGGATAGCATCCAGGAAAACAATCCTGTAACCACGAGCTGGGATACATTTTTGATGAAAAGGCCACTTTCAGATGATGCATATCGAGCATCCAAAGGAGAATTTTCATACAGCAAGTGTCGATGGGTAATCCACCAAGTGAATGAAAGCTGAGGGATGTATTTCTTACCTCCTGTGCTGTATCCTATGGAATATACAAGTCTTCCCAGCAGGTAGATGAGGCCGGCTATGGCACTATAGAACTGAAATAAGAACGACGAATGCATCACACAATTACATCCAAACATTAGTTTACAAACATTGAAAGCAAGTTATTTTTTAATACTGCTTGTATTTTCAAGAAAATTCACTATACACGATGACTATAATTCAATAGATTAATTAAAATTAAGAGGAATTTAATGTGAGCTAAATATACAGACTATTTACAAATATGAGATGGATTGTCAGGGTTTTGGGCCGTCTTAAGACCGAAAAAAGTTAGCTTAAATCTTAGCAGTCGCCTGTTGCAACTTCTTGCTCATCAACCGCCAGTTGTGTTCTCCGTCCTACCGATTTTGGTGGGAAACTGCCATTGCTGGGTGAGTCACGCGTGGGTGTTTCGATCAAGCAGTAGTCTTCTAAACTCGACACCTACGTTAATTGGACAACGAGGGATTTGCGGTGTCCCATACATTTTATTCAAAATTTAAAATCAAATAATGTGTGTGTGTGTGTGTGTGTGTGTGTGTGTGTGTGTGACACACACCGTCATGCAACAATCATAAGAAAAATCAATAAAATTATCCACGGTGATCGAAGGGCTGCCACAGCAAAAGCACTTGCGAAATAGTAGAAATTTATCTCTTAAACCCTATTTCAGTAGCAATTTTAGTTGCTCAGGATAATAAATGAATCGACTAAAACATAAATAGTGCAAATCTATACATATAAAGCAGAGTTGGCGCTTGCCTGTCTGTTCTCTATACAAATCTACACCGTTTGACCCATCCACACCAAATTTGGTACTTATTCTTTGGAAACCTGCGGGTAACGTAGGTTACATATTAACCCCCGTACTATCTTTCGAGTGTGCACAGGACTTAAAACACTATTCGACATCTCCATAGGAATAACACTGCATATTTATACGATCAATGTCAGACCAATTCACGCTAAATTTGGTACATTCATTCTTTAGACGTTAGGTAAAGAGTAACATTCTTTAGGTTAAAGAGTAACATGTGAAGATAATCGAAAATCAATATGAATATTTTTTTTTTCGTTCGCTATTACTTAAAAATAGGGACTAAATTTCCGTTGACCTTTGGTGAATTTTCGAAAAACTTCGCCAGTTTCAAATTAGTAGCCTTTGAGATGGGGTTATTGAAGGGATCCGAGGACAAAACCTCGTCATTTTGATGAGGTAAGATGAGGAGGAAAGCAGATAAGCAACCCACCCTCCAAACTTCCACACCACGCCAACGTGAGCGCATTTGAGGTCAGGACAGATTTAACGTGCATCAGCTCCCGCAAACTACTTTAAGGCGTAGCATGTGAAAGAGGAACCGAAAATCAACACGAATACATTTACATACCGGGTGAGCCAGCCCTCCACAGAACAGCAAAACGAGGAACGTAGGGAACATCTCCAGACTGAAAAAGAGAAAAATATACCATTAACTGAACACAGAACCAGTGGTACATGAACTCGCAGAAGAGGACTCGCGCTCTTCTACATCCACAACACTTTAGCGCCATCGATTTGTCCATCGACTTTCCAATGAAAGAGACAGAGCATGTGGGCGGAGTCGCTGTTGTAAGAACAGCCAACGAATATTTATTCATTGCTTTTGGGGTCCATCAACAAAAGTGCTCCATTTCTTTTTTATACTGGGGTTGGATAAAATAATTGAATACTTTAGCATTGTTCATTAAACCTTTTGGCATCTTTTCCCTTCAATATAGCTTCTATTGGAGCAGAGGGAGTAGTAACTTGAAAACTATTAACACACTCTAAAACTAATTTCTGGGTAAACACTCCAAAACTAGTCTATGTAACACACTCCAAAACTAGTCTTGAGAACACTTTAAAACTAGTCGCTGGGTAACACTCTAAAACTAGTCTCTTGGGAACACATTCTAAAACTATCGTGTAGGTAAAAAAATTCTTAAAAACTAGTCTGATTAACACTATAAAACTACTCTATATTTCAAAGTTTTTAAAATCACCCCTAAATAAAGACCCTACGATAAAAACTTTGCGCCTCCTCCAGATTGATATCCTGGTTGGGCTTAACGACTTGGACCCTATCGAAGCGCAGACTAGTGTTTAATCAAGCTAGATAATCACCTTAACCAATCAATAATTTATCCCACATTAGGTAGGCATTTAATTAATATCGCACTGGAGTAACACAACGGGCTATTGGCGACGGTCCGGGATCAAACCCGCAGGGAAAGATCCTAGGACAACACCACGTAATTTTGAACCACGGTCAGATGACGAGGTCACACCTGAGCTGGCACCCCATTCTCCGAACTTCCACAGCACACCGACGTGAGGACATTTGAGGCCACGACAGATTTAACGTGCACCAACCCCCTTTGTACACGACGGTCTTTGGTTGGATTCGAACTCGCAACCCTCCGGTTGCTAGTCCGTTACTCTACCAACCGGGCTACCGCGGCCCTGTCCCACATTAGGATTCATGCTTTTTCACACAACCACGTCAGATCTTCAAGCAATCGGCAGAAATAGTATGAAGTTGCGCGCACACATGCTCCGTCTATTTCATTAGGTCGACCCAGGTTTGACTAGGTTCTAGACCCAGGTTCATCATACAATACATTTTCCCAACGTCTATCCATTAGTCTATGTAAGAATGCCGCTATGTTTCGCTATATACCACAGCCAAAGCACTTGTGAAATATGTAGTAACGATTCGTAGCATAATTTTTTAAAAATAGCAAGTCTATTACCTACCCTTAAACCCTATTTTAGTAGCAATTTTAGTTGCTCAGATACAAAATGAATCGATTAAAACACGAAATGCGCTGATAAAGTATTAAATAGACGTTGAAGATCTCGCCAGAAATTGAAATTTAAAAAATAAATATTTTAATGAGGTTTTCATGACACTAGCCACCGTAGATACCGATGATTTGCTTTCACGGTTGTCACGGCTTGGCGCCGAAACTTGGAAATCGGCATCCCTCGGAAAATTTACTTTAAAGAAAAATCCGAAAAATATTTTTTTCGTCCGGCTGTACATAAAACAAAAATAATTAAATTTTCGTTAACATTTAGTGAATTTTCAAAAAAAGTCGCCAGAATTTTGAAAATACGAGCCTTGCAGACACTTTTACTTAACACTCCAAGTGTTTTCGACGAGATATGTCGTTCATCAAGATCCGACCAATTTTACTAATGACGATATATCTCGACATCAAGATATTGCCGATACTTGTATGGTGACGAGATCTAGATCTGATCAGTTTTCTTCTAATGACGAGATATATCTCATCCATCAAGTGTGGTCAGTTTTCTAATGACGAAATATATCTCATCCATCAGATCCATCGAGATCAAAATTTAGTCAGGTTTCTTCTACTGACGATACATCTCGTCAAGATCTGGCTGGCTTTCTCCTAATGACGAGACAACCACCAGGAGGGTTTCATGACCCCTATGGGTTTAAAAGATACCCCTAGTCACTGAGGTTGAAAAATAGTACCAAATCTCGCCAGTGAGATGCCTGACACCCCTATGTGTGTACGGTTTAATTTTGTGTTCCTTACATTCCCTCAAAGCTTGCACAAAAAGTTTCGAAACATCTTGTACAATGAATGAATGAAAAGCAGTCAAGCAGAAATGAAAAGCATACTAATTGGTTTCTTTTGGTTTTTTTGGCGCAAGGGCTATATTTAGTCATGCTGCGCCAGACACAAAACATACAGTATCAAGTAATAAACACACACAATGAAAGTCTTACTGACACAGAAGAGAGAAATACACCCAGGGAGGAATACACCTGACAGGAATCGAACTTGCGCAGCCTACAACTCGAAGGTTGCTAGCGCAGTGGGCATACCCATTGAGCCACGGGCCCCTGATAATCCCTGTGAGTCTACGGTTTAATTTTGTGTTTCGTCAAAGTTTGCACATGAAGTTTCGAAACACCTTGTAGAATGAAATGAAAAGGAGTCGACTTACTAATTGGCGTGCACCCTTTGCATACAGTTGAACTGAATATTTGTGTCGCTGGACATCGCTGGGTACTAAAACAGAGAAGACAAAAATATACTAATGCAAAAACAATCAATAAGACAATTTTCGAATATTCGGTAACTTCTTTCGTCGTTATATTTATACCAACAGCATTTTTCATTTAACAAAATTAGGTAATTAGAGGAGCTACACCAACAGTCAATCTGATCCGAATTGGGCAATGGTAATTAATTAACGTCGCACTGGAGCATCGCAACGGGCTATTGGCGACGGTCCGGGATCAAACCCGAAAGGAAAGATCCAAGGAAAACGCCTCGTCATTTCGAACCACGGTCAGGTGACGACCTCGTCATCTGAGCGGACACTCACTCTCCAAACTTCCACACCATGCCAACATTTGAGGCCACGATGATTGAACGTGCACCAGCCCCGTTATACACGACGGTTTTTGGTTTGGATACGAATTCGAAACCCTCCGGTTGCTAATCCGTTACTCTTCGAACAGGGCTACTGCGGCCCAGATCCGAATTGGGATTTAAAGTGGTTTCTTCGAGATACCCCATCCAAGATCTGGACAATTTTGCTAATGACTAGTTGAGACAAAACTGCCCTTTTTTCCAAGGGAATGAAGATCCCAGGAAAGAAATTATCCCTAGTTTAGAACTGGCGACAGTTTGGAAGAAGTTTACGCATGGGTAGGTATTTTAATTAATGTCGCACTGGACCAACACAATGAGTTATTGGCGACGTATCGAGATCAATCCCGAAGGGACAGATCGAGGACAACACCACGTTATTTTGAACCACGGTCAGATGACGAGTACACACCTGAACTGGCACCCCACTCTCCAATTCACCTTGAGCGAAGTCGTCCAGCTTTTGAGACGATTTTGTTTAAAGATACCCCTAGTGGCGACCTGCAAGCACTAGCCTTGACAGGACCATACCAAACTGTTTCAGAGGGGTGCGAGCACTTACCTTTATGCCGAACCTCTTGCGAGCGATGAAGACGCTCGCTCCCAGACCCCACGCGAACAGCATGGACAGGACCCCCACGATGATGACGTAACCGTAGTCTTCTTCGATAGCCATGGTGAAAGCCATGTCTGTAGCTGAAACCAAAAAGAAAATCGCACAGGTAAAGTTTGATAAGCGCTAGCAGCAAATAGCAAGCACACTCATTTGGATGTAGACAGTTCTTAATTCTGGGCATATGTAAGCAGAAACAGAAAACTTACGCGAAGCTAATAGGTAGGTTGTTGAATTAGCGTCGCACTGGAGCAACGCAATGGAGATGGTCCGGAATCCTACTGAAAGGAAAGATCCGAGCATAACACCCCGTAATTTTGGACGACCAGATGACGAGATCAACACCCGAGCCGGCCACCCTTTCTCCAAACTTCCACACCACGCCAAATGTGAGGACAATTGAGACCACGAGAGATTTAGCCTGCACCAGCCTCCACGTACACGACGGCCTTTGGTTGAACCTAGTTTCGAACTTGCAATCCTCCAATTGCTAATCCGTTACTCTTCCAACAGGGCTACCGCGGCCCTTAACTTATCGAAATATAGCTAAATTTGTGACCTTGAACTTTTAATATCAATGATTAACCTGATTTATAGTATATTTGTGCACGTGCAAGATGCTCATAGTATTCTAATAATCTGCTACATGTATTTTAATTTATTATTTAACTGCTTTACTCGTCCGGATTTGTTTTTCTACTGTTACTCGTTTTGTACATATTCCTGTGATCCATCTAGAGCAGTGGTTCTTAACCTGGGTATATGTGCGGGAAAGCATTTCCAGGGGTGCAAGAGAAGTTTCGATGGACGACGGCGATTTAAAAAAAAAATTAGATCTTATTGAAATACGAGCAAATGCACGTATTCAAATGAAATTTGAAAAATTGGACTTGGAACAACTCTGGTGTACGCAGTTAGAACCTTATCCACAGCTGGCAAAAGCAGCATTGCACACTTTTACCACCTACCTGTGTGAAATGGGATTTTCACCACTTTTGCACATAAAAACAAAAGCCAGATTAAATTCAAGTTATGACTTATGCGTGGCTCTTTCAAAAAAGGAGCCTCGCTTCAAAAGTATTATGAACATAACCATTAAAAATTGAGATATTGTTTTGAATGTATATGTAAATGTTTACTTTTCAATAAATAATCTTGCAATAGATGTAATTTCCTAAAGAAATAGAAACACATTTTTCAAGGGGTGCGAGAACTTATTTTTAGATTCAAGGGGGCGCCGATCACTAAAGAGGTTAAGAACCACTGATCTAGACCAAGGATGCAGGCAGCGGCCCTCCTCATCATGTGTTATTTTAACTGTAACAAGTCACACGATAGGCAATTCAGGTTAAAACTTCGTTGCTATGCCAATGGGCATTAAAATGCGCAAGCCTCTTTGAGTCAACATATATCCGAACAAACTTTCTCAATCATGAATATCAACAAAACGAAAAACAGGAACCGCGCGACTTAGTTTAGTTCAGAATACTACAAAGAAAAACGTAACAGAAGAGAACAACGAACTTACTGCCGTTCCTGGTGGCGAACTCGAGGAAAGTGACAAGAGCCAGAGTTGAAAATTGTTAGTCCTCAAAACAATAGGAATCTTTCGCACCACAATTACCCGTTAAAGGACAAACAAATAACATTTCGGTTACTTCTTGGCAACAGGGAAAATCGTCTGCTGTGTCAGATTCAAAGTCCGAATCTTGGGTCAGCGTCGGGTTCTACCATTTTGCGAGTTCGTTTCGCTTGAGGCAGTTTTAGTGTGAAGGTCGAATACGGCGTTTCGTTTAATCCGTCGGCATTAAAAAAAATTGCATACGACATAGATTCAGTCACGAATACCTAATGACCGAATGGCGTCGTGAAATATCGTTGTATTGCAGGTTAATTACATATTCTAATACGGGCAAAAAATGAAGGTAGGTATTATAATTAACGTCGCATTGGAGCAAACGAACTATTGGTGAGTCCGGGATGAATCCCAGAGAAAGATTCGAGGACAACGCCTCGACATTTTGAATAACGGTCAGATGACGAGGTCAACACCTGAGCTGGCACCCCACTCTCCAAAATTCCACACCACGCCAAGGCAACGTGTTGGTAATGGTAATTAATTAACGTCGCACTAGAGCAACACAACGGACTATTGACGACGGTCCCGGATTAATCCCGAAGGGAAAGATCCGAGGACAACACCATAATTTTCAACCACGGTCAGATGACGAGACAACACCTGCCCCCTTGCAACTTATTGAAATCTAGCATACAGAACACAAAAACTAAGAAATGCGAAATACCGATTTTTGTATGTTAAATGCCCAGTTGGAAGAGCAACGGATTAGCAAGCGGAGGGTTGCGAGTTCGAAAAGGACCAGCCAAAAACCGTCGTGTACACGGAGGTTGGTGCGCGTTAAATCTGTCGTGGCTTCAATTGTCCTCACGTTGGCGTGGAAGTTTGGAGAGTGGGGTGCCAGCTCAGCTGGTGACCTCAACATCAAGTACAAAATGACCAGGCGTTGTCCTCGGTACTTTCCCTTGGGGACTGATCCCGGACCGTCGCAAATAGCCCGTTGTCTTCCTGCGGTGGGACTTCAACTACATAACTCTATCCAATCGGTAGCCAGTTTCGATTATTCTTTACTTTTTTTGGCCCATATAAAAATAGCCCAATGTGTTGCTCCTGCGACGTTAATTAAATACCTACCTACCAGTGCGACGTTAATCAACTACCTACCTTATATGAGCGGTAGGTAGTTAATTAACGTCAAATCGGAATAACATAACGGGTAATTCGATTTATTTAGATAAACGTAAATGATTTTATTTGATTTCCGTGTCGACACTAAAAAAAATTCAAACAAGGAAATAGGACAAAATTCGAGACATTTTGCAATTTTAATGTCCCTGAACAGACATCCTGACAATCTCTTCCTTGTTCTTTTTAAAAGTTTTATAGAAACAACAAAAAATCCATTTGCACATTTAACTATATATATATTCACGTTTAGAGGAAAAGCAAAACACGCAGACATTTTTTTCGCCTCCAAATCGTTTGCATGGCGTCCGAATGAATCGAATCTCCAATGATCGATTTTCAGACCAATCATGTTCGATCATAAATTCTAATCAAACAATTTAATTTCGGACAACCAGGAAGACGACGACATGTTTCTTAAAGTCACGTGCATAAATAATGTAACTTATAAGTAATACCAAAATAGATTAAATTGAAATGAAAATCCACTTTCCTACACTATCTCCAATTACATATCGTTGCATGTGGCAAAGAAAAGTTCACATTCAACAACGGATAGAAGTCACGCGAATTGTTAATGGAATCTAACACGCGGAATTGTTTTTACTGAACTGTTTGTTTTGTTTGTCAAAACTGTCACTATACAAGAGCCACGCTAACGTGAGGATATTTGAAGCCACGGCAGATTTAATCTGCACCAGCCCCCACGTAAACGACGGTCTATGGCCGGACCTAGTTTCGAACTCGCAACGCTCCGGTTGCTAATCTGTTACTCTTCCAACCGAGCTACCACGGCCTTCGGAATTGAAGAAAAGATAATATTTTCACACAAAAATTTAAAATTGTCCAAGAAAATTTGACCTACAAGAAAAAATCGAAAGAAAGTTGGACTTTGAACAAACACACAATATAAATACCTCAAGAAGTGATATAAATAGAAAAATAATTACAAATTCATATTTTGTATTAATAAAAGAATCAGCACATACAAGAAAGTAAATCAAACATCAAATTTTATTATTAAACATGATTATGAACAGGATTCAATCTAAAATATCACATATTCTCTACAATACTGTACATAAAGCATACATGGAACTTCATATAAACCTCGAAATTCTAAACCCAAAAATACAATTGAAAATAAATATCACAAAATTCTGTTTGAATTGGTCAGAGGGTCTTTGAGCTACAAAAGCACAAAAATTTTGAGTTTTTATCCCCAAAATGTCCCTTTTAGTGGCATTTGTTTTTAACCTGTCTCAGTCGCTTAGTTTCTATTTTGTTTATAAGTAATTTATCGTGCTAAATCTTGATCAGTGATTATAAGCTATTTTATAAAAACAAACAGGAGTTTAGACTAATATACATACTTCAATTCAATACATATCTCCTAATCTATTGTTATAAGCATTTTTAGTGCTTCATTAATAATTTTCCTTTTAAATTCAAACATCCCGAATTTGTTTAACAAATTTTTAAAAGCTTACTTAAGGTATCTGATTATGTTGAAAAGTCGATTTTTGACTAAAATTTTCATATTTCATTTATTCCATATTCTTAAGGGCCACGTTAGCCCAGTTGGAAGAGCAACGGATTAGCAACAAGGAGAGAGAGGGTTGCGAGTTTGAAACTAGTTCCAGCCAAAGACTCTCGTGTATGTGGGGGCTGGTGCTCATTTCTAACCTAAATTTTCCAATTTTTTAACAAATTATAATAATTTTTAGTCATTTTTTGTTTTATGTGTTTTTTATAAATTGTTTTACCTTAAAAAGAAAAACAAATAGTACAATTTGAACATTAAAAAAGGACTGAACATGGTCAGATACCTTAAAGTAATAAGGTGACTAGAAACGTACATTTCCTAAAACACTTGAAAATATAACTTTGTGTGATATATATTTAATTGACTTACATTTTTGTTCAAGTTAACTCCTGGTTCCTTTTTTTCTCAACGTATTAAAAAGGTGTCAATACGAAGTATTGTAAATGTCGATAAATCGCAAACCTTTGAAGAAAAAGTTACATCAAAAGTTGCTCGGGCTTAATTGGTTAAATGTTGATTGAAAGTGATCCAAAAAATCACTTTTCTGTCATAGAAAATGCAAATACAAACAAATAAGAGAGCGTCCCCCCCCCAAAAAAAAAAATTAAAGATTTTTATCTATACATATAAAGCAGAGTTGGCATTTGTCTGTTTTCTATACAAAATCTACACCGTTTGATCAATCCACACAAAATTTGGTACACTTATTCTTTGGAATCCTGCAGGTAACGTAGGCTACATATTAATCCCAGTTTTATTTGTCTTGGGTGTGCAGAGGGGTGTAACGTCCCGTCATCCTGGACAAAGCACTTGCTAGGGAGCGCTCTCTCCCGGTCTGACTGTGCAGATGACGTCAGAGTTAACATCTACAGGAGTCGCCTCTCAAGATCACCTTGGAGTTTTTTTAGAATCTTAGAGTATGGTGCAATCGTGCGGTTGCGCTGAAAATCGCTCAGTATCATATCGTTTATGTATCCCATCTGTAAAATGCGGGTGGAATTTTCAAGCATAAAGTGAAATTGCTTGAAAGGTTGATCATATTGTATCAATATGATTTGTCAGTCTTTCATCATGAATTCCGAAATTCACATACCTGCTGCAAGTGCTACAAATAAAAATATTGATAACAAAACTGACTGCAATATGACGTATATCATTTTTTTAGAAATTGAACTTAAAGGGCATTCACGATCACTCCAAAACTCAAAATCAACGTAGATATATAAAATAATTTGTATGTAGTCATCTCAGTATCAGTTTTTGTAGGGTTGTCTTACCTATAGTATGTGAAATGGATCTAAAGTAAATTGTAGGAGCTACTAACTGAATTTACCCAGAGTTGCTCGGGTTTAATAATTGGTTAAACATCGATTGAAAGTGATCCAAAAAATCACTTTTCTGCCATAGAAAATGCAAATATAGAGAAAAAATAAGAGTGCAAAATAATTTTTAAAACTGAGATTTTTAAAAATTATTTTGATGCACCAAGAGTTGCTTTTAGACCAAGAGTTGCCTTTTAGATCCTAAAAAAAACACCTTCAAGGTCATCTTGAGAGGAAACTGACTCCTGTAGATGTTCTGACATCATCTGTACAGCCAGACCGGGAGAGAGCACCCCCAGCAAGTGCTTTGTCCAGGATGATGGGACATTACACCCCTCTGCACACCCAAGACAAATAGAAAGGGAGTTAATATGTAGCCTACATTACCTGCAGGGTTCCACAGTATAAGTGTACCAAATTTGGTGCAGATTGGTCAAACGGTGTAGATTTGCATAGAGAACAGACAGACATATGCCAACTCTGCTTTATATGTATAGATTTTCAGGTTATGAAATATTTTCCAAAAATTGAAAATTGAGGGCAGTTGATTCTGTAAGACCATCAGGACAGAAAGAGGAGTTTATTGTTCTTGATAAAAACAATACCGAACCTTATTGTTACAAAAGTAAAAAAAAAGAAATCACTTCAAAGAAAAGCAAATACCTTGAAATTAACAAAACAAAATGCGTATATCCATAGTACATACAATGCTGGGGCAAAAACTGATAATTTGACTTTTAACCCTCTTGGTGGTTGTATCGACGAGGTATCTCCTCATTAGAAAAATTGACCTAGATGGAAGAGGTATCTTGTCATTAGAAATCTGACCAGGTCTTGATCTCATCATCATTAAAAAATCTTCATAACAAGATATCTCGTTATTAGGAAAATTGGTCAGATCTCGATGGATGAAATATCTCCTCGAAACTACTTGGAGGATTAATTTAAACTACTAAGATTCTATTGCAAAGAATAGAGTTGAGTCAAAATCAATAGATGAAGTGCGTAGAACTGATGCCAAAAACAAAGAATGTATATAATTGTCTTTCCACTACAGAAAAACAATTATATCAAACAATAGAATTTTCATAAAAAGTGAAACATCAGATACAGCATACCAATTGACTTTTAACCCTCTCGGTGGTTGTATCGACGAGGTATCTCCTCATTAGAAAAATTGTCAGTCATTAATGCAACCAAATCCATTATCAGTCATTAATGCAACCAAAATAATCAAAATTCTTTTATAAAGAAGTACATAATTAGCATATAAAGATTCAAATTCAAAGACTAGAAATTTTAAGTATCATACCATGTCATAAAGAATGTATATATAAGTATAAAATATCACAATTGAATTTGTATGAAAGCAATTTAATAATAAATACTACTTAATAAGGAAACAATAAAGAAGTGTTACGATAAAAATCTTATAGAAAAATATGTTTTTCTCATAAGGTGTACTTATATATATACACTAGATTTTTTTAAATTTGACTTTAAAAATCAATTTTTTTGTCATTGGTTTATGCTTATTAAAATTTCAGTGTGAAAAAATCAGATTAAGCTAATCATTGATTATCTAATTTAGATATAATTAGCATGTTTTTTAATAGTGATATCTCTAATTCTAATATGTTCAGGAAGACAATTCCTGTTGGAAATTATTCCTAATATTCTTTGTATTTTGACACTCCATCAAATTGCTAGAGGGAATAGGTTTTAAAAACAATTTTTTTCACCAAGAAAGCATAAAAAAAAAATCAAGATTTTTTCATGAGTCTTAATGTTTAAAAATCAAATAAAAATTCAATTTTTAACTAATAACTCTGAGGTTCAAAACATCCATTGTATTATATAGATTACAATGATACAAAAATAATTATAACAGACCCATTCATTGTTGAGTTATCACCATTTGAACATAGCATTCTACTGCAAAAACACAGTTCTTCAGAAATTGAGTTTAAAGATTTAGGAAACATGTCTGTATATGGTGACCTAACGAAAAATCCTTGTAACTAGAAAATATTTAGAATATTTACAAGATCATTAGAAAGCTAAGGAGTTGGAGAATACTTCGAAGCAATTAAAAATCGATATTCTGGTTGATTTTCGTGATTTCTAGTGTTATATACACCTTCGCATTGGAAGTATTTAAGAAAGTTAGAACTTGTGACTTTAAGAGTGTTTCTTTTCTGTCAATGCATAATTTACTAAAGATCACAAGATAAGCAGATATTAAACAAAATGAACATTTATCAGACCTATTATATGAAGCTTCATATGGATTTGTACCAAGGCATTTATAAATCCAATAGTTTAACCCTTCAAGTGGTTTCGACAAGATATCTTGCCCATCAAGATCTGACCAATTTTGATAATGATTAATCTCAAGACATTGACAATATTTTTTATGATGATGACATCAAGATCTGGTCAGTTTTGCTAATGATGAGATACCTCATCGAGACAACCACTAGGAAGGTTAATAGACAAGATAAATAAGGAATAATCAGAAATAAAATAATAAATTTCATTAAACCTTTCATTACAAATGTTTCAATTATAAAAAAACTTATATGCTTTCAGAAGTAATTCTTCAGTAGATAACGCAATCATCTACTATTTAGTTTTGGGAAGATTCAAGCAAAACAAAATGCTTGGATTACTTCACCACTAAGTCAAATAACCTTTGGAGAAAATGTAATAACTTTTTATTTTGAATCAAACACGAACGAAATATTTTCTTAAAGTAGGAACAATAAATTTTCCAAGTGCCTCAATTTCTACTCAAACTAAGTCCTAGTAAATATCACAGATCAGTCCCAGCTGAAATTTCTGATTTCTTCAATGACCACAGGCTGGGTTACTTGGGGGGTTTTGTGGGGCAAGGGCCATACTTGGCCAAACACGAGAAGATATCAAGTAAAATATCGTGAAAGGGGTAGGTATTTAATCAAAGTTGCACAGGAGCAACACAATGGGCTGTTGGTGACGGTCCGGGATCCAACCCCAAGGGAAAGATCTGAGAATATCACGTAATTTTGAACCATGGTCAGATGACGAACTAACACCTGAGCTGGTACTCCACTCTCCAAACTTCCAGCCATGCCAACATGACATTTAGGCAACAACATATTTAACATGCAGCAGCCCTCTATATACATGACAGACTTTGGTTGAATTCGAACTCTCCTTGCTAATCCTTTACTCTTCCAACTGGGCTACCACGGCCCATCATGAGAAGGGGAGAAAGAGGGATTGGAGAGCAGAGTAGTGGGATGAAAGCAGAAATAGATCGCTTGGGTATCCCTGGAGCAGGACCCCTGTTTTTAGTAAAGACAGTAAACCCCATGGAAAAAGAAAAGGTCACTAGAGTACATCGAGTCCATGAAGTCTACACATCTAAAAGAGATGTGTCCATTGGGCATATCCAGCAATTTTTAGATAATCAAAGTCCTTGCCCAACTTACGAGTAATGAAGCATAAACTATGACAAGTAATAAACACTTTTCATTTAATCCTACTGGTAGTTGTCCCAATGTGGTATCTTGTCGTAACCACTTGGAGGGTTAAATCTGTAAAACCAGCGGGTTTTTTCCAGCTGGAATGAGCAAGAATGCGATCCCACAACCTGTTCCCAAAGCTTTTAGCAAAACAGAAAACTATTACAAACCCACACTTTACAAACTTAACAGCCATATACATACAACAAACACAGTAACCTAATACCATGAATAAATAAAACCGATTCAAAAAATGAAGCTCTACTAATATTGCAAGGGAAACTGTTTTTTAATTTTCTGTTGCCGTACTTCCAGACTGCAATTGTTCTCTGATAAAGGGTTGAGGAAAATACAGCAAACTATTTATATAATTTATATACAAACTATTTAATAGCAAAAAAGGTCACCGCTTAAAACCCTATTTTAGTAGCAATTTTAGTTGCTCGGCTAATATGAATAATATAATTAATATGAATCGGCTAAAGCACACAATGAGCTAATTAAGTATGAAACAGATGTTGAAGGTTGGTTGGTTTGGGTTTTATGGCGCAAGGTCCAATAGTGGACAAGCTGTACCACAGATGTAAGTTCTAGCCAATTTAAATTTCAAAATTAAAAACTGCGTATTTTTTTTAATAAGATTTTTATGACAATCTAGTAACCACAGATTCCGATGTTTTCCTTTCATGGTTGCCAAAGTTTTGAAATTGGCGTCCCATGGAAAATTTCATCCTAAATAAAATTTTTCCATCTACTATTAATTTGAAAAGGGGACTAAATTTTCGTTGACTTTGGGGGAATTTTCGTCCATTGCAAAATTTTTTACCTTTAGAAAAATGTTTTTTCTGTCTGCTATCAGTTTAAAAGGACTAAATTTTTGCTGCCCTTTGGTGAATTATAAAAAAAGATGCTAAAATTTTGAAAATGGGAGCTTTTGAGACGATCTTACTTCAAAAGATACCCCTAGTCGCCAAGGTTGAAAGATAATAGCAAAAAGTCAACTGTGGCAACCCTGTTTTTTCACATATTGTGTGTAAAAACTATCAATACAAAAAATTAGATAGTTTCTTAGACATGCATTTGAATGAAATGAAATTTGCATAAAACTCTCATGCATATCTTTAGTATGAAAGAATAAACATGCTTTTGACAAACAATAGATAGTACAAAAACATTAAGCATTTCAATAAAGCAGATATAAAATATAACCATTTTTAATTATTTTGTTTTCATAATTTTCAACCCATTTAGTAGCGCAGAAGTTCTTCAAATTTAAAATTTAACTGTATTCTTAAGGGGACAGTGGACTTGAATATAAAATCTCTGAAGAAAAATCTGTCTAAGAGTTTTGGCGATTCTGATGATTTTTTTTTTGTCGAGATGCAGCATTTTTAAATGTAAACAAAAATTATGACAGCTTTAAACCTTTTACTCTCAAATTCAATCTTTTCTCTGCTGAAGAGAAACATTCCCGACTATTCTTTCACGAATCTGCATATTTTCTGTACAAATGATAATGATACAAAAGAAAGTTGGTAGGCATTTTAAAAACAAAGGATATTTTCCAAAATGGTGAAATAGAGGTTGTTTTAGGGGTTTTATGGCGCAGAGGCCATTTTGGCCAAGCTGTACCAAACACAGGACAGACAACTTCGGGTGAAATAGAGAAATGAAATGCTTCTTAACTATATTTTATTTTCCCCTCTTTAATTACTAAACCAACTTTTGTTTGTATAGATTGTTGTGAAAAAATATCACTTTTCTATTTGGAAATTTTAGCCCTAGAACATTTAAATTTTAAAAAATGACAGTAAATTTTTTTTAAATCTGAAAATTACTTGATATTTTTGCTAAAATTCTGCATGCGAGTTGAGTAATTTTACGCAAGTACTCTACCAATTTTGTCAAAATATATTAAAAATATGATATTAAGTAAAGAGAGATTGCAAGTGGCTATAAATCCCAGAGACTGCTAAGAATAAATTTAATTTTGTGTTGATTAAACATTGTGTTATTTGTTTTAATTTATTATAGTAAAACTGTAATGGAATGGGTTTATTAATTAATAAATCTATTTTTTTAGTGAAATGTAATCTGTGAGTAGTTTCCTGAAATAAGATTCATCATAAAGTACCTATACGTAAAGCTCAAATGTTCAAAAGTATTTAGGTCTAATTTGCATGATTTTACACATTAATATCTGATTTTTTTTCAAACTTTCTAATCTATCTTTGAACATAAATGTCTTATTTCAATTACAGCATATTATTGAATTGGACTCAACGTCCTTCCTTAATCCTGAATGCAGCATACAACTCAACACTGTCTAGATTAAATTAGCCATGTGCTGTAATTCAAATAAAATTGTTGAAGCTTTCAATAATTCGCCAACCCATGCATTCAAATATCTACCTTACCTCACAGCCAACCCTATTTGCTTTGATTATGAGATTTTTACACAAAAAAAGTTGTTTTTAGTTTTTATTGTAGAAGGGCAATATTTGGTCAATCTGTGCCAAACACAAAACAATGTCAAGTAAGAAATGTTACGAAAAGGTTTGGGGTTTTATGGCGCAAGGGTCATACTTGGCCATGCCATGTAAAACGCGACAGACAATGCCAAGCAATTGTGAAAAGAAAGTAGAGAAAGATAGCTTGGGCATCCTGGGGTCATAAACCCCATGTTTACTAAAGACAGTAAACCCCATGGGAAAAGAAAAGACCACTAGAGTACCTCGGGTTCGTGTAAGCCCTCAGGAGCACATCTCCTTTAGGTGTGTACGGGCTTCACGGACCCAAGGTACTCTAGTGATCTTTCCTTTTCCCATGGGGTTTACTGTCTTTAGTAAACACGAGTGTCACACTCCCGGGAGACCCAAGTGATCTTTTTCTGATTTCATCCCACTACTCTGTTCCCCAATCCTTCTTTTTTCCCTTTCAATACATTCTTTACTTGCAAAAAAGTCATTAAAACAAGTAAAAACTCTTTCCAAAGGATTCCATTCTAAGCAAAGGAGCAATATAATCTTTCTAAAGGATTCAAAACGAAAACATTCAATAGCACCAAGTACAAAGATTACATCACACTATCTAAGGAAAAAAAGATTAAAACAGTTTTTTCATACATATAATATTAATGAGAAGAAATGTTATAGATAGAAAAGGATACATAGATTGGCTGAGTTGCTGAAGCTGTAAAGAAAGGATTCTTAAATCAGAAGGTCCTTAACAGATGAAAAGATGCAATTCAGAGCAAGCACATCATTTCAAGGTGTACATATACATTAGAAGAATTTTTAAATTTTGACTTTAAAAATCCAATTTGTTTTAAAGTAGGTCATTGGTTTATACTTAAGATAATTTCAGTGTGAACAATCAGATTAACTGGTCATTAATTGCCCAAATTAGATATAATTAGCATGTTTTTTTGAGCAGTGATATCTCAAAATCTAATGTTTAGAAAGACAATTCCTGTTGGAAATTATTCCTATATAATATTATTCTTCATGTTTTGGACCTTCTATCAAGTTGCTAGAGGGAATAGGTTTTTACAATTTTTTTCACCAAGAAAGCATAAAAAATCAAGATATTTTCAGGAATTTTGAACATGCCAAATCCAACTAAAAATTAATTTCTTATCTAATGACACTGAGAGTCAAAACGTCTACTGTACTATATAGTTAATAATGAAATAAAGTTAATTTATTTGAAACATTCATTGTTGAGTTTCCACCGTTTCAACAAAGCATCACATTGTACACAGTTCTTCAGAAATTGAGTTTAAAGTTTTGGAAACATGTTTGTACTGGTGACAGTACCAAACGAAAACCCTTGTAACTAGAAAAGTATTTAGAATATTTACACGATCTGGTATCATTTGAAAGCTAAGGAGTAGGATAATATTTTGAAGCAATAAAAAAATCCATACTCTGGTTGATTCTTGTGCTTTCAAGTGCATACATACACCTTTAGGTAAATTTTTGTAAAGCAAAGTAAAAGGTTATTTAATTAATTATTAATATGTAAAGTACTAGCTGAATTACAGGGGGTTGCTCAGGTCGAATTGTTTATAATTCATCATAATATTACTCGATAGTATTCCGATGGAAATTTCGAATTGTTTTTAGCCCCCTGCAGACCCAGGAAAAATCGAATGGGGTTAATATATAGCCTATGTGTCCCACAGAATTCTACAGGATGAATGAACGAAATTTAGTGTGAATTGGTCTGACATTGATCGTATAAATATACAATGTTATTTCTATGAGAATTTCGAATTGTCTTTAGCCCCTTATACCATATCAACGATAAAAAAAAGACCACTTTCTATGAAAATAATCTTAGATTATCATAAAAATTTACATTCCAATAATAAAGCTACAGTTTAAGAATTTACAGATGGGATACATGAACGATATGATACTGAGCGATTTTCAGAGCAACTGCACTCCTCTGCGATTGCATCATACTGTAAGATTCTGAAACAAACTCCAAGGTCATCTTAAGACGACTCCTGTAGATGTTAACTCTGATGTCATCTGCACAGCCAGACCGAGAGAGAGCGTCCCCAAGCAAGTGCTCTGCCCAGGATGACGGGACGTTATACCCCTCTGCACACCCAACACAAATAGACAGGGGTTAATATGTAGCCTATGTTACCCACACGGTTCCAAAGAAAAAGTGTACCAAATTTGTTGTAGATTGGCCAAACAGTGTAGTTTTGTATAGAGAACAGACAGACAAATACCAACTCTGCTTCATATGTATAGATGAGGGTTATTGAAATTCAATTGGGTCCGATTTGGATGCGACTTGCGATTGCATTGATTTGACGCAAAAATAGATATTCTGGTCGATTTTCATGATTTCTAGTATATATATACACCTTCATGAGGCAATTAAAGATATATAATTAGTACACCTAATTTTAGCAGGGTTGCCACAGCTTAAGCACTTGTTAAATAACAGCAAAATTACTCTTATACCTTATTTTGGTAGAAGTTTTATTTGTCAAGGTAAAATTAATCGTCTATAACAATCTCTCTAGCTCAGCGATGCAGACTTAGGGCCACATAGATTCACTGACTTATAAAAGGGCTGCCAAAAAATCATGGAAGTTATTTATCTATATTTATATTTATTGATGTTTATTATTTATATTTATTGATACTTTTTATATTTATTGATGCTTATTATTTATATTACTTATATTTTGTATTGTTTTGAATTTAATTCGATGTGTGATATTACATTGGCTTAACAATTGTTTTAATATTCAGTTTGATTTTTGTAGTAGCCAAGAGCAAAATGGATTCTAAGTTAAATGGTTCCTATTTTTCGATTTGTTAATATTGATGGCTGAAAAAGTTTGCTCACAGATATATGTTGACCCAGAGAGGCTTGTGCATTTTAATGCATTATCTAGCAGCGATGTAGAATTGTTTTTATCCCCTGACATAACGATAGAAGTTTGATAAATTGTCTTCGTTAAATTTATTTTGCAGGTTCTCATTTTTTTTGCATGTCGATGCATTCAACGTGTACTGATTCTTATGCATTTTCAGGCAAAATGGTTGCTAAATAAATCTCACTTTTTCAAAATCAGAAAAACGATCCCTGAAAGCTGATATCAAATTATCAATCTTTTCAACAGTCTTGAAGTTTGAATTGAACTTAAAAATTACTTATCAGGTGACTTGTTAGAGCTAAAATAACACATGGTGAGGCAGGCAACAAGCGAACCAACAGAGGCCAACGGTCTGTGCATCTCTGCTCTAAAGGGACAAATTGGTTGTTGGGATTTTGTCTACTAGGCAACTAAGAAATGAAATCATTCAACTTACATTGTCCATCAATCTGGACAGGTTGCCTTTGGCCATTGTTATTCCTTCATCTGTGTGTTGCCTGTTTTAGGAAAGTAAAAACATTGTTTAAGAACGGGCAAAAGTTTCAAAAAGTTCACTTTGGTAACATGCGATGGTTTACTGATTGGGACAAGACAGAAATTCGCAGGGGTGAACAAGTGAGTGCTGCAGGCTGAGAAAGTAAGCCAAATATATTAAATGGGGAAGGATGGTTCGTTAAGTTAGGTAGTTAATTAATGTCACACTGGAGCAACACAACAGCTATTGGCAATGGTCTGGGATCCATCTCGAAGGGAACGATCCAAAGACAATGCCTTGTCATTTTGAGCCAAGGTCAGATGATGAGGTTGGCAGTCAAGCTGGCACCCCACTCTCCAAACTTCCACATCATGCCAATGTGAGGCAGTGAAAGATTTAACATGCAGCAGACCCTGTGTACACGAGTCTTTGGTCAGATCCAGTTTCGAACTTGCAACCTTCTGATTGCTAATCTGCTAACATTTCAAAGTTTATTTTTGTAACATATGCATGAATGATGAATGAAACAAATGCCAGGCACTTGACATCATTCACCATCTGACTTTTCAATACTTCTGTACTCTATTACCAAAATTATTAAGCGCAGTGCACGTATCTAAGTGTCATGGGTTGTCTACTATTACATAAAATAGTCAGGACAGTCAACAATAAAATAAGTGTGCACGCAGACACTCATGCCCAGTCAGGAAAAGAAACTCAGCAACTGAAGCCTTTCTTGTAAAGTCTGGGACATAACTGGAGGAAAAAAGTATTCCTTAGATTTATCCTTGGCAGCATAGACAAGTCTTTTAGGTAGTGTTTGAACAACTCTTGTCCAAAGTTTCGTAGGGGTAAAGACAGGGTTTAACGGCTTTTGAGTGGTATTGGTTCCCTTTTTGGCTAGACAGGTACGTTGTAATGTGCCATGACCCATTGGAGCTACAGCACATCAGTTAGTTTATCAAGGAGTTGTTTGCATTGCATAACTCGTGGACAATCTCTCACTGAATTTGAAGAGACTGCTTGTATTGCAGATTTAGAGTCAGATAAAAGAACAGTTTTCTTGAATGCAGCTAGTGTAATGCACAATGGCATACTAATTTAGACAAGACAAATGCTGCAGGCTGAGAATGTAGGAAAAATAGGATAGTATTTCATAGGTATATTCAAAGCACACAAAAAGGGTTTATATATAAAACAAAAAAAAGTGAAGCTTTTCTCTGAACAGCATAGAACAAGTGTAATAGCATCCCAGAACATGCCAATTGAGTGGAATTTTGAGCTTGCAATAAAAAATTTATCAATTCCAATAGCTTTCTGCTTGAATCCATAATCTTTTCACAACATACTCACTCAATTATCAGATGAGTGAATTAACTTTTACATTCCAAATTTCAATTCCATAAATATTGAATAGTTATTCCAACAGTGTAAAGAATTCTGAGATCAATGCATTGTGAGTGACACCTATTGGTCAATGACCCAAGATGGTAATACTTGTCTTGTAATTATGATCCCAATCAGCAAATACTGTTATTTAGTGTTGTCAAAGGGAGGATGATTTTCAATATAATTTTGGGGTGAACTCAGTACAAGCAAAGT
Source organism: Meta bourneti (assembly GCA_933210815.1). Classification (NCBI taxonomy): domain Eukaryota; kingdom Metazoa; phylum Arthropoda; class Arachnida; order Araneae; family Tetragnathidae; genus Meta; species Meta bourneti. The sequence continues at coordinate 6,916,382 of OW119924.1, read as the reverse complement.
TCTTAACTTATTTGAATAAAATATAATATGCATCTTGTTCAGTTATTTCATTTTCAATATTATTAAACATAACAGAAAGAAAAATGAAATTTTGAATTAAATCAATGACTTTTTTAAATAAAAATCACTTGATTTAAATCCACACACCCTGCAAGCAAATACATTAGATGTGTATCCAATAATTTGTGATATGTGGCTGAGAACAAGGGAAAGATTGCAAAGGTGGAAAGAAACAAAGGACCTTACCCGCACATCTCTTGTTGAGCATTCAAGTCAAAATGAAGCCTGGCCAACTTCTCTTGCTGTTCTCTCACATTTTCCATCTTTTCAAATGTACAATTTCGACCTTTAAAATAACAGAGCACATGAATGTTTGTTATTTAAAATAGCCTTGACAATATTAATAAATAGCATATTTGACTTAAGTTACTATGCAGTGGAAAAAGTAACTTTGAAATCACCAAAAAAACGTTTATATGAAAGACTGAAGACAATTTTTAAGCATGTAAAGATTTTAATTCTGAGAAACAAAACTTGGAACATTATTCGATCCCCTTTGTTAACCTCAGTGTTACACAGGAACAATTTAGTTTTGTATTAATTTTTTATAAAGTATTTATTTAAAATCGTTTGAAGATAACACATGGTAAAGAAAGTATATCAATATAATGTCTAATATATTACTGTAGGGTTTTGATAGTCTAATTACAAAGTTAAGCCAAACCAAAGGATGCTTAACTTAAATGTACGTATTTTTAATGATTTAACAATAATTAATCATGAAACGGAACAGATGTATCAATTACGGAGTAGCAAACCGATGACAGCTTGTCTCCACATTTTAATTAATAACAAATTTATAATTAGTAAAATTGCAATAAGAGAGAAGTTAAAGAAAGCATAGTTAAGTACTAGAGAAATAGGAAAATATAGGATAAAAGACAGAATTTAAGTATGGAATGTTTCAAATGAAAGAATTTGTGGTGTTTAAGTTTTCGTAGGTTTTTAAATAAGCAAATCTATCTAAAATACTACGTTTCTGTATGCTGTGTGAAGATTTGCTTACTAAAACCAAAAAAAAAAAACAGTTTAAATTCCATTTCTACATTTATTGAATAAGCATTTCAGATATTTTAAGAGAGAGCATGTTTAAAAGGTAGATTAAGTTCTTATTTACTCCAAAATGCTGCTAAATTAAGCTACCATTTGTACAAAATGTCAGTAATGAAGGTTGTAAAATATCATGTGGAGTAAAAACTTTCAAACATATCTAACAATATTGTTTATTGCAATACATGCAATGTAACAGTTAATAAATGTTAAAATTAACTGTTCATTTCAATTTTTAACAGATAATTAAATTTAGTTGCTAACAGATAACAAACTGCTAATATTAACAGATAAGAATACCTGTTATTGCAAACTAGCAATAACAAGCATCACTAGTATTGTAAAATAAAAATTTTTGCTCATCAATCATAAATATATGTATATCTGTGAAATCGTGACTTATAATTAAAGATAACATGAATTAGAAAATTAACGCATTTTAAATCGAGACATGAATGCAAATGCTCAAACATGCGTTAATATGTTCCTCTCCTATATACAATACTAGCAATACCAGCACGGCATTGCCCTCACTGATTCTTAAAAACATTAAAAAGAAAAACAATAATTTCAAGAATTAGTCCCACCACCACCCAACATGACACGGCCATGTCGCCTCATTCCTTCCACCTCACTGATTCTTGCTTAGAAAGCTTCATGATACACTATGTTCAATGTTCTTCCATTTGGAGCTAGGACGTAAAGATTCTCGGCTTTTCCAACTTTTGAACAACCCACATACAGTTGACAATGGGAGAAGCACGGTTTAATGAGATCAAGTCCTACAGCCTTCAGCGATTGGCCTTGTGCCTTGTTGATACTCATGGCGAAACTTAAACAAACAGGGAATTGAAGGCGTTTAAATTGGAATGGGGAGAACCGAAGGGATAATTGGGATCCTAGGAATGAATAAGTTTTCGTCTGCAGCATGTCCAGTCATGGTGGATTCAATATTCGGCATCAGTTTCTTGATAGTCTTGTTCCATTGCAGAGTGAAGGTGGATGCAGATTTCTGAGAAGCATAATCGGTGCCTCAATTTCTAGCTGTAATATGTGCGAGGGTACTCCAGATGGCTCCAATGTGTTCAAAAACTGTTGTGTAGTTCACAGCGCCTCATCTGTGTTACACGTAGTGTCGATAGATTTGTATTATACAAATACAGAAATTATACAAATTCAAAAGTAAGTTATGAAATAACCACTACTGAAATAAAAATGTGATTGAATCTTTAAATATAACACTATACTTTTTAAAAGTCATATTATGTCACCTCACTGATTCTGACAAACAACCTAAACGAATCACAATGTCAGCAAAATCAAAACCAAATTAAACAGTAATAAACACTGTTACCTCATATTTCATGTAATTTATTAACAAACATGCTATTGCAAAAAATACCCAAACAAAAATAGAAAGCAATACAAAAAATTAACAAAGTTAATCAAGAGTGCTTTGAATATGTTCAATCTTTCAACATTTTTAGGGAAGCATCTGGGTCGAAGGCCTTCTATCTCCCAGTTGAATAAAACATAAAAGCAGAAAGATGTTCGAGTTGCAGAAAATTTCTTGAGGGTAGGAACTTGACACTCGGAGTTGAACATGTAGGGGTGAAGCTTCAGTGGTTTGTTTTTCATTGGTGGTATGAAAAAGGACAAAACAGTGACAATACAGAGAAACCAGTTTAAGAATTGAAAAAGCCGTATAAAATCAATTAAATTTTTAAAAATAATCGTGTTGAATTCAAATAATAAAAGGATAAAATAAAAGTAAGTACAGAAAAAATTGGAAGGATTAGAGTATATTTACTATTTTTAAAAAATAGAGGCGAAAAATAAAAATTATCCATCGGCTCTGGTTTGAACTCAGGTCTCCTTGCAAGGCACTAAAGCACGACTTTGGTGTGTGGCTTTATGCACTACGCCATCATTTCAATGTGAATGTGATGTTTTTAGTGAAGAGATGAATTTGTTCAATCTAAAAAATTACTTTGCATAGTTGAGAATGGCTCTGGGCCAGTGTAAATTTGCGACGGTGGTTATACCTGGGGATCTGTGCTATAGCGTTTTCATTGCAATGAATACGTTGGATGGCCTGCAGTTTCAAAACATTAATAGAAGTTAGCATGCACGATAAGTATGTTTTTCAGATCGGTCTGCGCAGATGCGTCATAGTGGAGGGGCTCCACGCGCAGCACAAAATATTAATTAAAAGAATTTTCTAGATTAAATTTTAAAATTCGGGCTTCGAGAGACAATAGGTTACCTGTATGCCAAATTTCATGGCTGTAAGTGCTATAGATTCGTCTGGACACCTCAAAAAGACCCACACACTTCCTTTTATAACAGTAGATATCCATGTTAAAGTTTGATCTTACCAAAACCTTCAAGTTTTCCACAGTGGAAGTCCTCAAGGAGTTGCAGTAAGCCTTGCTCCATCTGACGAAAGTCTGTCGTATCTGTCAATAAATATTTTGAGAGCAATATATTAGAAAAAATTACATATTTTCTGTAACAGATCTAAAAACATTCAATTTAGAAGTGTTAAAAGATGATAAATACGAAAATAAATAATGCAGTTGCTTAGCAAAGGCTTGGTTGGTTTGGGTTTTACGGCGCTATATCCAAAGATGGACAACATGTGCGCCAAACACAAGATAATAAAATTCAATAGAATATGTTAAAGGACATCGAAATAATAAGACCAACATTAAAAGAGAGGATGCAATAAATAAATATGGGAAATGATTTACAGAACAAGACCATGCCATTTCCTGTGTGTGATACAGGAAATTAACAAGCACCATGGTGTCCAGCCCCCCTGCCAAAGGAAGTTATTCTCAGAGATTCCACAGAATGATTCAAGAAAAGGATGGAGTATGGCCATGCCTGATGAACACCCGATGTAACTTAACTTGTAAATAAATTCCCCCTATCCATTGTAAGCAAACATCTCTAATTGCTAATAATGCCGGTGCCATCCCTTTTACTGCAAATAAAGAGTTTTACGTATTCTACATAAATCAGGTTATCTAAAAATAAAATATGATGGTTAAAATTTTTGTCACAAGAAAGGGACCAATACAATATTGCCGCAGGATCCTATTCTGAAAAAGGACCAATAGAATCTTTCCAAAGAACTATTTTAAGAAATGGACCCAAAGAATCTTTCTTAATGGTTGAAAGAATCCAGATTCTTTCAACCAATAGTTGAATAGGAAAAATTTCTACAGAATTTAATAAAAGTTTCTATAGAATGTAGTCTAGAGAATCTTATAGAATTATGATCCATTTTTTATAAGCTCTATAAAGTAACCTCTATAGAAATCCCTATAGAAAATGTCTCAGAAGAACCTCAATAGAATTCCATGGAAGCTCATTTCTTGTTTCATGGCTTTACTTTTCTGAATCTGAGCTCATTTTCTCTAAATAATTCTATAGAAGTTTATTTCTTTAATTCATGACTTTACTTTCCTATATATATAGAACTTCTCTATAGAAATAAATTTCTATAGAATCAGTTTGTTTTCTCTATAGAAATCTTAATAGAATTCTATAGAAGCTCATTTCTTTTGTTTCACAACTTTACTTTTCTATAAAACCTCTCTATAGAATTCTATAGAAATACATTTCTACAGAATCAGAGTTCATTTTCTCTATTGAATTCTACAGAAGCTCATTTCTTTTGTTTCATGGCTCTACATTTCTATAGAACTTCTCTGTAGAAATATATTTATATAGAATCAGAGCTCATTTTCTCTATAGAAATTTCTGCAGAATTATATAGTAGCTCATTTCTTTTGTTTTACAGCTTTACTCTTTTATAGAACTTCTCTATAGAATTCTATAGGAATGCATTTCTATAGAAATCGGAGCTCATTTCTCTATAGAAATATCTAGAATTCTACAGAAATGAAACTTTGTTTCTCTATAGAACTCTAATTAAAATTTTTTGCAAGCGTAGCTATGGGAATGAGTTTTGTGTACATATTGCAACAATCAAATATTGAACCAAAAATGCAAAGCAAACACAAAGAACACAACCTGCTCAACTACAGACTTACCTTTCCCATTAGACGGTTGAACAGGCTTGGGAGGAATCCTGACATCCACCTTCTTCCTCGAATGGTCGTAAAATGTTCCAGAACTAGAATAGGTCATCAGGCTGTTCTTACTTGTCTGACTCACGGAAAGAGAATTGACTGCACATACTTGGATTTCCGACTGAGACTTGGCCAGGGTGTTCTCGCTCTGGCTCGGACGGTTGCTCCGGCCACCCCCGATTCCCAAACTCGCTGACGCGCCAGTCAAGCGCTCTCGGTTGGGGATGGCGTAGGAACCGATGGAATGCCTTGGCTCGTTCAGAACTTTAGGGGGTATTTCGTCAGGGTCAGATGCCTTGGTGTTGCTGTTGTCTTCAGCTGCCTCTGACTTCAGGTCGTCCGTCGTGACGGACTTCGTCAGGATCGGTGGGGAGACGGTGGTTTCAGTTGGTGCTTCGGTGGGTTCAGAGCTCATTTTGACACAATCTTGAAAAAGAAATAACAGAGACAGATTTGATAAAGACTGGTACAGCTTTTATAAAGACTTACGGATACGCTTGTGAATGTTTTGACGGAATGGGTTGAGAAGGGTACAACGATACACTCAAGACTGTGTTGGAAGGGTTACTTAGATTCAAATATTAGTTTAGAAAGTAAGGGGTTTCAGCATTTGATAGTTATTCATACCCTTACGTTTGTGGACCTTGTTACTAAGTGCCACACGGATAATGTCTAAATGTTTTATATTTAATTAAGATTTATATATTTAATCCAAATTTCCGTTAAAAAATTTGGTACTTGCGTATTAACCGCATGCCAGCGATTAATCGCCAGATCTGTACGTATTAACCGCATGCCAGTGATTAATCGTCAAATCTGTTGAAAGGGGTATAAGACGGAAGAACTGGAGAACAATCTGGTTATATTCACTGCCAAGTGAACCACAAATACAATTTCATTGATTCTGATTGTTTTGCAAAACTTTTTTTAGAACCACAGTTCAGTGTTCGGTTCGTAGTTGCATTAGATACTTATGTTCTATTTTCTGTTTTTACATCAAAGTAAATTTTTACGTAACGCTTGATCGTTATGAATTAATGCTGGAAGAATATTCCGATCCCAATGGATATTTGGGGGCATTTGTCACGAAACATTTCTTGTTATGGTCCCCGATCGTAGTGCTACCACATTAATGAACGAAATAAAAAAACACATTAAAGATGGATCGACCATTTTTTCCGACTGTTGGAAGGGGTATAAGACGGAAGAACTGGAACAATCTGATTATATTCACTGCTGAGTGAACCACAAATACAATTTCATTGATGCTGAAACTGGCACACGCACACAGAACATAGAACGCATCTGGGGAAGTGCAAAATGTCGAAATAAAAAACATCGAGGAACATCTCGCCACCACCTCGAGTCCCTACTCGCAGTTTATAATATGTTTGATGCCATCCTAAGGGCAATTGCTAAACATTTTCCGCCCGAAACAAAACTTGGCTGATATTCGCCAATGGCATGCGGTTAATACGTAAGTACCAAAAATTTTTTGGTATATTTAATCCAATTTTGCAATGTTTCACTAGTCAAGATGTGATTTTCGTTAAAAATTTTTTTTGTATATTTGTGTATATTTAATCCAGATTTATAGTGTTTTACTAGTCAAAATGTTGTTTCATCAAGATTTATATAATTAATCCATATGTATGCAGTATATATTCAATTTTGGAAGATTTCCTTGGCGACATAAAAAGTGCGCCAAAAAAATCGCGGTGCCACACCGTGTGGCGTAGGATACATCTGTACCCTTGGCGACATAAAAAAACGCGCCAAGAGCGTTGCCACCACACGAGACGTTAGATACATCTGTACCATTTTATCATTCACTGAATTTCTTGAAAGGTTTTAAAAGTTAGGTCCAAAATAAATTAAATTAAAAGATAAAACAGTGACGTTTCAGAAAATACAAATTTTAAAGAAATACTCAATGCCAAATGTTTAGAAAAATCAAAAATAAACCAAAATTAAGCATTTTTTGTCATTAAATGAAGAGAAACATAAGATTCTCCATAATCTTGGTTAAAACTTACAATTCGATTGATCTACCTTGTGCAGCTCAAAAGCTATCCAGTTGAGACATTACAAACACCAATGCATCACCCCAGAATTTATTTCATTGTCATTTTCAATATCCTAAGAATTAATTCCTACAAAATCATTCTTTAATGTCACATTTTACACATTATTAAACAAATTCTTGTTTACTCCATTAAATATCTGTTGCCAGATTATTCTAATAAAAAATTCGGTAGATCTCAAATAACCTTTGTTCAGATTTGGTATTTTTGGTATTTTTCAATTAACGTCACACTGGAGCAACACAACGGGCTATTGGTGACGGTCCGGGATCAATCCCAAAGGGAAAGATCCTCCTTTGTTCAGAAAACGAAACCAATGATTTCGTGAATGCAGAAGTAAAAGTACGATGAGTAAAATAATTTAGTTTTGGTGTACAAAATAAAATTATTTAAGTGTTTACAATATAATAACTTGGCTGGCTGGTTGCTAGTTAATTAACGTCGCACTGGAGCAATACAACGAGCTATTGGTCCGGGATCAATCCCAAAGAGAAAGATTCGAGGACAACACCACGTAATTTTGAACCACGGTCTGATGACGTAAAAAAAATAACTTGGAATAATACAATCGTTTTTTGCTAAAGACTATTGATTTCGAAGCAAGGATCTGGCATCGTCGTTCACATCCTTGTTACCATAGCGACGAAGAACGCGTGTTTTTCAGATTAATGCACATTCGACGTTTGGTTTCCACAATGGCTATAAAAGGAATCATCGACAGCTGGCTAGAAGAAGGATTTTTACGTTTCAAAGGAGCACCACCAGTGAAATCAAGGTATGAAGAATCTCTAATACCTACCGTAACCAATGATGAGGGTGAAATAATAACACCCAAGCCACTCTTTCCTATGTTCCTCGAATCCGTCGAATTAGATCCTAACTTTTTGGTAGAATACTTGGAAGTGATCGAAAACGCCCTGCGTTGTGGGAAAGACAAAGCTTTTCTAATACGCACCGAAAGAATTAAGGATGGTGAAGGTGACCTTGGAGACGTTTCATCGAGAAAAAAAGGCTTAATTCCGATCGAATACGACAGGAAAAACATATTCCTAAGTAAAACTGTGTTCTCTCTGTTTGAACTCCCCGATCACTTAGTTCCAAAAGGTTCTTCCGATTACGATAACGTTTTGACGAAAAACCACCTGTATCAGAAAGCTTTGGAATTCCGCAAAGAATCTCAGGAAAATTTCGACGACCTGTGCACTCAATTCGGTTATGTCGAGAAGGTAGACAAGCAGGAGGAAACAATCCCTATAATTCACAAGGACAAAGACACAGTAGTGAACGCTTACCAGATGAAAGAACACTACCACAGAAAAGAGGTGTTCGTCAAATCACCCCCAAAGACGATCCAAGAATATCTCAAATCAAGAACAAAATTCCGGAATTATGAAGAATTTGTCATGAATTTGGGTGAGCACCCTTCCGTTCTTGAGCGTCTGACGAACAGCCTGTATGTCATGGAGAAGACTCTCAATTACAACACCTACAAAGACACTATCCTGTCATACAACAACCACCGAGGCGATTCTGAAGACATTATACCGACTCGGGTCTACGTTCAACCCAAAATAAGTCTCCAATTCCGAATCCCAAACATGAGAAGCGACTACCGCGTTACCTGCATCGCCTGCAACTCTAAAAACCCGAGTATATTCGTCAGCGGTCACGGTGTTCTTCCGTCCAACGAAATGGAACACCACCCCCGAGGGATGGTGCTCTGTTGGAACGTCCACAAGTGCGAGCACCCCGAGAGGATCTACCACACCGAAGAAGCTGTAACCTGCGTTGAGTTCTCTAAAACGAAGCCGTATCTGGTAGCAGCTGGAATGAGGTATGGACTTATCAGTGTATTCGACCTTCACGAGTCGGATGCCGAGGTCAATTCCAACAATGCTCGGTCCAAGGTCAGGCCCAATGGGACGATCACCAGCGTCAGATGGATGCGGAAGAAGTATTCCCTGGCGGGCGAGCCGGATGCCAAGGCCAATTCCAGCAACGCTATGTCCAAGGCAAGGCCCAATGGGACCATGCGGAAGACGTATTCCCTTGCGAGCGAGTCCGAACTCGTCCTGTCCGTGTCCATGGACGGATTGATTGTTACCTGGACTCACGGACGGTCGCTAGAAGGTAGCGTCCTACGGTCAACCAGGAGGGGTGAGGGACGACAAAGGAGGTTGGTTCTGGCAACAGACGCACCAGCCACCTGTGTACAAATCAACCCAAACGACCAAGATGTGGCTTTGGTGGGTACCATCGAGGGGCAGGTGCTACAGATGAACTTCAACGACCCCGCAGATTATGTAAGGGTGTACGACTGCCACAACGGTCCGTTGTACGATCTTCAGTGGTCCCCAGTGGTAGAAGGGGTGTTCACGACCTGCGGGTCGGATGGTTGCATGCGGGTCTGGGAAACGATACGGTCGAAGCCGTGCAAAACGATCCGTCTTCCAGAACCCGTCTTAAGGATTGGGATGTCCAATGTGAGGTCGACGTTGTTTGCCGTAATGACCAAACGGAAGTTATCCATCTTCGATTTTTCATTGAACTTGCACAAGCCGGTGGTCGAGTTGGAACCGGAAGTGGGGGTGGACTTGACCTCCGTGGTGTTCTGTCCGAGGAATGATTGGATTTTGCTGGGGCATTCGGATGGTGGAATTCACATGTACAAGATAGCTGATGTTCCGGAGTCGGAGATGAGTCAGTCGGATGCCTTGAAAGCTGTCTTTATTACGGAATAAATATGCAGGTGACGAAATAAAAATTAGAAAAGAAAGGGAGGTCTTTTTTCATCTTTTTAGGTCACGGTACCCAGTTGGTGGAGTCGCGGATTGGAAACCGGAGGGTTGCGAGTTAAGATCGCACATCGTACGTTAAATCGGTCGTGGCCTCAAATGTCCTGACGTTGGCAGGGTGTGGAATTTTGGAGAGTGGGGTGCCAGCTCATGTGTTGGCCTCGTCATCTGTCCTTGGCTCAAAATTAGGTAGATAAGTAATTTGAGTCGTCGTAAGTAATAAAGTCGCACTGGAGCAACACAACAGTCTAGTGGCAACAGTCCGGGATCAATCTCCAACAGAAGGATTCGAGGGGGAATTACACCACGTAATTTTGAACCACTGCCAGATGACGAGGTCACACCTGAGTTGGCACCCCACTCTCCAAACTTCCACACCAACGTGAGGACATTTGAAGTCATGGCAGATTTAATGTGCACAAGCCCCCAAATAGACGACGATCTTTGGATGGTCATAGTTTCGATCTCGCAACACTCATGTTACCAACCAATCAGCTAATCTTTCAACTGTGACACCGCGGACCTAGTGTAAATTATAATGCACAATATATTTAAACTGTGTGAAGAAAAAATAATTTATGAAATTAGAATAAAATACCGAAAAGTTATTTGTATTCCATCCATTAGAAAATCAATTCTCTTTTGATATCAAATGAATAGTTTAATATTCTTAGATGAGGAAGAAACAATTAAATATTCTGATTCAAATGAAATTCAATTTTAAATTTATATAGTAAGTATTATCGTTAGTAATCATATTCAAATTAAATTAAATTTTGAGTTTATATAGTAAGAAGTATTTTCGTAGCAATATCACTACAAATAAAAATGTTAATACGGTTAAAAAAATTAACTGATGTGTTCAAAATTTTTGGTGCTACACACATAATAATGTCTATTTAGTGTCCTTAGTACTTCTTTTCAGTGTTGTCTAGATTGTTTAATCAAAAATAAAGATAATCAAAATATTTTTTGTCAAACGTTATAACTTGCTCAAAATTTTCATCATACTAAAAACATCGCAAGGAATACTCCTTTTTGGGTTTAAACACTTTTAATAATCTCACAGCCACAGTACAGGCACGACACACAACACAAAATAAAAAGTAGAACATCTCAAAATCGACACATTTCGTTCATAACTCCTTTTCTTTCTCTTTTTAAATACGAGTGTCCTACCACATCCGTTACCATCTCTTTCGTCCAACTATGTCTTTCAGGGCATGCGCAAGGAGCTTCATCTATCTGTCTCCACAGTTTTTACAAGCTTATTCAGCTATAACAAATTCCATGATCATTAATGAATATATCGCAAAATATAGTAGTCATGAACTCTGAATCTCATTCTAACTAATATTGAAATATGCATATTAATCACAAGTAATTGACATACTTCCATGAAAATTAATACAATTTATTTTACACAAAAAACAGATCTTTTGGAATAAAAGTATATATATAGCATGCCCCCCTGAAGTACTGAAGAAATGCCGATTAATTGCAGATAAGAAAATAATATAATGCGCATATTTGAGATTTATCAAACGATAGCACTATTTAACCCTCCTGGTGGTTGTCCCCACGCTGACCATATCTTGACAGACGAGATATCTCGTCATTAGAAAAACTGATCAGATCTTGATAATCATAAAAATATCGACATCGTCTTGACGAGATATCTCGTCATTAGCAAAATTATTCAAGTCTTGATGGACGAGTTGCCTCGTCGAAATCACTTGGAGGATTAAAATAATTTAGAATAAATGTGATACAAAATGTTTATTTTAATTTGTGATTATTCTGAATTTCAAAAATTAAGTATAGGTTCGAATACTTTAAGGGCAAAACGCAAAAATATATTATGTAAAAAATAAAAAAGGTTACTATCTGAGATTGTAGAATTTTTATTTTAAATATAAAAAAATTAAATAATTGTAAAAATATTTAAAAACTAATATATAACTTTATATAATTCAAACTTATTCTGAACAGCACGTGGGGAATATTTTAAAAGTTTATATTCATTTGTGGTGACTTTTTAATAGGAGTACTAATTTTAGACATTTGGTAAGAAATTATGGTAATTGTTTGATGGGTCTGTTAACAAGTACAGAATTGTCCAGATGCTCCGTGCAGGGCTTAATTCGGCTAATGTTCAACAGATGTCGCCACTACAAAATGATTCTTTCCAATTTTCTCTTCAGATATAGAGAAAAGTGAAACATTCTCTGAAATATAAAGTTCTAGAAATTCCTATTTCGTATAAAGGAAATAAAACTGAACATCCAACTCAAATGAAGTTTATTATTATAAGTAAAACCTTTGTAAATTTTAAAATTGGTGTATTCAGTTGAGACGTCATTTTGATGAACGTATATTTATAATATATATATATATATATATATATATATATATATATATATATTTATTTATTTATTTATACATGGATCTACACCGTTTGAACAATCCGCATCAAATTCGGTACACTCATTCTTTAGAAGCTATGCAACTTTGCTACCTTAAACGTTAGTTGAAGCGGTTGATTTTTATATTGTTTACAACATCTTATTGCTAGTTACCAATATACAACAGAAGTCGATTTCTGTACCACGTGCATTAGTGAAATGTATGTCACACCTAAAACCTTTCACTTTTTATACAGCATTTAACTATTTTACCAGCCTTTCCATTTCCTCTTTTTTCCGGTAGCCTGGTTGAAAGAGCTGCTGACGAGGTCAGCATCTGTGAGCTGGCAGCCCATTCTACAAAATTCCACACCATTTGTGACGTAATTTGGGCCACGATAGATTTAATATGCCACCACATACATTACGGGGACCGTCGTTGTCCAGTGGGCATGCGCACTGCGCTAGCAACCTTCGAGTTGTAGACGGCGCAGGCTCGATCCCTATCAGGTGCATTCCTTCTTGGGATTATTTCTCTCTTCTATGTCAGTAAAAGTTTCATTGTGTGTGTACGTCTGTTACTTGATATGGTATGTCTTGTGTCTGGCGTAGCATGTCTAAATATGGCCCTTGCACCATAAAACCTCAAGCAACCATCTAAGAAGAAATTTCGTCCATCTCTATTGAGGAGCTAGGGTTGGACTGGGTTGGTCGGGTTTTATGGCGCAAAGGCCCTATTTGGCCATGCTGCGCCAAACACGAGGCAGATAATGTAAAGTAATGGGCATACACACACAAGGAAAGATAAAAGCACCCAAAAGGACAGAGAAAAGAGAAATAAACCCACGGAGGAATCGAACCTGTGCCGCCTATAACTCGCAGATTGTTAGTGCAATGCACTCGCAACCCTCCGGTTACTAATCCGCTACTCCTCCAACCGGGCTACCGCAGCCCTGCCAACAATTGAGTACCGGATCGTGTGAATCATGAGCGAGCGGATCGGGTTATCTCGTTTGATTTCAGTTGTTGTATGGTTAACCGAATCCCAACCAAGGTCGCCAATCAGCTGATAAAGATAAGAGATAAGGGTATCGGAAGAGTTGGAGCGCTGATAAGGCGCACCGACACTTGGGCCGGCGTTATCGCGGATTTCGCAAGGAGCCGGCTTTTGAAAGCCGACTTCACACGAGCCACGAAGATAACGGTACTGAAGTCATGCTTTCAGAGCTGCCGCAGTTAAAGCACTTGTGAAATAGTAGCATAATGTTTTAATTATAGGGGCAAAAAAAGTATCATCAAACTCTGTTTTAGTAGTAACTACCTGAATTTACCCGGCGTTGCTCGGGTTTAATTGGTTAAACGTCGATTGAAAGTGATCCCCAAAAATCATTTTTATGTCACAAAATGCAAATATAGAGAAAAGAATAAGCGAGCGCAAAACACTTTTTTAAACTGAGATTTTTATAGCTTCTGCAATTTACTTTAGATCATTTCCCATACTATAGGTAAGACAAACCTACAAAACTGATACTGAGATGACTCTATACAAAAGTCGTTTTTGAATTTTGGAATGATAGTGAATGCACTTTAAGTTCATTTTCTAAAAATTGGCATACATCGCATTATTGCAGTCAGTTTTTTTCCGTATCAATATTTTTTTATTTGTAGCACCTTGCAGGAATGTGAATTTTGGAATTCCACCATCGTTATGAAACGCTGACAAATCATATTGATACGATATCAGGATCAATCAACGTTTCAAGCAATTACACTTACACTTTTGAAAATTCCATCCCGCATTTTACAGACAGGATACATAAACGATATGATACTGAGCGATTTTCAGCACAACTGCACGATTGCACCATATTCTAAGATTCTAAAAACCTCCAAGGTCAAATTGAGAGGCGTTTCCTGTAGATGTTAACTTTGACGTCATCTGCACAGTCAGACCGGGAGAGAGCGCCCCCTAGCAAGTGCTCTGTCCAGGATGACGGGACGTTACACCCCTCTGCACACCCAAGACAAATAGAACGGGGGTTAATATGTAGCCTAACGTTACCCGCAGGGTTCCAAAGAATAAGTGTACCAAATTTGGTGCGGATGGGTCAAACGGTATAGATTTGTATAGAGAACAGGTAGACATATGCCAACTTTGCTTTATATGTATAGATTTTAGTGTCTCAGATACAGAATAATCAGTTAAAAATGTTCTAATTAAGTATGAAACAGACGCTGCAGATCTCGTAAAGAAATTTAAATAAAAAAAACTACATATTCTCTAATAAAACTAAATAATAAATAAATATTAATAAAATAAATAATAAACACTAATTAATAAATACAATTAGGTATTCACAACAATATAACAACCACAGCTTCCGATGTTTTTTATGGTTGCCACGGGTTCGCTCCAAAACTTCAAAATTGATGTCCCTTAGAAAATTCTCTCTCCTTACAAAAGCATTTTTTTCTGTAAGCTTTTCGTTAAAAAAAAAGAACCAAAATCTCATTGACCTTTGGTGAATTTTCAAAAAAAGTCATCAAAATTTCCGAAAAGTCGCCCAATTTTGAAATTAGTAGCTTTTGAGACGATTTTAGTTAAAGAGAAATAAGCCTTACAGCAAAGGTTGATAGACAGAAGCAAAAAGTTGCTTGTTGGCCCACTGGAATCTCGAGGTTGTGTCATAAAATTTTGGCTCCGCGGATTTATTAAGTTATTCAGCCCATTCCACCTATATTTAATTCAAAAATTTTTCATTTATGTTCACAAATTTTCTGATTTTTTTTCTTAATTTATGATTAGATAAGTTGCTGTGCAGTCCAGTCCGACCATCGATGTGCTGATATGGTAATGAAAAGGACATCTAGCAGACAAACCTCAAACTGAACTTGGAAAATTTTCTCCCTAATGAAAAATCCCCAAGCATTTTTCAATCTGCTATTAGATAAAAAAAAAACTACGTTTTCATTGACCTATGGTGTACAGTATGGGTTGCTGCACGTGAAATCTGTCGTGACCTCAAATTTACTCACATTGGTGTGGTGTGGAAGTTTGGAGAGTGGAATGCCAGCTCTGGTGTCAACCTCGTCGTCTTACCGTGTTCAAATTGACGAGGTGTTGTCCTCGGGTTCTTCCCTTCGGTGTTGACCCCGGACCGTCGCCAATTGTCCGTTGTGGTACTCCAGTGTGACCTTAATTAATTACCATACCACCACCATGCACCGGCCCTCAAGTATACGACGGTCTTTGAATTGAATCTCAAACTCGCTCCCCTCCGGATGCTAATTCGCTACTCTACCAACCGGGCTACCGCGGCCCCACACTTTAGATCAGTGGTTCTTAACCTCTTTAGTGATCGGGACCCCCTTGATTCTAAAAATAAATTCTCGCACCCCCTTGAAAAATGTGTTTCTATTTCTTTATTTAGAAAATTACTTCTATTGCAAGATAATTTATTTATTGAAAAATACGACATACATTTTACATATACATACAAAACAATATCTCAATTTTTAATGGCTACGTTGTTGTTTATTCATAATAATACTTTTGAAGCGAGGCTCTTTTTTTAAAGAGCCAGTCGCAAGTCATCACTTGCATTGAAGCGATTTCTGGCTTTTGTTTTTATGTGCAAAAGTGATGAAAATCCCATTTCACACAGGTAGGTGGTAAAAGTGTCTGCAATGCTGCTTTTTACAGCTGTGTATAAGGTTCTAACTGTGTACACAAGAATTGTTTTAAGTCTAATTTTTCAAATTCTATTTGAATACGTGCATTGGCTCGTATTTCAATAAGATCGTCTTTTATTAAATCGCTGCCGTACATCGAAACTTCTCTCGCACCCCTGGAAAAGCTTTCTCGCACCCCCAGGGGTACACACACCCCAGGTTAAGAACCACTGCTTTAGAGAAACATTCATGTAAAAATTGTCACATATCCCCTGACACCCAAAGTCTAGGTCAAGAGTTGAACGCTGGTTCATCCTGTTAAACCCACACTGTAAATAACTGTCTTTTTGCATAATTAAATGATCCCCTATCGTCCATTCAGTTGTCACGAAAAGGTTTCAGAGATGAATCACTTTAGCTATCTCCAAAAAGTGCGATCTCAGATAAGAGATAACTCTATTGACTACATCTCGAAATCTAAAAACAAATCTTGCTTAAGCCAAGCCTGTGTATCTCACTGGTTGTTTGCTCTGTTATAGCGTTAGTATTTTACTAGATTTCGTCTTGTTTTCTAGTTCGGTTCTCTGAAATGCACTTCTGGAATTACGAAAGCAATCGCACCACTCGGAATGAATCGGAGGTTCCGATAAGGGCGTGACGTGGTAGCTTGCAGTGGCGACAATAACTAAACAGCCGGGAATGTACCGTTTGCGAAACTTTAAGAAACTTAATATGGAGAGTCTGTTTATTGCATTCACTTTGAAGGACAAACTCCCATTTAGATGGATGAATGTATTAGCATAGGTTCAGAGGCTTAAGGTGTAACTAGAAATCACAAAAATTGAACCAGAATATTGATATTTTTTATTGCTCCAAAATAGTCTCCAACTCCTTAGATTTCAAACGATGCCAAGATCTTGCAAAATTTAAAATAATTTTCTAGTTACAAGAGTTTTTGTTAGGTACTGTCACCATTTTCCAAAACTTGAAACTCTATTTCTGAACTGTTTTGCAATAGGATGGTCTCCCATTTGGATGGATGGTATACTGGTTCAGACGGTGATAACTGAACAATGAATTGATATGCTGTAATTATATTTGTATCATAATCTATAACACAGTGTCTGTTTTGACTCTCAGTCAGAGTTATTAGTTGAGAAATGAATTTGCAGTTGATTTTTAAATGTTAAAATTCCTGAAAAAATCTTGATTTTTTAAAACATCTTGGTGAAAAAGATGGTAAAAAACCTTATTCTCTCTAGCAACTTGATTGAGAATCAAAACATGGAGAATAATGTTATTCAGGTATAATATACAGAAATAAAATCCAACATGAATTGTTTCTCTTGACAAATTAGAATTTGAGATATCACTGTTCAAAGAGCATGCTAATTAGCTTATTATATCTAAATTAGATAATTAATGATTAGCTTAATCGGATTTTTTCACACTGAAATGATTTTAAGCACAAACCTATTGTAAAAAACTATTTTTAAAGTCAAAGTAAAAAATTTTCTAGTGCATAAGTACACCTTAATGTCTCGAATATTTCAAACACAACAAAATGGCGTATTTAAGAGGAGCATCCTTGAACCTCTGAGCGGCACAAAATTTTCGAGTAAGGCTATATTATATTGCTTTTACCCCATAATACATACAGTGACTCAGTGACCACATCTATTGGTTGAAGGGGTACATGGATTCTCTCAATCTTTAGAAAGATTTTATTGGTCCTTTTTCCAAATAGTATCGTTTGGAAAGAATCCATTGGTTCTATCCTTAGAATAGAATCGATTAGAAAGATTCTCATGGATTTGTTTAGCTTAAAATAGAATCGTATAGAAAGATTCTGTTGGATTTGTTTATCTTAGAATAGAATTGCTTAGAAAGATTCTGTTGGATTTGTTTACCTTAGAATAGAATTGCTTTGAAATATTGCATCGGTCATTTTTTAAAATTAGTATTATTTGGAAAAATTCTATTGGTCCTTTCCTTAGAATATAACCTTTCTTTGGAACGAGTCTATTGGTACTTTCCTCAGAATGAAATCTTTCTTTGGAACAAGCCTATTGGTACTTTCCTTGGAATAGTCTTTCTTTGGAACGAGTCAATTTCTCATTTCCTTAGAATAGAATCCCTTGGAAACATCTTATTGTTCATTTCCTAGGAATAGAACGTAATGGAAAGATTCTATTGCACATTTTCTTAAAATAGAATTCCTGAGAAAGATTCTACTGCACATTTCCTTAGACTATAATCCCTGAAAAAGATTATATTGCTCAGATGATCAAAATTGGTTTAAAGTCACGCAAAGAAGGCTGCATGGAAGGTGGAATTTTACTTGCAAACACCTCAGAAGAAGGAAGAGAAAAGACCACTTTAGAGCATCAATTAATTTTCTACTAAAAAATCGATTTCGCAAGTCACTGTCCCCTTGCGGAAAATTCTCCTTTCGAAAGAGACTTTCCCAAATCTCATCCATTTTTCCTTTACCCTCGCTTTCCCAATTCATGAACCATTCGTAACAGGAAAGTCGAAAGGGAAAATATAAGAAATCAACAACTACACAACAAACTTGCGAGAAAAGAGGAAGCTATTTTTAATCGCGCTATTATTACACCTTTCACTTTACGGCTCTAGATCGCATGCTCGTTGTTGGTGTTAATCCTTGCGAAATATTTCTACTAAAATTTTAGGAGAATGTGATCCAGAATCCTATAGAATTGTGGTCCGTTTTTCTATAAGTTCTATTCAGTAACTTCTGTAGAAATATCTATATAATGTGTGTAGAAATCTCTAGTGGATTAGCAACCGGACGGGAGCGAGCTCAAAATTCCATCCAATCAAATACCGTCGTGTGCACAGGGGCTGGTGCGCGTTAAATCTGTCGGGGGCTCACATGTCCTCACGTTGGCGTGGTGTGGAATTTTGGACAGTGGGGTGGCAGCTCACGGTCCTAGGACCCTTTGGGATTGAATCCGGCAAATATCCCAGCTCGACGTAAATTCAACTACCTACCCATTAACCAATTACCTCTATTCTTAGGGAAGGATCTTCCAGGCTGACGTGGTAACCCTTGAATAACACTTTTGAAATGCTTGAGTGTTTTCTGATTGTAGGTAGGTGACTGAATTAACGTCGCTCCAGAGCAACACAACGGGTTATTGGCGGCGGACCGCGATCCATCCCGATGGGAAAGATCCGAGGATACCTCCGAACACCACGGTCGTCAGGTGACGAGGTCAACACCTGAGCTTTTCGAAGGGACGAAGACATTAGTAGGTAGGTATTTTAATTAACGTCGCACTGAAGCAACACGACGGGCTATTGTCGACTGTCCGGGATCAACCCCCTAAGGGAAAGATCCAAAGCAACACGTAATTTTGTACCACGGCCAGATGACGAGGTCATACCTGAGCTGGCTTCCCACTCTCCAAATTTCCACACCACGCCAACGGGAGATGAAAACATTGGAAACTCGTCGTACCACATGTGCAGTCCTCAAAGGAGACTACGCTGAGAAATAAAATAGACATTTTTGTCAAAAATCGGAGCTTTTTCACAGGATTCATCAAACGACCCTCGAATATAGGGCATCGAGTCTATACATACACTGTCGACAAATAAAAGGTTCAACGAAGAGATTAAAAGAAAAAAGATGGCTTCGAAAATTATCTTTTCACTTAACTGGTAATTGCCCCAGCCGCGTTTTTACTCAACTCTCTTTCTCTTTCGCAAACCTTTCCCTTTCTCCGAGAGTAATCGGCGGAGTTTACCCCTTTTCTAGGTTGGAAATTCATTCGAACACACTTCTCGGGGATTGAGGTCGAGCTCTCGAGTGGTTTTTCGTTCGATTGTTCCAGGGATTGGATAAAAGGCTGACAGCACTCTGAGACAATGCGGGGATCCTGCAGCGTGAGAACTAGTTCTCGGGGATCCGTCTTTTCTCTCCAAGACCAGAAGCGTCGTTTCGGATGAGAGTGGGTCTCGGGAGGTTTCTTTTAACCCACTGAGGGGTTCGCACGCACAGCTTCTAATTATTCTTAATCTCCTTGACCGATGGAATCTTTCCAATTACAGTGGACTCCCTCTTAACCGGCCACTTCGGGACCGGATAACGATTTGGCCGGTTAAACCGTCGTTCCCTTAATAGCATTAAAATACACTCCCGAAATCGTTTTCATTAGAATAAAACTAAGTATATAGCCTACTTTATTCTAATATGATATGTATAATTAAGAAAACTTAACCTGGAAGAACTTCCTTTATTGGAAAAAACTAAATACATGTAGGCTACTGTATTTACAGAACATAATTGGTCAGTGGCGGCCGGTTAAGAGGGAGGCCGATAAAGGATCATTAAAATCTTTCCAAAGAATTATGTTCCAATAAATGAATGGTAATGGTAAGTAATTAACATCGCACTAGAGCAACATAATGTGCTATTGACGGTCTGTGATCAATCCAGAAGGGAAATATCCTTGGACAGTACCACGTAATTTTGAACCACGGTCAGATGACGAGGCAACACCTAGATGGCACCCCACTCTCCAAACTTCCACACCACGCCTCTCTTCTGTGTCAGTAAAGCTTTCACTGTGTGTGTGTCAGTTACTTGATATTGTATTGAGTCTGGCGCAGCATGGCCAAATATGGCCCTTGCGCCATAAACCCCCAAAACCAACCTATTATAAGGAAAAAATAATACAATCTTTCTAAGGGATTTTATTCCAAGAAAAGGACCGATTGAATCTTACCAATGTTTGAAAGAATCCAAGGATTCCTTCAAACATTATAATAGCACGTTGTGTTGCTTCAGTGTGATGTTAATTCAACTACCTACCAAATACATTCGTTTGAGTTAATGCCTGAGATAGGTAGGTAGTAAAATAACATCGCACTGGAGTGACACACCGGCCTATTGGAAACGGTCCGGGATCAATCCCGAAGAGAAAGATCCGAGAACAAAGCCTCGTCATTTTGAACCACGGTCAGATGACCAGGTCAACACCTGAGCTGGCACTCCACTCTCCAAACTTCCACACCACGTCAAAGTGAGGACATTTGAGGCCACGGCAGATTTCATGGAGCACTAGCCCCCGTGTACACAACGGTCTTTGGTTAGATCGAGTTTCGAACTCGCAAACCTCCGGTTGCTAATCCGTTGCTCTTCCAACTGGGCTACCGTGGCCCATCCTATTCTAAGAAAAGGGCCGATGTAGCCCAATTGGAAGAGTTTCCAACTGGGCTACCGCGGCCCATCCTATTCCAAGAAAAGGGCCGATGTAGTCCAATTGGAAGAGTAACGGAACATCAACCGGAGGGATCGAAACTCGATTCAACCAAAAGACCGTCGTGAACGTGGAGGGTATGTGCATGTTAAATCTACCGTGGCGCCAACTGTCCTTACAATTACGCGGTATGGTGAGTGGGGTGCCAGCTCAAGTCATCTGGTTCACCTTGTCATCTGGTTCAAAATGACGGGGTCTTGTCCTTGGATCTTTCCCTTAGGGATGGATCCATGACCGCCGCCAATAGCCCGTTGTGTTGTTTCAGTGTGTCGTTAATTCAACTATCTACCAAATACATTCGTTTCGGTTATCTGAGATAGACACCAGCTACTTCTGTCGTCTTTCCAGTTCGATTAACTTCGAAATCGATTAGAGTTCTTAGTATTCCTTCAGCAAACAACTCACCACGGGCTACGAGTTTGACTCCTGATTTAATCGGAGACAAACACCACACAGAAATAGCCGATATCTCACACATCTGTTGACTGTCGGTCACGAAAGGAAAACATTGACTTCCCCGAAAAAAAAGGGAAAGAAGGTTCTGGAATTCATTCGAATGCCAGAGGGTCCCTTTCGTGTTACGAGGTCAATCGAAAGTTTGCCGAAACGCAAACAGGAAAGAGCAAAAAGAGCTATTACCCCAATCATTTTTCATTGCAACACCTCGTGGGTTCTTAATGATTCTTAACAGAGACGAGTTGCTGGAAACGCCGGGGTTATTTCGAGAAAGGGACGACGCCTGCGCGTTGGGCATGCAAAGGCTTTGTTAGGATTATGGCAACCTCGCGAAGTTAGAATTTTCATTTCTTGAATATATTTTTTGACTATTTAAAACTCATCCCACAATCTAAACCTCAGACAACTTCTAAAAATTTCTTGCTGCTTATCCTGACATAAGCAAGGGGTAGCTCGGTTGGAAGAGTAACGGACTAGCAACCGGGGGGGTTGCGAGTTCGAATCCAACCCAAGATTGTCGTGTACAAAGGAGGCTGGTGCATGTTAAATCTGTCGTGGCCTCAAATTTCCTCACGTTGGAGTGGTGTGGAAGTTTGGAGAGTGGGGTGCCGGCTCAGGTGTGACCTCGTCGTCTGATTGTAGTTCAAAATTACGTGGTGGTGTCCTCGGATCATTCCCTTTCGGGAGTTGGTCCCGGACCGTCATCAATAGCCCGTTGTGTTGCTCCAGTGCGACGTTAATTAAATACCTACCTACTTGACATAAACAGCAATACATTTTTAGAAGTCAGCGATTTAGATTGGAGGAGGAGTTTTAAAATAATCGAAAGACTTTAAAAACGACATCAGTTGTGTGTATTTTTTTCTAAATTCCTAAGAAATTGTTCTAAGAAATTCCACCTTGGCGACACAAAGAGCACGCAAAAAAACGCATCCCAAAAAGCATTTCCCCCAAAAGTCTTATATCAAAGTTTTACCCCTTCTAAGAAATTCTTCATTGGCGACATAAAAAGCACGCCAATAAAAGCGCCAAAAGATTTCTCACAAAAAATTCTTCATATCAGACTGTAACACTTGCTTCTATATGAGAGCAGAACTTGGCGATTTCAGCTGGATTGGCGAGAGTCGAGGCGAAAAGGGGTTCCTTGTCCTACTCTCGGTTGGGGTGCACTGGGTTGATCTCTAAAGAATTCAAGTCCTTATCGGTGGTACATCATAAGCCCCTTGCTCTTTCAACCACTACAATCATTAGGCCGACCCTAACCGAATGGTTCTCAAATATGGGGTTCACCAAGTAACCAAAATACAAAAAAACTGAGAATCTTTCAGAACCGTATGTTACGGCAATCTCGATCACCCCTTGCTATGTCCGGAATGAAGTCATTCTATTCGGAAACCAAAATAAAACCCATTGGAATTCCTACAGTTCCCACCCAACAGGAACCCATTGCCGAATCGCTTGGGCCTCTTAGAAATACGCATTCACACACCTACCCTGTCATGAGATATATCGCAAAAAGAGGCATTAAAGTGCCAAATCGGACAAAGATAATTTTACACAGAGCAGCCTCGTGACTACTAGTCGACATGTTGGTCACACTTTATAAAATAGCAATATCTCAAGTCTACTTATATTTCAACTCTGGACCCATCAAAATGGGAAAGATTCCAAAATAACAACTCGTAGTTTTGAACTACGTTCAGATGACGAGGTCAACACCTCAGCTGGCACCCCACTCTCCAAATTCCCACACCACGCCAACGTGATACGAATCGACTGAGGTCGATTGGTTATAGAAGCACAGAAGTAATATGGAAGCCACTATACCGCCTTTTCCAAGATGGCCGCCGTTTGATAAGAAGTTGACTGCTGATAAGGTGCTGGGGAGGATTGCTGATAAGGGGCTTTGAGGTGGTGACGTCGTTGTAATTTGGTGGGGGGAATGAGAAACCACATATTTTGGAATTAAAAAGGAATTTCGTGGATTTGAACTGGGGACCATGGGATCTGTAGTGCAGTGTGTTATACGTTAGGTTGTAAGAGCTGCTATGGGTGGTGAATTAATGTAGTGTTTGCTTTTTCTTTTTTCTAGGAATGCGTTATGGGACTTGGTTTTATTTTTTTATTTTCCAATTAGTTGTAAGTGCGTTGGACTGGTGACGCTATATAGTGATTTTAAAAGGTTAACGAATTTATTTTTGTCATTCATTCTGGGAATGTGCTATTTTTAGAAAATGGTTTGAACAATTGTGGTACAGCCATCTGGTGGTGGAAGAAGTAACAATTAGTTTTAAAAGATTTATTTTCTAGCTGCAGCGTGATACTTTAGACTGGAGAATTTTTTTTTTAAGAAAATTTTATAAAGACAGATTTGAACCCGGCAAAAGGTAATCGCGGCCGCCCGTTTTACACAAGCACTTTAACCGTTCGATCACCTACTTTTTAGAATACATATAGAATACTAACTCGTGAATTTACAGCTTAAGGGAGTGAAAGTATGTGTTTTTTTCTTGAGAATAGTGCCCTTATGAAGAATGAATATGAACATAAAATTGAATTGACAAGTTTATATGCAAAGTCTGCGAATTATATGTAATGACAGAATCTAGAACTCTCTGGAACGTGTGACAATATGACTAAGGATTTATGTGTAGGTTAATTAAGATAACAGAAGGAGTTAAACACGTAGTCACCGATAGGATACAATCTTAAGTAAATGAGAAAGCTTTTAAACGCATTGCTATTTAGGAGAATGGTGTTGTTTTTCTGATTGTGAGAAAAGCAAATGAATGAAACTACATCACCCAATGAATCACATATGACATGCCCGAACTGGAACTTTCTATGACATTCTAAATCATAGCCAAGGTTTTAACTTTTTAAAAATGTATAGATACTGTGTGTTTTAGATATACATTTCATTTGTACTTGAGACACCATGAACGTAAGTGTGCAGCTGCGTAACTTTAAATTTAATTATTGCAATGACCAATCAGAAAATCAGACAAATTTATTTAGATCCAGCCCAGCCAGGAAGCTTTGGTGGTATCAATGCTGTTTTCAGTGCATTACAAAAAGGGAAAAGCAAAATACCCAGGAAACAGGTACAAGAATGGCTCAGCAAGCAAGATACTTACACACTTCACAAATCGGCCAGACGCAATTTCCTAAGAAACCGTGTTATTGTGGGAGGTATAGACGAGCAGTTTCAATCTGATTTAGTTGACTTGCAATCTCTAGCCAAGTTCAATAAAGGGTTTAAGTATTTACTGACTTGCATTGATATATTTTCAAAGTATGCGTGGGCCCTTGAAAGACAAAACAGGTCATAGCATTTTAATGGCATTTAAAAAAATTTTTAATGAACGGAAACCTGATGTATTACAAACGGACAAGGGGACAGAATTTAAGAATAAAGTGGTACAAGGGTACTTTAAGAAAATGAATGTACACTTCTTTACGACAAGCAATGAAACCAAAGCGAGTGTAGTTGAAAGATTTAACCGTACCTTAAAAACTAAAATGTGGAAGTACTTTACTGAATACAATACACATAAATATGTAGATGTTATTGATAAATTGATTTACAGTTACAATAGAACATGGCATCGTAGTATCAAAATGGAACCCATAGCAGTGAATTTAAATAATCAGCAGCAAATCTGGAAAAATTTATATGGAGACGTAACAAAATCTGAAACAAAACACAAGTTTAATATAGGTGATACAGTACGTATAAGTAAAACAAAACGGCTTTTTGAGAAAAGTTATGAAAACAATTGGACTAGAGAGATTTTTACCATACATCAAATAATACCTAGAAAACCAGTAGTTTATAAACTAAAAGATTTAACGAATGAAATAATAGAGGGTACTTTTTATGAAAAGGAACTTCAAAAGGTGATGGATTCTGGATACTACCCTGTGGAAAAGGTATTAAAGAAACGTAAGACAGCCAATAAAACAGAGTATTTTGTGAAGTTTCTAGGCTACCCTGAAAAATTTAATACCTGGGTTTCTGATGTGAGGCACCTATAAATACTACAGAAGTGTATAATACTGACTTAGTCTTAAAATGTCTTTTTACGTGACGCTACCTTCGGATAGCTCCTTACAATATTTTCCAGAGAACAAGATTTCTAGCTATTCGACACAATTACCGACTCCTATAAGTTTAAATGGTGAATGGGAGGTAGGATTAGCTGAAATAATTTATCCGCACACGTGGTATAATATTAATGAAAGCAACAATATATTTGGTTTTGATTTAGGAGATGGAAAATTAATTACAAGAAAATTACCCCCAGGATGTTACGAATCCGTGCCAGAAATCTTACAAGCTATGTACATACCTGCTCATGAAAATAAGATAAAATTTAAGTTTAACAGCACAACCAAACGAGTTAAGATAAAAACTGAAAACGGAGCAAAAGTTATCTTGCAAGAGGGACTCAGTAATCTCATAGGGTTTTATCCTCAAGTTATAGAAGGTGCAAAGGAAAGCTCTTTTGTGGCCGATCCAAACATTTCCTACCCCCTATTATATGTGTATAGTGATATTGTAGAACCCCAAACAGTTGGCGATGTACAGGCTCCTCTTCTCAGAGTTGTTAAGATAACTGGTAATGATGGTGAAATAGTGAGTGCTTTGTACGATAGACCTCATTACGTACCTGTCATACGTCAGCATTTTCAAACCATTGAAATACAGCTGCGTCTAAATTCTGGAGAGTTAGTACCTTTTGAGAGGGGTAAACTGCTTGTAGTTTTACATTTCCGCATGCGACATTTACTATAAATACCATTGAAAAGTGTGAATGTAAACATTTTTAGTAATGAACACTGACCGTGTAACATCATGGCTTGTGTTCCGTATGTGTGTTGTTCTAAAAAGTTTGAAGAGCATTATGCGGGTCAGACGGGTTCCGGAATGGCTTTCTACAGGGGTAACAATATGCAGAAAGGGTATGGAATTGGCGGCATGTTTCGTCGTTTATTTCGTAAAGCTCTGCCGTTTCTTTTCAAAGGGGCTAAAACAGTAGGAAAATCAGTTTTAAGCACAGGAACACAAATAGCAAGCGATGTTTTGGAAGGGCAAGATTTAAAACAATCAGCACAGAGGCGCGTGCAAGAAGAGAGTAAAAGTTTAGCTCGGAGAGCTATCAATAAGGCTCAGCACATGTTAGGAAAAGGAAAGTATGAAAGAAAGCGTAAAACTGCAAAACGTCTCATTTCGTCCAAAAAACGTAAAGTGAAAGCACGCGATATATTTGATCCATAATGGCGTTTGTTTTAAAGGACTCTCCTGAATGTGCCAAATCGGAATTGGAATTATTTCACCTACCACCCACCCAAACTGTTATACAAAGCGGGCAATGGGTACAATTTCACCCATTGTCGAACGTAGCGGACGGCGGACCCGTAGAATTTCAAGTATCAGGTAGTGGAGAGGATTATATCGATTTATCTCAAACACACTTGTATGTCAGAGCCAAAATTTTAAAAAGCGACGGAAAGACATTGACACCAGATGAGAACATTGGCCCTGTTAATTTGTTTCTGCATTCCTTGTTTTCACAAGTTGACGTTAATCTAAACGAACGTTTAGTTTCCAGTTCAAACAACATGTATCCTTACAGTGCCTATATAGAAACTTTACTGTATCACGGGTCTGATAGCAAAGCCTCGCAGTTAACCTCTGAATTATATTACAAAGATACAGGCAATCATTTGGCCAATGAAACGAATGAGGGATTTACCAAACGATGCAGTTTTTGTAAGCACAGTTCAACTGTTGATATGATCGGTGCAATACACAGCGATTTATTTAACCAAGATAGACTTTTATTAAATCTAGTGGATTTAAAAATTAAACTCATACGCAGCAAGCCAGAGTTTTGTCTGATGGGCACAGGAGATTATAAAGTAGTTCTTGAACATGTCTCTTTATTTGTGCGCAAAGTGCGTGTTAGTGTAGGGGTTACTTTAGGCCATAGTAAAGCTTTGGAGAAAGAAACAGCTAAATATCCTATCAATAGAGTATTATGTAAAAGTTATTCCGTGCCAAAAGGAAATATGTCCCTTACCCAAGATAATATTTTTGTGGGTCAGATGCCTAAGAGAGTTGTAATTGGGTGTGTGGATAATGATGCATTTCATGGAACCTATGAAAAGTCTCCGTTTCAATTTAAACACTACAATTTAAATTTCATAGCACTCTATGTAGACGGCCAACCTACCCCCTATAATTCCCTTCAGCCGAACTTTGCCCATAACAATTACGTTCGAGCCTATCAGAGTTTGTTTTTAGGAACAGATAAAACAGGGGACAATTACGGAAACAACATTTCGAGGGAAGAATACCCCATAGGTTACACTCTGTTTGCTTTTGATTTGTCTCCTGATCTATGTGATGGTGAACACCTCAATCTCATTAAACATAGTAACATGAGGTTAGAAATGAAATTTAAAGAACCTTTGACACACACTGTTAACATAATAGTGTATGCAGAATTTGAAAACGTCATTGAAATCAACAAATCTAGAAATATTATTTACGACTTTAGCAATTAAGATGTATGCACACCAAATAAAGCGTATTTTATCCCAAGACCCCCAAACGGCCCCGTTATTTAAAGGTGTGTTTGCAGCAGACAGGATTCCTCATGTACGTGGAAGATGTGCAATGGTTATAAATGTGGATCCTCTATCTAAACCTGGATCGCATTGGTTAGCCCTGTACATAGAAGACAATACACTAGAGTTATTTGATTCATATGGTCGCTCCCCAGAAAACTTTAAAGGACCCATTTTGCGTTTTATTTCCAAATATGCTAAAGTGAACTGGAACCCGTTTCCTTTGCAAAGTGTCACTTCCAATGTATGTGGTCCTTATTGCATATATTATTTATTGAAAAGGTGTCAAGGAAAATCTATGTATTCTATTTTAAAATATTTGCAACATAGCAAAAGAAATGATTTTAGAGTGTATCAGTTTGTGAAAAAAAGATATGGTGTAAGATTTATTTATAAAAAATAAAGAATTTTATATATATTAAGTTGTGTGTGTGTGTGTGTGTAATTTTTTTTAATAATAAATAATCTGCGGACACATAAATATACAAACTAAAGATATTTTTTATTTATAACTAATCCATTCATTCTTTTTAGCATACATTTTGGACTTTTTAACAAACATTTTAGGAACATGCTCCTTACTAGACAACATATATTTATTAACAATGTATTTAACAGGTAATTTTATTTCTTTTACAGCACTCATAAACACATTAGTTCCAAAGGGAGCTTTCTTTTTATTTCTTAAGATGTAGTTAATCAAGAGAACTATATTTGAACGGGGTATAATTTGGTTATTATAAATGATTTCCCCTTTTTCAGACCACCTTAAAGTATTTTGTGCATTCTTTAAAAAATCGTACATTTCTACAGCAACCTGCTTTTGCCTAACTGGTACAGTGTTTAGAACACTTTCCAAAATAGTATCCTTTTCCTCACTTTTAAGTGGTATTTTGTCTGAAAAATCATTGGGAGGTTCTTGTTGATTTGCCTTTTCTGTAGGAATTTCTGTCTGCTGAACCTTTTTGTCCTGAACTGGGGGGTTTTCTGTCTGGATTGGAAACTTTACGTAATGTTGCAAAATTTGCACAAATTGGAGGGCCTTTTCACTGTCACTCAAAGATTTTTGCTTTAGTATGTTGTGCATTTTTCTGTCCAGTTCGGATAAATATTCATTCACAAAAGCGGGAAGCCTGTCTTCAGGCACAATCATTAATTTCTTACTGTACTCCATGGATAAGGGATCCTATCACCGAAATGGCTGCTGGCAATAATATACTTAAAATGCCTTCTCCTTTTTGGGAAATGAGAATTTTGCGCTTTTTGTACAAAGGGATTGATTTATCAGCTAGTTTTCTGATACTTTGCTTATACAGAGCAAGCTTGTGTTTTCTATACTTTGAAACAGGAACGTTACCCTTTAATAAATTTAATGCGCATTCGCACACAGATTTTATCGTACTATTCGAACACTTTCGCAAAAGAGCGGATTTTGCTTTACTCTTTAGTACCAGTTTCAGCTGTTCTAATTGCTGTCGTGTGCACTTAGTCATATTGATAGCAAATGAGAGCTATGCAAACTAAACAAGGGTATTTATATGCTGTTGGCACTAAAACTGCAAAGCATTAGATCTATGAGTTCTCTGATTCACTATCAGCAAGAATGTTTTGACAAATCACGTATTTACATTCTATTAGCGAGGTTGATAAAGATAGAAAGTATCTTCAGTAAAGAGACCAGTGCGTAAACGCCATGTGTCATCCGTATCTGGCTTCAAATCTATCAGCAGATAACCGTAAGGTTTACTTGTCGCGTCCTGAAACACTTCTTGAAAGAATTTAGTGTTTGAAGGGTACAGTTGCCGGACTAAATGGGTTATCTGAGATCTGTCTCTAGGGTTTTTGAATAAAATCAAATAATGACTGTTTAAGGAAATATCTCTCATCTGAGAAGATTTATGGAACACATTTTGCACAATAAATACAATGCTTAAATTCCTATGGTGACTGCCCTTTGTGAACAGCTTAGTCAGCTTGGTGTCGTTTCCTAACTCTGTCATTAAATCGTCAATGACTATTAAAGCGTCCGAAACTGTGTTTAAGATAGCAGGCAATCCTTCGTGAAACTGTACCGTAGGCATTTGGGTATACAAATTTTGATAAGCACCATAGCACCAAAGTACTTTCGTTGGAAAATGATCTATAGTTTTCTGCTCAATAATGTTTTTGACAAAATAAGTCTTGCCACACCCCGTTGGGCCTGCAACTAACATAGTAAAAGGATGTTTTAACTTTAAGAGTTCCATGATATATGATTACATTTTAAGAAAGCTTGACTTTTTTATACTCTGGCATAATACGTCTAGGCATCCTTCAAGTGTGCTTGCTACAAGATCACACTCGCTAAACGAATCCACTATGTTTTGAGTAAATTCTAAACAGTGGTTTTTAAATACATTTATAGAATTTTGTACGCAACCACATAGTGTTCTGCCACAATGCGAGTTGTTAAAATACAAATTTATCAAAGCATTGATTCAATAGGTTATATTAAATGCAACGATTTCTACAATTTGTATTTTAACAACTCGCATTGTGGCAGAACACTATGTGGTTGCGTACAAAATTCTATAAATGTATTTAAAAACCACTGTTTAGAATTTACTCAAAACATAGTGGATTCGTTTAGCGAGTGTGATCTTGTAGCAAGCACACTTGAAGGATGCCTAGACGTATTATGCCAGAGTATAAAAAAGTCAAGCTTTCTTAAAATGTAATCATATATCATGGAACTCTTAAAGTTAAAACATCCTTTTACTATGTTAGTTGCAGGCCCAACGGGGTGTGGCAAGACTTATTTTGTCAAAAACATTATTGAGCAGAAAACTATAGATCATTTTCCAACGAAAGTACTTTGGTGCTATGGTGCTTATCAAAATTTGTATACCCAAATGCCTACGGTACAGTTTCACGAAGGATTGCCTGCTATCTTAAACACAGTTTCGGACGCTTTAATAGTCATTGACGATTTAATGACAGAGTTAGGAAACGACACCAAGCTGACTAAGCTGTTCACAAAGGGCAGTCACCATAGGAATTTAAGCATTGTATTTATTGTGCAAAATGTGTTCCATAAATCTTCTCAGATGAGAGATATTTCCTTAAACAGTCATTATTTGATTTTATTCAAAAACCCTAGAGACAGATCTCAGATAACCCATTTAGTCCGGCAACTGTACCCTTCAAACACTAAATTCTTTCAAGAAGTGTTTCAGGACGCGACAAGTAAACCTTACGGTTATCTGCTGATAGATTTGAAGCCAGATACGGATGACACATGGCGTTTACGCACTGGTCTCTTTACTGAAGATACTTTCTATCTTTATCAACCTCGCTAATAGAATGTAAATACGTGATTTGTCAAAACATTCTTGCTGATAGTGAATCAGAGAACTCATAGATCTAATGCTTTGCAGTTTTAGTGCCAACAGCATATAAATACCCTTGTTTAGTTTGCATAGCTCTCATTTGCTATCAATATGACTAAGTGCACACGACAGCAATTAGAACAGCTGAAACTGGTACTAAAGAGTAAAGCAAAATCCGCTCTTTTGCGAAAGTGTTCGAATAGTACGATAAAATCTGTGTGCGAATGCGCATTAAATTTATTAAAGGGTAACGTTCCTGTTTCAAAGTATAGAAAACACAAGCTTGCTCTGTATAAGCAAAGTATCAGAAAACTAGCTGATAAATCAATCCCTTTGTACAAAAAGCGCAAAATTCTCATTTCCCAAAAAGGAGAAGGCATTTTAAGTATATTATTGCCAGCAGCCATTTCGGTGATAGGATCCCTTATCCATGGAGTACAGTAAGAAATTAATGATTGTGCCTGAAGACAGGCTTCCCGCTTTTGTGAATGAATATTTATCCGAACTGGACAGAAAAATGCACAACATACTAAAGCAAAAATCTTTGAGTGACAGTGAAAAGGCCCTCCAATTTGTGCAAATTTTGCAACATTACGTAAAGTTTCCAATCCAGACAGAAAACCCCCCAGTTCAGGACAAAAAGGTTCAGCAGACAGAAATTCCTACAGAAAAGGCAAATCAACAAGAACCTCCCAATGATTTTTCAGACAAAATACCACTTAAAAGTGAGGAAAAGGATACTATTTTGGAAAGTGTTCTAAACACTGTACCAGTTAGGCAAAAGCAGGTTGCTGTAGAAATGTACGATTTTTTAAAGAATGCACAAAATACTTTAAGGTGGTCTGAAAAAGGGGAAATCATTTATAATAACCAAATTATACCCCGTTCAAATATAGTTCTCTTGATTAACTACATCTTAAGAAATAAAAAGAAAGCTCCCTTTGGAACTAATGTGTTTATGAGTGCTGTAAAAGAAATAAAATTACCTGTTAAATACATTGTTAATAAATATATGTTGTCTAGTAAGGAGCATGTTCCTAAAATGTTTGTTAAAAAGTCCAAAATGTATGCTAAAAAGAATGAATGGATTAGTTATAAATAAAAAATATCTTTAGTTTGTATATTTATGTGTCCGCAGATTATTTATTATTAAAAAAAATTACACACACACACACACACAACTTAATATATATAAAATTCTTTATTTTTTATAAATAAATCTTACACCATATCTTTTTTTCACAAACTGATACACTCTAAAATCATTTCTTTTGCTATGTTGCAAATATTTTAAAATAGAATACATAGATTTTCCTTGACACCTTTTCAATAAATAATATATGCAATAAGGACCACATACATTGGAAGTGACACTTTGCAAAGGAAACGGGTTCCAGTTCACTTTAGCATATTTGGAAATAAAACGCAAAATGGGTCCTTTAAAGTTTTCTGGGGAGCGACCATATGAATCAAATAACTCTAGTGTATTGTCTTCTATGTACAGGGCTAACCAATGCGATCCAGGTTTAGATAGAGGATCCACATTTATAACCATTGCACATCTTCCACGTACATGAGGAATCCTGTCTGCTGCAAACACACCTTTAAATAACGGGGCCGTTTGGGGGTCTTGGGATAAAATACGCTTTATTTGGTGTGCATACATCTTAATTGCTAAAGTCGTAAATAATATTTCTAGATTTGTTGATTTCAATGACGTTTTCAAATTCTGCATACACTATTATGTTAACAGTGTGTGTCAAAGGTTCTTTAAATTTCATTTCTAACCTCATGTTACTATGTTTAATGAGATTGAGGTGTTCACCATCACATAGATCAGGAGACAAATCAAAAGCAAACAGAGTGTAACCTATGGGGTATTCTTCCCTCGAAATGTTGTTTCCGTAATTGTCCCCTGTTTTATCTGTTCCTAAAAACAAACTCTGATAGGCTCGAACGTAATTGTTATGGGCAAAGTTCGGCTGAAGGGAATTATAGGGGGTAGGTTGGCCGTCTACATAGAGTGCTATGAAATTTAAATTGTAGTGTTTAAATTGAAACGGAGACTTTTCATAGGTTCCATGAAATGCATCATTATCCACACACCCAATTACAACTCTCTTAGGCATCTGACCCACAAAAATATTATCTTGGGTAAGGGACATATTTCCTTTTGGCACGGAATAACTTTTACATAATACTCTATTGATAGGATATTTAGCTGTTTCTTTCTCCAAAGCTTTACTATGGCCTAAAGTAACCCCTACACTAACACGCACTTTGCGCACAAATAAAGAGACATGTTCAAGAACTACTTTATAATCTCCTGTGCCCATCAGACAAAACTCTGGCTTGCTGCGTATGAGTTTAATTTTTAAATCCACTAGATTTAATAAAAGTCTATCTTGGTTAAATAAATCGCTGTGTATTGCACCGATCATATCAACAGTTGAACTGTGCTTACAAAAACTGCATCGTTTGGTAAATCCCTCATTCGTTTCATTGGCCAAATGATTGCCTGTATCTTTGTAATATAATTCAGAGGTTAACTGCGAGGCTTTGCTATCAGACCCGTGATACAGTAAAGTTTCTATATAGGCACTGTAAGGATACATGTTGTTTGAACTGGAAACTAAACGTTCGTTTAGATTAACGTCAACTTGTGAAAACAAGGAATGCAGAAACAAATTAACAGGGCCAATGTTCTCATCTGGTGTCAATGTCTTTCCGTCGCTTTTTAAAATTTTGGCTCTGACATACAAGTGTGTTTGAGATAAATCGATATAATCCTCTCCACTACCTGATACTTGAAATTCTACGGGTCCGCCGTCCGCTACGTTCGACAATGGGTGAAATTGTACCCATTGCCCGCTTTGTATAACAGTTTGGGTGGGTGGTAGGTGAAATAATTCCAATTCCGATTTGGCACATTCAGGAGAGTCCTTTAAAACAAACGCCATTATGGATCAAATATATCGCGTGCTTTCACTTTACGTTTTTTGGACGAAATGAGACGTTTTGCAGTTTTACGCTTTCTTTCATACTTTCCTTTTCCTAACATGTGCTGAGCCTTATTGATAGCTCTCCGAGCTAAACTTTTACTCTCTTCTTGCACGCGCCTCTGTGCTGATTGTTTTAAATCTTGCCCTTCCAAAACATCGCTTGCTATTTGTGTTCCTGTGCTTAAAACTGATTTTCCTACTGTTTTAGCCCCTTTGAAAAGAAACGGCAGAGCTTTACGAAATAAACGACGAAACATGCCGCCAATTCCATACCCTTTCTGCATATTGTTACCCCTGTAGAAAGCCATTCCGGAACCCGTCTGACCCGCATAATGCTCTTCAAACTTTTTAGAACAACACACATACGGAACACAAGCCATGATGTTACACGGTCAGTGTTCATTACTAAAAATGTTTACATTCACACTTTTCAATGGTATTTATAGTAAATGTCGCATGCGGAAATGTAAAACTACAAGCAGTTTACCCCTCTCAAAAGGTACTAACTCTCCAGAATTTAGACGCAGCTGTATTTCAATGGTTTGAAAATGCTGACGTATGACAGGTACGTAATGAGGTCTATCGTACAAAGCACTCACTATTTCACCATCATTACCAGTTATCTTAACAACTCTGAGAAGAGGAGCCTGTACATCGCCAACTGTTTGGGGTTCTACAATATCACTATACACATATAATAGGGGGTAGGAAATGTTTGGATCGGCCACAAAAGAGCTTTCCTTTGCACCTTCTATAACTTGAGGATAAAACCCTATGAGATTACTGAGTCCCTCTTGCAAGATAACTTTTGCTCCGTTTTCAGTTTTTATCTTAACTCGTTTGGTTGTGCTGTTAAACTTAAATTTTATCTTATTTTCATGAGCAGGTATGTACATAGCTTGTAAGATTTCTGGCACGGATTCGTAACATCCTGGGGGTAATTTTCTTGTAATTAATTTTCCATCTCCTAAATCAAAACCAAATATATTGTTGCTTTCATTAATATTATACCACGTGTGCGGATAAATTATTTCAGCTAATCCTACCTCCCATTCACCATTTAAACTTATAGGAGTCGGTAATTGTGTCGAATAGCTAGAAATCTTGTTCTCTGGAAAATATTGTAAGGAGCTATCCGAAGGTAGCGTCACGTAAAAAGACATTTTAAGACTAAGTCAGTATTATACACTTCTGTAGTATTTATAGGTGCCTCACATCAGAAACCCAGGTATTAAATTTTTCAGGGTAGCCTAGAAACTTCACAAAATACTCTGTTTTATTGGCTGTCTTACGTTTCTTTAATACCTTTTCCACAGGGTAGTATCCAGAATCCATCACCTTTTGAAGTTCCTTTTCATAAAAAGTACCCTCTATTATTTCATTCGTTAAATCTTTTAGTTTATAAACTACTGGTTTTCTAGGTATTATTTGATGTATGGTAAAAATCTCTCTAGTCCAATTGTTTTCATAACTTTTCTCAAAAAGCCGTTTTGTTTTACTTATACGTACTGTATCACCTATATTAAACTTGTGTTTTGTTTCAGATTTTGTTACGTCTCCATATAAATTTTTCCAGATTTGCTGCTGATTATTTAAATTCACTGCTATGGGTTCCATTTTGATACTACGATGCCATGTTCTATTGTAACTGTAAATCAATTTATCAATAACATCTACATATTTATGTGTATTGTATTCAGTAAAGTACTTCCACATTTTAGTTTTTAAGGTACGGTTAAATCTTTCAACTACACTCGCTTTGGTTTCATTGCTTGTCGTAAAGAAGTGTACATTCATTTTCTTAAAGTACCCTTGTACCACTTTATTCTTAAATTCTGTCCCCTTGTCCGTTTGTAATACATCAGGTTTCCGTTCATTAAAATTTTTTTTAAATGCCATTAAAATGCTATGACCTGTTTTGTCTTTCAAGGGCCCACGCATACTTTGAAAATATATCAATGCAAGTCAGTAAATACTTAAACCCTTTATTGAACTTGGCTAGAGATTGCAAGTCAACTAAATCAGATTGAAACTGCTCGTCTATACCTCCCACAATAACACGGTTTCTTAGGAAATTGCGTCTGGCCGATTTGTGAAGTGTGTAAGTATCTTGCTTGCTGAGCCATTCTTGTACCTGTTTCCTGGGTATTTTGCTTTTCCCTTTTTGTAATGCACTGAAAACAGCATTGATACCACCAAAGCTTCCTGGCTGGGCTGGATCTAAATAAATTTGTCTGATTTTCTGATTGGTCATTGCAATAATTAAATTTAAAGTTACGCAGCTGCACACTTACGTTCATGGTGTCTCAAGTACAAATGAAATGTATATCTAAAACACACAGTATCTATACATTTTTAAAAAGTTAAAACCTTGGCTATGATTTAGAATGTCATAGAAAGTTCCAGTTCGGGCATGTCATATGTGATTCATTGGGTGATGTAGTTTCATTCATTTGCTTTTCTCACAATCAGAAAAACAACACCATTCTCCTAAATAGCAATGCGTTTAAAAGCTTTCTCATTTACTTAAGATTGTATCCTATCGGTGACTACGTGTTTAACTCCTTCTGTTATCTTAATTAACCTACACATAAATCCTTAGTCATATTGTCACACGTTCCAGAGAGTTCTAGATTCTGTCATTACATATAATTCGCAGACTTTGCATATAAACTTGTCAATTCAATTTTATGTTCATATTCATTCTTCATAAGGGCACTATTCTCAAGAAAAAAACACATACTTTCACTCCCTTAAGCTGTAAATTCACGAGTTAGTATTCTATATGTATTCTAAAAAGTAGGTGATCGAACGGTTAAAGTGCTTGTGTAAAACGGGCGGCCGCGATTACCTTTTGCCGGGTTCAAATCTGTCTTTATAAAATTTTCTTAAAAAAAAAATTCTCCAGTCTAAAGTATCACGCTGCAGCTAGAAAATAAATCTTTTAAAACTAATTGTTACTTCTTCCACCACCAGATGGCTGTACCACAATTGTTCAAACCATTTTCTAAAAATAGCACATTCCCAGAATGAATGACAAAAATAAATTCGTTAACCTTTTAAAATCACTATATAGCGTCACCAGTCCAACGCACTTACAACTAATTGGAAAATAAAAAAATAAAACCAAGTCCCATAACGCATTCCTAGAAAAAAGAAAAAGCAAACACTACATTAATTCACCACCCATAGCAGCTCTTACAACCTAACGTATAACACACTGCACTACAGATCCCATGGTCCCCAGTTCAAATCCACGAAATTCCTTTTTAATTCCAAAATATGTGGTTTCTCATTCCCCCCACCAAATTACAACGACGTCACCACCTCAAAGCCCCTTATCAGCAGTCAACTTCTTATCAAACGGCGGCCATCTTGGAAAAGGCGGTATAGTGGCTTCCATACTACTCACAGACTAATGTTTTCAACTAAGCTGGATAATCTTTTTAGCCAATTAATAATTTGTCCCACATTGGGATCCAGGCTTTTTCCCACTACCACGTGATCTTCAAACCGAGCTATCGGCAGAGAGAACTTGGAAAACAGAAGGTCGATGAAGCCACAATAATAAAATCTTACAATATTCTCTTTATTTTTCTAGTTACAAAACCTCATGAAAAATTTCTATAGAATTCTATTTTTTCGATAGAATTTCGATAGAATGTGATCTATAGAATCCTATAGAATTATGGTTCGTTTTCCTATAAGCTCTACAAAGTAACCTCTAGAATATCTGTAGAAGCCTCTATGGAATTCTATAGGAGCTCATTTCTTTTGTTTCACGATCTTACTTTTCTACAGAACTTCACTTGGAATTCTATAGCAATGCATTTCTATAGAATCAGAGGTCGTTTTCTCTATAGAAATGTCTATAGAATTCTAAAGAAATTTTTTCTCTAGAAACGATAAAAATCTATACAATTCTATGTAATTCCGTAGAATTTTTTCTTAACAGAACGGTCCAATTGTTTATAAGTTTCAATTTGTAAGTGTTGATACAACCCACATCATAATTTAATGTCAACCTGACACCAATCAATTCATTAACCAAAAGCGAACTTAATTTATTTACTTTTATTTACACTACAAACAAAAATTCCGTGCGCCATTTTAGTGACAGCAGCAGGCGAACCCATTCGCTTTCTATTTAAAACCATTTTCCTGTTTTAAACTGGGTCCGATGGCTATTTTGGTACATTCCTTTCTTGAATAAAACCCCCATTAGAAACGAAAACAAAAGCTCCCATTGCGCTCTTATTTCAATCTGTCTTTCCCGCATTAGCTTATTGATAACTTTACGTGGTTCTCAAATTGATTTTTATATCTCGAAAATGGCCGCCATTGTTTAAGAAAGAATCGCGTTTTGCTAGGTAAAGAAAGAAAACAATGTTATTCTAAAACCTGATAGGAGGAATGCGTAAACAGTCCGTCTATATATAAACAAGCTCGAAAGAATTCACCCGAACTCTTCCTTCATTAAACGTATTACCCTACATACAGCGGTTTTTGTTTATTAATTTCTGATTCAAGATGGCCGCCTTTCCTGATCGAATCAAACAATTCCGATGCAATACATTCCATAGAATCAGAGCTCGTTTTAGAATTTTTTCAAAAGAAATCACATTTGGTTTCTCTATAGAATTCCATACAAGCTCATTTCTTTTGTTATCTTTTGAACGTCTATAGAAATACATTTATATAGAATCAGATCTAATTTCCTCTATGGGTGAATCCATTAAATTCAGGCAATAAAAAATAAAATGTTCGCCTCACCACCTTCGATTTTTTTAAAAATTTAGTATATGGTAGCCAGTGGTGTATGTTAAACTATGCCATGTTTATTTTTTGGAAAATATGTTTTTTTCGTGGAAATAAGAAACTTTCAAAGGTGGTCAAAAATATTCAATTTTACTTTTCAAGAATGTCGCGTAGCACTTAAACTTTCGCTACGCTTAAACTATTAGAGATAAACTTGTTTTGTTTTTTGCTAGTGATACTTAAATGTACTGTTCGTAATAAGTAAAAATATCTTTTAAAATTAGATACGTTTTTTTTATCAATTTGGCACGGAACGTGCTGAAGTTTGATTAAGATTTAATAAAGAAAGCCATCTTTAAAATTTTTAATACTTTTTTTATAAGTTCATTAGAATGCTGTTAATGTAGTACTCTATATAGCAAATGCAATTTCTCAAAGATCGATTTTTAAGAGCCTCCAACGCAAGATATCGAAATTTCAACCTCTAACGCGCGCAGCCAAAGGTATTTCTCCTCTAGTAAGTAAGCGCTCTAATCTTCCCAACCAGCACTTGCGCTTGGCGCAGCTTGTCCTTTTTTGGACCTTGCGCCATAAAACTCAACAATCAATCTTCCCAACCAGCAGGTCAAGCACCTTTTTCGATGCGATATTTCAACATGATTCATTATTTCTATGCATATATCAATAAAGTGATAGAACTAAGATTTTTGATGATCCTATAATTCTACTGTTGATAGTTTTAAAAAAATCAGCCAAACTCCACTTCAAATTATTTTCTGGGGAAATGTTTGGGCTGCATATTGCTTCAGGGCTTTGCATTAAAATTTTCACTTTGTAATAATATAGCACCTACTCCAACAAATTATAAAATAAAGTTACAAGATACTATTCTAAGAGCTCTAAGAGTGTTGATTATTTCTATTCTACAAACAGCTGATTTTTTATGCACCCAGCTGCTCACACGGAGAAGATTATTTATGTAGTGAAAAAGTAGCTTTTTAATGTACCAATCATTACTGATTAAAGCTTATTCCTATACATTTGAAATCGTTTAGTATATAATACTCATTTACTCTTAATTCATTCTTGGATTTGAGTTTAATTCATTCTGGGATTTTGTGAAATTAATATCTCAAAACTAATCTATATAGTAATTAAAAGCAATTTCATGGATTCAGAAGAGACAAGTAAATTTAATTATATCTTTTTATTTAGGAAGTCACATGAAAATTTTCCTTTAATATAAAAACATAGTTTTTAAATAACAAGTTCACTCTTGCTGGAAATTTTACAATGGTGCGTTCATATGACAAAGTCGACCTCTTGTCATATACAAAAATTCAATCTCCTAGTATTCTGACATGAGAGTGCAACTTTTATAGAATCCAAGATGATTGAAAGTAAGTTATTTATTTGTAAAATTGCATTTAGTTATGAATTGCATTCGTGAAGTTCAACATTGAAATAGTCATTTATTGAAGTATGCGTTGAATGCTTTCTTGAAGTTTTATGTAGAGGAAAGGACAGATTAACTTTCGTCCAATTTAACGAATCTCTCAATTTATTTTAATTAATATTTTATTTAACGTAACTAATATTCAAATTAGCAACTTTTTTTATGGATTTAAATAAATAAAAATTTATATCATTATTTA
Organism: Meta bourneti; assembly: GCA_933210815.1. Taxonomy (NCBI): domain Eukaryota; kingdom Metazoa; phylum Arthropoda; class Arachnida; order Araneae; family Tetragnathidae; genus Meta; species Meta bourneti. Next base: position 6,875,047 of record OW119924.1, on the reverse strand, counting down.
TAGGGTACTACGTTTGGGTTCTACTAGTTTCAATACTGTTCAAATGTTTTAATATAGTCATATAGGAATTTATTAATATTTTAAATAAGTAGTTTCCCCTCTCTGACCCTTTTTATCAAAACAATTACAGCGTATTTTTTTAAATTTGGTTTTGTATTGAGATGAACAGCAAAATTATGGTATGTTTGTGAAATTCTGTGTGTATGTTTAATGTATAATTTTGCAATAGATCATTTATTCAAATTAAGGAAATACTGTAAATTATTTTTTATATTATTCGGTTAACGTTGAGTAAAAAGGTATTTTTTAGCAAATACAGAAAGCGTAGTTCCCACTGGTTGAAAGGTAATCCCGATTTCGAAAGCCTTTTCGTCCTTTTATAGGGAATTTGACATGCACTTAGGAATTTTTCGTACTTCGAAAGGGAATTTGACGGAATTTCATTATTTTCTGATCGCGTCGGGTTTTCCGATCAGGTCATTACACAAAATAATTTATTTAAATTTAACTATTCAAAAACTGCAAAAAGTGCTCACACACTCTAATATAATATCCATATAGGAACTTAGAAAAAAAATAATCAGGTTTTAAAAGATGGCTTTTTGGAGAAAAAAATTAATTTAAAATTGATCCAATTGAAAAATTCATATTTACAATACTATTATCGTACCACTAATGAAATTAGTATCACTAGTTGCTCTAAAGTCTTACAATTGCTTTGAAAAAAAATTGGATTATCTTAAATACTTTAGGAGATATGTGATTTTTAACTAGTGATGTACGCTAAGAAAGATTAATTTTAATTTGTGACGGGGCCGCGGTGGCCCGGTTGGAAGAGTAACGAACTAGCAACCGAAGGGTTGCGAGTTCGAATCCAGCCAAACACCGTCGTGTACAAAGGGGGCTGGTGCACGTTAAAATCTGTCGTGGCCTCAAATGTCCTCACGTTGGCGTGGTGTGGAAGTTTGGAGAGTGGGGTGCCAGCTCAGGTGTTGCCTCGTCATCTGACCGTGGTTCAAAATTACGTGGTGTTGTCCTCGGATCTTTCCCTTTGGGATTGATCCCGGACCGTCACCAATAGCCCATTGTGTTGCTCCAGTGTGACGTTAATTGAAATACCCAAATTAATTTGTGACGTCACTTTCACAGCCCTGTATCTCGAAGAAAATTTTTTTTCGAGATTATAAAAAATATGTTGATTCAAGGTGGCCCAAAATGTACCTGTATGCAAAATATCATTTGATTCGAAGATGGTGAGGCGAACAGCCTTGCTGGATTTGAATGGATTCACTCCATAGAATTTTTCTTATAGAAACAAAATTTAATTTCTATATAGAAATCTCTAGAGAATTCTATAGCTCATTTTTCTTTGTTTCACGACTATACTTTTCTATAGAACTTCTCCATGGAATTCTATAGAAATGTATTTCTATTCCTATTATAATCAGAACTCGTTTTCTCTATAGAATATCTATAGAATTCTACAAAAAATTTTCTAATTTCGTTCCTCTATATAGAAATCGCTATAGAATTCTCTATCGATTTTTTTCTGTAGAAACGAAATTTCATTTCTCTATAGTATTCTATAGAAGCTCATTTCTTTTGTGTTTCTAACTCTATAGAATTCCATTTACTTTTCCATATAACTTCCCTATAGAATTCTAAGAAATACATTTCTCTATATTCTATTTCTGTTTACTTTTATTTACACTGCAAACAAAAATATCATTTTAGCGACAGCAGTAGGCGAACCCATTCGCTTTCTATTTAAATCCTGTTTTAAACTGGGTCTATGGCTATTTCGATACATTCCTTTCTCGATAACAGCTCCATTAGAAACAAAAACAAAAGCTCCTATTGCGCGAACCAACTTATTTTCAATCTTCCCCTCATTAGCTTATTGATAATTTTATGTGGTTCCCAAATTGATTTTTTTATCTCCAAAATGGTGGCCATTGTTTCATGCTTCCTTCATTCAACGTATACCCTACATACAGGGGTTTTGTTTATTAATTTCCGATTCAAGGTGACGGCCTTACCCGAACGATCAAGCGATTCAGATCCAATACATTCGATAGAATCAGAGCTCGTTTTAGAATTGTTTTCGGTAGAAACGAAATATTGTTACTCGATAGAAACTTCTATAGAATTCTAAAGAAGCGCTCACAATTTCTTTATTTTCACGACTTTATATTTCTGTAGAACTTCTCTATAGAAATATATTTATATAGAATCAGAACTCGTTTCGTCTATAGAATTTTTCTATAGAAACGAAATTATGTTTCTCCATAGAAAACTGTAGAATTCAAAAGAAGGTTATGTCTTTTGTTTCACGACTATAATTTTCTATAGAAAAACTTCTCCATAGAATTCTATAGAAATATATTTCAATTTCTATTTACTATGTATAACCAGATCTCGTTTTCTCTATAGAAATATCTATAGAATCTTCTATGGAAACGAAATTTCGTTTATCTATAGAAATCAATAGAATTCTCAACAGAATTTTTTCTACAGAAATAAAATTTTGTTTCTCTAAAGAATTCTATATAAACTCATATCTTTTGTTTCTCTATAGAAAACTCTTAAGAATTCTATTTACTTTTCTGTAGAACTTCGCTACAGACTTCTTAGAAATACATTTCTCTATCTATATTCTATTTCTGTTTACTTTTACTTACACTGCAAACAAAAATTCCGTACGCCATTTTAGCGACAGCAGTAGGCGAACCCATTCGCTTTCTATTTAAATCCTGTTTTTAACTGGGTCTATGGCTATTTTGATACATTCCTTTCTTGATAAAACCCGCATTAGAAACGAAAACCTCCTCCAAAAGCTCCTCTTCGCGAACCAATTTATTTCATTTTCAAGCTTCTCGCATTACTTTATTGATAATTTTATGTGGTTCCTAAATTAATTTTTTTTGTCTCCAAAATGGCGGCCATTGTTTCTGGTAGAAAGAATCGCGTTTTGCGAGGGCAAAAAGCAACAAAACAATGTTATTCTAAAACCTGATCGCAGGAATGCGTAAGCGGTTCGTCTATATATAAACAAGCACGAGAGAATTCCTTCCTTCATTAAACGTATTACCCTATATACAGCGGTTTTGTTTATTAATTTCCGATTCAAGATGGCCGTCTTTCCTGATCGAGTCAAACGATAACATTTCTGCGAATGAGAAAATGGCGGAAAAAAGATTCTTTTTTCCAAAACAAAAGTCGAAATCGAACTTCCAGCGACACGAGGAACGCGTTCGTTTTAGAATTTTCTATTCTTTTTTTTATTCGTCTTCTCTTCTACCGAGATTGAACGCTGTTTTGCGAAAGACTTGAATAAGTGGTGACCTAAAACCGGAGGCGGTTGAAAGAAGAAACAGACACTTTCCCTTGCGATCTCGCAGGCGCCGTGAAGAGCGGGGTTGAATAGTAGCTTGACGCTTCAGGATGGATAACAACTGGGAAGATTTATGGAACTTGTGTTGTGTTCGAATGGGACGGTTCTAGAACAAAAAAGATGTTTTTGATGCGAAAATGTCTGATTCACTTTAGTTATTTTATGAAAAGCCCCAAACACGCATTCAAATCCACAATCAAAAAATCGATTTTTCAGCGATTTTGAAAGTTTAGAACTCCATAAAAATGTCTATAGAATCCCGCAGAATTATGGCCCGTTTTGCTAAAAGGTCTGTAAAGTAACCTCTATAGAACTCTATAAAAGCTTATTTCTTTTGTTTCACTTTACTTATCTATAGAACTTCTATATAAGCTCGTTTTCTCTATAGAGAAATCACTATAGAATTCTATAAAAATGCCTATAGAATACTATAGAATTATGGCTCGTTTTTTATTAGCTCTATAAAGTAACCTTAACATAAAATCTATAAAATGTCTGCAACAACCTCTATAGACTTCTATAGCAGCTAATTTCTTTAGTTTCACGACTGTACTTATCTATAGAACTTCTCTATAGAATTCTATAGAAATACATTTCTAAAGAATCAGAGCTCGTTTTCTCTATATAGAAATCTCTACAGAATTCTATAGAATTTTTTCTTTATGAGAAGCCCCAAGCACATTCAAATCCACAATCAATAAATTTGAAACACTAATTAAAAAATCGATTTTTCGATTGATTTTGGCGATTTAAAAAGTTTACTATACCCCTCAGCTTGTGCTCTGTTATAGTGGTGAGCAAACCCTTACGAAAAGTTTTCATAGAGATCTCTATAGACAAACGAAATTTCGTCCCTATACAAAAAAAATTATAAAATTCTATAGGAAAAACGAGTTCTGATTCTATAGAAATGTATTCCTATAGAATCAGAATAAGTTGTATAGAAAATAAAGTCGTGAAGCAAAGGAAATGCGTTTCTATAGAATTCTATAGAGGATTCTACAGACATCCTGTAGAGATTTCTATAGACTTTCTATAAAGCTAACTTTAAAAAGCCTATAGATAAACGGGCCATAATTGTATAGGGTTCTATAGAAATTTTTTATGGATAGATTTCAGATGAACACCAATAATATATTACCTCCTGTTGAAAATAAATTAAAAGGAACTTACAAAAATCGCTGGTACAGGAGAACGACTCTTTTGGCATCAAGTCAGCAGTTCATGTCTTCAAAAGTTTTGACTAATTCAAAACTACTACAGCCAGTCTTCCCAAACAAATTTATTTTCCACAAAACCTTTCTAAGTACCAGGCTGTAGCAGCAAAAGAAAAACATGAGAATGACAACCAGAATTCTGATACATTAAAGTTCAAAAAAGTTGGAAGTTTAAGGTAGGTATTTAATTAACGTCGCACTGGAGCAACAAGACGGGCTATTGGCGACGGTCCAGGATCAATCCCCAAGTGAAAACTCCGAGGACAACCCCTCGTGATTTTGAACCACGGTCAGATGACGAGAACAACACCTGAGCTGGCAACCCAATCTCCAAACGTCCACATCCCACCAAAGTGAAGACATTTGAGACCATAAAAGATTGAACGTGCCCCAGTCCCAGTGTAGGCGACGGTCTTTGGCTGGACCGAGTTTCGAACGCGCATCGGTCTTACTCTTCCAACCGGGCTACCGCGGCCTCCTTTATCTTGTGAGATTTAACACAAGATGGATCGTCCTCAACACCCATGTTTACCAAACAGTAAGCCCCATGGGAAAAGAAAAGATCACTAGAGTACCTCGGTTCGCGAAACCCGTACACACCTAAAGATGTACGCCTGAGGCGATTTTCTTTTTTCTTCTCTCCATCCTTTCTTTTCACAATTAATTGACATTAGCTGTCTTGTGTTTGGTGCAGCTTGGCCAAATATGGCCAAGTATGGCCTATTCATCCCTGCAACCTATAAACAGCTAACCATTCAACGGTCTTTTGCCCTCAAGGTAGATGTCCTCACGTTGGTGTGGTATGGAAGTTTGGAGAGTGGGTGCCAGCTGAGGTGTTGACCACTTGATCTGACCAAGATTCAAAATGACGAGGTGTCGTCCTTGGATCTTTCCGTTTGGAATGGATCCAGGACCGTCACCAGTAGCTCGTTGTGTTGCTCCAGTACGACGTTAATTAACTTCCTACCTACCTGTGACTAGAGTCGTGAGACACAGTACCAGTTTAAATGATGGCCTGAAATTTTGCCTTAGCAACAAAACGGGCTATTGGCAACAGTCCGGGACTAACAACGAAGGGAAAGATCAAAGAGCATCTCGTCATTTTGAACCACGATGACGAGGTCGCACCTCAGCTGGCACCCCACTTTCCAAACTCCGACAACGTGAGAACATTTGGGGCCACTACAGATTTAACGAAGATAAACCACCAGGAGGGTTAACTTTATCAACTCATTCTACGTCTCCTACAGCACTATCTTGAGCCCCCAACTTCAAACCCCTTGTACCTAAAAGCACCACCTGTTCGTGTAACTCACCAGCGTCCTCTCCGCCAAAGAGTGCTAAATCGCCACTCCTGTCAACCCCAGCGCTTCGGCTGTTTGTGCAGTGAATAAAACGGTACCTGAAGAGTTCACTTACACTTCGTCTCCGGACGTTCACCTGTTGCTCGAAACTGGGTCAGGTGGCACACTGCGGTGCTTAATCTGTTGCTTATAGGAAGGGGGTGAAATGAAGGGATGGGGAAAACGCCGCCTTTCTTAATTCATTCCAGTTCGACATTGTCTTTGGCAATACCCTGTGATTTGCGGGTGGATCAACGCTTTGCTCAAACAAAGCGGATTTCTCATTGTATCGCCCTCCAGCCGGTTGGAAGAGTAATTCATTAGCAATCGGAGGGTTGCGAGTTCAAAACTCGGTCCCATCAAACACCATCTTGTACACGGGACTGGTACACGTTCATTTTGTCGTGGCCTCAAATGTCCTCACTTTAGAGTGGTGTGGAACTTTGCAGACAAGGGTGCCAGCTCAGGTGTTGGCCTCTTCATCTGAACGTGGATCAAAATTTCTTGGTGTTGTCCTCGATCTCTCCCTTGGGAATCGATCCCGTACCATCGGCAATAGCCCGTCGTATTGTTCCAGAGCGACTTAAGTTCTCTCGCTCTCTCAACTATATAACCTTAACTTTTTTAACAGTAGTTAGATAGATCCGAGGACAACACCTCGTAGTTTTGAACCACGGTCAGATGACGAGGTTAAAACCTGAGCTGGCACTCCACAATTCCACACCACGCCAAAGCGAGTCACCTATAGCCCGTTGTGTTGCTCCTATGTGTGACGTTAATTAACTACTTACCTATCGCTAAGATGATACTGATGATACAAACGAGGCAACTCGAAAAGGGTATCCGTTTTATAAATTGTGGGAAAATGTATGCAGGTTATTTCAAAACTATCTTGCGGAAGGACTTCGGCTGGACTGAGTCACGAACTCGCAACAAAATACAATAGATACATACAGAACTCAGAGGTTGTTGAATGCACTTCGCACTGGAGCAACACAACGGGCTATTGGCGACGATCCTGGACCCATCCCTAAGGGAACGATCCGAGGACAACGCCTCGTCATTCTGAACCAGTCAGATGACGAGGACACCTGAGCCGACACCCCACTTTCCAAACTTCCATCCCACGCCAACATGAGGACATTTGAGCCCGCGACAGATTTAAGGAGCAGCAGCCCCGGCGTGCATTACGGTCTCTGGGTGGACCGAGTTTCGAACTCGCAACCCTCCGGTTGCCAATCCTTTAGTCTTCCACACAGAACAGGGCTATCATTTCCTGCTCATTATACCATTTCATGCTCAATTGCGCCTATACATTGCTATTAACCCCAACACACTCTCGTGCCTAGTGTCGTGAGACACTGCACCAGTTTAGATAAGTGTGGTTGGGATGAGAATAGAGCATACCACCGAGGTGACATGTCTATCCAGAATGTTAGAGCACATTACTATTATACATTATTTCATTTATACAGTAATTACATCTATATCATCATACTAAGTTACACTATATATATATATATATATAGTTGTATATATATATATATATATATATATATATATATATATATATATATATATATATATATATATATATATATATATATATACAACTCGCAAGAAGAAAAAGTAGGTGTTTTTAGTCTCTGGATAATCAAGTCCTGATTATTCTCAATGAATCTTACCATGTTAATAATTTTTACCCTCGAGCCCTTGTTTCTAGCAATGTTCCTGAGCAATGCGATTTTAAGATGGTCGGCAGGCGTCCTCATATGCCATGATGCTATAAGGGGGCAGACTGTGATGTATAATGTAGAGATTTCACCACAGGAGCAATTCTCTGAATTGATTTTTTAAACCTCGTTAGGTAATATGGAAATAGACCATGTCCTGTGAAGAAGAGTGTCTCTTCCCTAGTCCAACTTGCTAATTTTAGTGACACTTTTATTAAAACACCATGCACTGTCCTGCCTGTTTCTAATTCATTCCATTCATTCTGCCACGCACCAGTAGCCAGCATGCCAAATATGACCCTTGTGCCATAAAACCCCAAAACAACCAAGTAGCAAGCTAGTGGTTTCCCTCCTGCAATGACTTCTGGGCCATTTCACCCCTTCATTTACTGCATTCCGTTGTAGTTGCCTCTTTTGCTATACATACCCTATCTGCTTCTTCGGCACAAAAAAATGATTCTTTTAGCGTGCTCCAACATCCCTTGAATCACCCTGTATGTGAAGACTAAATTAGTGCTCCATTCCACGAGGGCGACGAGCTAAGTGTTCCCATTCGAGTGTCGTCCCGGTTGTTTTGTGGACGGGGCCCACCCCCGCCTTCTAGTGGACGGGGCGCCCACACGGGGCAACGAATGTAGGCCAGTGAATGATCACCAATGACCCCAGAGCAAACACCGGATCGAGTGGAGGAATTTATAAATAGGAGAGAGAGGATTTGTTGGAGTGATTGATCATTCGGTTTGTTTGGCGTCCTCCTTTGGTCGCGACAGCTTAATGGGGAACCCCGTTCACACCTCTCGGGTTCCTCGAACCGGGAGCACGCAACGGTCGGTAGTTGAATTGACGTCGCAGTGGAGAAACGCAACGGGCTATGGGCGAGGCGGGAAAAGATCAGAGGATGGCATCTCGGTCGTTTCGATCCACTGTCAGATGACGAGGTCAATACCTGAACAAATTAGCGCCCCACTCTTCCACACCACGCCCACGTGAGGACAGTCGAGGCCACGACAGATTCAACGTGCACCAGGCGGTCTTTGGTTGGATGGACTCTAACACGCAACCCTCCGATTACAAATCCGCTTCTCAATCGACCAGGCTACTGTGGAAATTACTCCACTCGTAACGAAAAAAATGGAGACCCTTTCTAGCCAGGTTGGAAGAGCAATGGATTAGCCACCGGAGGATTGCGAGTTCGAAACTCCATCCAACAAAGGTCGTCGTGTACGTTAGGGCTGATTATCGTTAAATCTGTCTTGGCCTCCAATGACCCCACGTTGGTGTAAAATTTGGAGAGTGAGGTGCCAATAGCCCGCTCTGTTACTCCACTGCGACATTAATTCAACTATCTACCCTTAATTATTTTTACGTCGTCTGACCGTGGTTCAAAATTACGTGGTGCTGTCCTCGGATCTTTCCCTCTGGGATTGATCCCGGACCGTCACCAATAGCCCGTTGTGTTGCTCCAGTGTGACGTTAATTGAAAATACCAAATACCAAAATACTTAATTATTTTTAAACTGTCTTTCATGATTTTTCTTCTTAAGTAAAGGGGCCGCGGAATTAAGGTTGAAACAGTAGGGGACTAGCAACTTGAGGATTCAGAGTTCAAAACGCGATCCAACCAAAGGTCGTCGTGTACGTGGGGGGCTGGTGTACGTTTAATTAAACGTACACCAGCCCCCCCACCCTTGTCGTGGCCTTCAATGTCCTCACGTTGGTGTGGAGGTTTGGAAAGTGGGGTACCAATTCAGGTGTTGATCCTCTTCGGGATGGATCCCAAACCGTCTCCAATAGCCCAGTGTTGGTCCTGCGCGAAGTTAATTCAACTATCTTTCAAAGTGAGTATTTTCAACTTTCAATCTATAGAATTTCTTATCAGGTCCACGAAACAAGAATCCCAATTATTTCGCAATTAACTGAATATCGCACGCAGATCCCTAATTCATCAACGAAAAATTAGAAGCATTCTCAATTTTTGGAGCCCACTGTGCGATGCTTTTTTAAGACAGCGAGGTTTACGTAAAACCCGCTGACAGCTAAGATAAGGATAATGAATTAGGGAAAGCGTGTTAGAGAGATATAGGCACAGAACCACCTGCGACTAGTACTGGTCGCTCCCACACCAGTCACCTTCCACTTGAGCACGGAAGGCGAGCTGACAAACTTTAGAACAATTGATAAAAGATCAAGTTGCTTCCTGTGGATCCCATAGGGTAAAAGTATCGATTATAACCACCTTTCTTGAAGTAATCGTTATCGAGTAAAATATCTGAGCGAATAATTAAATAAAAAGTTGCACAATGAGACTTAATCGATAATGCGTAATTTTTAATACGCAAAAATTGTTTACAGGTAGTGTTCACTTGATCTTTGAATATTCGAAGGGCACTGAATGAGTTGATGCTGTCTAGAGGATTGAAAAGTTTCTGTATAAAGTACTCTGCATTTCGAATTGAAAACTATTTTAAATTAAGTAGTTGAATTCACGTCGCACTGGAACAACACACGGGCTATTGGCGGCGATCCGGGATCAATCCGGAGGACACCTCGACATTTTGAACCACCGTCAGCTGACGAGGTCGACACCTGAGCTGGCATCCCACTCTCCAAACTTCCACAATACGCCAACGTGAGGAAATTCAAGGCCACGACACATTCATTGTGCACCAGCCGGAATTGTCTGTCCACTACAAGTGCACCAGCCACTACGTACACGACGGGTGGTTGGATCGAGTCTCGAACTCACAAACCTACGGTTGCCAATCTGCTACTCTACCAACGGCCTCCCCCATAAAAGGAAGTATTGACTTTTGGACGTTGTATTAAAAAAAACGGAGTGTACGAAAGCATTCACTTCATACCTCATTGCACTTGAAAAGAATACTAGTACGACGATTATAAAACTATTATAAAATCGAGTCTCAAACTCGCAACCTTCCGGTCGCTAATCCGCGACTTTACCAACTGGGTCGCCCATAGACGTGCAATATAAGAAAACCGAGCATTGCTATTTGCGAGGAGCTTCAAAGAGTTAATCAACATGTCGACTAGTAGTCACGTGACTGTTCTGCGAAAAATTGACCTGTTTGGCCGATTTGGCATCTTATAGCCGTGTTTAGCGATACAACATCGTATGACAGAATAGGTGTGTGAACGTGCATTTCTATAGATTGGCGACAAACGTGGTGAAATCGTCAAAGTTTTCTATCAGTTGATCAATCGTCCAACCACATGATGTATCAATGAATGGGCGTTTTCTTGCGTCCAGTAGACCAATCAGATGATGAATGTTAGGCTCCACTTAGCAGACAAAAGCAGTCTCAGGGTCACGTGGCTGCTAGTTTTGGTCATATGATCCTGGGCACATAAAAAGGTTACCATTGCTCATTCTACTTTTATACGTATTTCCTCTACTGGGTTCACACGCGTAATTCCATCTAGTAATTTGCAATCTTCCCCTGTATGAATTCTAACCAATTTTGATCTCTTGACTTATATCACCATTTTATACGATTCTATTCTACAAAATGGGACAATACCGACGGATTCTACTTTTATACTTTTCTATGACTGGGCCCGTTTGAAATTCCTTCCTTTCAACCAAACCTTTCGACGTTCTCTAAAATGGTAGGTATGCAGTTATTTAACGTCGCACTGGAGAAACACAACGGCATATCGTCGATCAATCCCTAAGCGAAGGATCCGAGGACGACTCGTCATTTTGAACTGCGGTCAGATGACGAAGTCGACACCTGAGCTGACACACCACTCTCCAAACTTCCACGCCACGCTAACGTGAGGACATTTGAGGCCACGACACGTGCACCAGCCCCCTCGTACACGACGGTCTTTGGCAGGACCTAGTTTCGAAGTCGAGACCCTCCGGTTGCTAATCCGTTGCTCTTCCAACTGGGCTACAGCGGCCCTTGACCAAAATGACCATGGCCGCATTGAAAAGCAATAGGATACGAACTGCGAAATGCAATCGTAGACACGAACACACAAATTTAAGATTCTCTTCCAAGTACGGTATGATACTGAGCGTGTTGTCCTATACAGGGATCAATCTATTCGAGGACACTAAGTCCATCCGTCGTATAGTGGGGATCGTCTTCTCAATCCTTCTCCACCTATCCTCAATCGACTACTGGCTTATGTCCTACGTCAACTTCATCAGCAAGTGGGAGGAATACCAGCTAGTGTTATCCTTCGTCTTCAGCAACACCCTGTCCCTTGTCCTATGGCATGTCCTCTACTGGAAGAGGAGGTCTCTGAGGATCCTCCTGGAGAAGATGGACTCTATCTGTGACGGGACCATCGTGGTAAGGGTCCTCGAAAAGGCGATCATCAATTGTGTCATATTTTTCGCGGTCTTCGTGATCCCAGTGGTCTACTCCACCGTGTCGGTCTACCTGATGACCGGTCCGGATCCTACTCGCTACTACACCTTCTACACCTACGGTAGCGAAGTGTCCAACTTCACCTCTGCATTTAATGTGTATCTATTCGCCAAGTCTATGTCGTCGATTCTACTCGATCCCGTTTTTACGAGCTCTGTTATTTTTGTGTACTGTCTTCTGTGCCACCGCAGTTGTAGGCTGTTGTCGGGCCTGTGCAGGAGGGTGGCCAGGCTGCAGCGTGGACAAGCCCTGCCGCCTGCTGAATGTGTCCGAGGCTTGGCGAATGACTACTCCAGGCTGTGTGCCGCACTAGAGAGCTTACAGAGTCTGTTTTCTGTGCCGACTTTTCTTCTGATCTTGGTGGACACGATGTCCAGCTTCACCATCCTGGCCTCTGCCGTCCTCTACTCGCCGGAGGAAGTAACGGGTCCTCTAATCGCCGAGATCGCTTTCGTGTTCATGACCTCTGCCCTGTTCTTGGTCGTGACCATAGCGTTCGCGGCGCAGGTACCGGTAGCTATGCGGGGTATCAGGATCAGGCTTCAAGGGCTGCACGAAAAGGTGGCCATGTGTGGGGGCCGGATGGAGGACGTCGTGGTGCTGCAGGCGATGAAGGGCCGGAAAACGATCGTGTTGTCGGGATGTGAGATCATTTACTTTACGCGGACTACGATCCTGACCGCTCTGGGTACTCTGCTGACGTACGGTCTGCTCATCATTCAACTTAAATGAGTTCCTGCGTGGACTACTCGCCATTCAATACTTAAATGAGGCCCTGAGCTGTCTACTCATCATTCAACACTGAAATGAGGCTTTGCGTTGTCTACTTGACATTCAGCACTTAAATAAGGCTATGCGTGTTCTACTCATCATTCAATTTAAATAAGTGCTTGTGTGGTCTACTCCTCAATCAACACTGAAGTTAGGCTATGCGTGGTCTACTCGTCATTCAATACTGAAATGGAGCTATGCGTGGTCAACTCATCATTCAATACTTAAGTGAGGCCCTGCGTCGTCTACTCGTCATTATACACCGAAATGAGGCCCTGAGCGGTATATTCATCATTCAACACTTAAATGAGGCTATACGTGGTCCACTCGACATTTAGCACTTAAATGAGGCTATGCGCGTGTTCTACTCATCATTCAATTTAAATAAGTGCCTGTGTGGTCTACTCCTCATTCAACACTGAAGTTAGACTATGAGTGGTCTATTCGTCACATTCAACACTGAAATGAGGCTATGCGTGGTCCACTCGACATTCAGCACTTAAATGAGGCTATGCTGTTCAACTCATCATTCAATTTAAATAAGTGCTTCTGTGGTCTACTCCTCAATCAACACTGAAGTTAGGCTATGCGTGGTCAACTCATCATTCAATACGTAAGTAAGGCCCTGCGTCGTCTACTCGTCATTATGCACCGAAATGAGGCCCTGAGCGGTATATTCATCATTCAACACTGAAATGAGGCTATACGTTGTCCACTCGACATTTAGCACTTAAATGAGGTTATACGTGGTCCACTCGACATTTAGCACTTAAATGAGGCTATACGTGGTCCACTCGACATTTAGCACTTAAATGAGGCTATGCGCGTGTTCTACTCATCATTCAATTTAAATAAATGCCTGTGTGGTCTACTCCTCATTCAACACTGAAGTTAGACTATGAATGGTCTACTCGTCATTCAACACTGAAATAAGGCTATGCGTGGTATACTCATCATTCAACATTGAAATGAGGCTCTGCGACTCGTTATTATGCACTAAAATGAGGCTTGAGTAGTTTACTCATCATTCAGAACTGAAATGAGGCTACGCGTCGTCATTCAATACTTCAGTGAGTCCATATGTGGTCTACTCGTCATTATACACTTAAATGAGACCCTGAGCTGTCTACTCGTCATTCAACACTGAAATAAGGCTATGCGTGGTCCACTCGACATTCAGCACTTAAATGAGGCTCTGCGACTCGTTATTATGCACTAAAATGAGGCTTGAGTAGTTTACTCATCATTCAGAACTGAAATGAGGCTACGCGTCGTCATTCAATACTTCAGTGAGTCCATATGTGGTCTACTCGTCATTATACACTTAAATGAGACCCTGAGCTGTCTACTCGTCATTCAACACTGAAATAAGGCTATGCGTGGTCCACTCGACATTCAGCACTTAAATGAGGCTCTGCGACTCGTTATTATGCACTAAAATGAGGCTTGAGTAGTTTACTCATCATCCAGAACTGAAATGAGGCTACGCGTCGTCATTCAATACTTCAGTGAGTCCATATGTGGTCTACTCGTCATTATACACTTAAATGAGACCCTGAGCTGTCTACTCGTCATTCAACACTGAAATAAGGCTATGCGTGGTCCACTCGACATTTAGCACTTAAATGAGGCTATACGTGGTCCACTCGACATTTAGCACTTAAATGAGGCTATGCGCGTGTTCTACTCATCATTCAATTTAAATAAATGCCTGTGTGGTCTACTCCTCATTCAACACTGAAGTTAGACTATGAATGGTCTACTCGTCATTCAACACTGAAATAAGGCTATGCGTGGTATACTCATCATTCAACATTGAAATGAGGCTCTGCGACTCGTTATTATGCACTAAAATGAGGCTTGAGTAGTTTACTCATCATTCAGAACTGAAATGAGGCTACGCGTCGTCATTCAATACTTCAGTGAGTCCATATGTGGTCTACTCGTCATTATACACTTAAATGAGACCCTGAGCTGTCTACTCGTCATTATACACTTAAATGAGACCCTGAGCTGTCTACTCGTCATTCAACACTGAAATAAGGCTATGCGTGGTCCACTCGACATTCAGCACTTAAATGAGGCTCTGCGACTCGTTATTATGCACTAAAATGAGGCTTGAGTAGTTTACTCATCATTCAGAACTGAAATGAAGCTACGCGTCGTCATTCAATACTTCAGTGAGTCCATATGTGGTCTACTCGTCATTATACACTTAAATGAGACCCTGAGCTGTCTACTCGTCATTCAACACTGAAATAAGGCTATGCGTGGTCCACTCGACATTCAGCACTTAAATGAGGCTCTGCGACTCGTTATTATGCACTAAAATGAGGCTTGAGTAGTTTACTCATCATTCAGAACTGAAATGAGGCTACGCGTCGTCATTCAATACTTCAGTGAGTCCATATGTGGTCTACTCGTCATTATACACTTAAATGAGACCCTGAGCTGTCTACTCGTCATTCAACACTGAAATAAGGCTATGCGTGGTCCACTCGACATTTAGCACTTAAATGAGGCTATACGTGGTCCACTCGACATTTAGCACTTAAATGAGGCTATGCGCGTGTTCTACTCATCATTCAATTTAAATAAATGCCTGTGTGGTCTACTCCTCATTCAACACTGAAGTTAGACTATGAATGGTCTACTCGTCATTCAACACTGAAATAAGGCTATGCGTGGTATACTCATCATTCAACATTGAAATGAGGCTCTGCGACTCGTTATTATGCACTAAAATGAGGCTTGAGTAGTTTACTCATCATTCAGAACTGAAATGAGGCTACGCGTCGTCATTCAATACTTCAGTGAGTCCATATGTGGTCTACTCGTCATTATACACTTAAATGAGACCCTGAGCTGTCTACTCGTCATTCAACACTGAAATAAGGCTATGCGTGGTCCACTCGACATTCAGCACTTAAATGAGGCTCTGCGACTCGTTATTATGCACTAAAATGAGGCTTGAGTAGTTTACTCATCATTCAGAACTGAAATGAGGCTACGCGTCGTCATTCAATACTTCAGTGAGTCCATATGTGGTCTACTCGTCATTATACACTTAAATGAGACCCTGAGCTGTCTACTCGTCATTCAACTTACATGAAGCGTATGACATTGTTGACTGTTACAAAGGCCACAATGTCTGCGCCTATCTGTGCTAATCTGTGACTCTACCACGCAACTTAGTCTTCACTTCACGGCTTCTAACTAGAAATCACGGTGCTTCAAGTGTACTTAATTTGTAATGGATACTCTTGCATTTATGACATTGTATCTTTATCCTTCTAATTGTCTCGAAGAGGTATCTTGTCATTAGCAAAACTGACCAGATCACGTGCACCAGCCCCGTGTACACGACGGTCTTTGGCTGGACCGAGTACATTAACCGAGTGTTGCAATGGAGCATCATAATAATATTAAAGGATAATTTTATTGATTAAAGATATGTCATGGTAGCGTAGTTCGGAAGCTTTTGAATGACACTAACTACACAGTCCTTACTCCACGCAATCCAAAATGACACTGGCCCAAAGCTCGCCCAGCACCGTAGAATTTCGTTCGACATATTGCGGACCCCCTCCCCGCGCTCAGTGCGCCTGCGCACTCGGTCCGAAGGTCTTGTCAGATACGGACATCTTTGTCTACACGACGATTCATCTTCTGATATTTCTTCTAGTTCTGAAACTATAAGACACAACAGTTGTAAAACTTCTTGGTAACGCTCGACTTTTCATGCATGCCCATCAGTACTGTTCCGATTTAAGAGACGTATCACGTAATAAACTGACCAGATCTTGAACTCGTTATCAAAAACTTGGTAATACCTTTATGACGAAATAGACGTTTTCAAAAGTGGTCAGATCTGTATGGACGAGATATCTCGTCGAAACCACTTCGAAGGTTAAACTGTGTCTTTTTTATTGTCCGTGTATCTAAACCTATAGATCCGTACAACGCGTGGAATCAAAAGCACGGTTACACGGGTTACCAAAAGCTAAGATAATCTAGTTTAATTAGTTGAATAGCAGTCCCTTATGCATTTGTCAAATCGAAACCAAAATACTTCTTAAAATGTTATAAAGTTGGAAAGTGCGTAAAATGTTAGAAGTTCGATGAAATTGAGAAAGCATTCCATGTTCCTTTTCCGTAACCTGGTCATGAAGTGACGTTGTAACGTCCACAGTAACGGCTCGGGGTCAGATACACCTGAACCATTGACCGCCGGTCGTAACATATCTATCGAGAATCGATCTGGTGGTTTATAAGGGGTGCACGAAAGCCCCTTCACAATTAACTGACCCCCAGTGGAAGTACAGAAACCTGGAGGGGTGAGAAAAGAGACGATTTCCAACACTCAAACCTTGCGGACGCTCTTTTGGCACGCGGTAGCCGGAGTGCTGTCCCTATCTCCTTGTAGCGCCCACAACCAAAAGACACAAATCGCTGCTTGATTATGTAAATAATGTAATAAATAGATACTTGAATTGCATATTTGGCTGGTATAGCATTTTTAATTAACGTCGCATTGGAGCAACGCAACGGGCTATTGGCAACAGTCCAGGTCCAACCCCGAAGGAAAAGATCCAATGCATTTTTGGCTGTGTCGTCGTTAAGTAACAAGGATACACGTATCATTTCAAAAACGTTCAAAGCTCCATCTTTGCACGAAGGAATGGTACTTTACCACATACCACATTGGTGCACACACTCCTTAAATAAATTCTGAAATAAATATTAAGTTCAATGGCGGCGGATTCTCATGTCTAAGGCGTTCATTGCACATACGTGCGTATTTCAGATGCGGAAGACATAGGACCATCGAAACCCCAACGGAGCGTTGCCAGTTCGGGGAAGTGTGCTATAGAATCGGTTCTTGACCCCTCCACGGGGACCGACCGTGACATCACGGCGCGTGGGTGAAAGGACTCTCGGCACCGCACCCACGCGCGTCAGGGTTCACGGAACCTGCTGCTTTTGGTTTCGCTTTCCTCAAAACGCCCACTCTGAAGAAGACGTATCGGACGATGGTTCGTTGGTTTTGTCCGTCGAGACCTCTCATTCGAGAACGGTTAACTGAGTTGTAAGCAGTCGAAACGAAACTCAAAATGAGAGTTGTTTTGGGGATCTTATGGCGCAAGGGTCATGCTGGCGCCAGACACAAGACATACAATATCAAGTTTCTGACATTCACACACAATGAAAGTTTTACTGACGCGGAAGAGAGATATACACCCATGGACGATTACACCTGACAGGAATCGAACCTGCGCCGCCTACAACTCGAAGATTGGACATACCCACTGAGCTCGTTGTGTTGCTCCAGTACGACGTTAATTATCCCACATGAGCAACACAACTTATTATTGGCGACGGTCCGGGATCAATCCCTTTGGATATGAGGACAACACCTCGTCATTTTGAACCACGGTCAGATGACGACCTGAGCTGGCACACCACTCTCCAAACTTTCACACGAAAGGGTGTTCGAAGCCACGGCTGATTTCACGTGCACCAGTCTCCGCGTACACGACGTCATTGGTTGGGTCGCGTTTCGAACTGCGACCCTCCGGTTGCTAATCCAACCGGGCTACCGCGGCCCTAAAAATAATAGCAAAGAAAGTCTCCTCTTAAACCTATTTTAGTAGCAATTTTGGATGCTCAGATACAAAATGAAGGCTAAAGCACAAAATGTGCTCATTAAGTATGAAAGATGTGTGTGTTGAAGATCACGCAAAAACACTTAAACTTTAAAATTAAAAAACTATATCTTTTCTTGATAAGGTTTTTAAGATAATCTAGCAAACACATTTTGTCCCCAAAGAAAATTCCGCGAAAATATTTGTTCCGTGCGCCATTAGTTTTGAAAAGGGACTAAATTTCTGTTGACGTTTAGTGAATTTTCCAGAAATGTCACCAAAATTTTCGTCGGGGTTCACGGAGCCCGCTGTTGTCGGTTTCGCTTTCCTCAAAACATCCACTTTGAAGAAGACGTGTCGGACGGAATCGGACGTTGGTTAGATGGTTTTGTCAGTTGATACCTTCATTTGAGAAAGTGTGCCTCGGTTGGAAAAGCAGCGGATTAGCAACTGAATTTTTGAGTGTTCGAGACCCGATCGAACAAAATACCGTCGAGGGCTGGTGCACGTTAAATCTGTCGCGACCTCAAATGTCCTCACGTTGGCGTGGTGTGCTTGGTCGGGTTTTATGACTCAAGGGCCATATTTGAGCAAGTTCCGCCAAACGCAAGATGGACAACACAATGAGGGAGGAAGAAAAAGCAAAAAGCAGAAGGGTAGGCGAGGGTAAAAATGATAGGGAGGAAAAATCACTCGGGTATCTCGGGGTTGTGATGCCCGTACACACTTAAAGATGTGCCCCTGAGGGTTGACGTGGTGTGGAAGTTTGGAGAGTGGGGTGCCAGCTCAGGTGTTGACCTCGTCATCTGGCCGTGGTTCCGAATGACGAGGTGTTGTCCTCGGAACTTTCCCTTGGGAAGTGATCCCGGATCGTCGCCGATAGTGTCGCCCGTTGTGTTGCTTCAGTGCGATACTAATTAATTACCATTACCTTTAAGAAAGCAGTGACCGATGGTAGGAAGGTAGTTGAATTAACGTCCCAAATGACCAACATATATTGCTATTGGCGAAGGTTGGTTTTGGGGTGTTTTGGCGCAAGGGCCATATTTGGCCATGCTGCGCCAGACAAAATATAATATCAATCCCGAAGGGAAAGATTCGAGGACAACGCCTCGTCATTTTGAATCACGGTCTGATGACGAGATCGACACCTGAGCTAGCACCTCACTCTCCAAGCTTCCACCTCAATTTCCAAGCTTCCACACCAAGCCAACGTGAGACCGTTTGAGGCTACGATAGATTTAACGTGCACCACCCCCGTTTACACGTCGGTCTGTGGTTGCCCCAAGTTTCAAACTCGCTATCCTCCGATTGCTAATTCGTTACTCTTCCAACTGGGGCCCAATAAATTTAGGAAGAAAGTGCATTACTAATTTTGATGCAAAAAAGTTTCCGCTACAAACCCTATTTTAGTAAATCCGTTTTAGTTACTTATATATAAAATAAACCGGTTAATACATAAAATGTGCCAATTAATTCATATTGAGATGCCTTTGTTTCAGTGTTGCCACCACTTAGCGCCAAAACTTCAAAATTGGAGTCCCTTGGAAAATTTTCACCCCAATGAAAAATCTAAAAAATATTTTTTTCCGTCCGCTATTATACTGCGCTTGTTGGCGGCGCAGGTTCGATTCCTGTCAGGTGCATTCCTCCCTGGGTGTATTTCTCTCTTCTGTGTCAGTAAAACTTTCATTGCGTGTCTATTACTTGATATTGTATGTCTTGTGTCTGACACAGCATGGCCAAATATGGCCCTTGCGCCATAAAATCCTCACATCAACCAATCAACCGTCCGCTATTAGTTAAAAAGGACTAAATTTTTGATGAACTTTGCTGAATTTTCGAAGAGTCGCGGGGCCAGTGGTTGCTCGGTTGGAAGAGAAACGGATTAGCAACCGGAGGGTTGCGATCTTGAATCCAATCAAAGACAGTCATGTCAGAGAGGGGTTGGTGCACATTAAATCTGTCGTTTCCTCAAATGTCCTTACGTAGGCGTGGTGCGTAAGTATGGAGTGGGGTGCCAGCTCAAATGTGGCCTCGTCATCTGACCGTGGTTTGAAATGAAGAGGTGTCGTCCTCGGATCTTTCCTTTCGGGTCTGATCCCGGTCCGTCGCCAATGTTGCTCCGGTGCGACGTTATTTAAATACCTACCTACCAAAAAAAAATCGCCAAAATTTTGAAAAGAGGGCTAAACAACAAGACAACCATGCATTCGAAAGGCTCTCAATGCTTTTTGTCTTAACCTCCCAAGTGGTTTCGACGAGTTATCTCTGCCGTAAAGATCATATATAATCTGAAGATTTTGCTGTAGACGAGATATCTCTTTATCGCGATACTGATAAATTTTTGATAAGTACGAGATCTAGATCTGATCAGTTTTGCTAAGGGCGAAATATCTCGTAAAGACATTCTCCAGGAGGGTTATAGGAATGAAATTGGTCGTGGAATCGTTTATTAACATGCCTATCGAGATGTTCCTCTGCCGAAAGGGTGGTTAAGCAGGGAAACAACATTTACAGAGATTTTATCACGGAAAAACAAAACACGCAAATTCAGTAACTGGAACTACATGCAAGATAGTAGTAGACTTGGACGATTTCACCATTTTTGTCACCACTCTATATAAATCCGCATTCACACACCTACTCTGTTATAAGAGGTCCGTCGTAGGTCATTTGGAAGAGTAACGGATTATCAACCTGAGGTTGCGAATTCGAAACTCGGTTCAACCAAAGACCGTCGTGTAAGTGGGGGCTGGTGCGTGTTAAATCTGTTCGTGGTCTAAAACATCCGTGTCCACTACCAGGAGGTTCTAACCGCAGCTCCTATAGGTATTAAGTTAATGTCATTAAAATTAATGTAATATTAAAAAATAAAAACTTCGTAAATTTATTTTTCGATAAATGTGGCTTCGTGTAGCATATTTTAATTATATGAACCTAAAAAAATGCTAATGAAGCGTCTGGTTAAAAAGTATTTACAATTAATTAACATTTGGCAGAGAAAGTATAATCACTACAATAAATAGATTCTGTAAAAAGTACATCACTAATTTTAACAGGGAGCAAAAACGATAAAATTCTGGTTACCTCAAAGCAAATGAAGTCTATTATTTAACTCTCCAAGTGGTTTCGACGAGATATCTCGTCCATTAAAATCTGGTCAGTTTTGCTAATGACGAGATATTTCGTCATCGAGATATTGCAGCTTTCTTGATAATGACGAGACAAAGAACTAGTCAGTTTACTTCTAATAGCGAGAGACGACGAGATATCTCGTCCATCAAGATCTAGTCAGTTTTGCTGATGACGAGATATTTCGTCCATCAAGACCTGGTCAGTGTGTTAAGATACCAATCATTCTTCCAATGACGAGGTACCTCGTCATTAGAAGAAACAAGATATCTCGTCGAGACAATCACCAGGAGTATTAACTCTTTTTGAAGGGTGCATTCAAAGACCATTTCGAAATGAATCTAAAAAACCCGTTGTAGTAAAACTATTGTATAGATCAAGGTATTGACGGTCAAACGAAATCGATTAACTCACCCCGTGGTTGCCTCGACGAGGTATCTTGATAAACTGACAAACCAGACCATATCTTTATGGACGAAATATTTCGTCGTTAGAAGAAAACTGACCAAATCTTGATCTCGTCCTCATCGAAATATCGGCAATATCTCAATGACAAGATATCTCGTCATTTAGCAAAATTTGTCAGATCTTTATAGGCGAGATATCCCGTTAAAACCATTTGGAGGGTTAAAATAAGGCTCATTTGTATTCGTAAGTAATCCTTTCCTTACAATAAATCTCATTCTCTTTGCACAAGTCATCGACCTTTGCTAGGTAATCTCTCTACTACTGCATTTCCGTTTTCATAAGTGTTTTAAAAATGAACACGAGGAAAGAATTGATAAAAAAAAGATTGGACAGTGAATGAAAGAGTTAAAAATTTTTAACCAAAATTATAAATAGAAACACACGTATAAATCACCAGACAACAATACTAGCTCCTTTTAGAGCTGCGCTTTAGTGTGTGGGTTTGAAATAACTGAGAACAAGACAATACCAGGAAATGTTTTAATGCTTTGTCATCGTAAACCCTGTTTAATCGTTGCTAGCTTAGCTTTTGTTTGTTTTGTTGAATCCCAGGGATAAGTAACCACATAAAATATGTCAACCTATAGTTTCCATTAGCGTTTGAACAGCTTGTATTCCATATTGCATATTCTATACACGAATACCATTAAGGATATTAATACAACATCCAGCAAACGAAGTCTATAGAAAAAATGGCTGCGGTAGCCCCGTTGGGAAGAGCAACGGATTATCAACCACAGGGTTGCGAGTTCGGAACTAGGTCCAGCCAAAGATCGTCGTGTACGTGGGGGGCTTGTGCACGGTAAATCTGTCTTGACCTCCAATGTCCTCACGTTGTCGTGGTGCGAAAGTTTGGAGAGTGGGGTACCAGCTGAGGTGTTGACCTCGTCATCTGACCGTGGTTCAAACCTGCTCGGATCTTTTCCGTGGGGATGGATCCCGAACCGTCGCCAGTAGCCTGTTATGTTGCTCCAGTGTGATGTTAATTAACTGACTACCAACTGTCATAGTCCTCATACTTCGACTAGACAGCATTTGTAATATAAAAAGCGATCTTTGAAAATTCAAAAACCCAAGTGACCTCTCAGCTCCCAATTCACAACTTTCGAAGAGATATCTCGTCCATTAGAATCTGATTCGTTTGGCTAATGACGAGATATCTCGTCCATCAAGATCTGGTCGGTTTTCTTCTAATGACGAGATACCTCTTCGAGACAACTATCAGGAGGATTAACCTTTCCAAGATGGCTTAGTTTTACTCTGCATCAATGCACACGATCATATGCATTTTGACTAGTGAGGAAGAGCTTAAATGGCTGCTTGAGGCTCGATGAAAAATACAACATTGTTTTTGATATGGATCCTCACCGACAGCCGGATACAGTATCTCAAATCATGGCCTAGGATTGAAGAAAAAACGGGGCGTAATATTGTTACTAGTCGGTCCAATTTCGACCATATCCAGTGGATTCCATCGCATGTTGGAGTATATGGTAACGAGGTTGCCGACCAGCTGGCTAAGGAGGGTTGTGTACGTCCCCTTCCACTTTATAAGGACTTCTCGGCCACAGAAATTTTTTCAAAGCAAAAACCAGAGACTTGGCATGTTCCCCACACATATTGCATGGTATTCGACCAGCTTTCCCGGAGTGTCACTAAATTGAAAGTTGCCTAGAGTTTTCCAGACATCTCTAGCGAGACTCAGAGGTAGCCACACTAAGTCTTGAGATTCGAGGATGGCGTTAAGGTCTTCTCCATATGTCCCTGGTCTACAAGCCTAGCAACCCCTGCTCACCTTATCAATTGCATCGGTGTTTCCGTGGGCCAGCTTGTCTTGGATCAGGAGAAAGTTGCCTTTCTTTTAGAGCGACATGGTCTTATGGACCTGGTATAGGTTCATCCTGAACCTTGGGGATAAGAAACAACATTGTTTTTAGGACGGGTCTCGACCTCATACTCAGCCGGGCGAACAACAGCGATCTCTCCAGCGTAGTATTTTCCCACAGGACAGTACGGAACACCTAGTAATGGTTCGATTTTAAAGACGTATTCACTTCCAAAGTACACGACTGCCAGGATATAGCTTACATGTAGCAAAAAGTAACAGTTGAGCGACAAACCAAATGGGGCCACTTTTGTGCTTTTTTGTTCCATTCCTTTCAGTGCCAGGGTCGTAATGGCTCAATGGATAGCAACCTGTGAGTTGTAGGTGGCTCAGGTTTGTTTCCTCCCTGAGTGTATTTCTCCTTTATATGCCAGTAATACTATCATTGTATGTCTATTGCTTGATATTGTATGTCTTGTGTCTGGTGCAGCATGGCCAAATATGGCCCTTGCGCCATAAAGACCAATCAACCAATCGTTTCATTGCCCTCAGGGGCACATCTTTAGATAAATATGGGCCTCACAACCCCCACGTATCTTAGCGATCTGTCTTCCCTTCTGTTTTATCCTCACCTACACTTTTGCTTTTCTACCTGCCTCGTTGTTGGGCCTCGGTAGCCCAGTTGGAAGAGCAACGGATTAGCAAACGTAGGGTTTCTTGCTTGTTCGAAACTAGGTCCATACAAAGACCGTAGTGTACGTGGGGGCTGGTGCACGTTAACTCTACCGTGGCCTCCTTCGGTGACTTCGATGTCTGCATCGAAGCTATCGCTGTTCAGTAAAAAATGCTCTGTCAGTCAATGAGTTTCTTCACTAAGCCGGTGACATATCTTCTGGTATGAAGATAATCTATTCCATTTATGTGTGGTTCTGCCAAAGCCCATTTTTTTCTGTAGCTTAACACAAAGGGCAGAGAGCCAATAAAGAGCGAAACTGACCAAATTGTGATGGACGAGATATCTCGTCGAAACCACTAGGGGTTAAATTATAGACTTTATTTACTTTAAGGTAACCAGAATTTTATCGTTATTGTTCCTCGTGCTAGAGTGAGTAATACTTGATGTACTTTTTGTAGAATCTATTTATCGTAGTGATTATAATTTTGGCCATATATTAGCTAGTTGTAAATACTTTTTAACCAGGCGCTTTATTAGCATTATATATCGGTTCATATAATTGAAGTAAGTTACACGCTTCATATTTATTAAAACACGTTAGTTACACGCTTACATATTTTTTAAAAAGCAAATTTACGAAGTTTTTATTTTTTTAATACAGTGCAACTTGGATAAAACGAACGTCTCTAATTCGAAATCGTCGTTAGTTCGAAGATTTCTCTTAGTCCCTTGAACTTCTCATGAAATCAATGTTAAAACATCGTGGATAATTCGAAGTTCAACTTCCTTAATTCGAAGTTTTTTATAAAAACTTTCGAACCATAACTTTTCGGCCTTTCATCGTTAAGAAATCATCGCCGGAATACCCCCACCTGTTCGACACGTGACAGCTGAAATCCCCTTCCCGCCACCTGTTACGTAAGCTACAGTACATGTAATATGTACTGTAGCTTACGTAATGTAAATCTTATTTTGTTTACATACATATAATGTTTAAGTCTTTCATACCATGATCTTTCTGAATAAATATTTACTTATTGACAGAATAATCTTTTCAAGCATTCAGTGGACCTGAAATTAAAGTTAAAAGATGTAACTTTTTTAATTCGAAGTTTTGGATAATTCGAAATTTTTTAGTGGTCCCTTCAGCTTCGAATTATCCAAATTGCACTGTATTACATTATTTTTAATGATATTAACTTAAAAACCCATAAAAGCTCTAGTTAAAACCTCCTGTTGTTGAGCGAGGATATGTGTGTCCACGACAGATTTAACGAGCACCAGCCCCCACGTACACGACGGTCTTTGGTTGGACCGAGTTTCGAACTATCAATCCTCCGGTTCTAATCCGCTATACTTCCACAGTTATATCAAAGAACTCTATAGAAGAAAGGGGGTTGAGGCAGAAAGTTCCACGTGTCTACTGGCTTTTAAAGGAATAGTGGCCACGTGTATACTGACTTTTAAAAGTTCGTTTCAATTAATATACATTTTTTTAAGTCCATGGTCCTCCCTCGTGGTGGATGTGTCGACGATGTCATCAGCCCAAACTGGCCAGATGTTTATGGACGAGATATCTCGCCATTAGAAGAAAACTGACCAGATCTTGATCTCGTCTTCTTAAAAATCGGCAGTATCATGCCGAGTTATCTCGTCATTGACAAAATTTGTCAAATCTCGAGGGTCGAGAGCCACTTAGAAGGCTTGTCGAAACCACTTGGAAGGATAAACAGGTGATTAATTGCTTGCTCTTGGGGTAGTTGAATGAATTAACGTCGCACTGGAGCAACACAACGGGGTATTGGCGAGGGTCTGGGATCCATTCCGAAGGGAAAGATCTGATATCAACGCCTCGGCATTTTGATGACGAAAATAACACCTGAGCTAGCACCCCACTCTCCGAACTTTCACGCCACGCCAAACGTGAGGACATTTAAGACCACGGCAGATTTAACTTGCACCATCTAGAATGGAAAGCAAGGCACTCGATTTGGATATGCAAGAGAGAGATGCAGAATCCGAATCCAGTCCTCCCTCGAAACCCGAGAATAGTGGGTTACGGTGAAACCTCCCTTAACCCCATTTACGGGCTCGAATCGGTCGCGAAAGTTCTCATTCCAAAACACTCGACACTGTACGACGTTTTCCTCCACTGTTTCTGCTTATTCCGCTTGGCCGACCGAGCACGACCGAGGATCTGTCGAACCCCCCATTTAGCGATGGAATCTCGGGTAATTTGTCCGGGGATGAATTTGCGTTCCAAATCGAGAAAGGAGGGTGAAAGAGAAGAAAAAGAGAAGGTTTATTTTCTGTTTTTTGTTCGCCTGGGGGTGGTGATGGGAAAAATAGACTAGACCGAGCTAGACTACTGAAAAGTTCGAGAAAAATGATCGATTACATGCAAGATGGGAGACGGTTTAGCCGGTAGGTGTAATTGGATGGATTGGAGAAAATAAAATACTCGTCGTCCCATTATTCTGGCTCTCGTGTCGTGAGCATGCGGATAATATTTTGGGTTTCGATGTAGCTTTCTGGGTGACACGTAATTTTGTTTTTGGTTTCGAACGGTATGCCACAGATTCTGGATAACATTCAAAACAGATACGGAAATGATTCATTACAAAGAGCCTCGAAATAGCTCGCATTCGGCTACATGGCTCTTTTAAAATCTCCAAATGGTTTCTGACGATATATCTCAATCAATATCTGACTAATTTTGCTTATGACGAGATATCTCGTCCATCAAGATCTGACTTCTTCTAATGACACAATATCTCATCCATCAAGATCTGATTCATTTTTCTGATGACGAGATATCTTGTTCATCATGTTGGATCCCTTCCCTTGGGGATTAATCCCGGACCGTCACCAATAGCCCGTTGTGTTGCTCCAGTGGGACGTTAATTAACTACCTACCTGTTCATCAATATCTGACTAATTTTTCTGATGACGAGATATGTCGTCCTTCAAGATCTGTCTAACTTTCATTATGACCGGAAAACTCGCCCACAAGATACTGTCGATTGTTTGATGGGAAAAGAAGACTAGACCAAGCTAGAGTTCCGAAAAGTCGTAGAAAAGTGATCGATTTCATGCAAGATGGGAGATGGGTAGCCGGGAGGCGTAATTCGATGGATTGGAGAAAATACTTGTCGTCCCATTATTCTGACTCTCGTGCCGATAATAAATGGATGTCTAGGATTTCGATGTAGATTTCTGGGTGACACGTAATTTTGGTTTTGAATGTAATGTCACAGATTCTGGATATTGGAATCACATTCGAAATACGGAAACCACTTATAAAGCGCCTCGATATAGCTCGCATTCGCTG
Source organism: Meta bourneti (assembly GCA_933210815.1). NCBI lineage: Eukaryota > Metazoa > Arthropoda > Arachnida > Araneae > Tetragnathidae > Meta > Meta bourneti. The sequence continues at coordinate 6,847,109 of OW119924.1, read as the reverse complement.
GCATCGGTTTTTTAATCTTCCAGTAGCTTCGACAAGATATCTCGCCCATCAAGATCCGACTAAGTTTACTAACGACAAGGTATCTCGTATATCAAGATATTTCCGTTTTTTTGTTAATGGTGACATCCACATCTGTGATTAATTTTTCTTCTAAAGACTATGTATCTCGTCATAAAGATATTGCTGATTTTTTGGTTGGTTGGTTGGTTGATTTGGGATTTAATGGCGCAAGGGCCATATTTAGCCAGGCTGCGTCAAACACAAGACGACGAGAGAAGAAAAAAAGCAAATAGCAGAAGGGTAGGTGAGGGTAAAAATGAAAGGAAGGAAAGATCACTCGGGTACGTCGGGACAGAGTTTTTTGGAGATGAGATCAAGATCTGGTCATTTTTTCCTTCTAGTGACGAGATATCTCGTCCATCGAGATCTGACTAATTTTGCTATTGACGAGATACCTAGTCCAAGATCTGATTAATTTTGCTATTGACGAGATATCTAGTCCGAGATCTGATTATTGCTATTGACGAGATATCTAGTCCGAGATCTGACCAATTTTGCTATTGACGAGATACCTAGTCCAAGATCTGACTAATTTTGCTATTGACAAGATATCTAGTCCAAGACATTGTTAATTTTGCTATTGACGAGATATCTAGTCCGAGATCTGACCAATTTTGCTATTGACGAGATACCTAGTTCAAGATCTGACTGATTTTGCTATTGACAAGATATCTAGTGCAAGATATGGTTAATTTTGCTATTGACGAGATATCTAGTCCGAGATCTGATTAATTTTGCTATTGACGAGATATCTAGTCCAAGATCTGACTAATTTTGCTATTGACAAGATATCTAGTGCAAGATCTGACCAATTTTGCTATTGACGAGATACCTAGTCCAAGATCTGACTAATTTTGCTATTGACAAGATATCTAGTCCAAGCCATGGTTAATTTTGCTATTGACGAGATATCTAGTCCGAGATCTGATTATTGCTATTGACGAGATATCTAGTCCGAGATCTGATTATTGCTATTGACGAGATATCTAGTCCGAGATCTGACCAATTTTGCTATTGACGAGATACCTAGTCCAAGATCTGACTGATTTTGCTATTGACACGATATCTAGTCCAAGATATGGTTAATTTTGCTATTGACGAGATATCTAGTCCAAGATCTGACTAATTTTGCTATTGTTGCACCTTAAATCTGCCGCGGCATCGAATGTATACGCGTTGGCGTGGTGTGGGAGATTGGAGAAAGGGGTGCCAGCTCAGGAGTTGTTATCATCTGATCGTGGTTCACAACGACGAGGGGCGTTGTCCTTGGATTTTCCCCTTCTGGATGGATTCCGGACCATCCCCAGTAGCCCTTCGTGTTGCTCTAGTGCGACATTAATTCAACTACCTACCCAATAATAGACGACGATGAGTTAGGAGAATATTCAATATGTGCGTGTGAAAATAAGAGATACTTCCTCTTATAAACTGCCAAACACAATGAGTTAAAATTGTCTATTAGACTACCACAGTGAAAACACTCAAAAACGAAACAAAGGTAAATTCATTTACGACTCAAAATTATACATTTTATTACCCCAACTCCTTTCTTATCTCCAGAAAGCACCGAACCACGCTGCGGGCAGTAACGTCCCAAAATGAGGGAAATAAATCTCGAATCTAAAAATAATCCGAACATCCTCCCCCTTGCAATGTGTCGCGGTAGCAGAAAACAATAAAATACAAAACCCCAAACACACAAGCGAACCAACGGCATCTATTTTTTGTTTCTTTGTGGAACATGATAATTCCAACCGAAATAGGAGCACACACAGAAATTGAACAAAAGGTTAATAATAACATTAAATAAATAAAAAAAGAATCGCGTTATTTGCGGATCGGAAAATGAAGAAAAAGGAAGGCCCGAAATACCCGCCTCTGCAGGCAGAGACGGACAATAACAGACCGTTTGAGCCCTTTTTCCTGTTTCGGCGCCTGCTAGAGGTTAACGAGCGGTTGGACGTCCGCGCTGTCTGTTTTCGCGGACCGGTGGCTCGTAAATTACGGCCCTCAATATCCGGCCTGCATTGTTGACTAGCGTCCGACGAAATGGAATTAAGTCTCGTCGCATCGTTTTGTACTTTGTACGCATCGTTTGCACTCGGTACCCCAGTTGGTAGAGCAACGGATTAAAAACCGGAGGGCTTCGAGTTCGAAACTAGGTCCAGCCAAAGACCGTCGTGTACGCAGGAACTGATGCATGTTCAATCTGTCGTTGCCTCAAATGTCTTCAAGTTGGCGTGGTGGGGAATTTGGGAGAGGGGAATGCCAACTCAGATGTCGACCTAGTCATCTGATTTAAAATTGCAAGGCGTTTTCCTCGATAAGTTCCCATTGGGGGGGGGTTCATGCCGGAGACCCAGACCTCAACCCTCATCACAAATCGACACCTCGTAAAGGTTTCTGACGGGGCATGGGCCGTTTATGGCTTATCTCCACAGGTTTGCCATCACGAATTCGGACCTCTGCAGTTGTGGGGTGGTGGGCGATGCCGACTACTACCTCTTCTGCTGCCCACATACTAAAGAATACCATTTAAAACCACCAGGTAACTTTGGTCCGCAATGGCTGAAGGGTGTTTTAACATCGAAAATTTTAAGAAATAAAATCAGTCATTGCGTGTTGGCGGCTGGAGGGGTGGCGGATGGGCTTCCCGCACCCCACAACGACTAAAACTGGTGATTCTGGTGGTCGGCCCGTGCGGTAGTAGGGGGCCTAGGACTATGTCCGGCCCCATTTTATTTCCTTTAGATTTTTATACATTTTATCACTTTTAAAAAAAATTTTAGGGGATTCTATTTTTATAGTTTTTAAAATTGCAATTTTTTACATTTTAACTTTTTATTCTTTATATTTTGGATTTTAAAATATATGTCATTTTCATATTCCTTTGTTAATAGTTAAACGACCCTGTAAACCAGCTTGTGCTGGTCGTCTTGAGTTTTTGTTTAGACCCTGTTGGTCTTTTTATGTGTATTTTTACTATTGTTTTTGAAATAAATGCTGTCCGAGTGGGTGACTCGTTGCCTCTTTCGTGCGACTGGTGGTCAACACCCCTCCCCCTCCCAAGAGCTCTACACCTCACGGTGAGCCGGGGGAGGTAGGTCTGGAAGTTCCCTTTGGGATTGATCCCGGACCGTCGCCAATAGCCCCTTGTGTGCTCCAGTGCGACGTTAATTGCCGAATTCTCCCGGAAGAAAAAAGACGTTGAATTCGGAAACAGAGTTTAAGACGATTGCGAACACTTCCCGGTCATTGAACAGGTGGAAAATAGCTTCTCGCGTGGAAGAAGCGATAAAAGCTCCTGTTCCTTTTTTCACGTGCAGCACCCCTCCGTTCCATTTAGAATTTCTTCGTGACAAGTATCAATTTCTAATCACCTCTCTCCCTTTAAATCCGTCTCCTTTCCGTCTTTTGTCTCTTGTTACGGAACTTCCTCGAGCGCGTTTGTTGGTGATTAAATCTTTATCGATTATTGCTACTTTCGCAGGATGTTTCGTTTCTTCAAGTCATAATTTTAGATTAGCAATCGGAGGGTTTCGAGTTCGAAACACAGTCCAGTCAAAGGCAGTCGTGTATACGAAGGGTGCACATTCAGTCTGTCAAATGCCCTCTCATTGGCGTGGTGTGGATGTTTGGAGAGTGGGGTGCCAGCTCAGGCGTTGACATCGGACCGTGCTTCAAAATGACGAGGTGTCCTCGGATCTTTCCCTCCGGGATGGATCCCGGACCGCCGCCAATAGCCCGTTCTGTTGATCCAGTACAACGTGAATTAAATACCTAACCTACCTAATCTAAACAAAGACCACATCTCGTTATTGTGAAGCAAATGACGAGTTCAACACCTACATTGGCACCCCACTCTCGAAACTTCCACACCACGCCAAAGTAAGGACATTTGATGGTGCCAGCTCAGGTGCTGACCTCGTCATCTGATCGAGCTTCAAAATAAAGAGGTGTTGTCCTCGATAGGTAGGTAGTTGAATCATCGCACTGGTGTAACACAATGAGCTATCGGCGACCGAAAGGAAAGATCGAGGACAACACCTCGTGATTCTGAACCAGATGACAAGGTCAACACCTGAGCCGGCACCCCACTCTCCAAGCTTAAACACCACCCTTCCGTTTGGTGAGCTGAAGAGGTGAGTCTGAAAAAAAAGCTTACACAACACACCAACGTGAGGACATTGGAGGCTACGGCAGATTTAACTTGCCCCCACGTATACGACGGTCTTTTTTCTGACCTAGTTTCGAACTCGCAACTCTCTGCTAATCCGCTACACTTCCAACTGTGTTACCGGCTGCGCCTTCGAAAGCAAACAGAAACAAAACGGACCCAAACCTCATTTCATTCCTGAACGATTACTGAATACGACGAAAAGGAGTGTCCAGGGCAAAGGTCAAGCCACAGTGCCCGGACCTCTCTGGAATGACACAAATTCTCAGTTTGTCGGTATTCCCAATACAATCCCTGTCGTTACGTGGCCAAAGTTCAGAGTAAGATAGGTAGGTACTTAATTAACGTCGCACTGGAGCGCGGGCACTGGAGTACGGCACAACGGGTTGTTGGCGAATGTCCGGGACCAATCCCCAAAGGAAAGGTCCGAGGACAACACCTCGTCTTTTTGAATCGTGGTCAGATGACGCGAACAACACCTAAGCTGGCACCCCACTCTCCAAATTTCCACACCACGCCAAAGCTCGTTTCTTTTGTTTCACGACTTTCTTCTCTATAGAACGAGTCTACAGGGTGTCCCAAACAGGTTGTTCCCCAATTCATCTTTTTACCATTTGGAGATAGGTAGTGCACCAAATAAGGTAAGTAATTAAGATATGTCAATAAAATTATCACGTGATAACAATTTAAGCGGATACAGTTTTTAATTTGTATACCACCCCTCTAGATAAAAAAACCGAGATAGGAGAAATGTCCCTTACCTGCATCCCTATCGTTAGCAGAAAACTGCATTTCTGTAGGTTGAACAGTAACGGAGGCATAAGGACGCAAAAAAGTTGACTTATACCGCTTGTGCACAGCTGTTCAAGCAGTCAGATGAGGGACCGTATACACAATGCTAAAAAGCATTTTTTTTCGGTCAGAAAGTGCAACATTGTGCAAAGTAATGTAGTATTGCAACTGCAGATGAAAATCGCAATGCATAATAGTAGATAATGTAATCTTCAATAAAAATATTCTAGAAAAAATGGTTTGAATAAAAATAAAAGGAAATTTACAACGCATGTTCAAAATGTTTTCCATCTGCAGCAATGCAGAACTTAGCTCTTCATTTTTGGCCATCGTTCTAAATTAGATATGGCCCCCCTTAAAATAGAAGCTCTTGTATCTCCGTTATTATTCAACCTACAGAAATATGGTTTTTTTACTTACGATAGGGATACAGGTAAGGAACATTTTTGCTATCTCGGATTTTTATCTAGAGGGGTTGTATACAAATTAAAAACTGTATCCGCTTAAATTGTTATCACGTGATAATTTTATTCACATATCTTAATTACTTACCTTATTTGGTGCCCTTTTGCAATTTACATTGCCTACCTATCTCCAAATGGTAAAAAGATGAATTGCGGAACAACCTTTTTGGGACACCCTGTATAGAAATACATTTCTTTAGAATCAGGATCTCATTTTCTATAGACTATAAAATATTTTCGTAAAGGAAGGTCTACACCTGAACTGGCACCCCACCCTCCAAACTTCCACATAACGCCAACCCTCAGGAGCACATCTTCCTTAGGTGTGTACGGGCATCACAACACTGAGGACTCGAGTAATCTTTCCTCCCTTTTATTTTTACCCTCGCCTACCCTTCTGTTTTGCTTTTTCTTCCTCCCTCATTGTGTTGTCTGTCTTGGGTTTGGCGCAATGAGTGGCTCAAATATGGCCCTTGCGCCATAAAACCTGAAAACAAGTAACCAACCAATCGAAAGCAAACAAACGAAAACGGATCCGAAACCTCATTTCAAATCGAAACAGAACGGTTCTCGAATACGACGAAAGACGAGGGAGTGTCCAGGGCAGAGGTCAAGCCACAAAGTGCCCGGACCTCTTCTGGAAATAGACACAAATTCGCAGTTTGTCGTTTACGTGACCAAAGTTCAGAGAAAGACGAACGAAAAGATAAAAAATAGACGGTATTGTTTTTCAGCTCTTTCACCTGATTCAATAAAGAAGATAAAGGAAGCGAGGTTTAGTTGTTTTCGTTTTCCCATAACCCCTAAGACAATGCGGGAGGTGTTTTGGGATGTGCATATTCTCCAACCGAGGTCAGAGTTCAGCGCCTAAATCGGTGTCAAGAGCATAAAAAAATCAAGGGCTTACTCCGGTTTCACCTTTCGACACCCAGCATTATACCTGCTGCAGGAACAACGCTCCTTTGTAACAATAGGGAGAGAGACACTGACGTGTCGTTTCTGGGTCGGAAGGTGGGGCCGCGGTGGAAAAGTGGGCCCCCGACTAAACAATGTCGGAATTAACACCCTGTATTAGCGATCCTAACCTTGTTTTGGATCTTCATGCTGACTTCTTTTACTTCAAAAAAAGTCAGCATGAAACTCCACGAATCGGTTCAGAAAAGTGTGTTGAATTGTGTTTTGCGTTGACTTGGTCACGGCCGATCTCAGAGAATCATCCGTTGCCCTTTTAATTTGTTTCATTCCTTCACATTTACGGGCCGCGGTAGCCTAGTTGGAATAGTAACGGTACGTAAGTAGTTTAACATCGCACTGGAGCAACACAACGGGCTATTGGCGACGGTCCTGGATCGATCATGAGGGGGGAAAGATCCGAGGACCACACTTTGTCATTCTGAACCACGGTTAGATGAAGTGGTAACACCTGAGCTGGAACCCCACTCTCCAAACATTCACGCATGGCCAAATATGGCGCTTGCGCCATAAAACCCCAAACCAAACATCCACACCACGCCAATGTGAGTACATTTGAGGTCACCACAGATTTAACGCGCACCAGCTCCCGTGTACACGACGGTATTTGGCTGGACAGAGTTCCGAACTCGCACTGCTAACCTTAAAAGGGGACGGTTGCAAGTTCGAAACTCGATTCAATCAAATTGTATACTTGGGGGCTGGTGCACCGTTCAAACTGTCGTGGCCTCAAATGTCCTCACGTTGGCATAGTGTAGAAGTTTGGTGAGTGGAGTGCCAGCTCAGGTGGTGACCTCGTCATCTGACCTTGGTTCGAAATGACGAGGCGTTGTCCTCGGTCTCTCCCTTCGGGATTGATCCCGGACCGTCGTCAATAGCCCATTGTGTTACTACCGTGCGACGTTAATTCAACAACCTACCTAACTATCTAGACAAAATCATGTCAAAAACATCGAGTAATCGACATACACACAAGGGTTTTTTAACATAGAAATGGCCTGTAGCCCGGTTGTATGAGTCGCAGATTAGCAACCAGAGGGTTGCGAGTTTCAAACTCGATCCAACCAAATCGTGTACGTGGGCTGATGTACATTAAATCTCTCGTAGCTCCAAATGTTAACGTCCTAGTTATTAAAAGAAAACTTAATTGATCTCGTTAGCATAAAAAGAAATCGGCAATACGTTTATGACGAGATATCTCGTCTGTAGCAAAATTGATCAGATCTTGACGGACGAGATATCTCGTCGAAACCACTTGCAGAGTTAAGCACATAAATCATATGTTTATCAGACAACTACACCAAGCTAAAGCAACAATACAATAACTCCATTTAAGCGCAATCGTTCCATCTCTAAACATACCATTGATCGAGTTCGACTCCCCAAATTGAAACTTATGGAGCATGAAGAACTGCACGAAGCATTGAAGGAAGATAGAAAAAACTGACTATACAATTGATGTGTGGTTCTAGAGATTGATCCTGGAGCATCGCCTATAGTCCGTTGTATTTCTCCAGTGCAACGTTCATTAACTACCAATCTAAAGACGTATCCACGCTAAAAACAAATAAGTTAACTTTCCTGGTGGTTGCCTCGAAGAGGTGTATCGTCATCTGCAAAAACTGATTAGATCTTGATGGACGAGATATCTCGTCATTTGGAGATTGATTGATTGAATTTTTATGGCATAAGGGCCAAGTTTGACCAAGCTGCGCCAAACTATCCGTAATTTCAAATAAATTTTTATCATATACTAATAATCAAAATTCAAAGGTAAAATAGTACAAAGCCACTTCAAATCATTTTTAGATAAAATAATAAAAACCTGTCTGATATAAATAAAAACAGATTTGGATGAGGAGCATAACTTAACAGTCTTTAATATGTACTAGGGTTACTAGCACCAAAGTGGTTGAGTCTAATAGCATTTAAATCAGGACATTCACTTAAAATGTGTCCAACAGATAGGATTGAATCACACGTTGGAAAAGTCAGAGCTGATTCTGAGTGTGGCAAATGCCTGTGTGTCAAATAGGTGTGATCTATACGAAGTCTTGTCAGTTTTACTTCAAGTCTTCTAAAATTATTGGGTTTAAAGGTCTTTACATATGGTTGAAGGGAATATAATTTATTTTTAATTTGTATATCCCATTTATTATGCCATGAATTTTTGATGGACGTTTTGATTATATGATCCACGTCCTGGAAGGGGATGGATGATCTCGGTCGTTATTTGGAGAAAACTGGCCAAATCTTGATCTTGTCATCAAAAAATTGGTAACATTAACATCTTGAGGACAAGATATTTCCTATTCAAAATTACATAGTGTCGTCCTCAGATTTTTCTTTCCCTTTGGGATTGATCCCGGACCGTCATCAATAGCCTGTTGTGTTGCTCCAGTGTGACATATTTAGAATTACCTATCTACAAGATATTTCGTCATTAGCAAATTTGGTCAGGTCTTGATGGACGAGCCGTATCGTTACAAGCAGAACTAACCAGATCTTAGTGAACGAGATATCTCCTCATTAGAATAAAACTGACCAGATCTTGATCTCGTCATCATAAAAAAAATTGGTAACATCTTGATGAGAGACGAGATATTTCTTCATTAGTAAATTTGGTCAGGTCTTGATGGACGAGCCGTATCGTTACTAGCAGAACTAACCAGATCTTAATGGACGAGATATCTCCTCATTAGAATAAAACTGACCAGATCTTGATCTCGTCATCATAAAAAAAATTGGTAACATCTTGATGAGAGACGAGATATTTCTTCATTAGTAAATTTGGTCAGGTCTTGATGGACGAGCCGTATCGTTACTAGCAGAACTAACTAGATCTTAATGGACGAGATATCTCCTCATTAGAATAAAACTGACCAGATCTTGATCTCGTCATCATAAAAAAAATTGGTAACATCTTGATGAGACGAGATATTTCGTCATTAGTAAATTTGGTCAGGTCTTGATGGACGAGCCGTATCGTTACTAGCAGAACTAACCAGATCTTAATGGACGAGATATCTCCTCATTAGAATAAAACTGACCAGATCTTGATCTCGTCATCATAAAAAAAATTGGTAACATCTTGATGAGAGACGAGATATTTCTTCATTAGTAAATTTGGTCAGGTCTTGATGGACGAGCCGTATCGTTACTAGCAGAACTAACTAGATCTTAATGGACGAGATATCTCCTCATTAGAATAAAACTGACCAGATCTTGATCTCGTCATCATAAAAAAAATTGGTAACATCTTGATGAGAGACGAGATATTTCTTCATTAGTAAATTTGGTCAGGTCTTGATGGACGAGCCGTATCGTTACTAGCAGAACTAACCAGATCTTAATAGACGAGATATCTCCTCATTAGAATAAAACTGACCAGATCTTGATCTCGTCATCATAAAAAAAATTGGTAACATCTTGATGAGACGAGATATTTCGTCATTAGTAAATTTGGTCAGGTCTTGATGGACGAGCCGTATCGTTACTAGCAGAACTAACCAGATCTTAATGGACGAGATATCTCCTCATTAGAATAAAACTGACCAGATCTTGATCTCGTCATCATAAAAAAAATTGGTAACATCTTGATGAGAGACGAGATATTTCTTCATTAGTAAATTTGGTCAGGTCTTGATGGACGAGCCGTATCGTTACTAGCAGAACTAACTAGATCTTAATGGACGAGATATCTCCTCATTAGAATAAAACTGACCAGATCTTGATCTCGTCATCATAAAAAAAATTGGTAACATCTTGATGAGACGAGATATTTCGTCATTAGCAAATTTTGCCAGATCTTGATGGACGAGCTGTCTCGTTATTAGGAAAACTAACCGGATCTTGATGGACGAGATATCTCGTCGAAATCACTTGCAGAGTTAAGCACATAAATCATATGTTTATCAGATAGCTACATCAAGCTAAAGCAACAACACAATAACTCCATTTAAGCGCAATCGTTCCATCTCTAAACATACCATTGATCGAGTTCGACTCCCCAAATTGAAACTAATAGAGCATGAAGGTTTTCTGCACGAAGCATTGAAGGAAGAAGATGGGAAAAAAAGTCGACTGTATAAAATAAACGTGTGTTCTAGGGAAAAAGTACGTAATTTCGGGGTTATTTAAATAGATTTCGCTGCTGCATGTCGTTAGTCACGGTGCGCTGGTCTCGAAATGGCTTCATTTGGGAATCACGAACTTCAGTTGAGGAGTGTAAACAGGACGATGCAAAAGTAAAACAAAAATAATAAATTACAAGATTAGAAGCGCGAGAAATTAGTTTGCGATAAGTGGCGAACGGTTTGGGTTTAGCAGGATTGGGTTTTAATGACCTGAAATTGAGGGAAATTGTTTGTGAGTTTAAACTTGACCTAAAACCGGAAAGTAGGATTTGATAATGAAAGCATCGAAAATATAGCAATTAGAAATCGAATTGCCAGCGCTAGGGCTAGTGCACGTTAAATCTGGCGTGGCCTCAAACGTCATCACGTTCGCGTGGTATGGAAGTTAGGAGAGTGGGGTACCAGCTCGAGTTACGACGTGTTGTCCTCGGATTTTTCCATTCGGGATCGATACCTTGCCGTCACCAATAGCCCGTCGTGTCGCTCCAGTGGGACATTAATAGTTATCTACCTAATTATCTATCAATTCCAAGTTGTTTTATTCCCATACTAGCTGTCTACGCACGTTACGGCGATATGTCGCCCAGCTGTCACCACGGCCACCAAACACGATAGTCACTCTTCCCCACTTTCAATTAGTGATGTTTCTAAGAGTGATTTCACAGTAACAGTTCTAAGTGTGACTGCTACCGAAGAATATCTGCGATTCTAAATTGTGACTGAATCTGATTGGTTGGTTGTGAAGTCACACAGCCCACACTGGTATACATCACTTCACCGATCATCGATAAATCAGTGTTCATCGCTACCAAATCACCGGATACTTAGTCTTCACTGCTACCGAATCATCCATACCAGTCGCAATCACCAATAGCAATCACCGATAGAGGTTGCGTGATATCACTTAACCCTCAGTCGCAGAAGCAGTATCCATATCGGGGTTAAACGATATCGGCTGGTCTCAATCACTGCTAGCGAATCAGATATTCTCAATCACTGTTAAAGCAACCTCTAATACCAAATCACTGTTATTTCGATAATGTAATAACAGGTAGAACAGAGATTCAAAAATATCGGTGATTGAGTAGCAGTTCTGTGATTTGCTTAACATCCCTACTTTTAATCTATTGTTAGACTGTGTGTTCCCTCAATCAACCCAGTTCACATTCTAGCTTTTTCGACCACTTGTTCGTTCGCTGCTAGCGTGTATGTCTATAGTCTTTGCTCATCCTTGTAAAATAAGGGCAGCGGTAACCCAGTTGGAAGAGCAATGGATTAACAACCGGAGGATTGGAGTTCAAAACTCGGACCAGCCAAAGGCCGTCGTGTACATGGGGATAGTGCACGTTAAATCTGTCGTCGCCTCAAGTGTTCTCACAGTATGGAAGTTTAGAGAGTGGGGTGCCAGTTCAGGTATGACCGTGGTTTAAAATTATTAGGCGTTGTCCTTGGATCTTTCCCTTCGGGATGGATCCTGGACCGTCACCAATAGCCCGTTGTGTCGCCTACTTGTACCGTTGTTGCTGTGTGAACCCATCAGATGATGAATCATTGGATGGGCGTCTTCTCCCGTCTCGTTGACCAATCAGATGATGAATTTTCGTTTCCACCCGGCATACGAAAGCAGTCTAAATGTCACATGACTACTGGTTTTGGTCACATGATCCTGGGCACATAAAAAGTTTGCTGATGCTCACTCTACTTTTATATTTCCTTTAAGTTGTAGAGCGCCTGCTTGTACAAAAGTGAATCCAAACACTCGGCCCACAAGGTTGTGTAACTCTGCGCAACGAGATAGCGTTTGTTAAACCCTCTTAGTGAGCGTCTCGACGAATTATCTGGTCTTCAGCAAAACTGACGCATCTTCATGGACAAGATATCTCGTCATTAGAAGAAAACTCACCAGATCTTGATCGCGTCATCATAAAAAAAATCAGCAATACCTTGATAACGAGATATCTCCTCGTGATTAGGAAAATGGGTCAGATCTTGAACGAGATATCTCATCGAAACCACTTGGAGGGTTAAGGAAAAAATATTTAGTGGTTTTGAATTAATCGCTATAAGTTTAGGTAAAACCATGATTATATCCGTGTGTAATACAGAATTGGACTAGATTTTGATGAACGAGATATCTCGACATTAGAACAAAACTGACCAGATCTTGATCTCATAAAAAATCAACCTTGATGACCAGGTATAGCGTTATTAGCAAAATTGGTCATATCTTGACGGACGAGATACCTCGTCGAAACCATTTGGAGGGTTAAATACCGGCCAACTCTTGCCCTGGACCCGTTGCCTTGCCCGTTGTGCTGCTCCAGTGCGACGGTAATTAACTACCTACCTACCTTCGTCAGCCAAATTATGAACCAAGCCTCCTTTGCCGGGCAAAGTGCGAATTGAAACTTTTGCTTCGCGCATCTGCGCATGCGCCAACACATTTCGACTCCAAAACTTTGAACGGATCTACCGTGCCATCATGTTTCTGTTGCCGTGCTGTCTGCTGTAGTCTCATGAAAATGTATCCGTCATAAATGTTGATTAAAGTGATTTAACCCTCTGTATGGGCCCGTGTAACTTTCAGGTCACATGCTAATATATCGACATTTTACCAAATAATTTTAGTTTTTTCACAAGATGACGTATACGTCTTAATTATATAATGTCTCTGAGATAACCAATAACAATATTGATGACGGTTGGCAGCACCATCAACCTGAAATATCCAAGTAAATGCCTTGCAAGTTGTCTGCAGATAGAAACCAAAAGAACCGTCTTGTGCAATTGACATTATTTGTGCTTCTGTCGGTGTTTACTAAACAAAAAAAGGGTACATAATAGCTCTGGGTTTGTGTATCAATAACAACTTATTTGTTTGCATTTCAATAATCATTTTCTTACTATTTGTATATGGTACAGTTTTGTGACTTTCAGGTTAGTGGGCTAGGTAGATTTCAGTATATTTAGGATAATGCTTGTGCTTTCTTCTATTTTCAGATTGATATATCATGTACCCAAAATATGTATACAAAATCACATAAAAATAAAAGAGGAATTAGAACATCCAAATATAGTAAAAATATACAACCAACACATGGGTGGAGTAGACTTGGTCGATTCATTGATAGCGTTGTATCGAACAAAAATTCGATCAAGGAAATGGTACCATAGTATAATGTTTCATCTATCAGATTTAACGGTGGTGAATGCTTGGCTGCTATATAAGAGAGATTGTTCATCACATTCTATAAGCCCCAAGCGTCAATATACTTTTTTTGAATTTAAAACTGACATTGCATCTTGTTTATGTCAGGAGCACAAAGGAATCAGTAGGAAAAGAGGGCGTCCTGTTTCAACTTTCGTAGATAAGCAATTAGAAGAAAAAAGGAAAAGGAGACCAAATACAATACTTCCAGTACAAAACGTGCGAAAAGATGAAGTAGCACATTGGCCAATTTTTTCGGACAACAGGACGCTGCAAAAATCCGGGGTGTAAAGGAGTTCCAAAAATAAAATGTTCCAAATGCAACGTAAATCTATTTTAACTCAAGTGCAAACTGTTTTATGGAATTTCACGCCTAAGCTTTTATGCACAGAAGTGCAAACATTGTAAGCTGTTGTTATTTCAAAGTTACAAAGTGAATTAATTATAATAAAATTGTTTAAACTGGTCAATTTTTTTAATCTGCATATATAGGTTTATTGTTTATTTTCCGTTGCATAAATTTTTTATATTTAAGAAAAAAATTCGGCCCATAGAGGGTTAATGTTATTCTTGGTGCTATTATATTGGAATAGACAAGGTCTACAGTAGTGACCCAGACTTGATTTGAACAGGAACCACAAGGTCCACATATGATAAACCTCGTCGTATGAAAAACTTCATGTGAAAAAAATATTGCAAGTTGAGGCTAGCATGTAAGACGAGCGAAATGGAAAGAAAGTGCCGGAAACCGAACGAAAGTAATCGTCCTACCCTGGAGGTCAGGCCAAAGGAATCAATCAATAATTTGTATAGAATTCTATAAAAATTTCTGTAGAATGTGATCTATAGAATTATAACCCGTTTTTCTATATGCTTTATAGTGTAACCTTTATCGAAATCTCTTGCAAATGTCTAGCAACCTCTATACAGAATTCTATAGAAGCTCATTTCTTTTGTTTCACTTTACTTTTCTATAGAACTTTATAGAATTTTACAGAAATGCATTTCTATCAGAGCTCGTTTTCTCTATAGAAATCTCAACAGAATTCTAGAGTTCTATGGAACTCCCTAAAACTCTTTCATAGGGGACGCCTCTGTATCATAAGTACCTCACCGTAATCAAAACTTCAAAAGCATGTGACTTATGAAAAAAATTGTAAGTGTTGGACGGTTTAGGGGTGCATGAAGAACCTGGGCTTATGAATCCTCAATCTCCTGTAACATTGGTAGCTTGACTGAATAGAAGTGAGTTTGTTGGAGCTTTGCTGGGACTTGCAGGAGAGGTGTAGCGGAAAAAATTAGCTTTTCAACCAAGCTATCTGAGAATCTACGAACCTATCTTTGATTTTACGTGGTGTGGAAGTTTGGAGAGTGGGGTGCTAGCTCAGGTGTGACCTCGTCATCTCACCGTGGTTCAAAATTACGTGGTGTTGTCCTCGGATCTTTCCCTTTGGGATTGATCCCGGACCGTCACCAATAGCCCATTGTGTTGCTCCAGTGTGACGTTAATTGAAATACCCCCCCCCCGTTGTGTTGCTCTTGTGCGGCGTTAATTAACTAGCTACCTATCTGCGATTAGCTTTGCCCTAAGCACCGTAAGCAGGATTCGAACCCGGAACTTAAATAACAAGGGGTAAACACAATTACCTCAGGGTTTACCCACAACGCTACCGGGCCGGCAAAATTGTAAGTTGGGATTGGTGTGTAAAGCTAGCCGAATGGGAAGAAAGTACGCAATCCATGTATCTCGTCATTTGCAAACTGACCACATCTGGTGGTCAAGACACCTTGGAAGAAAACTGACCAGCTTTTGATCTCGTCATCATAAAAAAACTGCAATATCTTGGCAACAAGGAGGTACGTAGGTAGTTAATTAACGTAGCACCGGAGCAACACAACGGGCTATTGGCGAAGGTCTGGGATCAATTCCCAAGGGAAAGATCCACTAACAACACCACGTAATTTTAAATCATGGTGACGAGGGGATATCTCGTTACTAGCAAAATTGGTCAGATCTTGTCTTGCGCTTGGCGCAACTTGGCGAAATATGACCCTTGGGCCATAAAACTCGGAAACAACCAACCAACCTTAGGTAGGTAGGTAGTTAATCAAAGTCGTACTGGAGCGACACAACGGGCTATTGGCGACGGGAAATCCATCCCGAAGGAAAGATCCAAGGACAACGTTTCGTCATTTTGAATCAAGGTCAGATGACGAGAACAGCACCTGAGTTGGCACCCCACTCTCCAAACTTCCACACCGCGCCAACCTGAGGATATTTGAAGCCACGACAAATTTAACGTGCCCCAGTATCCGCAAGTTGGGGCTGGGGTGTAAGGCGAGCAGAATGGAAAGAAAGTGCAGGCAATCGAACGAAAGTGAATCGTCCTACCCCCGGGGGTCGAAAGGAAACGATCCGAATCCGCAACTCACCTTTTACCTAGTGACCTGAAAGGCAGCTCTCGCAACGAGAATCCCGAAGAGGAAAGCCACCTTTGGTTCCTTCCTCGCGGCAGAGGAAGTGGCCCACATTCGATTCCGCTCTCTGTTTAGAAATAATTAAAACACGCTTCCGCTGGTTCCAGTCCAGGGGACGCTGACTCTGTTATTTACAGATTGCGACACGGGGTCGTTTCTCCCTCTATGGGTAGGCAGGTGGGGTGTAGCAACAGGTATTCCTCTGCAGAGTTGCGCAACTTTGTGAGTGAAATGTTTGGATGCACTAGGGGTGTGAGTAGAGGCTCGCAAAGGGGCATTTGGATTCATTGCTTCTGCTCTGAATGGTACTGTGGTAGTAAAATTTTCTTTGTGTTTGTCCATTACTTGGTATTGTATGTCTTGAGCCTGGCGCTACAAGGCCAAATATGGCCTTTGCGCCATAAAAACCCAACCAACTTCAATGGTTGGGACACCCTTGTGGAGCACACCTGTTGCTGCACTCCATCTAAAGGGGCATTAAAGGGGGCATTGTTGGTACTTTTGGTAAAAACAGGGACTGTAGAAGGAGTATTTGACTCTTCTCTGAATGGTTGGGACATCCTTGTAGAGTGCAGCAACGAATACACCTAGGCACCTTTCTTTGTTTGTCCATTACTTGGCATTGTCTGTCTTGTGTCTTGACCAAATACAGCCCTTTTGCTGTAAAAATCCAACCAATCTCTAAATAGTCGTGCAGGGTGCTAGACTAAAGGGATAATTAATTCACTTCTATAAACCGATGGTGGATCTTTGGGTGGACAGGTGTAATGCAACAGATTCCCCTCTGTAATCTCGTCGTGTATCATTATAGCCCGATGAAAAAATCAATAAACTTATCCGTTAAGGTTTTAGGGCCGCGGTAGCCCAGTTGGAGGAGTAAGGGATTAGCAACCGGAGGGTTGCGAGTTCGAATCCCGCCAAAGACCGTCGTGTACACGGGGTAAATCTGTCTGGGCCTCAAATGTCCTCACGTTGTTGTGATGTGGAAGCTTGGAGAGTGGGGTGCCAGCTCAGGTGTTGACCTCGTCATCTGACCGTGGCTCAAAATTACGAGATATTGTCCTTGGATTGATCCCGAACCGTCGCCAATAGCCCGTTGTATATCCCCATGTGACGTTAATTAACTACCTATCTACCAACTACGCAATCAAAGACCTAACATATACATGGTGTTTTTTATTTCAGAAACAGATAGGATGTTAATAGAGCATTTTTTTCCAGATAATTCCAAATCTGTTTCCACTTGTGGATTCAAAGAAATCTCGATTTAAATAGGATAAGCTAAGCTTAGTATTTATTTTGTTTCAGAAGTTTCCCTCGGTATTTCATGAATTGGATTAAAATTTCTAATGATATATTGCTCCCCTCAGCACCTCAGTTTGTTTGGCTGGGTTTAATGGCTCAAGGGCCATATTTGGCCAAGCTGCGCCAAGCACGAAACGTTAATTAACGTCGCACTGGTGGTAATGGTAATAAATTAATGTCGCACTGGTGGTAATGGTAATAAATTAACGTTGCACTAGAGCAACACAAGGGGAGATTGACGACGTCCGGGATCAATCCCGAAGAAAAAGATCCGAGGACAACACCACGTAATTTTGAACCACTGTCAGATGACGCGGAAACACCTGAGCTGGCACCCCACTCTCCAAACTTCCACTCTACGCCAATGTGAGGACATTTGAGGTAACGACAGATTTAACGTGCTTTGTACACGACGGTTTTTTGGTTGGATTCGAAGTCTCAACCCTAGGGTTGCTAGTCCGTTACTCTTCCAACCGGGCCACCGCGGCCCCCAACGTCTCATTGGAGCAATGGAACGGGCTAAGGTTCAGGATTCATCCCGAAGGAAGCGTTCGAGGACAATGCCTCGTCATTTTGAACCATGGTTAGAAAACTAGAACAGCACCTGAGCCGGCACCCCACTCTCCAAACTTCCACACCATGCCAACGTGCGCCACTCTATATAATCACTCGTTAACACGCCTACCGCCCTCAAGGGCACATCTTCATGTACGGGCTTCACGAACCCGATGAACTCTACTGATCTTTTCTTTTCGCATGAGGTTTACTTGGATCTTTACCATCGGGATTGACAGATGTGGCCTCGTCATCTGACCGTGGTTCAAAATTACATGGTGTCCTTGGATCTGGCCCTTCGGGTTTGATCCCGGAAAGTCGCTAATAAACCGTTGTGATTCTCCAGTGCGACGTTAATTAACTACCTACCCATGAGGTTTACTGTCTTTAGTAAACACAGGAGTCACGCTCCCGGTATACCCAACCGATCCTTTTTCTTTTTCATCCTATTATTATATTCCTTAATCCTTTTTACCATTTCATGTCATTTTTTTAAAATTGTCTCTCTTGTGTTTAGCGCAGAATGTTTGTCTAGGTAGATTATTGGTTGGAAGGTCAGACAAGGCGGTTAGTGACGTCTAACAAGGTGCAAAGACGAGTAGTTAGGAAGCTCAACTGCGTGTGCACCAACTTCGGGAAATTTCTTCCTTCGGATTAGGTTAGTGCTATCGCGTGCGTGAAGCGTCACGCCAGCGAAATCTTCTAAAAGAAGAACGAAACCGAATTTTAGAAGGAATGGAATTACGCGTTGAAAGTTACAATGTTTCTTTTGGGAATGTTGCGTTTCGGATTGAAGTGGGACCCTGCTCTGTGGCCTATTTTCGGGGATTTTTTTCAATTGCATGATGAATGAGATCGCAATTTTTGCTGTCTGCTAGTCAGGATCGAATAGATGGTTGGTTTGGGGTTTTATGACGCAAGGATCATAATTGGCCAAGCTACGACAAACACAAGGGCCGTGGTATCCCGGTTTGAAGAGTATCGCGTCAGCAATCGGAGGGTAACGAGTTCGAAACTCGGTTCAACCAAAGACCATCGAGTACACGGAGGCTTGTGTACGTGTAATTCTGGACGTGGAAGTTTAGAGAGCGGAGTGACAGCTCAGGTGTAACCTCGCCATCTGACCGTGGTGTTGTCCCGCAATTTAAAATGACGTGGTGTTCTTTCTACTTTCGCTTCCGGGGTTGACAATAACCCGTTGTGTTGCTCCTGGGAGACATTAATTAAGTACCTACCAAACAGTGCGATGTAGCGCTGAAAAAGTCCGTCAATCCATGCATCGACGGTGCCAAGCTTGCATTAAGGTTGGTGGTGGCACTTTGAGCAGTTATTGTAAATAAGTAATTGTTTAATAACGATGTAAAAAACATTTTGTTTCATTTAGTGCGTAATTCTTGTGTTTGCGGCTAAACGATTCACTTTTACCTATATATTGATAACCAAAAAATTATTCCTTTAGGGTTCTCTAACACCCCTTGAAGTTTGTCCCATGAGTCCCGAATTACCAAATAAAGTCTTCGGGAAATAGGATCAGGAAATTACTCGCAATTTACATAAAATTAGGTAGGTTGGTAGTTGAATCCAGAATCCAGGTCCGGGATCAATCTCATAGATAAGAAATAATATAAGTAAACTGAGCATTACTATTGAGAGGAACTTAAAAAAATGTGACCAACATGTCGACTAGTAGTCATGTGACTGCTCCATGAAAAATCGACTTGTTTGGCCGATTTGGCAACTTATCGCCTCGTTTGGCGATATAACATCCTGCGACAGGATAGGTGTGCGAATGCCCATTTCAATAGAGTGGCGACTAAAGTGGTGAAATCACCAGAATCTACTCGGTGTCACGTGGACCTATTAGATGATAATGGATGGCGTATTCTCCCGTCCCGAGGAAAAATCAGATGATGAATGTTAGGTTCCACCCGGCAGACGAAAGTAGTCTAAGGGTCGCATGATCTTGGTAAATAAATAGGTTACCATTGCTCAATCAACTTTTATATTTCCTGTCTTCACCTCCACAACTGTAGTAAAATTAGAAATTCTTCACTTGAACCTGTCGAACATGATGTCGGGGTTCACACAAAAACACAGGCTTTAGTGGACTCCAATACAATTACGTTTATTTACATTTCAATACAAAAATTTATTCTTTTAGCTCTCTTTGCTCTTTTGTTCTAACATCCTTTGAAGTTTGCCCCACGAGCTCCGAATCACCCTGTATACGTCGTTTAGTGCACACCCAAACGCTCGTGGGCCGCGGTTGCCCATTTGGAAGAGCAACGGATTCGCAACCGGAGAATTGCGAGTTCGAAACTTGATTGAAACCAAAGACCGTTGTATAGAGGGGGACTGGTGCACGTAAAATCTGTCGTGACCTCGAATGTCCTCACGTTGGCTTAGTGTGGAAGGTTAAAGAGTGGGATGCGAGGTGAGATGTGACTTCATTATCTGGTTCAGTATTAAGTGTTGTCCTCGGATCTTTCCCTTCGGGATGGATCCCGGACAGTCACCAATATTCCGCGTTCGATTACTCCAGTGCGACGTTAATTCAACTACCCACCTACCTAATCTTCTATAAATTGCGAGTAATTTTCTGATAATATAGAGTTATAATTGCTTTGACAAAGAAATCATAGCTCGGGTTCTGAAGACTTGCTGTTTCGGTAGGTAGTTGAATTAACATCGCAGTGGAGAGAGACGGGCCATCCCAAACGGAAGAGATCCGAGGACAAAATCTCGTAATTTTGATGCACGGTCAGATGACGAACAGTTTCTATTGCATGTGAAGACTCATTCCTGGTTTAGTACCCATCCAAACGCTGCCCCCGAAAACTCTTCCGCAACTCCTCAAATCCCACGTTTGTCCCAATTAAAGCAAACAACAATGCAAACATTGCGCACTTCCACTCTTTACATTCCTAAAAACGGAATTTCGATATCAACAAATAGTCCATTCTGGAACAAAAGAACGCTGATTGCGAAACAAGGCACGACTTACTCCCCTACATACCCAAACAGACAAATCCACGACAATCTCCTAAAACAACCCAATAAATCTGAGGGATATTTAGAGCTCTTTATGGGGTTGCAAATGGGGTGCCGCCGCCCGCTTTGGTGGCTCGTTTTGGAAAAGATGGTTTGGGGAGCACGCACTCTTTTGTTTGTATTCTGGGTTTTGGAGTTAAGATTCAGGGCGTAAATCACCGCAACACAATGCCCGTGCTGTCTGAGTTATGAGACTTCCTGGGTTTCGTCTTCATAGAAATCCACTTCTGACGTGCATCACGCTTGGTCTTGGAAGTGTCTCGCTTCGACCGAAAATAACTGGAAGCCTATTGCGCACATAAGATAGGTAGGTAGTTAATTGAAGTCACATTGAAGCAAAACAACGGGCCATTGGCGACGGTCCGGGATCAATTCCCAAGGATACCTCATCATTTTGAAACACGGTCAGATGACGAGGTCAACACCTGAGCTGCCACCCCACTCTCAATACCATGCCAACGTGAAGACGCCACGCAGATTTAACGTGCACCTGCCCCCGTGTGCACGACGGTCTTTGGTTGGACCTAGTTTAGAACTCGTAACCCTCCAGTTGTGGGCCGCGGTAGCCCGATTGGAAGAGCAACGGATTAGCAACCGGAGGATTGCGATTTCGAAACTCGGCCCAGCCAAATACCGTCGTGTACGTAGGAGCAGGTGTACATTTAACCCTCCAAATGATTTCGTCGAGATATCTCGTCTATCTAGATCTGAACAATTTTGTCAATGACGAGATATATCGCCATCGAGATATTGTCAATCAGGAGTAAATCATCCCAACACAATGCCACTGTTGGTTGAGTTTAGAGACTTCCTGGGTTTCGTCTTCACATGAATCCACTTCTGGCTTTCATCACGCTTGGTCTTGGAAGTGCCTCACTCGACCGAAATTAATTGGAACCGTTTTCGGCGCACAGATCTATCTGTATCGTGCGACACATTCGCCGTTATTGCACAAGACCCCCCATTTCATTTGAATAAGAATTAAGCCTCCAAGTGGTTTCGACGAGATTTCTCGTCAATCAGGAAATTCGTACATCACAAATTCGACTATCTACCGACCCTGACAACACGAGAACCTAATTCATGTCCTTGTCCATCTCTGGTCTCTTCAAAAATCGAAACAGTGGACTCCACAAGATGTTGTGGTTGATTGGTTTTGGGTTTTATGGCTCAAGGGTCATATTTGGCCAAGCTGTGCCAAACACAAGACGAATAGCTTCAGGCAATTGTGAAAAGTAAGAAAGGAGAGGAGGAAGTAGAGAAAATATCTTAGGCATCCTGAGGCCACGACCCCCGATTTACAAGAGACCAGTAAGCCCCGTGGGAAAAGAATAAATCACTAAGGCACCTCGGGTTGGTGAAGCCCGTACACACCTAAAGATACGCGAGCAGCGGTAGCCCAGTTGGAAAAGCAACGGATTAGCAACAGAAAGGTTGCCAGTTCGAAACTTGGTCCAGCCAAAGACAGTCGTGTCTACGGGGGCTGTTGTCTGTCGTGGCTTCAAATGTCCTCACGTTGGCGTGGTGTGGAAGTTTGGAGAGTGGGGGTCCAGCTCAGGTGTTGACCTCGTCATCTGACCGTGGTTCAAAATGACGAGGTGTTGTCCTTTGATCGTTCCCTTCGGGAGGAATCCTGGATAGTCGCCAATAGCCCGTTGTATTGCTCCAAGTGCGACACGTTAATTAACTACCTACCTAACACACTAGCTTGGTTGGCAATCTCATAAATATAAAAATAGAATACAAATCCTTAAACTGAGATAAGATTTTAAGTCGTTTTGATCTTTTATGTACAACCAGACCATTTTGAGCAAAGCACTAAATTTTGGTCACAGTGAACTAAAATCTGTATTTTAATTCAAATTTATCACCAGAATTTTTCAAATAAAAAAGTTCAATATACGCGAATTGAACCTTAGTACTAATAATAAATTCAATTGTATCTAATCCAACTCTATCCCTTCCCCAGATAATTAGATTATATGCTCTGAATTTGGCAGTATTACTCTGACAGGCGTGGCAACGCAATTATAATCATGTGACTACTAATTTTTTTTCGAATTTAATTTTGCTCTAAACTCTGTAAAATTAAAGTCTTTTTGGACACAAGAAAAACAGGCGGCTACTCCAATCGATAAAGAAAGTAACGGAATATTTGGTCCTATAGCAGATGCTCCTATTGGCTCCCGACTACAAAAAGGCTCTGAAAAGTCACTGCCGTTCAGATCATTTAAATTCATCGGAGATTGAGGGTCCTCGGGCCAAGTTCCACCAAAAGTCCACTCTTCATTTGGTCCTATGAATCAATCTCTTTAATAGCCACACGAACCAAAAGGAGTGTCTACACACTTTTTGATTCGTGTGGCTACCCATTCCATTTATTAGTACGGTATCGAAGAAAAACAAGCGGCTACTCCAACGAAAAAAGAAAGTTTTGGAACATTTGGTCCAATGAATCAATCCTCCTATTAGCCAGACTCAAAAGGTGTGCTTACACAAATTTATTCCTCTTTCAATGAGGAAATAACGGAACATTTGATCCTATAAACCCTTAATAGCCACACGAATCTAAAGGTGTGTATACATATATATAAGTACGTATGAGACGGCTACTCCAACAGAAAAAGAAAGTAACATAACATTTGGTCCTACGAATGAATCCCCTAATAGCCACACGAATCAAAAGGTGTTTTTTACACACATTTTTTAGTAAGGTAACGAACATATCAAAGAAAAACGAACATCTTTCAAAGAGAAAATAAAGGCACATTTGGTCCTATAAACCCTTAACCACCATACGAATCAATAGGTGTGTTTGCACACATTAAAAACAGACAACTGCAACCGAAAAAGAAAGTAACGGAACATTCGCTCCTACGAATGAATCCCCTAATAGCTACACGAATCAAAAGGTGTTTTTACACACATTTTTTAGTAAAGTAACGAACATATCAAAGAAAAACGAACATCTTTCAAAGAGAAAATAAAGGCACATTTGGTCCTATAAACCCTTAACCACCATACGAATCAATAGGTGTGTTTGCACACATTAAAAACAGATAGCTACTCCAACCGAAAAAGAAAGTAACGAAACATTCGCTCCTACGAATCAATCCCCTAATAGCCACACGACTCCAAAGGCGTGTTTACACACATTTATCCCTCTTTCATTTTCACTCTCCGCCTAAAAATACATCGACATCGAAGAAAACCAGGTCATCTTTTGGCGATTGGACGACGAGGTATGACGGCTCGCTCTTTCTCCGCTCGAAAAACCCTCGGTCGAATATTCCGATAATAACAACAACGTTCTAAAAGGGTAGAAGGGTGGGGGCGTCCAAATAGAATTCCGTTGCTGCCTTTTGTCGTCATATTTATAGCTGATGAGACAATTAGCGCGAGGCGTTCTCTCTTGAGATGGTGTCTCGTATGCGGTCCGTCGTTTCCTTGTTTCGATTTTTTGTGGCGTTTGGGGAAGTTGGAGTTGTTCGCTTGATGTGTTTACGTTCTCATTTCGATCCTCTCACCTAGTTTCGCTTTTTGTTCCTTTTTGTTGTTTTGTATCGCCTTTGGTAGTGTTGTTAGGGAGATTTGGCTCGTTTCGGAAGTGGAAGACAAAGCGTTCCATTAACATAGTCCTCTCTATATTTGTAGACACCAAAGGTGGACTGGTACAGGTATTGGGCTGTTTTGTCTCGTGTTGTTAGGGTAGGTAGTTGAATTTGCATCGTACTGGAGCAATGCGAAGGGCTATTGGAGATGGTCCGGGATCTATCCATCATCATTAGAACCAGATGACGAGGGCAACACCTGAGCTGGCACCCACTCTCGAAACTTCCGCACCATGCCACCACCCAACGGACATTTGATGCCTCAACAGATTTAACATGCATCAACCCCCGCGTATACGATTATCTTTGTTGGACAGTTTCGATCGAGCAACCCTCTGGTTGCTAATTCGTTGCTCTTCCAACCGGTGCTTCCTGGTGCTGTCGTGGCCTTAAATGTCATCACGTTGGCGTGGTGTGGAAGTTTGGAGAGTGGGGTACCAGCTCAGGCGTTGACCTCGTCATCTGACCGTGGTTCAAAATCACCTGGTGTTGTCCTCGGATCCCTTCGGGGTAGATTCCAGACTATCGCTAATAGTCCGTTGTGTTGCTTCAGTGCGAAGTTAATTAACTACTTACCTACCTTCCATCATTTTTTATGGGAGTTGAAATAAGACAAAGCTTTTGTGTGATAAAAATTTTAAAATCGTAATCTGAACTAAGTCCTTATAAAATACTCGAAAAAAGTTAACGTGAAGCGACCGAATAGTTTTGACTCAGATTATTTGCATTTCATTTAAAAGTAAATCATTTCTCAGACTTATCATAAAAAGACAAATTTTTAAAGCAGTAAAACAGTCACTTACCTATTTATTATCAACTTTCTTTTTGAAATATCAAATTGGAAATCCAGTAAAACACAATAAGATCAAAAAGTAGGTTAACAAACAGGAAGACAGTGAACATAACATCTGTTTTGTTCCTCTACCAATCTTAAATACTATAAGCAAACGATAAATTAACTCAGTACAGATCAATTCCAAAAAGGATTAACTTAGTTTAGATCAGTTCCAAACAGAGTCATCCGTAGAGGTTACTCTGATCTTCAAGGCTGCCACAGGGGACTTTTTACTGCTATATATCGACTTTGGCGAATTGGGATCTTTTTAAGCAAAATCGTCTCAAGGGCTACTATTTTAAAAATTTTGATGACTTTTTTCTATCCAAATTAAAAATTATACCAATTATTGTTAATAAATTGTTCGCAATATCAA
Source organism: Meta bourneti (assembly GCA_933210815.1). Classification (NCBI taxonomy): domain Eukaryota; kingdom Metazoa; phylum Arthropoda; class Arachnida; order Araneae; family Tetragnathidae; genus Meta; species Meta bourneti. The sequence continues at coordinate 6,821,089 of OW119924.1, read as the reverse complement.
TTTTTGCAAGAAACGTTTTTTTTTTCTCTATGCATAAAAACTAGCATAAGATAGGTAGGTAGGTAATTAATTAACGTTGCACTGGAGCAACACAACGGACTATTGGCGAGGTATTGGTATTGGTATTTTCAATTAACGTCACACTGGAGCAACACTATGGGCTATTGGTGACGGTCCGGGATCAATCCCAGAGGGAAAGATCCGAGGACAACACCACGTAATTTTGAACGACGGTCAGATGACGAGGTCAACACCTAAGCTGGCATCCCACTATCCAAATTTTCACACCACTCCAACGTGAGGACATTTGGAGCCACGACAGATTTAACGTGCACTAGTCCCCCTCCCCCTACACGTACAATACGATCTTGGATCGAGTTTTAAAACTCTCAGCCAATTGATGCTTATCCACTACTCCTCTTCCTACCGGGCTACCGCGACCTTATTTTTCCGAAACAAACCCGATTCCTGTCAGGTGCATTCCTAACTGGGTGTATTTCTTTCTTCTGTATCAGTAAAACTTTCATTGCGTATGTCTATTACTTGATATTGTATGTCTTGTGTCTGGCGCAGCATGGCCAAATATGTCCCTAGCGCCATAAAACCCCAAAACTAACCCACCAAGATAAACTTCGGGGCCACTGTGCATCAGAGGGTTTGTCCAATGCGCTATCAACCTGCGAGTTGTAGGAGGCGCAGGTTCGATTCCTCTCAGATTCGATACATCCTTTGGTGTATTTCTCACTTCTATCTTGGGGCGTGGTAGCGCAGTAGGAAGATCAACGGATTAGCAACGGGAGGGTTGCGAATTTGGAGCTTTGTCCAACCAAAGACCGTCGTGTACATGGGTGCTGGTGTACGTTTAATATGCCGTTGCCTCAAATGTCCTCACGTTGGTGTGGTGTGGAAGTTTGGAAAGTGGAGTGCCAGCTCAGGTCGTGATCTCGTTATTTTACCGTGGTTCAAAATTAAGTGGTGTTGTCCTCTGATCTTTCCCTTGGGGATTGATCCCGCACCGTCACCAATAGCCCATTGTGTTTCTCCAGTGCGAAGTTAATTAATTACCATGACCATCTATAAACCAACCAAGATAAATTTCAAGACTTTTTATAATAAATATTTTAGAAACTCCACACATTGGCGCCCCAAGCTCCACCAATCACACAGTAGAATTTCTCTCAGTGCCAAACAAAGAAGACAAAGATTGGAGATTTAAATAAGGGAACGAGTTTAACTGAATCTTGCACGACTTCGGTGATCACTTGAAGATAAAGATATCGAAGAAGGATAAGTAATTCGAGCGTCTTTTGAATTTGGAAGAAGCCCATAAGACAAATTTTAACGACTGAGACGAGAGCACGTTTTGCCCTGTCACGTCGGTTGGTTGGTTGGTTGGTTTGGGGGTTTTATGGCGCAAGGGCCATATTTGGCCATGCTGCGCCAGACACAAGACATACAATATCAAGTAATAAACTACACATACAATAAAAGTTTTACTGACACAGAAGAAAGAAATCCCGGGAAGAATGCACCTGACAGCAATCGAAACTGCGTCGCCTACAACTCGAAGGTTGCTAGCACAGTGGGCATACCCACTAAGTCAATATCTGAAATTATTTTGTGGGCGTCATTTTATGATGTATTTGATAACTTTGTGCATGAAATTAGGATTTGGAGGAATGATTACTTTTTAAGTTCTAAAATCAATATTTTTTGCTGTTTTTGATAGAAAAAATTCAAAAGAAACCTAAATATTAATAATACATGCAAACTCATGCACGAAAAATGTTGGGGACACTACAATGAAAAAAGTAAAGAAATTCTTAGTCTCCTCTTAACCCCTATTTTAGTAGCAAATTGAGTTGCTCAGATACAAAATGAATCTGTGTGCTAATTAAATATGAAACAGAAGTTGAAGATCTCGACAAAAATTTAATTTTTGAAATTTAAAAAATTTATATCTTCTTAATGAGGTTTTCATAGCAATCTAGCAACCACAGATTTATGATGCTTTTCTTTCGTTGTTGCTACGGCTTAGTGCCAAAGTTTCGAAACTGGCGTCCCTTAGAAAATCACTTCGGAAAAATATTGTTTCCTTCCGCTATTAGTTAAAAAAGGGACTAAATTTTCATTGACCTTCAGTGAATTTAAAAAATAGCCACAATTTTTTTAAAGGTGCCACATTTTTAGGAACTTTTGAGACGGTTTTACTTTAAAAGATACTCCGAGTCGCCAATGTAGAGAAACTGTAGCAAAAAGTCGCCTTTTAATCACTTTTATCACCTCAGGGGCACATCTCCTTTAGGTGTGTACGGGTTTCACGGACCCAAGGTACTCTAGTGATCTTTTCTTTTTCCAAGGGTTCTACTATCTTTACTAAATACGGGAATCGCGCTCCGGGGATACCCAAGTGATATTTTTTGCTTTCATCACACTACTCAGTGTCACCAATAGCCCATTGTGTTGCTCCAGTGTGACGTTAATTAAAATACCTACCTACCCACTACTCTGTTCTTCAATCCCTCTGTTTTCCCTTTCACAACGTTCTCGTGTTTGGCACAGCTTGGCCAAATATGGCCCTCTTCCACCATTAAACGCAAAAAGAACCAACTTCATATCTGAGCATGATACATGCACACCCCACAGATACCGATGTTTTTCTTTCATGGTTGCCACTGCTTGGCGCCAAACATCGAAATTGGCGTCCATTAGAAAACCTTCACTCCTTCGAAAAATCCAAAAACAAAAATTTTCCGTTCGCTATTAGTTTAAAAAAGGACAAAGTTTTGTTGACCTTTGGTGAATTTTGAAACAAAATCGCCAAAATTTTCGAAAATTCGCCCAAATTTTGAAAATAGGAGCTTTTGAGATAACAGTTTAAAAAGATGCCCAGTCGACAAAGTTGAGAAATAGTACCAAAACGTCGCTATGCCACATGTCCATGCACTACAGCAACAAGTGTGAATCTGTACTAAACGACTAGTGCGCCCTTTCGGGATGTAAACAAATCCCAGAAGCAACGACGTAAATAAAAAAACGAGTGAAAAAACAAACGTAAAGCGAAACTAATAGCAATTCGAGCAGCAGTGAGACCGAAAGCAAAAACAAAGATCAGAGAACTGGATCTTTCTTCCCTAAACCTCAAGCTAAAGAACGAAAAAATCATTTATGTGGGGGCCTTTGCACGTTAAATCTGCTGTGGCCTCAAATGTCATCGCGTTGGCGTGGTGTGGACGTTTGGAGAGTGTGGTGCCTCAGGTGTGACCTCGTCATCTGACCGTGATTCAAAATTATGTGGTGTTGTACTTGGATCTTTTCCTTCGGGGTTGATCCCGGACAGTCACCAATAACCCGCTGTGTTGCTCCAGTGCGACGTTAATTAAAATATCTACATATCATCCCCTATTATACGAATGGGCTAAATTTTCATTGTAATTTTAAAAAATTGCCAAAATTTTCAAAAAGAGTTGCCAAAATTTCGTTGTCTTTTAGTGAATTGAAAAGAAGATCGCCAAAATTTCGTTGTCCTTTGGGAATCAAAAAAAACGATCGCCAAAATTTTCAAAAGTAGTCGCCAAAATTTTCATTGCCCTCTGGGGAATTTTAAAAAAAGGATCGCCAAATTTTGAAATTTGTAGCCTATGAAACGATTTTGCTTAAAAATATCCCTAGTCGCCAAGGTTAAAAAATAGTAGCAAAAGCCGCCTGTGCCTCATATCCAACATGATATATATGAGCAATATGTAAGGATCTGTACTAAGCGACTAGGGCGTCCTCGCGGCATGTAAACAAACCCCAAAAAGCAACAACAAACCTACAAAAAGCAACGACACAAACCAAAAAGAAGAGAGAAAATAAATATTAAAGAAACAAAAAGCGAAACTAATAATAATCCGAACACCAGTAAGACCGAAAGCAAAAACAAAGAACGTGGAACTGGGTCTTTCTTCCCAAACCCCAAGCGAAAAAACAAAAAACCAGGAAAGATTTTCGCTTGGACGATCGTCTGCACATCGAAGAAATCGTTTGCGCTCCAGGCCAACGCAAAATAACGCAGGACCAGTTCAAAGTAGGCTAGTAAGATCTCTCCATCTGAGTGAACGACCTGTTGCTCGCTGACGTCAGCAGGTAAGCCTATTTTTGGTTGGTGGGATGGGGTTCCAAGAGAATGATTTCTCCCCCCCCCCTTCGATATAAAGCGGCGGTGGTTTTAGTTTGGCTTCAGTTTTGTTGTCGGTTTAGTCGGACTTTGTGTGCTCTACACCTTCTTTGGACTTACATTTGGTTATCGTTTGCATCCCCTTCTGCGTTCGCTGCGCCTACAAGGATTTCCCCGATTCAACAGGTTGGTATTCGAGTCTTTTAGTAAGAGATCGCCTCGATCTAAAAGCGAAAGTGAAAGAAACCTCAGGGAATTTTTCTGCGGGGGTATAAAACTATTCGATTTTGTCCTCGCTTAAAGTATTCATCGATAGAATGAAATTGTCTAATTTGGACTGATAGTGTTTCCAATTTAACTTTAAAAGTGCTTCAATTAATAATTTTAGGATACCTAATGTTCTTTAATGTAAAGTGGTCGGACGCATTTAGAGAAACACGTTTTTAAATGTACAATAGCATGATCAAAATATTCCCAATTTAGTTTTTTTCTACAAGTATTTAATGTGCGATAACAAGACTAAAGTTCTCCCAATTTAGTCTTATTCTAAAAGTGCTTAAAATTTAAATTTATAAATGCATTAATTAAATAACTTTAGTATACGTTGCCTAATATCCTCTAAAGTAAAATGACCAGATATTAAATTCATTTAAATATATAACAAAACTAAAATTATCCTAATGTAGTTTGATTGTGCTTCCAATTTAACTTTAAAAGTGCTTCAACTGAATAACTTTAGTAACGCCTAATATTCTCTTATGTAAAATAACCAGATCTTAAACGCATTTAGAGAAACACGCATTTAGCAAACGATAGCAAAATTGAAATTCTCCCAATTTAGTCTTGTCTTAAAAGGGCTTCCAAATTAACTTTAAACATATTTCAATTGAATAACTAGTTTTCGTTGCCTAATGTTCTCTAACGTAAAATGACCAGATATTAAACGCATTTAAATGTACGATAGCAAAACTAAAATTCTCCCAATTTAGTCTTATTCTCTAAGTGTTTAATGTACGATATCATTGATAAAATTCTCCCAATTTAGTTTAATTCTGAAAGTGTTTCCAATTTAACTTTAAAGTGCTTCAATTGAATAGTTTTAGTATGTGTTGTTTCTGTAGAATGCTCTCTTCTTTAAAATGGCCAGATATTAAACACAATTAAATGTGCAATAGCAAAATTAAAATTCTCCCAATTTAGTCGTTTACTAAAAGTGTTTTCAATTTAACTTTGATTAGCCCGCTGTGTTGCTTCAATGTGACGTTAATTTAGCTACTTACCAATTTAATTTAAAAAGTATTCTAATTGAATTATTTTAGTATAAGTTACATAATGTTCGCTATGTAACATGTCAAGATATTAAACACATTTAGAGAAACACGTATTTAAATATGTAATAGTAAACACATATTTAAATGTCTGATTCAAAATTAAAATTATCCAAATTTAGTCTTATTCAAAAAGTATTTGCAATTGAATAATTTTATTATACGTTGCCTTATTTTCTCTAATGGAAAGACCGTAAATGTACTTAAAGAAGCACGCATTTAAATGTCCGATAACAAAACTAAAATTCTCATCCATTTAATCTTATTCTAATAGTGTTTCCAATTTAACTTTAAAAGTGCTTCAACTGAATAGCTTTAGTATACGTTACCTGATGTTCTCTTGTGTAAAATGGTCAGATAATAAACGCATTTACAGAACACGCATTTAAATGTACGATAGCAAAACTAAAATTCTATCAAATTTATTCTTCTAAAAGTGTTTCCAATTAAAATTTATAAGTGCTTCAATTGAATAATTTTAGTATGCGTTGACAAATGTTTTCTAGTGTAAAATGGCCAGACACATTTAGAGAAGCACTCATTGAAATGTCTGATATCAAAACTAAAATTCTTACAATATAGTCTTATTCTAAAAGTGCTTCAATTGAATTATTTTCGTATGTTCTATGTTCTCTCATGTAAAATGGCCAGATCTTAGATGCAATTAGAGAAACACGCATTTAAATGTCCGATAACAAAACTAAAATTCTGTCAATTTTGTCTTATTCTAAAAGTGTTTCCAATGTAACTTTAAAAGTGCTTCAATTGAATGATTTTAGGAAGCGTTGTCTTATATGTTCTCTAATGGCCAGATCTTAAATACACTCAGAGAAACACGCATTTAAATGTTCTACAGCAAAGCTAAATTTCTCTCAATTTAGGCTTATTCTAAAAGTGTTTCAATTGCTTAATTTCAATATGAATTGCCTAATGTTCTCTAATGTAAAATGGCCATGTTTTAAATGCATTTATAGAACATGCATTTAAATGTACGATAACAAAACTAAAATTCACCGAATTTAGTAAAGACTTTCAATTTAACTGAATAATTTTAATATACGTTGCCTAATATTCTCTGATATAAAAATGGCCGGATATTAAACGCATTTAGAGAAACACGCATTTAAATGTAAGATTTCAAAACTAGAATTCTCTCAATTTAGTCTGATAGTGTTTCCAGTCGAACTTTAAAAGTGTTTCAACTGAATAACTTAAGTATGACGAATCTTAAGATTTCCTAATGCTCTGTGATGTAAAATGACCCGATCTTAAATGCACTTAGAGAAAGATGCATTTACATGTATGATATCAAATCCAAAATTCTCCCAATTTAGTCATTCTAAAAATGCTTCAATTGAATAATTTTAGTATGCGTTGCCTTATGTTCTTTAATTGCCAGATCTTAAATGCACTTAGGGAAACACGTTTTTAAATGTACGTTAGCAAAAATAAAATTCTCCCAATTTAGTTCTTATTCTAAAAGGGTTTCCAACTTACCATTAAAAATGTCTCAACTCTATAACTAGTAAATAGTATAACTCTAGTATAACTAGTATAACTCTATATCTAGAATAACCAGCATTTAAATGTACGTTACCAAAACTAAAATTCTTCCAATTTAGCCTTATTCTAAAAGTTCTTCAATTGAATAATTTTAGTGAGCGTTACCTTATGTTAGATGGCCAGATCTTAAATTCACATAGAGAAACACACTTTTAAATGTACGATAGCAAGACTAAAATTCTCCCAATTCAGTCCTTGTCGCCAATTGCCCGTTGTGTTGCTCCAGTGCGACGTTAATAACATACCTACCTACATACCTAACTAAAAGTGCTTAGTCTTATTCTAAAAGTGCCAATGTTGCCAAATGTTCTCTAATGTAAAATGGCTAGATATTATATGCATTTAGAGAACAAAATTGTTATTATTATAGTACTTTTGGCGCAGAATACCTCTACTATGTCGTCGCAGTACTGGGTCCTTCGGTAAAAATCTGTACGTCCCACAAAAAATGTACAGCAGACGTCCTTCAATAATTTGAAAACTATAAAAGCTAGCGAAAATATAATAACTTAGTCGAAGCGAGGAAGGTCCAAAGAGTCTACTTAAAATAGCGTTAAAGGTCAATATTTGTGAGAAAACTTGATTTGTTTGCGAAATGGTTGAGAACTTTGCGAAATGTTTCCGAAATGTCTCAATATTTTAATTTAAAGAAGTTTCAAGCCTACGCCAAACAAGTATGAGTCAAAGGGAATCGAACATGTCCAAAATGTTCGAAGCAGAACGTAAGAGGATCGAAATAAGCAAGGAATTCTCTCAAAACACATTAAAATTAATAAATCTCTCCAAACCTAAACTCTGGACATTCACTCAACTGTAATACCCACACAACACCACTCGATGTATTCAATGCCCAAAAGACCTGAGACAGTTGCTCAAACACAGCCCCGCCTATTTTTAAGTGACTTAGGAGTTGGGAAAGGGTAGTTAATTAGCGTCACACTGGAGCAACACAACGGGCTATTGACGACGGTCCGGGATCCATCCCGAAGGAAAAGATCCGAGGACAAACCTCGTTATTTTGAACCACGGTCAGATGAAGAGAACAACACCTCAGATGGCACCTCCACTCTCCAAACTTGCTCCCTCATTTCCAAAAGATTTTTAAAAATACAACATCGATTCTGTTAGATTCTACTTTATTTTGGTATCTTTAATTGTGTTCATTTTTAGTAGCGTGTATATAACCTAATTTCGTTGCTCAATGTACCTTAAGTTCGAATATCAAATGTTATGACGAAATTTGTAGTATATCGTTCAAATATCGAAGGTTGGCATACCGAATTGTTTAAAGTATCATTCCAATATCGAATGTTATCAAACAATTAGTTGAAATATCGAATATATAATCACTATATTTGCTCAAACTATTGAGCAATTTAGTTAAAATATATCGAAGTTTTATCATAATAGCGCCGAATATCGAACGAAATTCGTGAAAAATTTTTCAAATACATAACGTTATTATTACAAACAGGAAAACATTCGAATAGTAAGAAAGTTTGTTCGAATATAGAAAATAAGCGAAATTGGTAATATATCATCCAAATATCAAATCATATGAAATGTTATGACGAATTTGTAATATAACGTTCAAATATCGAATGCATAATTGTTACATTACTCAAAATATTGAGAAATTTAGTTAAAATATGTATCATCATAATAACGTCGAACACCGAACGAAATTTGTGATACATTGTTCAAATACAGAACGTTATTATTATAAAAAACTAGTAAAACATCATTCGAATATCGAAAGTTACTGTAAGAAACTTTGTTCCAATATAGAATGAAGCGAAATTGGTAATATATCATCCAAATATCGAAGGCTTTTATAACTAATTTTCTTAAATGTCGTTCTAGATATTGCAGACTACAACGGACTTCGTTCAATGTCATTTGAATATAGAATGTTGTTCACAAAAATTGCAACCAAATATTCTATTGTTTTCCACAACTTATCGAAATTTGAAGAATGGGGTGTCATTTCTAGTATTGTCCTCGTCATCTGATCGTGGTTCAAAATAACGAGGTGTTGTTTTCGGATCTTTCCCTTCGGGGTTGATCCCGGACCATCGCCAATTGCCCGTTATGTTGCTCCAGTGCGACGTTAATTCAACTATAAACTAACCATTAATTTATCGTGTAAATTATAAAACAGTAAAGAAAATAGGTGAACGCACATAGAACGTTAGAAAGCAGGAGCATATCATGGAACTTTTTATAATAAGCCCAAGAAATAATTTAAACTCACTTCTCTTTAAATGTTCTCGAATTCCCAAGATAAGAGCACGTGCATAATTCTCTCCTATATCGAAGGTAAGTAGTTAATTAACGACGCACTGGAGCAACACAATGGGCTATGGACGAGGTCCGGGATCAATCCCGAAAGGAAAGATTCAAGGACGCCTCATTATTTTGAACCAAATGACAACACCTGAGCTGGCAACCCACTCCCCAAACTTCCACACCACGCCAACGTTAGGACATATGCGGCCACGACAGATTGAACGTGCACTAGCCCCAGCGTACATGATGGACTTTGGTTGAACCGAGTTTCGAACTCGCAACCCACCAGTTGCTAATCCGTTGCTCTTAAAACTGGGCCTATTCTGATTGAAAGTAGCCCATCTTCTCAAAAGCGAAAGCGATAAGATGAAAATCATCATTATCATTATCACACTAGAGAAATCCAACTTCGCTAATGATCGTACAAGGAACATAAAAGCGCGTGGTTTTGCAAGTGACTCTGAACCGCTCGCTCGAGACGTCCTTAAAGAAAGCATCACAATGCCCGTTCTGCTGCAACGGTCACAGTTAGAGCCATTATGTCCCAAATTAGAGCAGCGAGAAGCTTTTTTCCCTGTTTTCGAATCGGGGGAAAATGAGAACGAAACCGAAAATACCCACGGATGGATCATTGAGCCGTTAAACGTCAATGCCCCGATTCTACTGGCAGAATTAGAAAGCTCTCAATCGCCTTCGCTTCTTTTTTTAGAAAAAGATAACTTGTTTTCAATCGCTTTCCAAACACCTGCTGCAGTAAGTAGTGGTTCTCTTTGATAAATAATGTTCTAACTATTGACTCCTTTCTTTATGGGCGTTTAGTAAATTAATTTTAAATACCGAGTGCATTTTTCATCTCTCTCTTCGCGCACGAGCACGTTTTTCATTTTGCTTTATAGTTTGACAAAAAATTACTAAGATATTCTGATTATATTAAATTTAGAAAATTATTTTTAAATACGGAGGACAATTTTCACATCTTTCTTTATCGTTTGACAGAAAAAACTACTACTAAAATAGCATTTTTTTCTCGTTAGTTACGAACGATATTCTGATTCAATGTTAAATTATACTAATTTAGTAATTTTAGTAAATTATTTTTAAATACCGAGTACATATATCATCTTTCGAAAGTAGATGATATTTGATTTTTGACACATTTTTTTCCTTATCGTTTGACAAAAAAAAATTCTACCGAAGATTGCATTTTTTTTCTCGTTCGTTACCATAGCCCTTTGTGTTGCTCCAGTGCGACGTTAATTGAAATATCTACCTACCTACCTCTTTCGTTACGAATGATATTCTGATTCAACTGTATATTAGAACTTGAGTAGTAATACTCTATCCTTTCCTTATCGTGAGTTTAGTGAATTATTTTAAAATACTGAGTACGAGTATCATCTTTCGAAAACAGGCGATATTCGATTTTCACGACATTTTTTTTCTTTATCGTTTGATAAAAAAATTCTACCAAACATTGCATTTTTTCCCCTTCGTTACGAACGATATTCTGATCGACTTACAACAGAAGCTCATTAACTACCATTTCTTCTGTGACATTAAATGGATATTTTCCTGTTGATGAGAAATGTAGTCATATTGAAATCTGTTTAAAAGATATATGACACTAACAAAATGCTTCTAATTCCTTTTTTTTACCTAAAATCTAATAGTCTTCATACAGCTGTACAGTAGAGTATTATTTTTGTCTGTTAATGAGTTTCTGCTCTAAGTCGATGATATAGTAGTACTTGAAACTAATATAGTATATGATTATCAAATTATTCTTTGCAAGAAAACAAAATTATATATCTAAAAAGAAATGTAATTGTTTCCGATTATTCAAATTATAATAAATTTCATATTTGACTATATTCTTTTTAAAAATAATTTAATTTGCCTTTTCTGTTCGCTTTAAATTCTTAACCTAAAAATCCCATAGAAATTTTAAAAAGTTTTGTTTTCAACTCTGAAAATTTAGCTATAGATATCCGAGTGTCAATGCGAATAATTTTTCTCTGGAAACCTGTTCCAGATTCTTTTAAACTAAATATGAAACAAATCAGTTTATTTCGAATTCTTGGCATAGTCACAAGAAATTGTATTATGTGTAACATGTAATACGAAAAATTTTATAACAAGTTGAAAAATTTATAAAACATTAATAAGCATTATTTTTCAAATCTTACCTTGTAATTACTTGAAGATATATTGTTTCTTTTGAGCTAAAAATAAATTCGCGTATTCTAAAATGGAAGACCAGTAAAAATAAATTCCTATTAGATTTCCCTAAGTGTTGCCATTCGATAAAATATAAAAATGCGATAAAATACGTTGCTGAAAATGTGTGGAATTATCTGCATCAAATGTTCTAATTTTCCAATTAAAATGTCATAATAGTTTCCATAAAAATTACTTAACATATTCTTAGAATATTAAAATCATTTAAAGATTAATATAATTTTGGACATAATTATAATTCTGAGTAACTACGATAAAGAATCGTATTACTTAAAATCGTTTGATGAAATTCATCTGAATAAGTACGATAAAGAAGATTTTTAATGAAACTAATTTAATGAAATACTGTTGAATAAGTATGATAAAGAATTAAACTATGAAGAATCGTTTAACTGAAAATCGTTGATGAAATTCTTCTGAAAAATTAACGATAAGCAATCGTTTTAATTAAACTCATTTAATGAAATCCTGCTGATTAAGTATGATAAATAATTAACGATAAAGAAACAGTTTATTGAAAATCGATTAATTAAATTCTTCTGAAGAATTAACGATAAAGATCGTTTCAATGAAACTCATTCAATGAAATTCTGCTGAATAAGTATGATGAAGAATTAAACTACAAATGATGAGAATTAACGACAAAGATTCGTTTTAATGAAACCATAATTGACTTCGTTACACCTATAAAACAGATATAAAGTTTTTATTTTTAAATCCATGACGGCAAAAAAATAACAATAAGTATAAAAAAACTAAAATTCTTGACATTAATTCTTTCATTGTCTACGGGATAAAAATTAAGTGGCAGTTCCATTCCCACAAACTCGTTTCGTCCTTTTAAAACCTCAGAAAGGCCGTAAACCCAGTTCGGCTACTTTATTTTTTTATATAAATGGCGGAAATTTCTGGATTCGTAACTTAACTCGGATGTGGAGTATGATGGTTGGTTATTTATGGATAACCCGGAAAAGGAAGTAGATAAAATTGGTTCCACAAAAACGAAGAAGGAACATTCGCTTTAAGATTTCACTTTCATCTTTTTCTTGTAGGGAAGTTAAAAATATTTCATACACTTGTCATTAATAAACTACTAAAATAATTCATAGAAATAAAAATAGAAATGCAGGGAAAATAATTATGTTTCATGGAGTAATTACCGATTGTGCAACGTACAGTTATTCCAGCGTTAATAAAGCAAGTTTATAAATTAAATAGACATTTTTAATCGAGTGCATCATTAATTTTCAAACCATTTATCGTGTAAGAAATATCGAAAATAAAATTTACTTACATCATTTGAATGGATGCTATATCTTTTTATGCTTTAAAACTACTAAATGATATTGATAGTTCAATTCGATTAAAATTAATCGATTAAATTGATTTGTTTATTGTTTGATCTTATGAATTACTTGATTTTAAATGGATTCTATAAATGAATTCACAAGTACGCATACTAAAATGTGTTTTGTCGAATTTATACTCTTGAAATTTAATAATCTTGTTACTCTGTTTATGAGAGTATTCAAGAAATGAAAACAAAAGGACGAAATGTCGCGAAATATACACACAAATTCAGCGTGTAGAACGAGTTTTCAAAATGTTATCTTCTCAAACTATTTTACATAACAATAACATTCCATAATTGTCATTAAACACGTAGAAAATTTCAAACCCGGGTTTCATTAAATAAATACATGAACAATTCATAAATAAAATTTTATAAAAAGTACTAGTTAGTCATAATTACTACAAACTAGTAATTATAAGATCGACAAGTAGATTAAGAAACTAGTGATTAATTTCAAGATTTTAATTAAAATTGTGCTTTCCTGCATTTCCCCCATATTGTAAGAAAAACAGTTTTACAGCAAATATTGTTTTCTTATTCGAGTTCGAAAACGCGTAGTTTATGGTATTCGAAATACGAAGAGGCATACAGTTTATGGTGTTCGAATATTAACCTAAATTTTATGTAATATTTGATGACATGTATTAGAAAGTTATACAAAATAAATAAATAAAATCAGCAATAATACCTGATTTTTGTGAACATTCTGAATTTTCTTTACTTATAAATACATGATTCAAGTCCTATGCTTTCTGAATTAACATGAATATTGCAAGCTTAGTTTGACATTTCGTTTTATGTTATAACAAGTAATTTTTAAATTTTAATATTTACAGAATACAAAACAAGATTTTCTTATATATCATGAAACTTTAAGAGCCAGATCTCGAGTTTTAAAATGGTTTTTAATACTTACCGTAGACCCATCAATATACATACAGCTGCGACATTATGTTCTAGGTTTAGCTTAAAATTTCTCGTTTTATCATAAAGCAATTGACAAATTAAACATATTTAACTTGAATCAAATGTAATTGTTATACATTGATTTACTTTTATTGGATCTTGCATTTCATTTAAAACTGATACAGACGTATTCCATTATGGAAGACTTGCTTGATTTTGAGTAACGTTTTTGTCTTTTCCGACCATTATGATTCATAAAACACTTCAAGTTCTCAAAATGCAATGTAATGTTTTGGTAAATGTTGTATAAACAGTTATTGTTTTGGTATTTATATTTATAGCGATTAATTGATAAATTAATTCCCCTTTTCCAAATTTCCAAATTTTCTTCAGCATTTAGAACCTGTTGAAATCAACTCCCCTGGTGGTTGTCTCGACGAGGTATCTAGTCAATAGCAAAACTAACCATATATTGATGGACGAGATTTCACATCATTAGAAGAAAACTGACCAGATCTTGATCTCGTCATCATAAAAAAAGTCGGCAGTATCTTTATGATGAGCTATCTCATCATTATCGAAATTGATCAGACTTGATGGACAAGATGTCTCGTCATTAGCGAAATCTGTCAGATCTTGATGGACGAGATATCTCGTCGAAACCACTTGGAGAGTTAGGTAAAACTAAGGTCTTGTACGACAAGACAGTCGTTATTGGCTAATCCAAAACACAATATGTCGTAATCCGCTATTTTAAAAATGATTTCAGTAACTCCGTCGTCGACAATCGAACGACTGTTTCTGTATTGTAAGTTCACTACGGATAGTTGAATTAACGTCGCACTGGAGCAACACAATGGGCTATTGGCGACGGTCCGGGATGTATCCCGAAGAGAAAGATCCAAGGACAACGCCTCGTCATCAGGTGACTAGGTCACACCTTAGCTGCACTCTCCAAATTTTCACACCACGCCAGCGTGAGAACACTTGAGGCCATGACAGACGGTCAGATTTAACGTGCACCAGCCCCAACGTACATGACGGTCTTTGGTTGGATCTAGTTTCGAACTTGCAACCCTCCGGTTGCTAATCCTCTACTCTTCCAACCGGGCTACCAAGGCCCAGTTCATTATTAAGATAAATCTTGGTATACAAGTATGATTAGACACTAGCTGGACTTTCATACAAATATAATCAAGAAATAATATTGTGCCTTTAAATTACCTACAAATAGCATATTAATTTTCAACTGTTTATGTCAAATGTTCTCGGCATCAACTAAAATAGGTCGCTCGTCATCTGACCGTGGTTTAAAATCACGAGGTGTTGTCCTCGGATCCTTCCCTTCGAGATTGATCTCGGACAGTCAACAATAGTCCGATGTGTTGCACCAGTGCGACGTTTGTTCAACTACCTACCTATAATAGGTCGTTAATAACTATATTTTATAACTTCGAAAGGACTTTTAAGAGTAAACATTGATTTGATGGATGGGGTTTTATGGCGCAAGGGGGCCATATTTGGTCATGCTGCGCCAGACACAAGACATACTGTATCAAGTAATGGACATACACAAACAATGAAAGTTTTAGACACAGAAGAGCGAAATGCACTCAGGAAGGAATGCACCTAACAGGAATTAAACTTGCCTGCTCAGTTGTGACCTCGTCATCTCACCGTGGTTCAAACTTACGAGGTCCTTGGATCTTTCCCATCGGATTCCAGACCGTCTCCAATAGGCCGTTGTGTTGTTCGTGCGACGTTAATTAAAATACCTACCTACTTACCAGAATATTAAAAATTATCATATCAACACATGAAAATTCTCATAAAGGAAAATTTAGGGCTCCGATAGTTGTTGGAATAGAAACATGGGAAAACAGATTTTTCATTCAATTTAAGAATGTTTGATTTCTTGACTTGTATTGATAATAAAAAATGTTTTAAATTTCTGAAAACTCACAAGCATAAAACATCCTTACACTTACGCGAAAATTTACTTAGAATATTTTTAATTTCAGTTATTCCATGAGAAAATAAACCACCAAAAGTGAAGGTCATGAAGTTAGCATGGATGTTCTGCCTGCTTCTTGCAGGTAAGTTGAGTTTTAGTTATTGAATCCCGTTTTAATCTTTGTTTATAGAATACCATTTTAATCTTTATTGAATCCCATTTATTCTTTATTTATTGAATCCCATTTTATTCTTTATTTATTGAATCCCGTTTTAATTTGAATATATTTTAATGTTTATTTATTGAATCCCCTTGGAATTTTTATTTATTGAATCCCGTTTTAATTTGAATATATTTTAATCTTTTTTTATTGAATCCTTTTTTTAATTTGAATTCATTTTAATCTTTATTCCCGTTTTAATTTGAATCGATTTCAATCTTTATTGAATCCCGTTTCAATCTTTATTGAATCCTGTTTCAATCTTTATTTATTGAATCCCATTGAATCTATATTTAATCCCTTGAGAATTTCAATAGCTCGTTGTGTTGCTACAGTGCGACGTTAATTAACTACCTACTTACCTCATGCCGTTATTTTTTAAACATCCAATAAAGCATTTGAATTTAAATTTATAGAAGAGTTCATTTTAAAACGAATTTCAAACAAGTAAATTTCTTATTTTGTCTTTGAATAACTTATTTATTAATTGATAGATGTTAGCTCAGCAATTGCCATATAGATAGAATCAATAGAGTTTTTAAACAAACATTTAAAAACTCTCAACGAAATTTCACGGGAAAATAATACTTTCTTAATATGAAATCTGAATTTCCAACACTGCCTAAAAAGCCAGAAGTATTTTTATACAATCTTAAATTTAATTTGGATTGTAATTTTTGGATTGATATAGTTTGCCAACTTGGCGACCTTCTGTAAAACAAGACATTAGGTAGCCAACTTGGCGAGCACAACATTTTAATAAGTGGGATGCCGCAATCATGGTGAAAATCCAAGACAGAAACGAAATTTGGAGAGTGGGGTGCCAGCTCAGGTGTGACCTCGTCATCTGACCATGGTTCAAAATTACGTGGTGTTGACCTCGGATCTTTCCCTTCGGGTTTGATCCCAGACCATTACCAATAGCCCGTTGTGCTGCTCCAGTGTGACGTTTATTTAAATACCTACCTACCTACCAGCTCTAAGTTGTCTTGAAAATTGTTATATGTAGAATCTAAACTTAAATTGTAGAAAGTAATGGCAAATAATTCTCGTAATATAACACGCAAAACATATAATTAAGATAAAAAAAAACAATTTGTCAATAGACAGAACCCAATTCAATAGTTGAATGTGTGCATTAAACCGATAATGATTCCCAATGATAAAATCTTCGATCGTTACATCAAAGACTCAATAAACAGACTGATCCTGCAGTGGAATTAGAGGGAAACTTTCCTAAAAACACCGTTTGGATGCCAAACAGAGCAAATCGATGCTTTTTCTGGAACTCGGCTCTAATCAGCCCTAAATAAGATACTTTGATCTGATTCTGTTGGCTTTTGTGTGTGAACCTTTCACGGATTGTTAGTCACAGAAATCGAATATTCAAACTTTTTGCTTCAATCAGGGCTTAGTCGAGAACTTTTCTCTCCGATGGTCGGGTGGTTTCTCCTGGTGCGTCGGTGTTATTATGGAACTGATGGTTGGTTGATGGACTCCATCTTGGAGAATGTTCCGACATTGTTTGGTTTTTGTTTGTCTTTGATTAGATAGTTTTTCTACTTTGAACAACTTATCAGAAGCGGTAAGGGCAGGTAGCTAAATTAACGTCGCAACTGGAGCCACCCTTGGGGCTATTGACGTCCAGATCTTCAACGTCTCTTTCGTGCTTAATCAGCACATTTTGTGTTTTAGCCGATTCATTTTGTATCTGAGCTACTAAAATAGGTTGGTACCCAAAGTTCGCCCAGAACCGTAGAATTTCGACATATTGAGGACCCCTCCCCGCACTCAGTGCGCATGCGCAATCGGTCCGAAGGTCATGTCAGGTATGGGCATCCTTTGTCTACATGACGCTATATTTATCTGCTGTATATGTTTCTTCTAGTTCCCAAATCATAAGATAAATCAGTTGTAATGTTTTTTTGTAACGCTCGACTTTCCATGCACGTCTCCCAGTACTGTTCCGAGTTTAAAGACGTGTGTCCTTTCTTTTTAACTTTTTTTACCACTTGTAACAATTTTATTGACCCATTCTGTAGAATATAATCATTTAGAATGATTCGGTTGCTTATTTCTTTAGAATAGAATCCTTTGAAAATATCCCCTATTGCTCCTTTCCTTAGATTAGAATCCATTTGAAAGATTCCATTGCTCCTCTCCTTGTAAAATAAGCCTTCAAGGATTCAACTGTTCCTTTCCTTTGGAATAGAATTCTTCGGAACGATTCAATCGGCCCATTCTGTAGAATGGAATCCTATGGAAATATTTTATTGCTCCTTTCCTTAGAGCATTTCCTTGGAATAGAATACTTTGGAACAATCTCTCTATTGGCCCATTCTGTAGAACAGAATCCTTTGGAAAAGAAAAGTCAAAATTGGCTAGAAGTCATGCAGACTGCAGGTTGCAAGGTGGAATTATGCGTGCTAACCCCTCAGAGGGTTAATTGAATGTTCCTACCTTCCCTTTAAAGTTTATACGGCAAATTTTGAAACACCCATAAAATCCTAAACTTTTCATCCAAACACTTCGATGGTCAACTCTTAAATTCTTTGACAAATTGGTGTATTATATTTGAAGCGTAATATTCTGCTTCCTCACCCAACCCCTACTTGATTGGGGGAAACAGAGGTGCAGGTGTCACGTGGTCAGAGAAGTGACCACGCGACACTGTGAGGAGTCCTTGTAGGTAGTCGGGGTAGAGGAAAGATTAGACAAGGAGTGAGGGAACGAGAGAGCGATGAAGACTATTGGGTATTGCAGACCGATCATAGTTGGTGAGGCTCTTCTCTGGTTTGGTTTTTTGGGTGGTGTTATGGCACAAGAGCCATATTTAGCCATGCTGCGCCAGTCACAAGGCATACAATATCAAGTAATAGACATACACAGTGAGAGTTTTTACCGACACAGAAGAAAGAAATACATCCAGGGTGTAATGCACTTGACAGGAATCGAACCTGCGCCGCTTACAACTCGAAAGTTGCTAGAACAGTGCGCATATCCACTGAGCCCAGGCTTTTCTCTGAGACAAAGACTGTTATTTGTTGTCATTCGTTGTTTTGACGTTTATTCAATAAACGTTTTGTTGAGCTTCAAGTCCTCCGATTAGAATCCTTTTGAAAGATTCTCTTGCTCCTTTCATTGGAACACAATTCTTTTAAAAGATTCTATTGATTCTTTCCTTTGGAATAGAATACTGTGGAACTATTGGTTCATTCTGTTGAACATAATCCTTTGGTAAGATTCTATTGATTGATAAGATCAAAATTGATTAGAAGTCATGCAAACTATAGGTTTCAAGGTGTAATTACCTGTGTCTACCACCTTACAACCCTCAAATAACCCACAGAGGATTAATTGAACGTTCCCTACCTCCTCTTAAAGTTCATACACTAAATTTTAAAACACCCATCAATGCATCTTTAACTTTTCAACCAAACACTCCGATAATCAACTTAAAATATTTGACAAATCGGTTTATTATATTCCTACAAGTCCCTTTATTGGTGTATTATATTCCTAAAAGTTCTACTATGGGTGTATTATGTTCCTACAAGTCCATTTATTGGTGTATTATATTTCTACAAGTCCTACTATTGGTTTATTATATTCCTTCAAGTTTCATTTTTGTCCTTCTAGGAAAGCTGTCAACAGCATCTCCAGCAGATGAGAGCTCCGCAGCTGCTGAATCCGGTGTGGTAAGTATAAGTTCTTTGGCTGTAGACCTCCTCGATATGATGGTGCAGAATTTCATTTATGTCATCAACTTGTACTTGGCTCGACATAGGAAGGGAGGGAAACAACCTTCCGTTGGAGCCAAACAGTGATTGGCGAAATTAGACGGAAACGGTTTGACTCTTCTCATGGTTGTCTCGACGAGGTATCTCAACTTTAGCAAAACTGACCAGATCTTGATGGACGAGGTATCTTATGGAAGAAAAACTGTCCAGATCTTAATATTGTCATCGTCAAAAGATCGTTATTGTCTTGAAGACCAGATACCTGGTCATAAGCTAGGTTGGTCAGATCTTGATGGACGATATATCTTGTCGAAACCACTTGGAGGGTTAACCCTCGTGGTGGTTGGCTCGACGAGGTATCTCATCTTTAGCAAAACTAACCAGATCTTGGACGAGATATCTTGTCGGTAATAAAAAAACTGACTAGAAACCACCGATTTGTCACATCATCAGAAGAAAAACTGACAAGATCTTGATGACGAAATATCTCGTCATTAGCAAATCTGACCAGATCTGGATGGATGAGATATCTCATCGAAACCACTTGGAGGATTAATATAATTTGACACAAAACTATCCAGAAATAGCATCACATATTTATGTTGAATTTTTTGACTAGCATTTTTATTTTCCTTGGCAATAGTAATACAGAAATTTCCGACTAGTACAACTTTAAAGTTAAATTAATTAAAAACGTGCTACCTTAATTTAAAATATTTTTAATTAAACAATAATTTAGAAACGCTCATGTTAGGATTTTGATATCGTTCCCAACTTTTGTACAAATACCCGTTTAGCCTATATGTTTTAGTAAATTTCAATAAGCGTTAAATAATTGAGTTATGATCAAATATTTTGAAGTTAATTTTGACGAAATCTTGTTTTGTTTCATCATATATTATTTCATCAAAAATACCCTGCCGAAAATTTCCGTTGCTGTTTTTATTACTTTAAAGGAAAATGAAATGTAATAAAACTGATTGTTCTATTTTTTTCCCGGCCAGTTCATCTATTTATTCTTCATAAGTACTAAGTAATACGTGTGCATTGGGGCTGGTGCATGTTAAATCAGTCGTGGCCTCAAATGTCCTCACTTTGGCGTGGTGTGGAAGTTTTTGTGTGGGGTGCCAACTCAGGTGTTGACCTGGTTATCTGACCGTGGCTCAAAATTACGAGATGTCCTCGGATCCATGGATGTGAAATATAAGTAGATTAAGCATTGCTATTGAGAGGAGCTTCAAAAAGTGGGACCAACGCGTCGGCTAGTAATCACATGACTGTTCTGTGAAAAATTTACTTGGTTGGACTATTTGGCTTCTTATCGCCTCGTTTGGCGATGTAACATCTTATGTCAAGATAGGTGTGTGAATCCGCATTTCTATAGAGTGGCGACAAAAGTTGTGAAATCGTCACCAAAGTTTACTATCAGACGATCAATCAATGGATCAATCATATGATTGAATGAATGGGCGCCTTCTCCCATCCAGTGGACCAATCAGATGATGGATGTTAGGGTCCACCCAGCAGTCTAAGGGTCACGTGACTACTAGTTTTGGCACATGATCCCGAGTCTCTATTTTTATACTTCCTCTATGCTTGGATCATTCCCTTCGGTACTGACCGTCGTAAATACCCTTTTGTGTTGCTCCAGTACGACGTTAATTCAACTACCTATCTAATTAATACTGGTGTTGACAGAAGAAACTCTCCAGTTTGTTTGTGTCAAAACGTTTAGACATTACCTTAAAGCTCAGGCGAAAGCTTCTGTTTCATATTTTTAAAAATTAAATACTTTTAAAAGAAGAATTTGTCGTCTATTTCAACATCTCTATTTAACCAATTGAAAATGTAAGAATTATTCACAGAATAAAGTCGTAAAATAATTAATGATGAAAACGCTCCGACGAAAAATTTCTATATAATTCTATAATTCTATAGGTATAAAAATTTCTGTAGAATGTGATCTATAGAATGCTATATAGAATTATGACCCGTTTTTCTACAAGCTCTATAAAGTAACCTCTATAGAAAGTCTATAGAAATCTTTACAGAATGTCTGTAGAAACCTCCACAGAATTCTATAGAGATTCCTATAGATAAGTGGTTACTTTATAGAGCTTATAGAAAAACGGTCCATAATTCTATAGGATTCTATAGACCACATTTTATAGAAATTTTTACAAGAATTCCATAGAACTTTTCGTTAGGGACACCACCGTTTATAAACTATGGTTGGAGAAGCCACGAAAACACCACATTGTGTTTCTCGGAATGTTGAGATCAACTCGGTTGAACTTAGGTAATAACTCCAAACAACAATCGAAGTTTCTGGAAAAAATGGCGTGGTACAAAGAAACTTTCACGCAGGTTTATCGGGTGAGGGATCGCCTGACCTCTTGGTCCACGCGGAAGGGGAAAACAAAATGGCGCAAGAACTTCGTGTCACATTTTTTGAACTTGAACTGGAGCTCATATCCACTTGTATCCATGTATGCATGAAAGACGAAATTGAAAAAGAAACATTAAAAAGGTGTTCTTCCGTGTAGAATAAAACATCAAAACAACAATAGAACTCGTCCAGGAAAACATGGCGTCTCGAAATTTGACGTTTGTACATGGAGGAAGACTGTTACGCTACAGAGGACGAGAAACAATGTTGTCGTTCGGTTAGGAATCACTAACTCCAAACAGAATATGACAAAGAACAAACGAATGAAAAATACACGGAACCGTTCTGGAACGTGTTCTGACGAAGAATGAGCTTGTTCCAACAGTCGCAGAACGTGGTTCGAATTACGAGAGTAGCTGCAATACTGTTCAAGATAGTTTGAAAATTACTCGTAGATAGGTTGTCATAGATAGGTTGTTAATTAACGTTACACTGGAGCAACACAACGGGCTATTGGCAACGGTCCGGGATCAATCCCCAAGGGAAAGATCCAAGGACAACGCCTCATAATTTCGAACCACGGTCAGATGACACCTGAGTTGCCACCCCATTCTCCAAACTTCAACACCATGCCAACGTGAGGACATTTAAGGCCACGACAGATTTAACGGACACCATCCCCCATGTATACGACGGTCTTCGGTTCGACCTAGTTTCGAATTCGCAACCCTCTGGTTGCTAATCCGTTGCTCTTCCAACTGGGCTACCGCGGCACCTTAAAATTATTGAAAATGGAACTGTCATAAAATGAAACGGATTTAAAACAGTTTGCTAAAATTCAGTTAAAAGACGAGAAAAATTATTAGAGGTTTATCACGGTTTGTTGTACTACGGTTCTTGGGGATACATTTTTAGGTGTGTACGGGCATCACAACCCCAAGGTACCCGATCTGTCCTCTCTCCTGTTTTACCCTCGCCTAACCTGCTTTTGTTCCTCGCTCGTTGTTGTATTATGTTTGGCACAGCTTGGCGAAATATAGCCCTTGCGCCATAATACTCAGAATTAACCAAACGTTTTATTACGTCAATGTTGACGTTCATGTCGGTTGACGGCATGTTGATATCTTGTCATTTCTTAGAACGTTTAAGTATGTCAATTATACAAATGTACGCTATTAGTAAACCAAATGTCGAAACATTTACAGCGATGAGTAATTTGAAAATCTTAAAAGAATTTTAAATAAACATCGCCTTTGACGTTCCAAGATTGAACAGTACAATTGAGCACAAAATAAATTTAGACTGAAAGAGTAAGGCCCTTACGAAAAAAAATAATTTTCATAAAATTCTATAGACTTCTATAGAACTTTTTTCTATAGAAACGATATTTCGTTTCTATAGAAAAAAGTTCTATTGAATTCTATAGAGAAAATGAGCTCCGATTCTATGGAAGTGTATTTCTATATTCTATGTATTGAATTCTATAGAGAAGTTCTATAGAAAAGTAAAGTCGTGAAACAAAAAAAAAATGAGCTTCTGTAGAATTCTATACAGGTTCTATAGACGTTCTGGATATTTCTATAGAGGTACGAAAAACGAGCCATGATTCTATAGGATTCTATAGAAATTTTTATAGAATTCTTTAGAAATATTTCGTAAGGTAGGGCTTTCTATACCATTTTAAAATCATGAATAAAATAATTCTCCATGCGTCAAAGTAATCTGATAAAATATTAACTTTACCAGAATCTAGAACACATACCTTAGAATAATATGTTGAAAGAAATGTCCTTTAGAATAGATTCAATAAGAATTCATTTATGCATTCGTTCGTAAAGCTTGTGAGTCGTATGTTTAAGTCCCATTCAAAAAATTCAAAGGTCAGTAAAAAATTGCCCAATAGAACCACACTCAGACATTCCAAACTTGCGAAAGAGCCACCAAAAATAGACAGTCGTGAAATTCTAAAGCGAAAATTTACGCTTCGTGACATTTCCTCCATTTTTATCTCCTCTTGACGGCCACTGCGACACAATCATAGAAATCTCTCCCAACAATCTTAATCTATTGTTTCGAAGAAACCAAACTTTCTTTTTTGATGACCACGATTGCGACAGACGGACAGACACGACCCACTTTAGAACACTCAGCACGTTCGAAGAATCAATTATGGGTCATTCCGCGAGGGAGTCTACTTTGGGAACCTTTGTTCCTGGGTAGCCATTTTAATTCCGACGCCATTTTCATGCGGCCATTTTCTCTCAAATTAAAAAACAACAGGAGACATGATTTCGGGCGAAGTGAAGAGAGCTGTGTTCTACATCTCAGATTGGCGATTAAACAAAATGGCGCTCTTCCTTCCGTTCTGCTGGCATTGTTCTTTTGTTCTTCCAGTTCTTATCGACGCCATTATGCTTTCGGACTCGTGGCTTTCATGTTGGTCAAGGCACCCAACTGTACTTGAACAGGAGATCGTGTCATTGCACAGTGGGTTAAAGCAATAGAGGAAATATAAAAGTAGAGTGAGCAATGGTGACCTTTTTATGTGCCCAGGATCATGTGACCAAAACTATCAGTAACGTGACCCTTAAACTTCTTTCGTTTGCTGACTGGAAAAGAATATTTGTCGTCTGATTGGTCCACGGCTCGAGAGAAGACACCCATCCATTGATTCATCATCTGATTGGTCATCTGATAGTAGTAGACATTGGCGATTTCACCACTTTTGTCGCCACTCTATAGAAATGCCATTCACACACCTACCCTGTCATAAGACGTTGTATCACCAAACGAGGAGATAAGATGCCAAATCGGCCACACAAGTCAATTTTTCATAGCCTAACCTTTTTGTGCCCAGGATCATGTGGCCAAAACTAGTAGTAACTTCACACGTAGACTACTTTCTTCTGCCGGGTAGTAACGAACATTCATCATCTGATTGATCCACGGGATGGTAGATTTCGCCCATCCATTGGCCCACACAACATAATAGACTGACGATTTCACCATTTTCGTCTCAACTCTATAAAAATAAGATGTTATATCGCCAAGCGAGGCAATAAGATGGTCAAGTCCATTTTTACAGAGCAGTCATATGACTACTAGTCGATATGTTGGTCTCACTTTTTGAAGCTCCTCTCAATAACAATGCTCAGTCTACTTATATTTCACATCTATGGTTGAAATCTCAAAATTTAAGAATCAAATTTATTCAGGTTATATTTAAAATTACGACTTATTAACTATGCATAATGATTAATAGCATATTTTGTTGACAATAAATGCACTTTTTCATACCAAATTAATTATCGCTGTTTCATAATCACTTCGTCCTTCACTGAAGTTGTCTGATGTTGCACTTTTGTCTATCAAAACTGACATCTGTCGCGTATCAATGGTTATTTTTCTTAATGGTCAAAGTATCAATGTTGATGATATTTGGATTTATTATTTTTCTTAGTACTATTTTTACTTCACATCACTATTGTAATTCTTTGCTAAATGTATTCGTATAAAATCTACCAATCGGTTAAAATTGTAACGCCTCTGGTTGTAAACTTGCTTGCACCATTTATTGCAACAAAAGCTACCAAAGTAAAATTTTTAACTAGTTATTTGGTTGATTGAGTTTTTATGGTGCATGTGCCATATTTTGCCATACTGAAAACAATACATACAATAAAAATAGCCCCTTGAGGAGAGTTATTGGAAAAAGTAAAAAATATTGTATTAACAACTCTTTATTACAATCAAAATCTTATTTACTTGAAACAAGATTTGAATTAATACAATTTTAATCCGTGGTTCAAAATTACGAGACGTTTTCCTGGGATCTTTCCCTTCGGGATTGATTCGGACGGTTGCTAATACCCCTTTGTGTTGCTCCAAGGCGACGCTAATTAATTGCCATAAAAAGTACCATGCCAAAACATTTTGCAAGGAAGAAATAAAAGTCATTAACCCTCCACGTGGTTCGACTAGATATCTCATCCATCAAGATCTGACTTTGCTAAGATACCAACAATTACATCTTTATGACGAGGTATGTCGTCATCAAGATATAGCCGTATTTTGATGATGATGATATCAAGATCTGATCAGTCTTCTGATCACGAGATACCTCGTCCATCAAGATCTGATTAGTTTTACTAATACCGAGATATCTCGTCGAGACAACCAATAGGAGGGTTAAACCCAGTTTTCCATTGTTTATTTCTCGATGAGCACAATATATCTGCCAAAATATTAATCCCCGTTATTTAAAAAAAGTTATAGAGTAGAATGGTTTAGTGTAATGCATGTGTATACTCCTTTATAAGTATTGAAGGCAGAATCTCCAATCTTGGCCATTGTAACGGAAACCTAATTAAGAAAGTATTTAATTTTCAAATTTTAAATTCAAATTTCTTGTCAAGATCTTCAACGTCTGTTTCGTACTTAATCAGTCCATTTTATGTTTTAGTCTTTTTGTATCTGAGTAACTAAAATTCCTACTAAAATGGGGTTTAAGAGGAGATTTTTTTTGTTTGTTTGCTACTATATATTATAAAAATTTCTGTCACTATTTCAAAAATGCTCTGACTGTGGAAATCCTGATTATCCCTCCGGTGGTTTTTCGACTAGGTTCCTCGTCACATCTCGTCTAGACCAGATCTAGACGGACGAGATTTCTCGTCATTAGAAGAAGACTGACCAGATCTTGATCTCGTCATCACCAAAAAATCAGCTCTATCTAAATCAGCAATATCTTCAGTAATATCCGTCGTGATCTGGTCAGGTTTGCTGATGGACGAGATATCTCGTCCATCAGCAAAAACTGACCAGATCTTGATGGACGAGATACCTCCATCAAGATCTTAATGGAAAAAATTTGTGAGATCTTAATGAACGAGACATCTCGTCAAAACCACCAGGAGGGGTAAACCACTCTTCTCATCCCACCCGATGATGCAATAATAACTTAACATGACACCTTATCCTGTATTCTCTCGACATTTTTGCCTGCTCCCCAGGGTTCCAGTTACATGATGGCCTTTCCCATGGACGACGACCAGATCGCGGAAGAGAGCGCACAGGAGGCCGTCAAGATGATCGCCGAATCCCTCGCCGGCGACGACGACAACGACGACGAGGACGAAAAATCCGAGGACACCACCTCCGAGGACAAGAAGGAGGACACCACCGAGCAGCCCGAGCCCATGAGGATCCTCCAGGCCGAGCTGGACGCTGAGGAGGAGGCCGAAAAGCCCTCCCTACCCCAGAGGCCTTTCTTCAAGAGGCCTAAGATCGATGAGTTGAGGAAGATATTGGGGTTCCCTGAAGGCCCTACCTCAAAGTCAAAGCCTATCCCACAGGAGAAGCCTAAGGTGTTCCAGGGCCTGTTTAGCAAGCCTAAGCCTAAGTTGGAGGTGACAACCCAACAGTCGCCTTTAGGAGGCCTGCAGTTTAATCTTAGGAGGGAGGACAGAATGAGGCCTTTTGGCTTCCCAATGCTGCCTTTGAAGAGGGATGACGGTTTCAGACCTTTTGGCATCCCGGATCTAGTCCAGGCCGCATCCAGTCTCATCCGAAGGGCCATCGTTGACGACAGCAGTGACAACGACATTGATAAGGATGACAGCGAGGATGACAACGAAGCAGAGAACGATCAGGAGGAAGAGGACGACGACTCACTCATGATCGTGCCCATCCCCGATTCGAAAGAGAGCACTACTCCCGAGAGACCACCTCTGTTTCGTCGATTCCCGATCCCATTCCCATTCCAGAAACCAGCTCAGTCCCAGAACAGACCTCGACTGCCTTTCCCACCTCTGACACCTGTTGCCTTCTTCCTCCCGATCGCGCAGCAGATCATGCAGAACATTCGACACTCCCAGCCCAGATCCCAACCCCCGATGATGCACCAGAACTTCATCCCCGTCCAGACCCAGGTGCCCATCATCCCCATCCATCACCCCATGCAGCAACAGCAGCAGTTCATCCCCATGCAACAACAGCAATTCATTCCACTCCATCACCCGATCGTACCCCAGCAGCAGCAGTTCATGCCCTTCGTCCACCTCCCCCAAGCTTCCATGCATGTGCCTGTACTAACACACATTCTCCCTAACATGCAGCAGCGACCCCTCATGCGCCAAATGCCCCGCAGAATGCCCGTGCACGCACCCCAGCAACAAATCCAAAGACGCTTGCCCCTCCCCAACCCCATGACCCCACCCCAACCACACCCATTCATGCAACAACAGCTCATCAACCCCATGCTCCGCCGCCCAATGCAACAACACGCCGCCAACACCCGCCCCATGCCCCGAATGGTCCGCCCACCCATGCCTCCTGTCCACCCCGTCCTCTTCATGATGCCCCTCCCCCAGGCCCAGCAGCAAATCCCCGTCTTCCACAAGCCCCAGTTCCACCCCATGCCCCAGCAGCACATGACCATCCTGCCCCAGCAGCGCCAATTCATGCACGTCCCCGAAGAGCAACAACAACGTGTCATCTTCGTCCACCCCGACCAGGAAGACCAGGACGATGACCAGGAAGTCCTGATCCTGGTCCCCAGCGACGAGGTCGAGGTTGCACAGAGACCACCCCTCATGCCACCCCAGTTCATGAACCACGCCCCTTCGATGATGAGTCACGCCCCTTCGGTCAACCCCCTTCAAAGGATAAGACTCCTCCGCGACCTCCTAATGGCCAGACAAGCCAACCGCCAAGCAATGTCACCTCAGAACCGAGCCGCCAGAGTGGTCGAGATCGTTCAACAGCAGCTGAGGATCTTCCCCGCCCACCACCAGCAGCCATTCGTCCACCCACAGAGGGCGGAGCCCAGCGAGCTCCACCCAGTCTACGTACCATACCCAGGTCCGCAGTAAGAGAAGAGTGACAACAGAGGACTTGGAAAATCCTTCTGATCTGGTGGACTTAGCATCTCAATCCAATTCCATCGTCGTGAAACTCATTTGAATATTGGTTGTCTTGGATTAATTTGACAGCAGGGATGTCGGGTTAATGGAATGTGATACCTCATTCTCCATTCGAACGCAATCGAAATTATTTGTTCCACACCATTCCATCTCATCAATTCGAAGATTAGGACAAGCGTGTACCACCTTGTCAAGCGATTGCAAATAAAGAATACATGCTTCTCTTTGGAGGTCTCACAAGGATCGCAAGGATATAAAAAAAATTCCGTGTATATAATCCCTAACCCTCCTGGTGGTTGTCTAGACAAGGTATCTCGTCATTAGAAAAGAATTGACCAGATCTTGATAGACGAGATATCTTGTCATTGGTAGAACAATGACCAGATCTTAATCTTGTCATCTTCAAAAATATTAATCTGATCTTGATAGACGAGATATCTCATCATTAGAACACCGACCAGATCTTAATCTCGTCATCATCAAAAATATTGATCAGATCTTAATGGACACGAGATATCTCTGAATTAAAATAAAACAGACAAGATCTTGATCTCGTAATGGTCAAAATATCGTCAATATTTTGTTGACGATATATCTAATCATGATGGACAAGATATCTCTTCGAAACCACTTGGAGGGTTGAAAAATGCAGAAGCTATGAAATTAAGATTAACTCAAAATAGTTTCTGAAATTTCAATTCCAGCATCAATTTGTACTTTCTAATCTGGCATCCCTGTTTAAATGAATTAAAAAACAATTTCTAAATTAATAAACGCATAAATTAATTCCTAAAATCTACATATAAATCCAATTGTAAATATGAAACGACGTTACAAAATAAAGACACTATCAAAAAATTAAATAATTCAAAAATTTATATCTTGATATACGAGTCTGGAGTATTAAAGCCGATTTCACGATGTTTTCTATAAGCCAGCTAAGCAATATACACAAAATGAACATTAGAAAAAACAATACCTAATGCAGAAATTCAACATAAAAACAAATTTGTAATCAATGCAAATTTTAAATTTCGATTCTTGAAAAATTAAGAAATTTTCTAAATTTTAACATTTTCTCTATAAATTATTTTAATCCTAGTACCTAATTCAGAAATTTATAATCGATACAATTTTAAACTTTGACTCGATTCTTGAAAAATTAAGAAACCTGAAGAAATTTTTTTTAATTTAAAAATGTTCTCTGTTGATCATTTTAATCCTAGCACCTAATCCAGAAATTTAATATAAAAACACATTTATGATCGACACAAATTTTAAATTTCGACTCGATTCTTAAAAAATTAAGAAGGAATTTCCTGAATTTTAACATTATCTGTCGATTACTTAAAATTTTTCTTTATTTTATCAACGTAACGTCGTGTTTTAACTTTATAGTTTGAAAAATAAGTCATTTAATTTTGCTTTCCAACAAAGTGCAATAATCCAAATCGGAAAGAATCAAACTATTCAGTTCTGTACAGTTCACAATAATTGTGAATATAAAACAGGAAAATTTAGCTCAGTTATATTTTAATTGTACAACACACTTGATAAACCAAATTCATTTTTATCAGAATACAATGGCAACGCACATGATTTAGACTTAGAGACATAAACCTCCACGTACAGTGGATGACGTCACTTCACGGGTAGGCAAGGGCTCGAGCACTTGCTACTCAAATCATTCTATTCAATCAAGAAGTTCTGTAAATTTTCCTTCGCACAAGTACTCCTGTGTGGAAAGTATCGTGGAGAATGTATTTTGTAAAATAAATTTCTTTTTATTTTCTCATAATTGTTGGCTTTTATTTTGTCTGTCTTCATTCACTTCAATAGCAGACGCGGTAGCCCGGTTGGAAGAGTAAGATTAGCGACCGGAGGATTGCTAATCCATTACTCATCCAACTGGGCTACAGCAGCCCGCTAGAGCAGTGGAACTTACCGATAGGTGGGTAATTTGGGTTTCATGGCGCAAAGTGCACCAAACGCAAGATAAAAAGAAATAAAATCAATGTAGATTATATAAAAACATTCTAAAAGGATAGATATAACAAGTCAAAGGATAGATATATAACAAGAGAGATATAACGATATTTACATAATCCAAAAATTGGTTTTAAGATTTTTTTTAAAATCAAGTCATGGGTAATGTAAAATTCAAGACTTTGGCGTCACAAAAATGAAAGTAGAAATTGTTATTGAAACAGCATTATGATGGAACTCTATGATCAAAAATATGTTGATCAACAACATGACGTACAATTAAAAAAGTATGGAAATGTAGGTTATAAATACCGTGATGGATAAAGGCACGATATTGACTTTGAAAATCTAATGTTACTTCAAGAAGGGAAAAGCGTTGGATGGATTTTCCCCAATAAGGTCTGTCATCTCACCGTGGTTCACAATTACGTGTTTTCATCAGGGAAAAATCCATCCTAATTGTACGTTAAAAACATTTATTACGAACACACAACACATAGAAATACACGGCTGGTTGCCAGATCAATGATAAGGCATATCCTTACCCTCCAATATCCGTTCTAATCTAATCTCTCCCTCGGGGAGGGGAAATCTTTTGGGATCCTCTTGGGGATTTTCATCCCAAGTTGGAACAGTGTTGTCCTTATATCTTTCCTTTGGGGATTGAACCCGTCACCAATAGCCCGTTGTGTTGCTCCAGTGTGACGTTAATTAAAATACCTACCCCAATAAGGTTTGCAAGTTTAAAATTTAAAAAATTTCAACTCTCACCCAACGAAAAGGGCCGTGGTAGAAGAGCAACGGATTCGCAACGGGTTGACTTTTATTTTATAAACCGAAAACATGGCGTCACACAAGGTACATATGATGAACATACACACCCAAGGAAAGTTTTAACGGCACAGAAGACAGAAATACAGAGGAATCCCCATAGGAACAACATTGAGTGTAATTACGATTGTGGTACGCAACTCAGATTGTTTTACCAGTATTGATGGAAAACATTTTTTTTTTCAAAAAATTGTTTAACCAGTCTGTTATATTTGAAGAATTTAAATTCAAAAATTATGTTTTAATTTATTTTTTAACTTCTTTCCGATGTGTCAATAATTTATAAATATTTGACCAATGATATGAAATGATTAAAACCAACAAATTTTGGGAAACTTATGCATTGTTAGATAGGTAGTTAATTAACGTCGCACTGGAGCAACACAAAGGGCTATTGACGACGGTGTCGGGAATCCATCCCGAAGGGAAAGATCTGAGAATAACACCTCGTCATTTTGAATCGAGGTCAGATGACGAGGTAAACACCAGAGCTGGCACCGCACTTTCCATACTTCGACACCACGTCATATTGTAAAGAAACGAGTGTATTCAATGCGAAAAAAGGAAATGAAAAACCCAGTGATAATAAGCGTGTTATTTTGCTACTAAACGAGTAGGCAATCCCCACTGTACCGTAAGGTTTGGTTCGTGAATACTCGGTAACCTCTAGATCTCTCCACACTTGGATTTAGACTTCTTTGTATCATTTTGTTCGTCTTGAACTGCTTTTTCAACCCGTTTACGTTTCCTATGCCGCTATTGAACTTTAGTGTGATATTTTGGCTTCATCGACAAATTACCACTTTCCACTGCACACAATTTTCATATAAATGGTTTAAACTGTCAACTAGTCAAATGGTATTGTAGAACTCTTCAATTCAAGCAAGCACTCGCCTCGATTAGAACTGAAGTTACAGCGGTTAAACAGGTCAGCGTGTGCCCAAATGTGACTCATTTTCCCCACCACGTGGTACAAAGGTCAGAGGGGGAGTGGATTAGTGGTCGACTGGTCGACACGGCCCACCTTCCTCTACACGATGGTAGGTCATTTATCCCCATAGGCTGATTCCCCATGGAGTTATGGGGCTTTGAGATATCAATACTTTTCGTGACGCAAAACTTTCAGCCTATGACCCCCATGCATGTGTCTTAGACCCCGGACCGATTTTAAAGACGTATTCACGTCCAAAGTGTTATTTTACTACATGGTATCCGGCAACGCCAAAATTAATTCTTCATTTTCTAATTTCGTAATTATTTATTTTGTGCAAAATATCGCTAGACGTGCATTCATTTCTTCGCTGTATGTGTGTTTCGACAAACTTCCCATAAAGGTGATTGATTAAATACATGATGTTTGTAGAATTCCGTTTTATAAAAATAAATCAAGCGTATAAAACAAAACGCTTTAAAATAAACCTGTAATGTCTTACTTTAAAAAGTGTAGTTTGTGTAGTTGAATTAACGTCACACTGGAGCAACATAACTGGATATTGGCGACGATCCGGGATCAATCCCGAAGGCAAAGGTCCGAGGACAACACCTCGTTGTTTTAAACCACGGTCAGATGACGAGAACAACGCCTAAGTTGGCACTCCACTCCCCAAACTTTCCCACCGCTCCAACGTAAGGACATTTGAGGCCACGACAGATTTAACGTGCACTATACAAGACGGTCTTCGGCTGAACCGAGTTCTGAACTCACACCCCTCAGGTTGCAAATCCGTTGTTCTTCCAACCGGGTTACTGCGTCCTAATTTTATAACGAATTATTTATTTTGCGCGAAATATGCACGGATTCATTTCTGGGTGGTATCTGTTCATTTCGACAAACTTTCCGTAAAGGTGATTGATTCAATACATGATTTGGGTAGAATTCCGATTCATAAAAATAAAGCAAGCGTATAAAATAAAATATTTTAAAATAAGACGGTAAAATGTCTTATTTTACAAAGAGGGTAATGATGAAACAAAGTACACTGCTGGCCACCCAAATTGCAACACCAAGAAAGACAAGAGATATCACAAAAAAATTTATTTTGTAGATAACATGTTGACCAAGTATCAAATGATTAAATTTATAGACTTCTGTGATGTGTGGTTCCTGCCAAAATCAGTAGCCAGAGTAGCCGCCATTGTTGGAGATCACCGCTGCCACACGCCTCGGCAGTGATTCAAAGAGACTTTGGATGTGTTCTTGGGGTACAGCAGACCAAGCAGCTTCCACACGTTGCCAAAGTTGATCTGGTGTGGCAGCTGGGGATGTATTCTGGGTCAATCGTTGAGCAACCATGGACCACATGTTTTCTATCGGCGAAAGATCCGGAGAGCGAGCTGGCCAGGGAAGCAATTCAATCTGGCGATTGACGAAGAACCCTTGGACAATGCGTGCCACGTGTGGTCGCGCATTATCCTGTTGAAATATGGCTGTGGGCAAGCCCTGAAGGTAAGGAAGGACAACTGGCTCCAACACCTCGGAGATGTAGCGCTGGCTGTTTAAAGTACCGGCAATGCGTACTAGAGGAATGCGAGAGTGATATCCAATACCGCCCCATACCATAATACCCGGTGCAGAACCAGTGTGGCGGTGCATAACGCAGCTGTTCAGCATCCTCTCTCCACGGTGTCTCCAGACTCGAATCCGACCATCGTGGTGTTGCAGACTGAAGCGTGACTCGTCAGTAAAGACAATTTCATTCCATTCTGCCGTCCACATCCTTCTTTCATCGCACCATTGGCGGCGGAAACGTCTGTGGTTCTACGTCAAGGGTAGACGAAGCAATGGACGTCTTGCGGACAGACCACTCTGCTGTAAACGGCGTCGAATGGTACGCGCAGACACTGGATGATGCGGTGCAGACTGAATGTGCTGTGCTATGGTTCGTGATGTGGCTGAGCGATCCGTCACTGCCATACGCACAATATGCCTGTCATCACGTGAAGTGGTGCACTGAGGTGGATGCTATCGAACACGTTGGTCCGTCGTACCCTCCTGCACCAACGATCACATATCCGCATTACAGTTGTTTGGTTTCGTCCAACACGACTACCGATTTCCCTGAAAGATAATCCACAATCTCGGTAGGCCACTAACCTTCCTCTGTCGAACTCGGATACTTGATCAAAAGATGATCGCTGTTTTCTACGAGGCATAATTGATCGTTTTTTTGAAAAACCACAAGAAAAACACAATTGCCGTACTTGAAATCGTCGAAATCTCCAAGCCTTAAATAGCGCTTTGAAGTGGCGCCACAGGCGCGCGTGATGTGCGTCTGCGCTGAAATTCTAATCATTTGCATATCTCACCTCCGCTAATGCATGTTGTAAATTTCATATTATTTGCATGCTTCCTTCAGGGTGTTGCATTTACGGTGGCCAGCAGTGTATTTTAAAGTGAGATAGTTAAAGTTGAAGATGAAATAAGACGTGTAGCCACACGAAGTAATTCAATTATTCTTTAACGTAGGTTTCCATGACAAGGGAATTAAAACCAGTAAACCTTACATTTGTTTTTCAAATTATATTATCAGACCAGCTGTACCGGGCCACGCGTTGCTGTGGCTCATCTGGTTAAATAGAAAAGAAAGATTGCCATTGTGCATTCATCCCAAACGATACTTTTCCCATGCTGGATGCTTTGGAAATGTTACACGTGGGGGATTCAATGAATTGCATGTCAAATGGCAATTTCAAAGCGGAATGAGCAGTTCTTCCACCTGGTATCAAAGTCGCAGCTATTCCGGACGACGCAAGTGCTAAGGCAATGTGATTTTGGGATCTGATTGCGGCCAGTTTAATTAGGAAGGTTTTACAAGTTCCTCCTGGCGTTACATTTTTATTTATATAGCTAAGTAGACTAAAACATGCGCGTATTCGAATGCAACGTTGTGGCAAAATTTCAAGGCAATCGGTGAAAAATTTGGGGAGATTTTGCGTTAGGAACAAACAAACATTACATTTTTATTTATATAGATTGCATTGAAAGCCGTACTCAATAGTCAAGAAACATCACTCTGAATAGGTACGTAGTTTCCATTCGGATAACGGATTAGACAAAACAGACACAAAGGATCGACTTAAAACTGCATACCCGTTGGAGTGAAACGAATTTTAAATAAAACGTTGCTGATCTTAGAACAAAATCAGTTATAAAATATTCAAACTAGGACTTATGAAAAGCAGGCAGTTTTTGTCTGAAGTGACAGAAAATCGATTTATGGTATTTTTAATTGACATCGCGCTGGAGCAACACAAGGGGCTACTGGCGGCGGATCCATCCCCAAAGGAAAGATCCGAGGACAACGCCTCGTCATTTTCAACCACGGTCAGATGACGAGAACAACACCTGAACTGGCACTCCACTCTCCTAACTTCCACACCACGCCAATTTGAGGCCACGACAGATATAACGGGAAACAGCCACCGTGTACAGGTCGGTTTTTAACTGGATCTAGTTTCGAACTCGCAATCTCCGGTTCGAGGGGCCGTCGTGGCTCAGTGGGTATGCCCACTGCGCTAGCAATCTTCGAGTTGTAGACAGCGCCGGTTCGATTCGTGTCAGGTGCATACTTCTTTGGGATGTATTTCTCTCTTCTGTGTCAGTACAACTTTCATTGCATGTGTGTCTATTACCTGATATTGTATGTCTTCTGTCTGGCACAGCATGGCCAAATATGGCGCCATAAAACCCAAAAGCCAATCAACCCTCCGATTCTAAAAATGGGAACTGCTTGACTAATGAAAATTTAGAATAAATTTTGTGCTTGGCTCTACTGCAAAATCGAACCCAATATTAAAACAATTGTTAAACCAATGCAATATCACACATCAAATTAAAAGAAGTCAGAGTGAATCTTTATGGCCCTTGATTTTAACAAGTCTGATTTAACTCTTTGGGGTTAGGTGGGTTAAAAACTGTCCCATCTTTTTTTTGCTTAGCTTTTTATGCATGGTGGGATATTTTTTAATCCACCTCGAAAAGTTGAAATGACTCGTAATCATACAGTTTAATATATTTTATTTAAAGTTTTTCATTGAATTGGCGATGCTATGAACTAAAGCTAAATGGTGTAAATAACTGAAAACAAAAATTTACACATGTCAAAATGCATTAGTAAGTTGTTGACACTGTTGTGATTAAAGGTTGACGAATTGTGTGGTGTAGTGAATTTTTGTTTTTCATAACGGTAAATGTTTTTTTTCGCAAAATTTATTGAGTGAATGAATCGTTTTATAATACAAAAATGTTATTTGATGTTTTATACTAATTTTGAAGGTGAATAAGTGAATAAACAATTCTATGCAACTTGGGTTTTTTTCTTTAAAATTGTGTGCCTTAAAAACTTAAAAGATATTTCTAGTCGCCAAGGTTGATAAATAGTAGCAAAAAGGCGCCTGTTGCAGCCCTGTGTAATGCAGTTCAATAATTATTTACTTCTCGTATCATGGTACCATTCGCTACAAATTCTCTTCTTTACGGTTCTTTGTACGACTTTCCACGCTTCATTCCACTTTCTCTTTCCGATTCGACCCGAATCTTTCCATTCCTCAGGGCATTCTTTCCTCCGGAAGTGAGTTCGACTTGCAGGACACCAACCCCTGACCCGTTCCAAGAGCCCCCGGGGTCATTCGAGGCACAAATCGCTTGGGCTGCGAGTTCATCGAGAAAGAAAGGGGGCCGCGGAAGCCCGGTTGGAAGATTAACGGATTAGCAATGGGAGGGTTGCGAGTTCGAAACTCGGTCCAACCGAAGATCGTCATGTACACGAGGGGTTGGTGTGTTAAATCTGTGGTGGCCTCAAATGTTCTCACGTTGACGTGGAAGTTTGGAAAGTGGTGGGACAGCTCATGTGTTGACCTCCCCTTACGAAAACATTTTATAGTTCTATAGAACTATATAGAGAAACGAAACTTCGTTTCTATAGAAAAGAATTCTATGGAGAACACGAGCTCTATAGAGAAGTCCTATTGAAAAGTAAAGTAGTGAAAGAAAAGTAATTAGCTTCTATAGAATTTAATAGAGGTTTCTAGAGGTATTTCTAGAGAAACGAAATTTCGAATTCGAAATTTCTATAGAAAAAGTTGTATAGAGATTTCTATAGAGAAAACGAGCTCTGATTCTATAGAAAAGTAAATTCGTGAAACAAAAGAAGTGATCTATAGAAATCTATAGAGGTTCCTATAGATATCTATAGAGATTTATATAGAGGTTACTTTATAGAGCGTATAGAAAAATGTACTATAGAAATTTTTCGGAAGGGTCGTCATTCGACCGTGATTCAAAATTCGAGGCGTAGTCCTTGGATCTTTTCCAACGGATTCCAGACTGTCGCCAATAGCCGTTGCTCCAGTGTGACGCAAATTCAACTACCTACTTACTCAGAATAAGAATTTTCAACACTGGGCGCAGTATAATTCTGAAACTACTAAACTTTATTAGATGCAATTTAGAATGAAGTTGAATTACCATTCGAGCTTCAAATAAAGCCGAAATTTTGCTCTACAATTAAGATCTTTATTCAAAAATTTGAATAAATATGAGAGAAATTTTTCTAAACTCTAAATTAGTGAAATATTTTTTCTTTATTTCATATTTTTGCGTTACTTGGGTTATATTTTTTGGTTTTAATAAAAAAAATCTAACAGGGATTTAAAATATAACAGGAACAGGATTTTAAAATATTAGTACTCTGGTACTCATTTCAATTATTTTGGCAGGCAATCTGTGAGTTGAGTCAGAAAATTGCTCGCAAGTTGCTCTTGTAGATTGAGTTTATGTAACTTCGAATAAATTTTTTTTGTATTTAGTATCTAGTGTACAGTCGCGGGGAAAAACGAAACACCCCCTTTATTTCGAGCACTATTCATGTAGAGTAAATTAAAAGATATTATTCAATAGGAAATAACGTCCTCTATAAATTCACATGCAAAACAAATTGTATGAGGGGACGTCTTTAGATCAAATTTTGCACGAAGAACAAAATTTTCAATAGAAACACCATGTTTCGGTGCCATAAACAGATTCTGCATCTTTAAATTAGTATAAATTTGAAATTTCATGACTTTACTATCTTTATATTCGGAGATATTCAATCTTAAATGAAAATTTCAGAGATCACCTCCACATTGAAAATCGCTATTCGTAGATTGAGATTAATTGTAGTTATAGGTACACGAATTTCAAATTTTAACTCTATTTCAAACGCATTTGGAAGCGCGTACAAAATGATCCGGAATTATGAAATTATATTTATTTTGCAAGTGCAAACGACCCGAGAATTATTATCCGAGGTTTGTCAGACGTTTTTAAACTTTTAGTTGCCCCCTAAAATCGTCATAATGAGAAAAATTTAATGTAACGCAAAAACTAACCATTGGAATGAGCTGAAATTTTGCATGTTCATACTGGAAGACCTGAATCGATTCCTATCAAAATATAGTAAGGTTCCAATTCTTAATTTTTCAAACATTAATTTAATAATTATTGCATACTAAAAATTATTTTTAAAATAAAATATTAGGTGGATTTTGTTTCGGTTGTTTAACAATAACATGATACAAAATATCAGCTCTGTAGAGATATTATTTAGGAAGATGATATCGTTAGAAGTCTAAGAAACTGATTTAATATTAGGAACTCCAATCTTTCTGTACTCATAACTTCGAAACGGTAAAACCTAATGACATGAAATTCGGTATCTGAAGTTAAATTATGATATAGATTCGAAATTGTGTGTCCCCAAATAGTGGGTTTCCATTGGAAATTATGAAGTTGGTGCTCAATTTAATATGAAGACGGTCCCTTATGAAAATTTTATGCATTTGAATTTATAGAAGACGGTTCCTTATGAAAATTTCATGCATTTGAATTTATAGAAGACGGTCCCTTATGAAAATTTTATGCATTTGAATTTATAGAAGACGTTAGTTCCTGTCGAACGCCTACTTTAAATTTTCTGTACTGTTAAAATTGCTCGAATGAAGGGTAATGGGGTTTTTTCCGCGACTTACATTAATACTGCATAGAGTTTGATTTGGATAAGCAGCAAACTTTAGGAGATACATTTCATTGAAATTATGCTGTTTTTTTTCCTCCTGAATTTAAAGGTATGGTCACCTTAATTGCGATGGGACATACAGAACAGATAGAATTTCGATATATTACAGACCCCCTCTCCACGCTCACTGCGCCTGCGCACTCGTTCCGAAGGTCACGTGAGGTATGGACATCCTTTGTCTACTCTACGCTATATTTATCTACTGGTTGTATCTTCTAGTTCTGAAATCATTCGACAGGACAATTGAAAACGCTAGACTTTTTATCCATGCCTCCCAGTATTGTTTCGATTTTAAAGACGAATACAAGTCAAAATACCTTTTCGATGCATATTCTACTTATAAATTTCTACAGAGAAACGAGCTCTCATTCTATAGAAATGTATTTCTATAGAATTCTATAGAGAAGTTCTATAGAAAAGTAAAGTGAAACAAAAGAAACGAGCTTCTGTAGAATTCTATAGAGGATTCTATAGACATTTTCTATAGAGATTTCTATAGACTTTAAATAGATTACCTTATTGACCTTATAGAAAGATGGGCAATAATTCTATAGGATTCTATTGGCCACATTCTATAGAACTTTTTTATAGAATTATATAGACCATATTCTATAAAAAATTTTATAGAATTCGGTAGACCACATTCCATAGAATTTTTTATAGAATTCTGTGGGCCACAATCCATAGAATTTTTCATGGAATTCTGTAGACCATATTCCATAGAACTTTTCATGGAATTCTGTAGACCGACCGCATTCCATAGAATTTTTAATGGAATTCTGTAGACCCCGTTCCATAGAATTTTTTTATGGAATTCTGTTGACCACATTCCATAGAATTTTTTATAGAATTCTGTAGGCCATAATCCATAGAATTTTTCATGGAATTCTGTAGATCACATTCCATAGAACTTTTCATGGAATTCTGTAGACCGACCGCATTCCATAGAATTTTTAATGGAATTCTGTAGACCACATTTCATAGAATTTCTATAGAATTCTATAGAAATTTTTCGTAGGGGTCGTCAT
Source organism: Meta bourneti (assembly GCA_933210815.1). Taxonomy (NCBI): domain Eukaryota; kingdom Metazoa; phylum Arthropoda; class Arachnida; order Araneae; family Tetragnathidae; genus Meta; species Meta bourneti. The sequence goes on along the minus strand of OW119924.1, from coordinate 6,780,124 downwards.
CTGACCGTGATTCAAAGTGACGAGGTGTTGTCCTCGGATCTTTCCCTTCGGGATTGTTCCCGTACTGTCGCCAATATCCCGTTGTGTTGCTCCAGTGCGACATTAATTCAAGTACCTACCAACTCGATCCAAGGGTTCTTCACAATTGAAGCAGCCATGGAATCAAAAATTTTAAAAAATATGGCGCTAGAAATCTGAGCAAGACTAGGACAATTACTTTTTTTAAACTTTTTTACTTTTAAACAAACTTTTTTAATTTTACAACTTTTAAACAAACACAATAATGAAATGGAGCAATGTAGTGACTCAAGTGTTTTTTGACTTAATGTAAACTACTTAAATCGTCAAAACCAATCAACCTAAAATACAGGAAATTCAAACTATCGATAACATTCTTAGATCAAGAAATTAGATCAATCGATATTAAAAAAAAAGGCATTTTAGAAAAATATTTCCAGTTTGACAGGAAGTTATCGAACGGTTTTATTTTTATCACGCATCGGAGTGTTCTTTATATTTAAGAAAATATAATTCCAAATTAAGGAAAAGGAAATTATAACAGGAAAATCAAAGGTATCAAATTAAACGTCAGAAATTCCTCGAGAACTCTAAACCAAAAGAATGATATGAAAACGTTCTATTTTTAATCGTTGGTAGAAAAGAAACAAGGAAGTTCCATCCACATTCGAAACAGTCGGTAGCGTGGGAAAGTTCCCTCCACCTTCCAATAAGGGGTCGATGTAACCCAGTTGGAAGAGCAACGGATTAGCAACCGGAGGGTTGCGAGTTCGAATCCAGACAAAAACCGTCGTGTACATGGGGCTGGTGCACGTTAAATCATTCGTGGCCTCAAATATCCTCACATTGGCGTGGTGTGAAAGTTTGGAGATTGGGTGTCAGCTCAGGTGTTGCCCGTCATTTGACCGTGGCTTGAAATAATGAGGTGCTGTCCTCGGGCTTTCCCTTTGGGATTGATCCTGGACCTTCGCCAATAGCCTGTTGTGTTGCTCCAGTGCGATTTTCATTCAACTACCTACCCATAACAGCTAGCAACCACAGATTCCGATGATTTCTCTCATGGTTACCATGACTTGGCGACGAAACTTCGAATTTGGCGTCCTCTCTCTCTCTCTCTCTCTCTCTCTCTCTCTCTCTCTCTCTCTCTCTCTCTCTCTCTCTCTCTCTCTCTCTCTCTCTCTCTCTCTCTCTCTCTCTCTCTCTCTCTCTCTCTCTCTCTCTCTCTCTCTCTCTGGAAACTTCCCACAAAAAGAAAAATCAAAAAAAAAAATAAATTCCGTCCGCTAACTAGTTAAAAAAAAGGACTAAATTTTCGTTGACCGTTGTTCAATTTTCAATAAATGTCGTCAAAATTTCGAAATTAGTCGCTTGTGAAACAATTTTGTTTAAAAAAGATTCCCCAATATGTCAGGGTTGGGAAAAAACAGCAGCGAAAAGTCGCCAGAGGCAGCCCTGCAATTCCACCAACGAAAATCAATGAGAAAGGGATTAGGAAAGATATCCTTAACACAAGAGATACATTTTAAGAACAATACGGAAACACATTAAAACGATATCCACGAAAAAGAATAAAATAAAAACGTCGCTTCATTGTTCGTCTGACCCGGAAGGGAAAGAAGGGTTCAGATCGAACTCGCTTTCATGGGTCAACGGGTTATGAAAAGGAAATTAAGGCAAAATAGCCTGAGGTCTCGAAGGCAAAAGTCAATTTCGAAAGCAATGGAGGTTCTCATTCTTTGTACTCAAATAAATTTTGGACAGAATAATTCATTAAGTGTTGAATAAATGCATTGGGCATTGTTAGGGCAGCTTCCATTCTGTATTAATTTTCGTTCTACAGAACCCTTCTTTGACACACTTATTTTGACGTATTGCTCGACAAAGGGCAAGTATGTCAAAGGGTACAAAAGAATATATAAAATTCATGTTTCAGATTAGAGATGACAGCGAATTCCTACTTCTGTTCCACACTAAGGGCCGCGGTAGCCCAGTCGGAAGAGCAACGGATTAGCAACAGGAGGGTCCCAAGTTCGAAACTCGGTATAGCCAAAGACCGTCGTGTACTTGGGGCACGTTAAATCTATCGTGGCCTCAAATGTCCTACGTTAGCGTGGTGTGTAAGTTCGGAGAGTGGGAGGCCAGATCAGGTGTTGATCTCGTAATCTGATTCAAAATTGCGAAGTGTTGTCCCTGATCTTTCCCCTCCGGGATTGATCCCGGACCGTCGCCAATACCCCGATGTGTTGCTCAAGTGCGATTTTCATTCATCTACCTACCCATAACAGCAAGCAACCACAGATTCCGATGTTTTCTCTCATGGTTTCCATGGCTTGGCGACGAAACTTCGAATTTGGCGTCTCCTGGAAACTTCCACCCAAAAGAAAAATCAGAAAAATATTTTTTTCCGTCCGCCACTAGTTGAAAAAAGGACTAAATTCTCCTCGACGTTAATTCAACTACCAACCTGTTCCACACTCAGGATGATTTGTAGAGCCGTGGTAAACCGGTTGGAAGAGCAACTGGTTAGCAACCGGAAGGTTGCGAGTTCGAAACTCGATCTAACCAAAGACAGTCGTGTACTTGGGGGCACGATATTTGGGCCTCAAATGTCCTCACGTTGGCGTGGACGTTTGGAGAGTGAGGTGCCAGTCTCTAATAGCCCGTTGTGTAGCTACAGTGCGACGTTATCCCACACGACGATCGAAGTTTAAATTGTTTTCATTTTATTTATTTCGCAGGTTCTCAGCGTTTTACACATCCACGAGTTCAAGCTGTACTGATTCGGGCGCATCTTCCGGCAGAATGGTAAAAGGTTTGCTAAAATAATCTAGTAAATGGTTTTACTTTTGGGAAATCAGAAAAACGATCCTTAAAATAACACATGGAGACGCGGGCCGCCAGCAAATTAACTGAAGGCCGCATGTGGCCCGCGATCTGTGTATCCCTGCAATAGAGGTTCTCATTCTTTGCACCGAAATTAACTTCGGGCAGATTATTCATTCAAGCGTTGTATAAACGCATTGGGCATTGTTGGGTAATGGTAATTGTAATTAACGTCGGACAGGAGCATCACAAAGGGCTATAGGCGACGGTCCGGGATCAATCCCCAAGGGAAAGATCCGAGGACAACACCTCGTCATTTGGAACCACTACCAGATGACGACGTCAACACCCGCCAAGGCACCCCACTCTCCAAACTTCCACACCATGCCAACATGAGGATATTTCAGGCCACGATAGAATTAACGTGCACCCAGGAACGTAACTAGGCTATTTTCCACCCGAGAGCTCCTCTTGGCGTCCCCTCTCTTCATTTTTTATCATACATAAATATCTACCGGGTGAGTCTAAATTGTTTTTACAAAATAAGAGGGGTGATAGTAGCCATCCAGACGAGCCATAATTACCATGGAACATAGGGTCGCATTTCACTCTGAGAGGCAGAAAAGAGCCAAATTAGAATTTCAACATGAACAGTGTTGGGAAAGTGAATGAACAAAAGTTGCACAATCTGATTGATTGATAAACTCACAGCAAGTGTTCAAAGTGGCGTGTCGTTGCACAGTTCACACCGGAGAAGGAATGACTGGCTCTCGAAGATTCCTGGTGTTGTTCATTTTGTGTGCGGCAACACCGATTCTCGCTACGAGATCTTCAGCCGAGTCCACAGGCGTCTGGTACACTAAAGATTTCATGTGCCCCAGAAGAAAAAGACCAGTGGGTTGCTTAGGAGATATGCTACGTAGGCAGTTACAAAACGACGTCAGAGGCGATGACTTGTTCATGCTCGACGCGTTTCGACTTTACTCTTTTCTGCCTCTCAGAGTGGAATGCGACCCTATGTTCCATGGCAATTATTGCTCGTCTGGATGGCTACTATCACCCCTCTTATTTTGTAAAAACAATTTAGACTCACCCTGTATATTGAGTATTACTTGCCAAAAGGCAAGTGTGTCAAAGGGTACAAATGAATATAAAAAATCGTTTAGATGTTGTTTAAAAAATGTTCTTGATCAGAACTGAAAAATGTTCTGATCTCCAACGTTGAAGATCAGTGTTAAGCTCTGGTGTGACCTCGTCATCTGACCGTGGTTCAAAATCAGTGGTGTTGTACTCTGATCTTTCCCTTCGGGATGGATCCCGAACTGTCGCCACTAGCCCCCGTTGCGTTGCTCCAGTGCGACGTTTAGTTCAAATACCTACCTAATTGGTATGGTATTTTAATTAACGCCGCACTGGAGCAACACAACGGGTTATTAACGACGGTCTGGGATCAAACCCGAAGGGAATATCCGAGGATAACACCACTTGATTTTGAACCACGGTCAGATGATGAAGTCAGGCCAGAGCTGGTTCTCCACTCTACATACTTCCACACCACACCAACGTGAGGACATTTGAGGCCACGACAGATTTAACGTGCACCAGCCCCCTTTGTACAAGATGGTCTTTGGTTGGATTCGAACTCGCAACCCTCCGGTTGCTAATACCGTTACTCTTCCAACCGGGCTACGGCGTCCCGATAACCTAAAAGAGTTTGATGGTATATAAAATTAAATGAATATCAGTTTTTCTAATAAAGAAAACATAAAAGTATGTATTCATAGTCGGCACTATGATGGTCATAAAATTAAATGGGTTTTATAGACAGAAAATTAAACAAAATGCGTGCAATATTTTGTATGTTAGTAAATAAGAGTGCAGGGACGTAACTAGGATAGTTTCCACCCGGGGCAAGTACTCGCCTTGGCGCCGCCCCCCTCACCTCATTTTTATCATATGTAAATATCTATAGTACAAAAAATACTCGGCCTGTTTAGCGCCTCCCCCCAATCCGGCGCCCGGGGCACCTGCTCCCCCACCCCGGTTACATCCCTGTATGAGTGTCTAAAATCAAAAGCCCTATTTTAGGAGTAATTTGTGTTGCTGAGATACAAAATGAATCGGCTAAAGTACAAAATCAGCTAATTAAATAGAACGAGTATGAAAAAGACGTTGAAGATCTTGACGAAAAATTAAATTTTTTAAATTAAAGAACTAAATAGTTCCTTAATATGGTTTTCATGAAAAGCTAGCAATCAGATTCCGCTGTTTTTCTTTCGTAGTAGACACGGCTTGGCGCAAAAACTTCGAAATTGGCGTCCCTTGGAAAATTTTCTGCCAATGAAAAAATCCGAAAAAAGTTTTTTCCGTCAACTGTTAGTTAAAAAAGGGGGACTGAATTTTCTCTGTGGTGAATTTTCATAAAAAGTCACCAAAATTTTCGAAAAGTCGCCGCAATTTTGAAAATAGGAGCTTTTGAGACGATTCCACAAAACAAGATACCCCTAGTCACTAAGGTTGAAAAATAGCAAAAGTCGCATGTGGCAAACTTGCTGTTGCTACACACAAGAAAATATCTACACATATAAATACGAGGGTTGTCCGTAAAATAAGGTTCCCAATGATTTTTCACAATGAAAAGCATGTTTATTTGCAATGAATAATACATTTTTGGAAAGCTTAGACTTTTTCCTATTTTTCGACATAATCGCCGTTGAGATCGATGCATTTTTGCATGCGGTGTACCATCTTCTTTATGCCTGAGTCGTAGAACTCTCCCGCCGCGCCGCGAAGGTAGCTTTAAAACCTCTTCTTTCAGCTCCTCTCCGGTTCCGAAATGCCTCCCACCCAGGTGTTTTTTCAATTCAGGGAAGAGATGATAGTCACTTGGGGCTATATCCGGGCTGTAGGGCGGGTGTGTGATAGTATCCCATCCAAATTCGTTGATGAGATCGCTGGTTACACGGGCGGTGTGCGGACGAGCGTTGTCCTGATGGAAACGCACTCCCTTCGTGAGCATGCCTCTCCTCTTGTTTTGAATCGCTCGGCGAAGGTTCTTCAACGTCTCGCAGTAGCGGTCAGCATTGATTGTTGTCCCGGTAGGCATGAATTCGCACAACAATATCCCATTCCTGTCCCAAAACACGCTGGCCATCACTTTGCCGGCACTCGGTGTTTGTTTAAACTTCCGCGGCTTCGGCGACTCTGGATGTTTCCACTGACGGGATTGTTCTTTCGTTTCCGGTGTCGTGTAGTGGACCCAGGTCTCGTCCCCAGTGACAATGGAGTCCAAGAATTCCTCGCCATCGGTTTCGTAGGCCTGAAGAAATTCGCGGGCCGCTTCAACGCGTTGTCGTTTGTGGTCCTCCGTGAGCATTCTTGGGACCCACCTTGCACAAACCTTGGCATACACTAAATGGTCTGTCAAAATTTTGTCAATGCAGGTTTGCCGACATCAGGGATCATCTCGCAGAGCTCCCGAACCGTAACCCTTCGATCTTACAGCATCGCTTCTTCCACTTTCGCAATCGTTTCGTACGAAACCGATGGCCGTCCGGAACGTTGTTCATCATGGACGTCTGTACGTCCGTCTTTAAATTCTCTGCACCATTTGCGCACGTGTTGTACGCTCATACACTTTTCTCCGTAGACTTCACACAGTTGGGAATGAATGTCCACCGGCGCAGTGTTTTTTGCAAACAAAAAACGAATCACAGAGCGTAATTCGCACCTGGCGGGAGAAGCGAGTGGGAGCTCCATCTCTAAGGGCTGCCAAGCTAAGACTGCGCGTCGCAGACAGTTCGCCGGGGTGGGGACTGGGAGAGGGGGAACCAAGGTACACGCCAGTGGCGCCGGATCCCGCGTAACAGCGTTCCTAGCGACTGCAGAGCCTTGGGAACCTTATTTTACGGACAAATTCCTTTTAATTTTTTAACCTAACAGTTTATAGTTAGTCCTTATACAGCTGTGTATAAAAACATTTCTGCTCTAATAACTTTTGTTAAATGGAAGCTTCAAAAACAGAAGTTATTAGAGCAGAAACTCATTAACTGACATTTTTTGGAGGCACTCAATGCTTATTTTCAGGATAAGAATTACATTACATTATCACATTACAATTTGTTTAAAGTATGCATAACATTTAATGTTATGCATCTTAAACAGATTATAATGTGATAATGTAATTCTCATCATCCTGAAAATAAGCATTTAGTCCCTCCAAAAAATGTCAGTTAATGAGTTTCTGCTCTAATGACTTCTATATAACTTCTTTTTTGAAGCTTCTGCTCTAATGACTTCCATATAACTTCTGTTTTCGTAGCTTCTAACAGAAGTAAACGGAAAAAATTAAAAGCAATTTGAAAATATTATGCATCTTTTAAACAGATTATAATGTGAATAATAATGTAATAATATAATTCTCATCGCCCTGGTAATAAGCATTTCAGTGTCTCCAAAAAATGTTTCTGCTCTAATAACTTCTATTATATAAAAGTTATTAGGGCAGAAACTCATTAACTGACACGTTATTAGAACAGAATACAATATAACTTCTGTTTCTCTCAATAAAATGCGTCACTTCTAACTCAGTGCAATACTAAGATAAGGAACATTGCTTATCTTGTATCAGTAGTTGTACCAACAATCTCATCTGAGATCAAGAAAAAAAATTATCACTCTTATCCCTCATTTTTATCAGTGATTCAGAAAAAGTTTCAGTTTATCTTTGAGATAACTGAACACCTGAAAATTTACAGGCTACCGAATCCTCGTTAATTATATATTCGTGTGTGAACAATATTTATACTTGGACTTAAAAATACATCAATATCTGAAAATTCAACTTGCTTAAATAATGTAAACACATATAATTGAGGTCTTTATTTTACTGAAGTACATTATATTTAAAACATGCACTATGCTAAAGAATCATTATTTTCAGGCAGGAGCCATATTTGGCCATGCTGCACCAAACACAACAGACAACATGAAGTGATGGACATACACGCACAAGGTCGGTTGGAGATTTTATGGCACAAGGGCCATATTTGGCCATGCTGCACCAAACACAACAGACAACATCAAGTAATGGACATACACACACAAGGTTAGTTTGTTGTTTGGGAGGAATATTTGGCCAAGCTGCGCCAAACGCAAGACGGGCAACTTCAAGCAAAAAATGTCGTGAAATTGAAAAAAGAGGGATTGGGGAATAATGGGATGAAATCAAAAAAAGATCGCTTGGGTAAACCGGGGAGCTCGACACCCGTGTTTCTAAAGACAGTAAACCCCATGGGAAAAGAAAAGATCACTAGAGAACCACGGGTCCGTGTAACCCGTACACACCTGAAGGTAAGTATTTTTAATTAGCGTCTCACTGGAGCAACAGAACGGGCTATTGGCGACTGTCCGGGATCAATCCTCCAGGGGATAGATCCGAGGAGAACACCACGTAATTCAAGGCAACACCTGAGCTGGTATCCCTCTCCAAACTTCCACACCACGCCAACGTGAGGATATTTGAGGCCACGACAGATTTCACGTGAACCAGCCTCCTTTGTGCACGACGGTCTTTGGATTGGATTCGAACTCGCATCCCTCCGGTTGCTAATTCGTTACTCTTCCAACTAGACTACCGCGGTGCCAATATTGTCTTCCCTTTGGGATTGATCCCGGACCGTCACCAATAGCCCATTGTGTTGCTCCAGTGTGACGTTAATTGAAATACCCCCCCCCCCCCAATATTGTCAGGATACATCATTTTAGAAGTTATATATTTTAACCTAAATTAAAAATATTATTTATAAATTTAGAACCTAAATTTCAATGGAAGAATATAAAATTGCTTCCTTGTGATCCATTTCATTTGCAGGCCGCGGTGGCCCGGTTGGAAGAGTAACGGACTAGCAAACACTGTCGTGTACAAAGGGGGCTTGTGCACGTTAAATCTGTCGTGGCCTCAAATGTCCTCACGTTGGCGTGGGGTGCCAGCTCAGGTGTTGCCTCGTCATCTGACCGTGGTTCAAAATTATGTGGTGTTGTCCTCGGGTCTTTCCCTTTGGGATTGATCCCGGACCGTCACCAATAGCCCGTTGTGTTGCTCCAGTGTGACGTTAATTGAAATACCCCCCATTTCATTTGCCATATTGGCTTGACACAGGTAGGTAGTTGAATTAACGTCGCACTGGAACAACACAACAGGCTATTGGTGACGGTCCGGGTTGAATCCCTAAGCGAGATCCCAGGAACTCATTATTTTGAACCAGTCAGATGACGAGGTCAACACCTGAGCTGGCTCGCCACTCTCCAAACTTCCACACCATGCCAACGTGGACATTTCAGGTATTGGTATTTTTCAATTAACGTCACACTGGAGCAACACAACGGGCTAATTGAGGCCATGAAGATGTGCATCTGTTCCCACGTACAAGACGGTCTTTTGCTGGATCAAGTTTCAAACTCACAATCCTCGGTTGCTAATCCGCTACTCTTCCAACCGGGCTTACGCGGCCCTATGCATGAAACTTGATTTCTGAATAAACGTTTTTATACAATTATTTCTTTTAATTAAAATATTTACTTAAAATAATCGAAAATACGGCTGAATTGCATACTGTCAAGTCAAATAACTAAGAAACTGATTCGAAATCGAAATTGAGCTATAACTTGAATACATGTTAAAACAGAAAGATATGAAATTGAAAATGTTAACCATTGTTTGGAATTATGAGAGGAAAAGATTAAGCTCATTCTGGATTTTCAAACCATATAAATAACTTGTATATATGACAATACTAAACTTAATTTATTTTAATGTTTTAGAATTAAAATGTCAATGCCTTAAAATATTCTTTCATCATAAAGTATTCATGTATACTTTTTTGCTTACATGAAAATGAAATAACTAAATTTATTTTTTACCAGATGATTCAAGCTTTCAGTATTCCACCAGAATTTTAAACCAAGTTCAAGTTTGAAAATGAAGTCGAAAAACTTAAACTTTCTAAAGTAAAAGTCAAGTTTTGCTTTACTTTTGCAAAAAACTCAGTTGCAAAGCTTCAAGAATTTGTTCCTCAATAAATTTGTAATTAATGGTCCTATACGTTACGTTTTCAGAATTCCAACAGAATTTTAAACCAAGCATTATCAGTTCAAGTTTAAAAATGAAATCGAAAAACAAACTTTCTGATGTTTGTTTTGAAACAATAAACTCAAATAAAGTTTCAAATCTGTTTCGTGCTAGTTTGAAATTAATAGTTTCAAAACAAAGTAGTTCACAAATAGATGTTTTCAATATATATAAACATGTTATTAACTTTAAAAACATTCAGTTTTGAATTTGTGTATGAGCTGAACAATTATCAAAGCAATAATACTTCAAGATAAATTTCCATTGGTATTTTCCCAAGTCTTTAAAAGGAATTCATCTTGATTTGGAGCCATGGAGAAAAAAGTAAAATTATTACCTCAAGGAAATTCCCAATCTAAAATTAAAATACATAAAATTGAAAATTTTCATAAATCATTCACATTTATAAGTCAACCTCTGCCCTCCCTTTTGGAAAGAATTAGGCAGAACAATTAACAATAATTTTAGATTTAATTAAAACCAATTTATTTTACTAGTGAAAAGATAAGATTAAATACCGAGACAAAAATTGTATCACATTGAGCCCTGAACCATTAAAATACAGTGTTTTTTGTTTTATATTAATATAATCTTATTTATATTAATAGAACAGCATATAAGATCACTAATGTATAAACCAAATTTTTTTTACTAATGAAAAGATTAGATTAAGTACTGAGACAAAACTTGTATTATATATTATGACCTAAACCATTAGAACACATGCATAAAATTTTTATAATGGAATCTTATTTATAATAGAATGGCATTACATGCCAAAAACTGAGCACCTAAGAAATCTTGTACAAACAATATTTGAATTCTTAAATCTCAATGTAATTTTTATTTCAAAGTGCAATGTTCTTAATTACGACCTTATGTCTACTCTGTTTTGAAAAAATAAGACATGAAAATTTCTCCACAACTTTATCCAGACAAAAAGTAATTGAGTAAAATACAATCCAAAGTCAATATGACAAAAACAGACTAAAACAATCTTTTTGAATTTTTTATTGGGAACAAATACTTTTTACTCAAAAATGTATCCAAATCTTTTTCAGATAAATAAAAAAATATTACTTTCATAAATATATCACAAAATATAATAAATTTACAAATATAAAATGTAATCTTTCAGTAAATATTTTTGTACTCCTGGTTACTTTAAATAGCTTTCACAGAAATTTTTTAACCAATTTAAACTGGTCATAAAAAATTAGGTACAGCTTTGATAGACTTTTTGTGATGTTTTAGGCACATATTTTGCATGCTTTTTGTCGCCATGAATTTCTTAGAAAAACATCTTTTAAGCTTAGCAGGAAATAATTAAAAATATTAATATAAATAATTTTTTAAATAGAAAAAAATCCTATCAACTGATTATCCTTTTTTAAAGCTTTATGGCCATTTTAAACTCCTCCCAATCTAAATCTAACTTCTTCACAAAAAATCTGATTCAATTAATTCCGATTCCAAACATTAAAATCTACTTATCCTGACATGAATGTATACAAAATAAATTATTAGCAAATCCCTCACTTCCTAAAGTTGCAATACCACCAGAACAATTAAACTTCAAATTTCGCGAAAGAACCACTCTGAAACTTATCCACGACACTCAATACAGAAGGAATGGTAAAATAGAAAAAGATAATGATTTACAAAAATTATTAAAAGATTCAAATAAAAGCAAGAACCTGATACAACTGCACTGTGCTGTGTTTAAAATACAAACTGAAAGTTTTATTCTTCAAATTTAGAGGAAACGGAAAAGAATTAGAAAAATATTTTAAAGAAACAATGAAATCAAAGGTTTGGTTTGTTGGGGTTTTATGGCACAAGGGCCAAATTTGGCCATGCTGTGCCAGACACAAGACACAATATAATACACATACACAATGAAAGTTTTACTGATACAGAATCGAGAAATACACCCAGGGAGGAATGCACCTGACAGCAATCAAACATGCGGTGCCCAGAACTCGAAGGTTGCTAGCACAGTGGGCATATCCTCTGAACCAGAAATCAGAGAACAATTAAACGAAAAACCATTCCGAAATATTCACGAATGAAAAAGGGTTGGAAATAAAAATTTTAACTTTACGAGATTGACTTAATCCTAATAGTGCAGGAGTTGCTTTTGCCTACCATAACTCACTACAAAAAACCACACCAGGTGTTGCCACAAAAAAGTCAAATATCAAAGCTGTACTAAAAACCAGATAAGTAAATATGTTCATATGGCACATACACACAGCACAGAACGAAGTTTTCATCGAAAATCACAAGTAATAACTTCCAAAGCATTCCCTTTTGGCTTTCCCAAACAGTACCACAAAATGGTGCAATCGAGAATTTGAGTTCAGGTACTGGATTCCAACACACATTCCCCTATCTCTTTCGGCAGCACCAATCGTAAGCATTCGTGAACATTTTCAGCCATGGTGACACGGTAGTCATTGTGGACTTCCATTCCTCTGGCATCCAAGCCCATTGCCACGGCAAGACACAACGTTCCGGATGTGGCATCATGGCAAGATGTCTTCCATCTGCCGAGCAGACAGAAGCAATTCCTCCGAAGCTTCCGTTGGGGTTCAACGGATACTGCATAGTCGGCAACCCGCTGTCATCAACGTACACCAGTGGAGTTAGATTGTCAGACTGGACTTTCTCCAAGAGTTCCGAATTCTTGAACTGGAAGCGTCCCTCACCGTGAGCAACCCACACGCCCAAAATGGAATTCTCCATATCTTTCATCATGATGGCAGGGGATTCGGTAACCTTCACTGACACGAATCTGGATTCAAATCTCTCGGATTCATTATGGGAGAGCGTCACTCCAGGCAATTCGCGTCCCTGATCATCAGTGGAAGACGCAACCCATCCAAGAAGGGCCATGAGCTGACAGCCATTGCAGACGCCAAGGCTGAATGTGTCTGGACGTTTTCGGAACGCCGCGAACTCTGCTTCGATTTCTGGATGGAAGAGAAAGCTGGCGGCCCAACCTCGAGCAGATCCCAGAACATCGCCATAGCTGAAGCCACCAGGGAAGACTACACCCTGGAATTTACCGAGGGTCACCTTCTTCATCAAAAGATCAGTCATGGTGACATCAAATGCAGTAAAACCAGCCATGAAGAGAGCTGCGTTCATTTCCCTGTCTCCATTTATTCCTTCCTCTCGTATAACAGCAACTCGAGGTCCAGTTGGATTCCAGACATTGCAAGGCTTCAGAGAAGAGATATCGAAAGACAGCGTATAATCTGGTCTGACACGATTCGACAAGTTACACTTCTCTTGCACAACGCACACGTTATTCGTCTGCCTTTTTTCCAGTTGGAAACTCGTCTCTTCCCAAATGTCCCTCAAAGAGACCATGGGCTGATTGAGCACAATTTCAGAATTCAGACGAATCTGAATTTCGGCATTTTTGCCATAACCGGAGCTGAAACCCAAATTCTGCCAACTGATATCTTTGCTGTTGTAAGCATTGACGACGTGATCTACATCATGCTGCTTCACTTCGATTATCCAACCCAGTTCTTCGTTGAATAGCGCTGCAAATAGTGGCTCTGTGGAAGTTACGTTCACGTCTATGCCACAGTTACCTGCAAAGGCCATCTCCAGAAGACACACGATGAGTCCACCATCACTGATATCATGCCCTGCTGTTATCTTCCCTTCACTTATCAACTGCTGGGTCACGTTAAAGGCATCCTTCAAGGCAGTAGCACTCTCCAGATCGGGTGTTTCCAACCCAAGCTGGTTGAAACATTGCGCCAAGGCAGTCCCACCGAGACGTGCTTTCTCGTTCGATAGATCAATGTGCAGCAAAACGCCTTTGTCATTCGAACACTTCAAATCAGGAGTGATGGTCAGTCTCACATCGGGGCAAGGTGCGTAGGTGGATATCACGAGAGTGCCGGGTGCTTTGACGGTCTCGCTCCCAACTCGGGCAGCCATGCTCAAAGAATCTTTTCCACCATCGATGGCAATTCCCAGTTTGGCCATTGCAGAACACATAGCCTTGCATGCATCATACAGAGCAGCGCCTTCTCCAGGTAGCTTAGCAGCCCACATCCAATTCCCGCTGCATTTGACATCCTGCAGGGAGGTGATCTTCGCAAAGACGAGGTTCGTCAGAGCCTCCGCCACGGACATCCTGGCCCCAGCTGCAGGGTTAAGGAGTCCCTTGATAGGTTGCTCACCGATGGATGTGGCTGATCCAACTGTATCCCAATAGGAAAGTGCAATGACAGCCACATCGGCCAGTGGTGTGTGTAACGGCCCTACGCATTGTTGCTGAGCAATCAATCCAGTGACGCTACGATCTACTTTGTTGGTGAGGTACCTCTTGCTGGCCACCGAAGGGAGACGTAGCACTCGATCCAACGCTTCTTGCAGCTTCAAATCTGTAGGTAATTCTAATTCCCTAAGGATGGATGGTTGTCGATTGAAGTGGAATGTCTTCGCTGGTACGGATCCGAGAACGCAGGAAAGTTTCAAATCCACAGGATGCCGATTCACTTTCTCATCTCTCTTCTCCACCAGGATGATATCGCCGGATGTATTGATCTCCCCGACGAAACTAATCTGGCACTTCTCTCTGTTTCCAATATTCTGAAGAGCAACTCTGTCTTTGGGGTTTATGAGAACGGCATTGCTTTCCTGATATTCTGCACCCCACAATTCGAGAATACTGATGGTAGGATCCCCCAACTGGAATTCCTCGGCATATATCACTGCTCCTGCCCCTTCCACGATCTCCTTGAGAACATTCCCGTTCCCACCCGCACCTTGATCGTGTATGCTGCAAATGATGTTGCGGTCGCCTCTCTCAATACAAGCCCTGATGACACGGTTCAGCTTCTGCTCCATCTCCGGATCGCCTCGCTGAACCGCACCAAAATCGAGTTCTTCTTTCTGATCTCCTTGGACGTGGACCGAAGACGCAGCTCCACCACCAAGTCCAATTCGGTAGACCGGACCACCGATCTTCGCGACAAGCATTCCAGTTTCTGGGTTCTTCTTCTTGATCAGTTTGTCCTCGATGCTTCCGATACCTCCGGTAAACATGATCGGCTTGATGTATTCCCGTCGTTCATCATTCAGCAACTTCATCCCAAAGGATCTTGCGAAACCCAGTATGATAGGCTCACCAAACTTGTTACCATAATCTGAAGCGCCGTTGCTGGCTTCGACAGCGATATCCACGGGTAAAGCGAAATTGGATGGATATTCGAATGTCTTATCCTCCCACGGCAGATCGTAGCCTGGGATGTTCAAATTTCCAAAGCTGTAGGCTGCCGTTCCGGCAATCACATGAGCACCCCTTCCAGCAGCTTGGACATCCCTGATCCGGCCTCCAGTGCCGGTGGCAGCACCGCTGAAAGGTGCCACTCCAGTTGGGAAATTATGGGTCTCAGCAGTGAATATAATATGCCTAACTGCAGGTTTGGTTTTGAAGTAGCTAGGCTGATCGGTATCAACAGGTGAAAAAACGGAGACATTAAACCCCTTGATGGCGCTGCTGTTGTCCGAAAACTTTATGACATTGTTCTGGTGCGAGTGCTTTTGGGTCTTCATAATCATCTCGAATAAATTTTCCTTCATGGGGATTCCATCTATTATGATATTGCCTTTGAAAAACCAATGCCTGCTGTGTTCACTGTTGGACTGGGCCAAATCAAAACACTCTACTGTAGTGGGGTTCTTTTTAAGTTCTTCTCTGAAAATACGAGTGTAGAAATCAAAATCCCAGCTGTCCATGGCCAAACCTAGATGATTACTCACTTCCTCCAAAGCCTCCCTTCCTCTACCTAAAATGTCCACTTCTTCCCAAGGCTCAGGTGTGAAATTTATATCAAAACTATCCAGTGGTTTGTCATAGATACATTCAGTCATTCTGTCATGTAAAGATGTTGCAACTGCCACTTTAGTTGACTCTGTATATTCTTTAGAAACTTGAATCAAATACCTGATGGCTCTCTCTATTCTAGACACTGGTAAATAGATAGATTTGCAAATAGATACTGCGTTTGTTGAAAATGGGGTAGAAAAGTTCAACCTGGGTCCGATCTCCAAAGCCAGTAGTTTCTTGTCCGTACGCCCAGGTAAAAAACTCTTTTCTGATAAATCTCCATGGGATTGCAGCAACCACGTCAACTTTTTCCGTTCTTCCGGACTCAAATCCCGATCCGCGTGTACGTAAAAGCAGTATTCCGTGTAAATCTTTACGATTTCGGTGTCTGTTACTTTCGAATTGAGGATGTTTTGAAGCTCCTGCGATTTGTGGTCGCTCAAAGCGGGGGTAACGTAGAAACGCAGCAACATGTTCGGGTTCAGGGCGATCTCAAAGTGAAGACTACTCAGAGCGAGACTTGGCAGATATAAGTGGGGTTCCTCACTTATCTATTTCAGATTAAGCGATTTGGACTTTGGTCGTTTCATGTAACACGTGGTTTTTCAAATTTGACTGCATAAGTGCTAAAGCGAGCCAATGAAGTTAAGATTGAGCTTGTGGCGACATCTTGTGGACGTTTATGACATTAAAGACTGGAATTGAAATTATACTTGAAAGAATTTGGGACATTTTTGAAAACCGCTGTTCTAATTGGAGTTAAGTGGAATAAAATTAGAATGAAAATTAAAAAAAAAAAAATTATGTTACTTAAGTTAAGTTAGCTAAAATTAAGTTAGAATTAAAATTAATTTTGAATAAAAACTATTTAAAATTAAAATGGTGCTGCACATTTTAAAATTTATTTTCTTATGTTATTTCATATTTTTAGATAAAACTATTATTTTTATGCATAAAACTAATTTTTATGTAATATACATTATACAAAACTTATAAAATTTAATCATATGTATCACAAAAATGATATAAATTTAAATAATAAATATAATTATTTTTTCTATTTTGTTTCTTAATTCTTTTATTTTATTAATAATTATTATTAATACATTACTATATTTATTTAAAATCCTTTCCAGTAACATTTAATAATATATATCATAAAATGATCTGTCTTAATAATAATATACTGCATTAATATATACATATAATCCTTTTTCATAATATTTTACTTTATTAATAACTTATTAATAAATAATTATAAAAAAATGTTATATTTATTTAAAATAGTTTCCAGTAATACCCTTACAAATAATTTTTCAACGTAGATGTAAAAAGGGAAGGTAATTTATAACACGTTTTTGTAAATCAAGTAAAAGTATACCTACTTTTTTCAAAAATTCGCAAAAAATTTTTTTTGCTATACCTCAAAATTTTATTAATTAGTTTATTTGTGCCATGTGATGAAAAGGTCGAAAATTCGTTACTATGACCCTTACGAAAAAATTTTGTAGAGTTCCTTAGTATTCTATAGAGAAACGAAATTTCGTTTCGATAGAAAAAATTCTATAGAATTAATTCTATAGAAATTTTTATAGACAAAACGAGCTCTGATTCTATAGAAATATTTTTCTCTAATAGAAGTTCTATAGAGAGAGAGAGAGAGAGAGAGAAAAGTAAAATCGTACAACAAAAGAAATGATTTTCTATAGAATTCTATACAGGTTTCTACAGTTTTATGGAGCTTATAGTGAAAGGAGACAATTCCATACGATTCTATAGACCACATTATATAGAAATTTTTCTAGAATTCTATAGAAAATTTTCGTAAGGGATGATAATGTATTATTATACATATACATATTCATATTATTAATGGTAATAGCTATTTGAAAACTTAACTTTTTCGCACTTCAAAACAATTTAAATCTTATTATTAATATAAACAGGGAATTTTTTGGGAAAAAATCGAGAACACTTAGAGGAGATTCTCATACATTTTTATAAGAGATTAAAATTTCACCAAAAGAGATTCGAAAAAAGAAGATTCCAGAACATCGACAGAATGTTTCGGCTCACTCTGCAGGTTGGCAAGGTGGTTGGATATACGTCGCAGTGGAGCAGCACAGAAGGCTGCTGACGACGGTATCCCGAAGGGAAAGACCCGAGGACAGCACCTCGTCATTTTGAACCACGGTTAGATAATGAGGTCAACAACTGAGCTGTGGCCCCCACTCCAACGTCGTGACATTTGATGCCATGATAAATTCAACGTACACCAGTTCCCGTGTGCACGATGGTCTTTGGTTGGATCGAGTTCCAAACTAGCAACCCTCCGAATGCTAATCCGCGACTCTACCAACTAGGCAACTCAGGTCTCAAATATATATAGTAAACATGTATCGTCACAGAAAAGAGTCTATTGTACTCGGATTGTATTTGGGTGAGTTTATTGTACTCGAATACTAGTTTCTGTAAACATAGCTATATTTCCTCAAACATAATGAAATTTTAAATATTTTGCAATGTCAAAATATTAAAGCTTTCATTTAGGAGCATGCTATCTATGAAATATAGAATTTATTTTCTAAGACATTTATGCTTGAAAATCAGAGAGAGAGAATTTAAAATTACCTAGTGTAAATAGTTTTCTCTAAAATACAATCATACTTGATGATTAACATCAACAAAAAATTATGTCATTTTAGGAACATTATCAATGAATTCTTTTTATTTCTATTAAAAAAACAGAACTACAAAACAGTAAAGTTATCAATGGATTAGATTTGTAATAAGCAATTAATTACCTAATTACCTGCTTTTTATGGGAGTTCAAACATTTGAATATGAGGATGGTAATTTTAATGTCACTTTAAAAGACTCGAATACTTGTCGGGACAGGGGAAGAAATTCGCTTTCAGAAACGAAGCCAAAGTGATATTCGAATGTTTTCACTCATTCGCAAAGGAAAATCCTTTGCAAATACTAATTTGAGCGCGATCATTTTAGTATTTGCAAACTATTTCTCTTTTAGTTCCGCCTGAGTCTTTGTGCAAACGATATTTAGCTTTTCATTTCATCACCCTTAATAAATGTTTTATTTATCCATTTCAATGAGCATTAACTAACGCTCTTCACATCTCAAATATTGTATGGTCCTACATCACGATTATCTTTTCTTAGTTTTCTTGTTAGTTTTAATTGATTTCTTCAGATTTTCGTCTTTTTCAGGGCATCACCAAGCATTCTCTAAAGGAAATTTTTTTTTTTTGAGTTCTATAGAGAAAACGAGCTCTGAATCAAAAGAAATATATTTCTAAGGAATTCAATAGAGAAGTTCTATAGAAAAGTAATGTCGCTGAAACTAAAGAAATGAGCTTCTCTAGAATTCCATAATGGTTTCATCCTAGCTAATTAAAGGGAAAAGTCTCAACCATTCCATCAAAAAAAATGCGTCTATTATTTTTTATCAGTACACTGATGGGTGTCAGTCCCCCTCAATAAAAATTCTGGTTACGAACCTGGGGTTACTAATAATTATATTGGCGTGGTGTGGAAGTTTGGAGAGTGGGGTGCCAGCTCAGGTGTTGCCTCGTCATCTGACCGTGGTTCAAAATTACGTGGTGTTGTCCTCGGATCTTTCCCTTTGGGATTGATCCCGGACCGTCACCAATAGCCCATTGTGTTGCTCCAGTGTGACGTTAATTGAAATACCCCCCACCCCTAATAATTATATCGTATTACTTGATGAACTGTATTATTTTTTATCTTTATATATCTATTTAATATATGTATGTTTCACAACCCAAGTACTGTTAATCTTTGTCAGGCCCCCACGTGACTTTTCATGAAACCATGAAATAATTTTCTTTTGCATTGAGGGCCGCGGAAGCCCAGTTCAAGCTGATGCACGTTAAATCTGTCGAGGCCTCAAATGTCCTCACATTGGTGTGGTGTGGAGGTTTGGAGAGTGGGGTGCCAGCTCAGGTGTTGATCTCGTTATATGACCATGGTTCAAAACGACGGGTAGGTAGGTATTTAATTGGTATTTGGTATTTTGGTATTTTTTTATTTTCAATTAACGTCACACTGGAGCAGCACAACGGGCTATTGGTGACGGTCCGGGATCAATCCCAGAGGGAAAGATCCGAGGACAACACCACGTAATTTTGAACCACGGTCAGATGACGAGGCAACACCTGAGCTGGCACCCCACTCTCCAAACTTCCACACCACGCCAAAGGTATTTAATTGACGTAACACTGGAGATATACTGAGGGCTATTGGCGACAGTCCGAGATCAAACCCAAAGGGAAAGTTCCGAGAACAATACCACGTAATTTTAAACCACGCTTAGATGACGAGACTCAAAACGACAGATCCTTCCCCTAAGGGATTAATCCCGTATTGTGGCCAATAGTCTGTTGTGTTGCTCCAGTTCGACGTTAATTAACGACCTACCTACCTCTCTTGCATAGAAATAATTCGTAAAATGACCCGGACGTCACGAACCGCCCTATTTTAGTGGGTTTTTTTGTCAGATTTAACGTGCACCACCCTCTGGTAGACTTTGGTTGGATTCGAACTCGCAGCAACCCTACGGCTAATACGTTACTCTTCCAAACCGGGCTACCGCGGTCTCTTTGATTTTAGGACTATGCGAAAATATTTCAGCTTATACAGAAGGTATTAGGTATATTTAATTAACGTCACGCTGGAGCAACACACCGGGCTATTGATGACGGTACGGGATCAATCCCAAAAGGAGAGATCCACGTAATTTTGGATCACCCCAGGTAGCACAACAACATCGGCCAACATTCCACCAATATCGGCCAATATTTTGAATGTCGCTGAATGTCGAATATCGGAATTACGATATCTGTCGATATTGTTTAATTTTATATAATGAGGAAAACAGTAAATAACATTTTTTATAATATCATAATCATGTATTAATAATGTAAAGAATGATACTGGAGTGTTTTAGCCATTTTTTCAAAAATTTAAATATTTTTGATATTGCATTGATATTTGGCGACATTGTGAACACGATGTCAATGAAAGGATATTGAGCTGATATTGGCCGATATTTATTTTTGAACTGAAGCGTTACCACCGAGATAACATCTCGGTGGTAACGACTGAAGCCATGTTTGGTCACGTGGTCGTTCTGTGTATGTTTGGTTGCCGCATTACATTGCGTTACGAATACGCTACTCTATGCAGTGATAAAAGGTTTTTCCCATTTACTTGTTCTTTTGTAGAAAAATCCCAGATAATTAAAAAACAGGTACAGCTGCAGTCTCTGCCGCGCGCGGTGGCAACGACTCTTGGCGCGGCTTTTGGCGTAGTTATAAGCGACTCATGCCGGGTGATGGTAACCCATTTTTTCTCGAATTTTCTCCTGGTTAGGGTTAACCTGTTTTTATGGCAACCTTGCCGGCGTCCAGTTCTATCCAGCATTGGTTGTGTCGTTTATAACTACGCCAAGAGTCCATATATTTAATCAATATTTGCAGTGTTTTTCTAGTCAAAATGTTGTTTAGTTCAGATTTACATAATTCATCCGTACGTATTCACTGTCGGAAATTCGAGAAAAAATGGGTTACCCTCACCGGCATGAGTCGCTTATAACTACGCCAAAAGTCCATATATTTAATCAATATTTGCAGTGTTTTTCTAGTCAAAATGTTGTTTAATTCAGATTTACATAATTCATCCGTACGTATCCAGTATATATTCAATGTTGGAAGATTTCCGTGGCGACATAAAAAGTGTGCCAAACACGGCTCCAAAAAAAACGCGTTGCCACCGCGCGCGGCAGAGACTGCAGCTGTACCAAAAAACATTTTGAATTTAATTTCCTTGATGAATTGCCCACTAATACTTATTGTACTTTTCAAACAACATTTGTTCTGTTGTAGTGTAAGATCTTTTCTGCCAAATGCAATCAATTGCAAAAGTATTTTTTTGAATTTAATATTCTTAGACTGATAGAAGCCAGTTGAAGGGTTAAATAATTAAGAATTTTAAGCTTTTTAATTTTAAGTTATCTGAATTTACTAATCGTTTAAAATTCTGAACCGATCACTTTAAAAATATTGATTTATCTCATATTGTAGATTCACAGGCATTTTCTCAAACCACTAAAGATGTGGCTTCTAAAAATAAAGATATCACTCAGACTGCCCTTTGTAATTTTTTATTAACAACTGTTTTTGTTAAATTCTGTTTGTATGTGGTAATTATATGTGAAATCCCTCTTTGCTGTACTTTTCTATTTAATTCTATTTGAAAGACCAGGATTGTTACTTCAGTAGGATTAACTTATTCTAAAATGCAGACACCCCATCACACTGGTAATACCAATCCTCATTCTTGACTCAAACATTTAACACAAAAAAGATTACATTTGTTTGAAAGCTGTACCTTTGTAAACTTTTCATTGATTATATGTGACTAGTCTGCTTATTAGAACACATAAAATATTAAATTTAATGTATTATTGTTAAAGCTCAATCACACACATATTTCATGCTTAAAATGCAGCGGCTAGACTAGCTACAATAGTTTGTTGCTTGAAATCTCTCGATTTTAAGCGGAAAGGTGTGAAAAAATTGGATGTCGTCTTTAGAGTTGTGTGCAATTCATCAATTGCACACAACTCTGTTCATATATTAAGTGGATAATTATTCACCAAAAGGGGCACTAACAACCCAAAGTTGGCCACCCCTGGGTGTAAATGATCTAGAAAATAAGGAAAGAAAGTTTTAAGGAAATAAACCTTTTGACCTTTACCGTTTAAAACTTTTTAAACAAGGAATGTCAGCAAATTATTAATTATGCAGTAAAACTTTTTAAACAAGAACTTTTAAGCAAGTTTTACTGTACTCACTTTTTATAAATTTAGTTCTCTTTAAATACTGTTTTTAGGATTCTTATACATATGTAAAGTGTTTGAATGTTTTTGATCTTTCATTATTCCCTCATATTTTAAAATTAAAAAATCATTTTTATTTTGCAGTTCAGCACATGTTTAAGTACATAGAGGGGCTGAACTCTAAAATGAATGAGTTAAATGAGAAAATTGACTGTAATGGAGCGAACTACAATGAAATCTAGAAAATACTACATTAGATTTTCTTCCATCTGGGATGGAGCTACCCATCACCACTGAGGAAGAACTAAAAGATTTTAATGAAAAACTGAAAGAGGAAAGAGAACTATCAGCAGTCATGGTAAATGTTTCCTGTATTTTAAAAATAATTATCATTACAAAGGCTTTACGAATTAAGCACTTATTGAATGTAAATTTTTCAGGTTCGTTATCTCCATGGAGTGGGTATTGGCAAAACAGCCTGCTCTTTTGTACTGAGTCTGACCAAAAAGATATTGGCCCAAGACCTTGCTATGCAGTTCAGCGGGTATGGACGAAAAGGAAAATCTTTTTAGCCTTCAACGAAATAATGACTGTTATCTTAGGTAAGCTTTAAATATACTGTAAATTGGTAAATATTACATTGAGCATGATAAAATAAATTTTAAAAATTGTATAGTAATAAAACTTGTCTCTTAGAAAGTAATGTATTTCTTGTTACTTATTGATATTTAAATGTATAAATTAAAATCATGTGTACTACTTTGTTGGGGTAAAATTTGAGTCAAATGAATGTCGATTTTGCTTACATCAATTTCTGTCTAACAAGATTTTTTAAAGGTTGGAAAAGAGATTTTTGATAAAAAAATTTTGAAGATTTGCTTTATAAATGTTGATGTTTTAATGTATTCAAACCTCTAAACTTAAGTTTCTTAACCAAAGCTAAATATCTTTTTTCCCCTCCTAGCGGCAGCTGCTATGAAGTATAAAGATATGGACAAGGAAAAATTGTCAGAGATGTTTGGCGAAGCAAACCTTAGCTGGTGCGGCAGAATGGAATGGGCGAAGAATTCGCCTGTCTTTAAAATAAAATAAATTATTTGAATTGTGATTTTTGAATTTTTTTTAAGTAATGGAAAATTCTATTTGAATGAAATTATCTGTCATCAATAATCCTTCCTCTTAACTTTGTAAGAGTTGTTGGTTTATCTTTCTGCCAATAAACAGTATGTGTCCCTTTTTCTGTCTTTTGTTATTAAACATTTCCTACAATATTAATTTTTTAACAGTGGTTTCAAGAAGTAATTCATTTTGAGAAGAATTCAAAATTATATATATATAAATCTGAATCATAATTGTGTCAGTTCTTAGAATTACACCTGTTTTTATACCAAGTAACTGTTTAATCAAGTCGTATTGTAATACAATTTCACTGGTTTGAGCTAGATTATACTATTGGCAAAAATTAAAATTGTTATAGCCCTATATTTCTTTGAGAGAAATTAATTAATGAAACAAGAACTTAAATTATGCACATGTGACTTTTACGCAACTTTCCAAATAAAAACATCGGTCTTAGTTGAAAAAATGGAAGAAATTAAAATATTAGCTGCTATCTGCAGCTTAGCTAACATTTGTGACTGGAATATTGTTCTAAAACTAACAATTTTCTGAATTGAAAATCTTATACAATAAAACATGTAAAAACTGGAACCTGTACGTGTACTATGCATTCTTTTTTATTTTCAAGCTACCGAGGAGTACATTTAAAGGGTGAAAAATGGATTTTAAATGGTTAAATTTTATTTGATAATGGACACATTTTTAGGTTTGAAGAAGCCAAGTAAGCCACAATTTCTAAAAGCATTGCTTTAGAAATTGTTTCCTTGAATGTCATGAAATATAAAATGGTAATACGTTAAAAGCAGTGAAGAAAGTTATTACTTTCTAGGGAAGGACAAATTCAATTTTCCTCTTGCAGAGAAAAAGGTTTTTGCAAAAGTAAAGCATTTTGAATTCAAAGAACTGTTTTATTAGATAGTTTATTTTCTGAATTCACTTGCATTTTAAGAGATCTGTCATTTTGCAGAATTTGTTAATTTTCATGTAAAAATGATGTATAGCCATTTTATGCTAGGAAAGAAGTCTAACCTCATTAATGTGAACACGCTGTTACGGCCAATGAGAATTTGAGCAAGAGGGCGCTGTGCGCGCCTCTGACGTTTTGAAGTGTGTAGAGAACTGGCCCGGCACTGTTGTGCTGAGAGAGATCATAAAATGATGATGTAACAAGTTAACTGTAAATGTCTTAATGTCTGTCCTTGTTTTGTGGTAATAAATGTTGTGGCTGTAAATCGAATGCTGATCTTTCCAAATGAATCCACATCAAATAATAATTTGAGAAGACGTCAATTTTGGAGCGTCACACACGCTTATCAAACTTAATTTCGCTGAATTCTACACCGATAACGTGAATTACTGATATTGTTAAGAATATAACCTTCCCCTATAAGAGTTCATGTTAACGAGGTTCAACTGTAATTTCATTCAACGTTGGTCCATATCCTATTTACGGCATGTGATTATCCAAATTTTTTTTACTCTATTTTATGAATAAGTTTAGTAATGTTAAACAATAATCATTAAAAAATATTTATGTAATATACAATACAATAGTTACAAAAATTGTAATAAACATTTTTAATAATTTAAAATATTAAAACTAATATGTTCTTCAATTCTATAAATTATTGTACTTACTATATAAATATTTTTAATGATTAATATTTTTAAAATTCTCTATTTCTTAAAAGTTTCAGATGGCTGTAATCTTGTGTGTCCTCTAAATAAACAATCACATAAGCCGTAAGAAGGACATTGAATGACAATATATATCAATATTAGGAAGCAGATATTGAGTAATGTTGAAAAAGAACATCGAGCAATATCGTAAAACTGATATTGAGCAATGTCAGAAAACAATATTTATCAATGTTGTAAAATCGATATTGAGCAACGTCAGAAAAAAATATTTATCAATGTCGTAAAATCGATATTGAGCAATATCGCCAGGGGGGGGGGGTCATTTTTACGGACTTGTGGCATTTCAGGACAATGTTACCCGCTTTGGACGCTTTTGGGTGCACGATTTGGCGAGAAAGGCCTTGGCGTGTTAAATTGGAGTAGAGCGATAAATGATTAAAATATGGGTACCATACAAGACGATATCTCAGTGCACCGTGTAACGAGTGTGAAAATCGATTCTTTAAGAATTCGAATCTTTTGAAAGATTGTTCGTGATATTAGCCAGTGTGTCCATCTTTCGGTAGGAAGGGAAAAGAAAAATAAAGTCCCAGATAATTAATTTTCAATGAGGCTGACTTCTATATAAATGTATTTTGGGTGTATTAGGTATTTGGGGACGCTTGCTTTTGTTTCTGAAATCTAAAATTTTTTTTAATAATTCAATTTTATTTGTATTGATACGTTAAAGTTTTTTTTTGCATTTGATAAAGAAAAACTAAGTTTTCTGATTTTGTTAACTTAGTTCATTTATCAATAACCAATTGAGTAGCTCCAGTGTGACGTTTTTCAACTACCTACCTACCTAGTTCATTTATAAATTTTTTCGTGTTGCTTATAATGAATTGTGTTTATAAAATCTGAAAATGTGTTCCTAAAAAAAGGACAGCCCCACGTGATGGTTTGAACGGGACAGTAGTGTTTTTTATCATGTTTCCCAACCTTCCCATCGTTTTACTAAAAATGTGGATTTTTTGGTCAGTTTTAATAAAAACTATCTTTAATATTGGTTAGTCATAATAAGCAATAATCGTTTTCATTATCAGGCAAACAAATTACCTGAATATCATAGATCACAATTCCTGTATGTGAACCGGTGGCTTTGTTATTCAATGCGATGTTTTAAATTTCATTTCTTTAATTCTTTAGTCATTTTTAAAGCTTTGGCGAAACTTCAGTTTTAATGACGATCTCCTGAAAGAATTTATCGTCTGACTTTTTCATGAATACAAAATAACCCCAGTACCGTTTTTGCCATTCCGATGTGATTTTTGTTTCAAGGAATATGGTCTACAATGGCTAATACTTAACAACGAAATCGGAAAGCTAACGATTTTTAATTTATTTTGTCCCAAATTATACTTTATCCACAGAAGAATGTTTTTGTAAACTTTTATGACTCTGCAAGCATTTTAAAAAGTATATTTTTCGAATGTTTTTACTAATTAAAGTTTGAAAATTTTCCCACTTCTATCGCTCCTCGCTTACTCCATAAAGACTGTTTAATTCCAAAATTTTTATCAACCAAACCTTTCAGTGTCAGCTGTTTTGAGGGACAGTCTCATCCTCTTACGAAATATTTTGATAGGGAACGACAGAGCTCTGTAGAATAGAGAAAAGAAATTTTGGCTCTATAGAAATTTTTTATAGTTTTAGAGATTTCTAAAGAGTAACCGAGTTCTGATTATATAGAAATAAATTTCTATAGAATTATATTAAGACTTCTATAGAATCATAGGCGAACCCAAGGGGAAGGGGCTTAAGCCCCCCCCCCAGACCCGATAAAGCAAGTATCCCTTGGGGGACCCGAAAAAATATCATTTTAATTCATGAGCCCGCCTTGGGGGAGCTAAAGGGGTGACAGGTTTAAGCTTCCTAGACCCGATAAAATAAATGTGTCCGTTTAATTTATGAATATGACTACGGGGCTTAAGCGCCTTAGACTTGCAATAAGCAAATATATCCTTTTTACTTCATGAGTGAAGGGCTAGGGAACTAAAGCCCCCTAGAAAAAGTAAATACACCCTTTCTTCAATGCATGGGTGCACTACGGAGGCTTAAGCTCCTTAGACCCAAACTAAGCAAATTTATCCTTTTTATGTCATGGGCCTATGTACACGGTTGGTGCTTCAGCCCCTAGATCCGCAAAAGCAAAGATATCCTCTCTTTTTTTAATTCATGGCTGCACTTAGGGGTCTATGTGAGCTTAAGCCCCTTAGATTGTATTTTCTTTAACAAATATTTGTCGAACAATACCTGTAAAGTCATTTCTGTTCTCAAAACAACTGAAATGTAATAATTTTAATACTGTATGTTTAAGTTCCTTAATTTATTGTCTTTGTAATCAAATATGAACGGTAAAATGAAAAACAAATTTCAATAAATAAATTTTTGAATACTTGTTAATATTATTAATTGTGATAACAATCTGTGAACACGACTATTATAATATTATTCCTGCACTCAGATCTGACGAAATGCGTTATTTTCCATGCCTACAATAATCCCTTACTTTAAAGAAGGTATAAAAAGAATTAAGAAAACCTTTTTCAAAATAAATCTAAATCTTCAAAGGCCATAAAAATAAATTTTCTAATTTGGACCCATTCCGAAAATAATTCCTGACTACGCTTTTAATTTATTAGATGTGAACTGAGAAGTAAAAAGCATCACAAAAATGAAGCAATTTATATAAGTTTAAAAGGATTGACACACATACAAGGTATTTGGTATTTTGGTATTTTCAATTAACGTCACACTGGAGCAACACAACGGGCTATTGGTGACGGTCCGGGATCAATCCCAGAGGGAAAGTCCGAGGACAACACCACGTAATTTTGAACCGCGGTCAGATGACGAGGCAACACCTGAGCTGGCACCCCACTCTCCAAACTTCCACACCACGCCAACGTGAGGACATTTGAGGCCACGACAGATTTAACGTGCACCAGCCCCCTTTGTACACGACGGTGTTTGGCTGGATTCGAACTCGCAACCCTTCGGTTGCTAGTCCGTTACTCTTCCAACCGGGCCACCGCGGCCCTACACATACAAGGAGAGATACTATGAAGACTATTATAGTAAAAATACGCTTTCTTGCCCGCGATGCCTGAAATCTATGAGTCTTGTTGGATTTAAGAACATTAAGATTAAAAGTATAGTAAAAACAGTCATGAGTGAAAGGGAAATTAAGGTATCCGACTACCTTTAAAACGCGATTTTCGGCGGAAATTGCGATTTTCCAAATTTGATATAATATGAAAGCCCGATTTCTTATCTTTCCAAATCTGTTTAAATTTTGTTCCTACCATGCATAGAACGTAAGATACAGGTCTTTTAATACTACATAGTCGACACTTTTTAAAACCGGAAGTGCCTTTCTGCAAACAGGAAGTGAACGTAAAAGTTTGTTTACATTCTTATTTCAACAAATTAAAGCGTTAAAATTTGCTCTGAAGTGTGGATTTTTTTTTATTAATTAAAAAAAATTAATTAAAAAACTACTTTTTACACAAAAATACATCTGGCAATCATGTTTAACTTCACAATCTGGCATCAAACTTGAGTTTCAGTTTGTACACAATTTGAACTCGTGATTTTCGATCGTGCGTTCAAAAAGTTCTACAACTTGATAATTCTTCTTGCATAAAGTGATTTTTCTTTACAAAATGGGAAAGAGTATTGCCAGGAAGAAGAAACACCACTTCAAAGGTAATCAACACTCTAAAACACTGAAGACTAACAGTCTTGAAGATCCAGTGTGCACAGCCAGTGCTTCAAAACTGCAAGCATCTAGCTCTTCCAAATTCGAAGTTTTGAATGAGGAACTGTGTGGTAATCGGATTTTCGACCTGGAAACTTTAATAAATATATTTTTGGTGCTTCCATGTCCCAAATGCTTTGCTTCTGGTTTGCATTTAGTTGAAGACTCCAGGTATGGATTGTGCTCACACTTCTCTTTGAAATGTCACAATTGTGATTTTGTAAAAGGCTTTGCCTCCTCCAAAAAGAACAAAAATGTACCTGAAGTGAACTCTAGAATAGTTTATGGGATGAGGCAGATTGGAAAGGGATTTTCTTCAGCGTATAAACTGTGCACCACGCTGAATTTGCCACCAATTTCTAAAGCTGCGTATAACATCCATGAAGAGAAACTCTTGAAAGTTGTGTCCGAGGTTGCTGAATCTTCAATGTTAAAAGCAGCTGATGAAGTTGGTTCAAAGGGAGAAGACAGTGAATGCGGCGTGTCTGTAGATGGAACGTGGCAGCGTAGAGGGTACACTTCTTTGAATGGTTGTGTTGCTGCCATTTCAATTGACACGGGAAAGGTTCTCGATTTAGAAGTCATGTCCTCATACTGCAGAATTTGCAAAAGATTACAGAAACTGAAGAGAAACCCGTCATTTGAATCACAGGAAGCTGACCATATATGCCAGTGCAATTTTAAAGGGTCATCAGCAAAGATGGAAACTGTTGGTGTCGACAGAATTTTCAAGAGGTCAGTGAGCACTCGGAAGCTGAAGTACACGAAATACTACGGTGATGGGGATTCTAAAGGCTATTTGTGCGTCCAAAACACATATGGCGAAAAAAGTGTTTCAAAACTGGAATGCATTGGGCACATTCAAAAACGGGTGGGTACACGTCTGCGAAAATTGAAAAGCAAAACCAAAGGTCTGTCTGGTAAAGGCAAGTTATCAGATGTCTTTATCGACAGACTACAAAATTATTATGGCATTGCGATTCGCTCTAACGTGGGCAACTTACAAATGATGCAGCAAAATGTAATTGCAGCTTTGTTTCATTGTGCTTCATCACCAAAGAAACCGATGCATGGCCAGTGCCCTATTGGTGTAGACAGTTGGTGCTATTACCAGCGAGCTGTAAGCGAAGGGAAAGAACCAGAAAAGCTCAAGCATTCTGGTTTGCCCAACAATATTTTAAATGTAGTCAAACCAGTGTATTTAGAGCTTTGCACCAGAGAACTTTTGAATAAGTGTCTGCATGGCAAAACTCAAAATGCCAATGAAAGTTTCAATGGTGTTATTTAGCAGAGAGTTCCGAAGGAGGTTTTCGTCAGCCTAAAAACTGTAAAATTAGGGGCTTATGATGCAGTAATACAATATAATGATGGATTTGAGGGTTGCACCAGTGTTTTAAGCAAGATGAACATTGAAAATCTTGGTTACTTCACATTAAAAGGTTACCAAAGTTTGGATCGCATTAGAATCAGTGATTCCAAGCGCCATACAACACCCGTTTCAAAGAAGCGCAGGAAGGTTTTGAGGGCAATTAGGAAAAAAAAAGTAGTTGATTTAACTTCTATAGAAGGTGATCTTTATAAATCAGGATCATTTTAGAGCTACATTTTCCATTTAAAGGTAAGATTCATTATTGAATTTTGTTTTTAGCTTTTTCTTGAAATTGACATTTTAGAATTTTGCTTTTACGCAAAACATGAAAACTCAAAAAGTTATGCTTCAAATGTTATGAAATTTGGTAGGAATACTTTCAAAGAGTTTATAAAGGGAATGTACCACTTCTGTAATTGTGCATTAATTAGTTTTTTTATTTTTAATTATAAAAGTTATGCGTTGCTATAATTTATGGAAGATTTTCTTCTTGGTTGTACTTGAACCTCTCCAGTTTTTAAAAGAACTGGTTTACAATGATGTGAGAGGTACATTCCCTAAAGGAGGTTTCAATCTTCAAAATAAAATTTACAAAATAAGAATATCTTAATTTAAATTTAAGTTATCATGTTTTGCGGTGGTGCTAGTTTTTGTCTATTTTTCACCCCTTTTTGGGGTTTAAATTTTAAAAAAATTATTAATTATTTTTTTTTATATGTTATTCTCTAAGTTTTTAACCATATTCTATAATATAATGCACAAAAAAAGTCAAATTTCAAATTATTTCAAAAAATCCTTTCCGAAGGTAGTCGGACACATCCTCTTGTAAGATATGCAATGTTTGAGATGTTCTCCAAAATCGAGTTTACAAAGTTTTAAATCCAAAATGTACAGAAATGATTAGTATCCACAAAAATTTACTTTGAAATTATATTTTATTTTTCAAGCTATTTCGCTCGGGGTTTGTGGTAAATTTGAATGATCAAGTTACAGTAATGTTTCCAAAGAATTGGATTCAAAAACATGTTTTTCTGAATGAGATACATTTTCAATACAGTTTTATAAATCATACCAAAATGTACTAATCGATTTCATTTGAATTGGGGTTTGATTGTCACTCTATGGTCATTTTGTTCAATACGGCCTTTCCAACTGGAAACATTGCTTTCGATCCCACAAATACCTTTTTTTACAGATATAGCCAATATTTTGGAATGACTAATCCTTTTACTCTCCTAACAACTCTAAATTCTGAGTATTTTAGCTGTGCTGAGGGTTATGTGACCTTCATTTAAACTCAAAATGTAGGTTTGAAAAAACCCAAATCCCCATCCATGCTTTCCCGAGAAACCCATCAGAAAATCATCATCATTTACGAAGAAATTCGTAAATAACATGGCAATAAAAACTTCACTGGTTATCTGCTAAAAATCTGGAAACACAAAAGACTTTGGGGAGCCTTCCCTTCTTTCATCAGTCGGATAGACTCATTAAAAGGCACCCTGCAAAGAAATGGATATACGTACGTAGGGGATGTAATGGTATTTTCTTAGAACTCGCCGGTTGACGGTGCCAGGGTCAGCGGACCCTGGCGCCAATGTCTCGAGCAGTGGTTCAGATTAACGCACTTTTTTTCATTGACATGACAATTTTTAAACCACGTACTCATTTTTTTGTAAATAAGGTTGCAAAATTTTCAATTCTTCAGAGATCTAGTGGGATGGCAACCAATCGTACGATTTTAATTTGACAATTAATTGACTAAGAATAATTAAACGTACTTAAAAACAGGTTAACAATTAGGGTTGTGTTAGTTTTTCGAAATGGAGCAAGACTGATCAAATTTTAGTACTCATGTTGTTAGCCAAATAACAATTTGGATTCAACATCTGAAACAGAAGACAGATTTATCTATAGACTGTGTGTCAACAAATTCATCTCTATTTCCAGACCTGTTGTGGTTGGCGAAAACTTATACTTTTCAAACCGACATTTTAATATTTAGGTTAAAGTACACATATCTAATTTTTAGCCCTTGTGTAGCAAAAAATTATCATAGAACGACAAACCAAATTAAACTTTATTTAAACGAAAACAATTTTTTTACTTATTTGCGTGACGTTATATTACAATGAAATATATTGATAAATTTTCATTATCAAGCCCTTGCGATCTAAAGATGTAATTCATTTCAATCCTGAAAAATCACGTTTAGCGGAACATGTCAGGGGGCAAATTTCATCTAAAATATTTCGATGATTACCCATAGTAGATCGTTTTCCACGATGAACTCTGGAGACATATTCAATTTGAAGTCAGGGCTTCTTGCTAGGACCGGCTCTACCTTTCTGGATACAGCTATGTCAACCAGTCAAGGAACAAGGGATTTCCTTTGCTTATAAGCTAAGTTGTTGCAACACTATCGGCCGCAATTAGCCTAAGCGTGTGGATCATTTCTCTGTTCCACTGTTCTGACAATGTGTGAGAAAATTCCCTCATCTAAAATCCCTCATTGTCAGAGGAATCCAATAAAAGACCAATACATTTTTGACTTTGATCCTTTTTTTGCTCAGTTGCAATATTGCATTTTTATAGACGTTTTCATTGTTTTTTAATAAACGACGGCATTAGTTTTTATAACGGCGATTTTACAATGGTATTGCATTGATCTAAATTGCTCACACAGAAATTTGATAAAATTAACTATGAACATCGTACCCATAAGAACATTTAGTTCACATTCCTGACTTTTGAGTTTCGGTATTCTAACTCAGCTGTTTCAATGTGGCTAGATTGAAATTATTATACTAATTTTTATATTAACGAAGATTACTTGCATACAGCTGAGTATTTTCCCTTTTACATTAGTTTAGTACATTTAATATTTTCAGGAAACGAGGATATCTATTCACACAACAAAACTGAACCACCATAGCAATATGCTCTTGCACATAAAACTATACAATTGGCAATCTGATTTTAAATTTTCTTTAGCCCAATTTTATTGATTTATAAATTTTAACAAATTTCATGTAGTGGAGCTTAATTTAGGGCTTTTCAACGACAGGATCTTTGTAATATCTTAGTTATTAATATATTTAGTTCAATAATTTGTTTATATTTGATATCCTTAATTAATTATTTGTAAATATTAACTGTTGCTGTCCAAGCACAACTCAACTCGATATAGAGAAAAACACACAGTAAGAATGTCTAATCTTGGATATGTATACGACCTGTACTAGCACTAATTCAATAAAGTTCCTTCTTCACTTGTATGAGAGTATTTCTCAGTAATCATAAGTCTTACTACTTCCAATACATTATAATCTTAATCAAAATTGCTCAAATTAAAAACGAAACGTATTACTTCTTTGCGTTGTGCTCAACGTACGCACAATCCATGATTAACTGGACCAATTCTTACGCCTTGTTCTTTACTTTCGGTTCCTTCATTCAGTGAACAGACCGTCAGATTTGGTCATAGCGCTTGTTTGCCACCCAGTAGGTCGCGGATTCGAATCCCGGTTTGTAAGCGCATGGATGTAAGCGATTGTCCTTGTTAGGAGTAGAGGCGGCTCACCCATTGCGTGCTCGATCCTTCACAAGCAGCCGTTATTTGCCCCTTGTAGTGTGTTATCTTTTTGACCAATTCAATTCAAGATAACTGCTTGAAACAAGTGCTTTTGTGTGATCTTGCATTTCTAAAGGAATTGATCAGAATTTCCCGTTTTCAGAAACCGAAAATTCATCAAGGGACCAGTAAAAAGAACAATATAATCGAATGCACGATATATTGGGGAGGGGGGGGGTATTTCAATTAACGTCACACTGGAGCAACACAATGGGCTATTGGTGACGGTCCGGGATCAATCCCAAAGGGAAAGATCCGAGGACAACACCACGTAATTTTGAACCACGGTCAGATGACGAGGCAACACCTGAGCTGGCACCCCACTCTCCAAACTTCCACACCACGCCAATGTGAGGACATTTGAGGCCACGACAGATTTAACGTGCACCAGCCCCCTTTGTACACGACGGTGTTTGGCTGGATTCGAACTCGCAACCCTTCGGTTGCTCTTCCAACCGGGCCACCGCGGCCCGATATATTGGGGAGATGTTAGTATATTATATGTGTAGTTAAAGTATTATCTATATTTTTGATGCTGATTTCAGAAATGTCTTAAAAGAACGATCATATAACTTCATTTAACAGCTTTAATAAACAATTTTCTATTTCCGTATGTAGTGCACAAAGATCTTAATGTTCAGTTTACTGAAGACTATTCCTCTGAGATAAGAAAGTAATAAGGTTCACCCCTTGACTTCACTGAGTCATAAACTCACATTCGTTTAAAGTTGGGACCGTCGTGGTTGTGGGTATGCCCACTGCGCTAGCACTCCTCGAGTTGTAGGCGGCGCAGGTTCAATTCCTGGTGTATTCAGCAGGGCGAAGCAGGCATTCCTCCCTGGGTGTATTTCTCTTTCCTGTGTCATTAAAAGCTTTTATTGTGTGTGTGTTTATTACTTGATTGCGTCTTGAGCATGGCCATATACGGCCCTTGGGCCATAAAACCCCCAAAACACCCATCAATCACATAACATGTATTATGATTACCCCAGCCATTGGAAATGAAAAAAAAAGCTTTGGACTGATTATTTAATTTTTAAATTCTGTTTTTAAAATATCGCAGAAAGGGGTGGGGAGGGGTGGGGGTGAAGCAGTAACAAATATTGATAAAGTTTGTGAAAACGAGGTACGCACTTGTAATGAGCTTTTATATACACTTCTGGAATGTCAGTTTTTTAAAGCTAATATATTGTTTTTTATTTATTTTTAAGGTAGAGAACTCTTTCTTAGCTTTACTTATAAGATCTGTAAGAAAAGAGGATTGGTTACCTTCCATTTCTGACGATATGGATGGAATTGCTTGTCTTACTCTTAGATTAATTAATTATTGCCCTGAAATTCACTTATTTAATGAGTAAAATTATTTTAAATAGTTAGATTAAAACAATTTAATTGGAGGAGTTTCTGCTTCTTTCCATAGGAGGGGAAGAAATGGTAAACTTCGCGATGTGTAGCGTCTATTTTTATGCATGTATTTTTAGTAATTAGTAAGAAACTGAATGATGATAAGATGATTCGTCTGAATACGTATTCCAAGCTTTCATTTATGTCTTCAATAATTCAAAGTTAAGAGTACCCTAGTATATTACACAATTTAAAATATATCCACTTCTTGCATGCTTGGGAAAAATAACTATGCTAGCAGTAAATACTAGTAGTAAAATTCTTATATCTTAAATACAAATTTTTAGCACTGTGCTTTTAGAATTTTGAGCTTTTGCCATCAAAATTTTATGTAGAAAAATTCACCTTCAAATTGTTGACCAAGACAAATATGTAAAAACGGAATAGCATGATATAGAACCCTGAATGAGAGAGAATTGTGAGCTATGATTGTAACTGACTTGAGATTTTGTTTTTACTGTAGTTGACTTAGTATTTACTGCACTTTTAGTAGCAAGAAGGTACCACCATTGGTTACCGGAAAAGACTCAGCACACCGCTTTCTTTGAATAAAAAAATATTCTTAATGCATTTAAAGAAATGAACTGAGAAAAGTTCTTTTTTAGGTTCCAAAGGTCGTTTTGTGTCTTAGGTGCCTTAGATCATTTAAGGTGTTTTAGGTCCTAAACCCCGAATTGGGTATTTTCAGGTGCTATAAAATTTGCATATTTTATTCAGGATATCTCAAATAGCCAAAATGTAAAAATAGCTTTGAAATAGAGGGTATAGAACTAAATAGGTAAAAACTCCAGAATCCTGAGCTTATATGTTACACACCCGGAGAGGACCACGAACCCGTATGACGCTGCAGAACTCCTAATCTGGTTACGGGAGCCTGCCACGAAAGGCCTTACAGACAACATACGGACTTCACAATGGAGAGGAATGTGTCGTTCCATTATCACTAGATGTGTTTTCTATTGTGGTGTCGTGGGTATGCCTAGAAGGTAGATACTTCCCGGGTAAACTGGTGTCAAGTTGTCTTCGAGCAAGAATGATCGTGAGAAAAAAAGGTTTCTCACGATCATTCTTTGAACGCAAACATACCTCTCTTGTACCTTGAAACACTTAATTCCTCGCATCACAACATAAAAAACCTGCTTCCCCACAGCTGTCTTAAGCACTCTCGACTCAGTTTATACTGATCAGACAAGCTTTGCATATTGCTCCCTAATTTCAGGTCGTGGTTTCAAAACCTATTTAATTCTATGTTGATTTAAAATAACTTTTTCAAGACTATTTTCTTTGGTTTACTGCATAAAAATCCTGTGCCGGGGAACCCGCCTTACTGATTGCAAAAGGGGGTCACCTTCAAGGTGATGTGGAAATTGGTTTAATTCAAATGCTATATTATTGATGTCATTTTACTGATGCGTCTATGAAATTCTCATAAATTTTAGATATTGCACGAATTATATTATAGCCGTTAACTTTCTAAACCCCAGCTAACGGGATTCTACTTCTATTTTTTAGTATGGCGTTAGAAATTAATTTCTTATGACTTTATTCATATATACAAACGTATAAAATATTCATTGTTTTTTAAAGTAAAAAATATATTCTTCATTTTGGAATTAATCTTAGAAATGAAGAAAAGGATAACTGAATTAAATGTGATAAATAAACCATTTCTTAGATTATTCTTCCAAAGTGGAATAAGGAAAATGTAGTCAATCTCATTATAATATTCAATTATAATTGTAAGTAGTTGAAACTCAAATGTTAAGTATTTGAGTACTGGGGGTACTTTCTCAACAGATCAATCAATCCTATTTGATGCCTCAGGAGATTCCTGGGAAATTTCCTTTTGGTAATGGGATTATAAATGCTTCCTCTTCTGCTCGTTAAGTACTAATATTTTTAACATTATGCTTTTGTTAAGTGTCCTGTGATTTGTAGGAGCTTCACTTATTTCAGTTACAAAAACGAATGATTTTTAGTACAATATATTATCTTTTACATCTCATTTAAATCCTTTACTCAATTTTGTGATCTGATTTTTGTAATTTGGGCACTTAAAACTTATTTTTAAAAACATTATAGAGAAAATTGTTTTTCTGCCTCATATGTTCTTAATCATTTTTAAGAAAATTAAGCTCAAGTTATTATTTATAACTGAGTTTTATGCTTCTAACTGAAATCTCATGGTGTATACTGTTTTGGAAGCCACTGTAGATGTTTATTAGATATCTAGGGAATTATTTAAATGCTAATTGAAACCAAATGAACTTTGACAATTTAAAGAAAGGGGATAATGTGCTGTATGAATGAAATACAGAAAGATTTTTCTTTCTGAACACTTGCAATTTTCAGATTTCCATCTTGAATGAATATTTTTGAAACTATATTTCATAAAACTATGCAAAAATATAAAACATTTTCCAAAAGTATCAGCCCATCTTTACTTAGTTTTTAGTTGAATTTATTTCCTTCCAAACACGTCTTTATTCTATTAACTGAGAAATATTTATAATTGATGTCATAAAAATGAACATTCAAAAATAAACATCATTCAGTTTGAACTTCCATTCATCTGTGGTATAATCTTCTCAGTGACATATTTCACCCCTTTATATTTATTACCTACAATGATATAAATTAACATTTACAAATCACAACTTTATAACTACACAAAATACACATCTATTTTTTAAACACAGCAGTATCACATTAAAACAGATTTGCAAATAAAAAAAATTACAATTCTCAACTCTAAAATTAGTGTTCCAATTCGAAATTAGTGAATGAGATTGTTGAAGATTGGATAATTTAAAGAAATATTCGAATCTATGACAAACAACGAACATTCAGACAAAACAATTCAATTTGCCAAATGGATTTTTAAATATGAACAATTTTGAATTTATATTTTTGGCAGTAGTATTCAGCGAAATTTTCTTCTTTGAATATTGGGGATAAAATATGGTCTTGATAATATGTGGGAGTTGATTTCTACATTTCCCCCCTCTTTATCCTTTTAATTTTCCATTATATGCAAAACCGGCAACAATCATAAATCTCTTGGAGAAAGTTCTCATGTTCACTTTGCTATAGTCCTTTGACTTGGCGGATTCTCTTTTAAAATTAAAGATCTTACATTACAAATATTCTCAGAAATATTTTTCTTTTTGGGAAGTATTTTTCCACTTTTACGTTTTTTCCTTTCTCATTAATAATATTACTTATCGTACCTTTAGATATCGAAAAACCATGACTTTTACAGCGTTTTTGAACAATTGAATAAGCATGATTCTCTTCCGAAAGAGCGGAAAGTCTTCATCCATTGCTTATTTAAAAGCGCCATTTTGAAAGTAAACAAAACTCTGAGTTAGCAGACTATAAGTTATACTTTAACTATTTAACTGTTGTGAAAATAAAATTATTTTGTAGGCATACAATTTTTTTACAGCTCATCGAAATCGCTCACAAAATGTCCGAACAGCCTCTGTACATCCTTCAGTTATGAATCTCCATATTTAACAAATTTTATGATGGTAATAAACTTTCTGCATAGTTGCGAAAAATCTGCTACACTTTTCCCATTTCCTAGGATAGAGTACATTTACCCGAAGTTTGATTAATATTTGAAATAGACTGGTTATTATTTGAATTTCTCGATATCAAAAATTCCTGCTTCGGGGGTGGAAAACCAAACCGATTCACTTAGGGAAGAACTATTATTTGAATTACTATTTAATTGAAAATATAAATTTGATTGTGATGTACTATTATATCCAGTTAAAATTATTGATTAAATTTATTTGATTGAAAAAAACATCTCCCTATATATAAAGGTCTTTTATATGTATAAGTGAAACCATTACATTGTAAACATTGGATTGATTCAACAAGACTTCTTCTACCCCTTACAGTTCTATAATTAACAAATAAACTTTCAAATAGATATTTTTTCTTGTTTTCTTTAGTATATTAGTTTTACCTATACAATTTCCCAAAATATCAATCTTATTAGAAATACTCACCATTTACCAAATTTAATTGAACAGAAAGTAACTTGCAAACAAAGAAAAAAGGTGAATCTGAGAAATGACTGAATGAGAAAGATGTATCAGTTGAAACATTCCTTTTACTTTCCAATTTACCATGTGTAGTAAAAGTTTTATCAAGGGAGAGAGGAACAAATTACATTATCAACAGAAATGGATATTGAGAATAGAAGCAGAGGTTTAGAATTAACAAAACAAAAAGTGCTGAGAACGAAAGCAAAGCGGATTCCAGTGAGGCAGGCGTCAATGGTAATTGTGGAGGCACATTAGCAGGCAACAGTGGACGTTGTAGAAATACAGCAGCAGGCATCTGCAGTGAACTGGATTTAGGGGATGAAGATATGAGCCTTTTAAAGAAGCGTAAACGAGAAGCACGTAACCAAAATGATGCATGTTTAAGTGGTGCAATAATAGAAGACAAAGCACAGCAAGATTTTTTAAGAGGTACAGGCAACCAAATAGATGGTTGAGCTAAAATAGCATGAGATTTCTAAAAGTAATTAAGATGTATTAGATATTAACAATATCAGAATATAATTAAAACAAAAGGCAAAGGAGACAATAACATGGTTTCCAAAGGGCACTAGCAATCAAGCTGCTTGTTCAGGCAGAATTCTCACTCTTCAAGTAAAATAAAAATTAGTACCTCTTAAAAGAAATTTTTCATTTTATAGGCTACATTTCATATAGATCACAGTAACTCACCAATTAGTGCATATGAAGAAACTTTCACAAGTATTATATTTGGGTCTCATGGACCCAGATTACAAACCAATCACTTTCAGATAACCTATAAATGTTATGCCATTGGTATTATTAACTTGGCTTTGGAAAGGTGCAATGAAATATATATATATATAAAGTTCTTGCAGAACTTAAGGTTGTAGAAAAAATTTAATGATAGAAATTGAAACTTTTTGGGCTTAAATCAGGCCCTCTTTTAGCTTTAAGGGAACTGTGTATGAATAAAAGTACATTAACTATTAACATAATATTTACCCTAGAAGTCTTTTGAGGTGGTAAATTTTTCTAGTAACAGCTTTGAGAGATGTTAAGAAGCATTGGGGTGTACAAATGAAAAAAAAACATGTTCAATTTCTTTTGCAAAGATTGATAATGCATGGGAACAAATCTTGGGATTCCTAAGGAAAATATAAGTACATTGAACAGTGTAACAATGTGGATTAAAACCTTATCAAACGATAGAACACAGCAGGTATTTCCTAACCTCATACACATAATTTTTTGAATTTACATTGATAGTGGGCTGAATAAACAAAATATGATTTCTTGAGCAAATAAAATTTTTTGAGCACATTTTCAAATTAAGATGAATCGCAAACAGCACAAGCTTTTTTATGTATTGTCGGTATGCACATTAGCAAGAGTTTAGAAAATTGCAAAAAAAGTTACCTTACCTTTGAAGTTCCAAACGTAAAATGGTGTTAAGAACTCATAGCAGCAGATTCATCTGTCACTAAATTCCAACCCCCCAACGGCTCCCAAAACGCGCAAATTATCTTTCTCAGAAGCGCCAGGGAAAGCAGCTACAATTAGATGGGCTTGACAACGTTTTAGAAAAACAATTTCCTAAACATTTCATCATGGAATCGCCGATCACCAGGATAGCCATTTGCAGTAGATAATCACCAGCGCAGAGCACAGCGATACATCCCGCTTGAAATCCGAATAAAATGACAATCGAGCGGGAACTGCGAGTTTCGAGAGAACTATTCGATCTAAGAAATGAGGCCAAAATTAAGATCGCCAAAAAAGTCACAAAAGTAGAGTAACCCGGTGCACCCAAAAGCGGGTAACATTGTCCTGAAATGCGTAAGTTCCCATTTTTACATTGGCCAATATCGACAGCAATATTGGCCAATATTTTTTTCCGACATTGGCCGACATATATGTGCTACCTGGGACGGTCACACGACTCTACACTTCCACACCACGAAAATGAAGGTTTTTAGTGCAGAGACAACACACTGGTTTATGGCTAAATTAGTTTATTGAGGACAAAACATGGTAGCAGCAAAACAATACTTCTACAACAGCTAGGACTAGAAGATCACAAACATGCATACGATACAGAACATAAACAATTCTAGTGTTGCCACTCTTGATTAACTTAACTTTAATAATTATTTCTTAACACACCCTCTTAATTATCAAAGTTTTCACATTCACTGAATATAAAAATAAAACAGCAAAAGACAAAAAATACACCAAAAATTAAACATAATTTTACATTCATAAATACTAAGCTAATATATTTCAGAAATAAAGTTATATTACTAATTCAGATTTAAATTTCTGAAATTTATTTGGGGGGGTATTTCAATTAACGTCACACTGGAGCAACACAATGGGCTATTGGTGACGGTCCGGGATCAATCCCAAAGGGAAAGATCCGAGGACAACACCACGTAATTTTGAACCACCTGAAATTTATTTGATCTGCAATTTGTATGTCAGTAGGACAATACTTTATATTAATTAAACCTTCATCTACCTTTTCTTTTATATAATGGTATCTAACATCTATGTGTTTACTACGTTTGTTAAATACCCCATTTTTAATTAAACTTATAGCACTTTGGTTATCAATGTTTAAAATAACAGAAATGTTTTCATTTGTAAGTTCTTCAATTAAAGTTTTAAGGTACACAAGTTCTCTACTATATTCAGCTTCAGTGCTTGAGGTAGCTACAATGGACTGTTTTCTAGAGCACCAACTTATTGGTCCACCACAAAAATAAATCACATATCCAGTAGTACTTTTA
This sequence comes from Meta bourneti, assembly GCA_933210815.1. Taxonomy (NCBI): domain Eukaryota; kingdom Metazoa; phylum Arthropoda; class Arachnida; order Araneae; family Tetragnathidae; genus Meta; species Meta bourneti. The sequence continues at coordinate 6,737,613 of OW119924.1, read as the reverse complement.
CGTGTTTCACTATCTCCCGCATAGTCAGTCACAATAGGCAATAAGTTCTTTTTCACTGCTTTCCTTTGAGTAGCTTATTCCTGAATTTAAGCTTCCTTTTAGATATCTTAGAGTTCTTTTCAGATTTACAACATCTTTATTTGATGGATTTTCAACATGACGACTGTTAGAATTCACTGCAAAAGCCAAATCTGGTCTTGTCCTGCACGATAAATATAAAAGACTTCCCACAGCTTCTCGATAAGGGAAAACGATTTCTTCAAGTTTTTCTGCATCATCTGTTGAAGTTTTTAACATAGGAGTGTTCATTGGCTTTGCATCTTGCATTTTATATTTTTGTAGTACTTGATTCGCATAAGCTTCTTGATGAATTTTCAATGTTTCAGAATTTAATTCCATATTAATTTCTAAAAATGAATCTGGTTTATCATATGATGTCATTTCAAACTCATTTTGAAGAATTTCTAAGTATTTAATTAGTTTGGATTTATCTGGCCCAATTAAGATTCCATCATCTACATAAAAAGCTAATATTGTATCATTTCCCACAAAAATACATTGTTCAGATTTAATTTGACGAAAATCTTTACTTTTCAGAAAATCAGTTAGCCTTTTATTCCACCTTAAAGGAGCTTGTTTCAAACCATATAATGATTTTTGTAACTTGCATATTTTAGACTGATCACTGTAACCTTCTGGCATTTTCATGAATATTTCCTCATCCAGTTTTCCATACAGGAATGCTGTCTTGATGTCAAATTTCATAATATGATATTCTCTTTTTGCTGCCAATCCGAATAAAATTCTTAGGGATGTAATGTTCACAACTGGACTAAAAGTTTCTTCATAATCTATTCCATAATTTTGTTCACAGCCTCTGACAACTAATCTTGCTTTGTATGTGTCATCATCTTTAATTTTAAATACCCATTTATTACTTAGAATCTTTTTATTTCCAGCCGTACTTCTATCCACAACTTGCCAAGTTTCATTTTTTTTCAGAGATTTCTTTTCATTTTCTATAGCTTTTATCCAATTTTCTTTATTAGGGCCATTTACTGCTTCTTCATATGTAAGTAAAACATAATCATTGAGATGATTAGGTGATTTCTTTATTCTTTTGCCTCGTCCAAGTTCCTCATTGTTTTCTTGTGTTTCTTCATCTGTCTGAAATAATTTTGATTCTTTAGAATCTTCTATATTCTCCTTATTTTCTTCAGCATCAATTGGAAGTGATAAAATATTTCTTTCTTCATTTCTTGGATCAAGGAATACCACATCTCTTGAGATTTCTATTCTTCTTTTCTCTTCATCCCACAACCGATAGCCATTGTGAGTATATCCTACAAAAATAAGTTTGTTACTTCTACAATCCAAGTTTCTTTGCATAAGCTACACTTCCAAATATTGGCAATCGAGACAAATCAGGCTTATTTTGATACCACATTTCAGCTGGTGTTACCTCAGTAGCTTCAGTAGGACTTCGGTTTACTAGATATGCTGCAGTTCTTAATGCTTCACCCCACATTAATTTTTTAAGACCAGAATCAAAAATCAATGCCCGAGTTTTCTCAAGCAAAGTTCGATTCAAGCGTTCAGCCTTCCCATTTAATTGAGGTGTATGTGGAATTGTGTAATCTAACTTGATACCTTTTGACTTACACCAACTTTTCATTTCATTTGAAGTATATTCACCTCCATTATCACAACGTATTTTATCTACACGAAGTGTCCATTTTGTTTCAGCTTCCTCTGTATACTGTTTTAGTACATTGAGAGCTTGAGATTTGCTTTTAATCAAAAACACCATAACAAAGTGTGTATAATCATCTAAACAGGTTAAAAAATATCTATTCCTGTCCCATGTTTCTACTTCTATAGGCCCACATATGTCTGTATGTATTATTTGCAATGGTCTTGTAGCTCTAGTTCTTTCAGTTTTAAAAGGAAATCTAACTTGTTTAGCTTTTAGGCATACTTCACAAGAATTTGACATACCTTTTATTTCTTTTCCTGACAGCTTCATGCCTTTTGAATGCTCCAATAGAAGTTTCATGTTCTTTTCACACAAATGTCCAAGTTTACGATGCCATACATCTGCATAATTTTTACTTTCTGTCAACAATGCTTCATTTTGTTTATTCAAATCAATTTCATACAGTCCTATTTCATTTTTATAACCTTTTAACACAATTTCACCTTGTTTAGAAATTTCAACTCTATCTTTAACAAATTTCACTTCTCCTTTGTTTTTAGTAATAGCATTTACTGACAATAAATTTTTAGAGAGTTCAGGAACATATAACACTTGATTTAATATGCAACCATCTGTTTTGACACTTCCGACACTTTTGGCTTCCATCACTTCTGAATTCTTTGCAAGACCAATTTCTGTTGAGATTTTTACAGAATTTTCCAACAATGTTTCGCGATTTACCATGTGACTAGAAGATCCCGAGTCGACAACCCATTTGTGAGTAGAATTTCCATTAGAAGCAAGAAAGGAAACTTGTTTTCTTCCATTTTTTCTAAAATAGCAATCTTTTTCCACATGATTAGTTTTTTTACAGATGTTACAATGAAGTTGATTTTTCTGGTTCTTACAATCTTTAGCAAAATGTGAAGAACTGTTACACGTATAACAATTTCTTTCTTTGATATATTTTTCCTGCATCCTAATTTTAGGGCAGGATCTGGCAAGGTGATCTCCGCTGTTACACCTGAAGCATCTTTTTTCTTGGACTTTAAATGCAACACTTTCCTCTTGAATTTCAGGCATTTTACTGGAATTTTCTTCATTCAACAATCGAGCTGTTAAATTTTCTAATGTCTTGTCATCTTTATTTGTGGAATCCCATGCACTTCGAAAGTGTTTGTACTTTTCTGGAAGAGCTGAGAGAATTTTCGATATTACCATTTCATCATCTATGTCTCTGTCAAGAGCTTTTAAACGGAATGCTATATTTTCTAGTTTACTTATATGCGTAGCAATATTGGATTCAGAATCAAAATTGTAATTAAAAAATTCCTGCAACAAATTACATTTTTGCTGCTCAGAATCCTGTTCATATATTGCACAAAGTTTTTTGTACATATCGCAACTTTTTCCGCAATTTAAAATATGCATCATAACCTTCTTATCAATAGTTGTCACAATTTTTCTTTGTGCTTGCGCATCTCTTTTCATCCACGAAGAAAAGAGAAGCACCATCAACTAAGTCTCCTTTTGATTCAGATCCATTTACTATATCGAATAAAGAATGAGATTTAAAAAGTATATTTACTTGAAACTTCCACACTGGAAAATTACTTTGGTTTTTCAGTTTTTCAACACTGCTTAAATCTTCAAATACGTTAGCCATTTTTTTTCTTTTTCGTTGCCTGGAGCTTTTTACTTTTGTTTCAAATTAGCCACCAAACGATAATCTGGGCCCATGACCTGAAGGTTTTTAGTGCAGAGACAACACACTGGTTTATGGCTAAATTAGTTTATTGAGGACAAAACATGGTAGCAGCAAAACAATACTTCTACAACAGCTAGGACTAGAAGATCACAAACATGCATACGATACAGAACATAAACAATTCTAGTGTTGCCACTCTTGATTAACTTAACTTTAATAATTATTTCTTAACAGAAAACGTGAGGACATTTGAATCCACGATAGATTTAACATGCACCAGTCCCTTTGTACACGAGGGCCGCGGTGGCCCGGTTGGAAGAGTAACGGACTAGCAACCGAAGGGTTGCGAGTTCGAATCCAGCCAAACACCGTCGTGTACAAAGGGGGCTGGTTCACGTTAAATCTGTCGTGGCCTCAAATGTCCTCACGTTGGCGTGGTGTGGAAGTTTGGAGAGTGGGGTGCCAGCTCAGGTGTTGCCTCGTCATCTGACCGTGGTTCAAAATTACGTGGTGTTGTCCTCGAATCTTTCCCTTTGGGATTGATCCCGGACCGTCACCAATAGCCCGTTGTGTTGCTCCAGTGTGACGTTAATTGAAATACCCCCCCCCCCCCTTTGTACACGATGATATTTTATTGGATTTGAACTCTCAACCCTCCGGTTGCTGATCCGTTACTTTTCCAACCGAGCAACCGCGGCCCTTTTCAGAAGGTAGGTAGTTATTTTATTTAACGTCACACTGGAGCAACACAATGGGCTATTGGTGACGGTCCGAGATCAATCCCAAATGGAAAGATTTGAGGACAACACCAAGTAATTATGAACCAAGGTCAGATGACGAGGAAACACCTGAGCAAGCACCCCATTCTCCAAACTTCTGTACCACGCCAACGTGAGGACATTCGAGGCCACGACGAATTTAACGTGCGCTGGCCCCCTCCGGTTGCTAATCCGCTACTCATCCTCCGGGTACCGCGGCCCCAGCTTATACAGAAAGTAATTGAAACAAAATAAAATGTTTATTTAAATTTCTGAAATGAATATCTACCGAAATATAGTAATAATTTCGTATGAAATTCGATTTCCCGCGGTGGCAGCTCTAAGTCATTGCATGTTTTCGCCATTGCCGCCATATTGTTTCTTCGATGAGCGGCAAAGAGATAACAAGTATCATATTAATTCAATTAATGTCACCAGTATTGTTTATTTAACGGAAAATTCAACCACAATCGAATGCTTTCGAGTTAAAACATGACGGACGCCGGGTTTTTTCGCGTGAGTATCTTCAAGAATTTCTTCAATTTTAACATATTACGAAGCTCTTTGTTTTGATTACCGGCAAAACTGATTATGTTCTTCCAATCTGTTTCAGATTTTTGCAACTCGTAATCGTAGTTTTGCGTTAGGTCATTGATTTGTCACCGACTACTTCAAATACGCATTTTCGATCTAGTTCGAATTTTAAATGTGCTTATCATATATTAAATCTGGTATAGAAATGCTTGTTTGAATTATTTGATGATTATTGTAATAGCCTTCCATACATGAGATTCTTGTTTGCCCATTTTATGTCTGTTGATTATGCTAAGATTCCAAATGAGGAAGTTTTCATTTTTACTTCGATTAATTAGTATTATTAATTCTGATTTATGCTATTCTAATTATAATCCTTAAATTTAAAACTATTTTGTATTTAGATTGAAGTAGTATGAACCAGCCAATTCCTCATTCACTAGAAATCGACCGTTTCCCCATATTTCTCACTTAAATTAATGAGGGTAGTCTTAAGATATTCTTGCAGTCATTGAAACTTTAGAATTAATGCTATGGAACACAGTTTGTTGGAACTGAATGAGTGTTTGTTAATAAGTAGTCAAACTGCTATTCTGAACTTGGAAAAGTAAGGTATTTTAAACTTAAGTATGAAAAATTGGGAACAGCAGTAGTATAGACCCCACAATCTCCATTTGGGACTTTTTTCGCCACCAACCCTTACTTGGCGACTTTTTTTGGGTCGACAAGGGCCAAAGAAATTGCATTCGCCATAATAAAATGCTTCCAAAACATAATCTTGGTGAAATATGTAAATCTTGATTATGTAAATATATAGCCCTCCAAAAACCCACTGCCCTTCCACTCTATGCCCTCTGTTATATTTCCTCTTTCCAAATTTGGATTAATCTATTTCTACAATTTTGTCAACCCTATCAATCTTCTCTGATGTTGTCTCAATGTAATTTAAAATTTGCTCATTAACAAACTGCCTCCAATCGGCCAAGGTGTGACTGGTAAAAGAATACTCATCCTCAAGTTCACTGTTTTTTCTCCCTTTAACTAATTCATGTCATAAGAACTTCCTCCATAGTCATCTTACTGGAACTAAACCACGATCCAGTCCGAACCGAAAGTCGCTACCGCAAACTTTCCTATCAACCATTTTTTTGCAAGTCCACAAAAACCCATCAGACTTAGTTGATTTAAGTTTAAGTTTCATCTCCGAATTGCACTTTGAACATATCATCTCATTAGCAATTAATCGTGCCTCCATTAAAAAATCCCAAAACACTTTTTTGTCCTGGGCCAAATGAATAAGAAACAAGTAATTAGCCCCGCCAGGGCGACTAAAAGTGGATCTTTTATTTGAAAATTTAAAATTAAATTGGCTCCCAATTAAATCCTGAAACTGAAATTACACTTTCAACTGACATGACTACAAAATTTTAATAATTATTAGGTAAAAAATAAGATCTAAAAGGTAAAACCTGGTTTGAAAATTCCCTGGATCCCCAGCGTGGCCTATTCCTATAACTACTGGTAAACTAAATGAAAATGGTTCTAGTACGCTGTAGGGTCACTAGAATGGAATCCAGTGGAAATAAGTGGGGGGTTACCAAAAAACCACATAAATCCTAATTGAGGATTGGTGACGAAAAAAAGTCACCAAATGGATTGGGGGTCTATACTACATCTGTTCCAGAAATTGTACTGTAGCAAATTTAAATTGCCAGATTTACCAAGTATACCAGACACTTTAAGTACAAAACAATCTTAAAGCTTGATTAAAAATTAGCTATCCTGTAATTTTTCAGTGAATAATTGCTAATTGGCCAACTACTAGCTGCTTCATGCTCTACACTATCTGGCCATTCGTCATGGGACACCCCATACTATTAAGTTAAAGCAGACCCAGCATCGTGTAGGGCCACCTTTCGCCACAATGACATCTGCAACTCTTCGAGGAAGACTTTCCACTAATTTTCGATACATTTCTGAAGGAATCTTGCTCCATTCATCTTTCAAATTGGCAAACAACTCAGTGGTGTTTTTTGGCCGAGTAGGCCTGGCTCTCAACCTTCACTCTAACTCATCCCAAAGGAGTTCTAAGGGGTTGAGATCTGGACTTTGGGCTGGCCAATGAAGTTTTTCCACACCCATTTCTTCAAACCATGTGTTAATAACACCTGCTGTATGACATGGAGCATTGTCCTGCTGAAACAAGTATGGACCAATACCAAAGTGTTGCCACAATGTTGGTAGCGCAGAATTGTCCAGAACTATTTTGTATGCCTCAGCATTCATGGTTCCAGGAATTAAAACAAGAGGACCAAGACCATACCACGAAAAGCAGGACCAGACCATGATCCCACCTCCTCCGAATTTCACTGTGGGTACGACACAGTCCTATAAATATCGTTCCCCTGGCATTCGCCAAACCCACACATCCGTCGGACTGCAACAACTTGTAGCATGATTCATCACTCCATAGTTCTTTCCATTGTTCTACAATCCAGTGATGGCGTTCTTTGCACCACTGTAATCGACGGGTCGCATTGAGACATGTGATATTTGGCTTGTGAACTGCTGCTCAGCCATTAAAACCAAGTGCCACAATCTCCAGGCAGACGGTACGATCACTTGCATCATTAGACGAAGCCGATCGAAATTTTTCTGCCGCCGTTTCTAAGAAAGCCTTGCAGTTTGACTTCACCTCATGTTTCAGGCTTCGATGGTCCCGATCTGTCAATTTAGTCGGTTTACTGGGTCTGGGTTGGCATATTATAACCCCTTCTCTCTTCCATTTCAAAATAACACCACTCACTGTGGAGCGGGTTATCTGAAATTTGTTGGAAATGTCACGGACTGAATGCCCAAACCTGTTGGCTCCAATGATCTTTCCTCTGCACTAAGTTTGCGCCGTTTGTTCATATTCACTGCAGTAGCTGCTATAAGAATATTGTTAGTCTGATAATAAAAAATTCAGCCAGCCTTTAAAAAGTCCAGAAATCGGTACTCGAAATAAGTTGATTGAAGACTTAAAAATGAGTTATTTATTTAAACTTTTAAAAAGTACATTTAGTATGCGTATCTAGCACACGTCAAATATAACGAAATAACATCTAATATAAAATAAGACCAAATCACACATAATCAACTCGATAATAAGCGAGTATACATGGACAGTAAACTAGACGTTCAAAGGAAAGAGTAATTCAAATAAGTTACAGTTTATATAGTACGTACATTTGCATATCTCGATCTGCTTGCCATCCACATATTTGAATATTATACCAATAAACATGCAAGTAGTTCTTTAAATATCTGCGTATTTGAACTGAAATGAAAAAGTACTTACACGAAGATTTGTTCACGAAAGGTAAAGTGGGCGTTCCAATTGGCTTCGCGGGAAATTCAAAACTCAGAATGCAGTAAGTGCATAAATATTAAAAACTATTGTATATTATAGTTTTTCCTAACAAATATTCTAACCGTTCAACGTCTTTTATAAGTTGTATGACGTGTACGGATGATGCTAAGCGCTTTTCGAGGGGTGTCCAGTGACGAATGGCCAGATAGTGTATAGCAGTGGTTCTTAACCTTTTTAGTGATCGGCACCCCCTTGAATCTAAAAATAAGTTCTGGCACCCCCTTGAAAAAGTTTCTATTTCTTTATGTAGGAAAGGACATCTATTGCAAGATAATTTATTTATTGAAAAATAGACACATACCTTGACATATACATACAAAATAGTATCTCAATTTTTAATGGCTATGTTGTTTATTCATAATACTTTTGAAATGAGGCTCCTTTTTTGAGAGCCATGCATAAGTCATCACTTACATTTAAGTGATTTCTGTCTTGTTTTTGTGTGCAAAAGTGATGAGAATCCCATTTCACACAGGTAGGTTTTGGCAAATGGTAAAAGTGTGCAATGCTGCTTTTGCCAGCTATGGATAAGGTTCTAACTACACCAGAATTGTTCCAAGTTCAGTTTTCCAAATTCCATTTGAATATGTGCATTGGCTCGTATTTCAATAAGATCATCCTTTATTAAATTGCTGTCATCCATTCTCTCGCACCCCTGGAAATGCTTTCTTGCACCCCCAAGTTAAGAACCACTGCTCTATAGGGTCAGGTGGCTATAAAGAATGAGTGTTTTCAATTTCAAAGTAGAGTTTAGCAATGACAAGTTTTTAAAAAGTGGTGTTTCTTTTGCATTATGTATATATTGCATTATTCAAGAACACACAGCATGTTTTTCTTAATATTCAAACCTATATTTTTAGTTGAATGACTATTTTTATACCCATGGTATGGGGTAAAGTGGGTAATTCATAGAAATAAATTATTAAATGATGAAAAAAATTAACACAATATATTAATTGATAAATGTATTAAATAACAATTTTTGTTGAATGACCTATTGAATTAACTCTTTTTTTTTCAATGGATGGTGGTCTTGCAATCCTTTAGTAGTCTAAATGCCAAACATATAATACATAACAATATTTTAGAATCTTTCCCGACTTCTGCTCAGTGAATTGTTGAACTGTTTTTTTTCCTGTATATTACCCATAAACCTTGCTTAATATTGCTGCTGTCAATTTTGCTCTTTGATTCTTTAGTATTTTCTTCTGATTCCATAACTTTACTTTCAGTAAGCCTGAGCTGATGTTCTCACATTTTTCTTTTTACTAGACCTATCTGATCTTGCTTGAAATAAAGCATTTATTTCAAGCAAGGATGCTAGAGCCTCTGTTAATACCTCACCTATTTCTCTACCTTTTTCTCAATAAATTCTGAGCAGCATTTCTAAAGTTAGTAGACGTAGAAGTTGAGAGGGTTGTTAATATGGCTAATTTCAGGTCTTTTAACAGTGAACTTTATATCTGGCATATAAGTTGCTTGAAAATTAGATATTACTTCCTGTAAAGCTTGATTCCCTTCATTTTGTGACAAACTTTGAACACATTGAACTTCATTCTTGACAACTAATGCTTTTTGTATCCTCAAAATTCTGTTTTCCACAGCCTGTTGATTTACAGTATATATAACCACTTCCCTTAAATTCTTTCACAGCATGGTCAATTTTAACGATTAACATAACTGTTTCAATAGACATGGAAATGTGACCTTAAAACATTTTGCAAGTCATTTTCCCCTGTTCCATGATTTTGAAATTCCTGTTATTTTCAGTGGCATGGAAACCCCAACATCTAAGGCATGACTTGTAATTGGTGTAGCCGCAATATTATACCTATACATACATATATATATTATTGAATACTTATATACCTATTCATTTGTTAGCATAAAATAACACTTTAAAGTAATTACATCAATGTTGCTGCTAAGCATAAAGCTATAGTACCCACTTCATTGAGAAACATTTAGCATTAAAAACAGGATATACTGATTTAAATCAAGTGATTTGTATTTAAAAGATCATTGATTTAAATCAAAATTTTAAATTTCATTTTCCTTTCTGTCTTATATTTAGTAATATTAAAAATGAAATCACTATGAACAAGATGCATGTTATTTTATTCATATAAGTTACAAACTTTGCTCGTACTCAGTACCAACAATTATACTGAAAATCATCCTTCCCTTGAAGACACTAAATAAAATATTTTGATAGGGGTCATAATAACCAGACAACTATGTATTTCCCTCTTGGGCCATTGACCAACAGGTGTCACTCATAAGCCTGTTCATCAACATGGGTTTTGCTTTGAACATTCAATGCGACTAAATCGCTCATGGCCTATTTTGAACCGTTCTTCTCCATATGATGGGTGAAGATTCTTAAAATATACTCACTCAAATTATTAAAATCATGGAAACTTCTATTCTTTATTAAGAAGGTCTGGTTATTTATTTAGTATTGCAATATGTTCTCGAAAAAATACTTATAAGACATACAACGTAAAGGTTTTCTGCAGTATCACAAAAACATTTCAATTTTGCATATATATCTTAAAATGGACAATTTTAATACTTTCATTTTGTTTTGTATTTGGTTAATTTTCATTTACACACATTTTATTGGGAAATTTTATACATTGATCCTTGGAATTCATTACACAGCAATCATAACTTCTGTATTTATGAAATTGAAATTTGGAAAGTAAAAGTTAATTCACTCATGTGATAATTGAGTATGTTGAGAAAATAGGTAATGGATTGCAGCAGGAAACTATTTGAATAATTATGCAATGATGAATTTTTTATTGCTGGCTCAAAATTCCATGGAATTTACCTGTTCTGGGGGATGCTATTATGCTTGTTTTATGCTGTTCATAGAGAAAAGCTTCATTTTCTTGAATGTCATGTATAAGCCCTTTTTGTTTGCTTGGAATATTCCAAAGAAATACTAGTCAATACTCAGAAAATTAAAATAGGCATTTTATTTAAAAATTATATATTTGCATGTCTCGTCTCATTTTTTACTGTTTATTTACAAATAACAATTTTTTCACAAATAAGTTATTTCCACAAGCTAAATATTGAGATGTAGGAAAGTTTTCATGATGCAAGTTTCTTTTATTTTAATTCCTATTGGTGACATGAATTTTTCTCAAAAGCATGTCTTGAACCAATTAATTATTTTATATAAAAAAAATTCTGAAATTTGTATGTTTGGAATAATTTTATACAAAAATTTATATGGGGATCTCACAACCTTGTTTATATAAATCTAAAGATTTCACATCACTGGTTATGGGTTAAATTCAAAGTTATCTAAACCACTTGAGAACCAGATGGAAAAACATTGCTTATGCTTGGCATTTTTGTGGCACTGTTTCATTTACTGTATCACATGATTTACTTTTCTAATTCCTATATCGAATTTTAATCTTTCAAAAATTTACCCAGCTATATTTTCTAATACATTAATGTTATACATCAGATATTAAAGTTTAAGGTAAATCAAAACCATCTAAAAACTACACTGATTTGCCATCTCATGTCCAACAAATTTGAACCTGTACTGGCAAGGAATTAATTAAAATCATAAAAATCTGATTTAAATCAAGTAAATCCGATGTTTTTGATTTTTAAAAAATGATGTTTTTCATACCCTGATTAAAAATAATGTAATTTCTTACCTGTTTATTGGAATCTCTTAACAAGTCCTTTATCTAGCTGAGAACAAAAAATATATCTTTAGAAAGACATACATAAATAGGAAGTTTCCCAGATAATAAGCCCACATGACTGGATTGGAACAAACAAGCCACCATGCTCTTCTAGATGTTACCTCATAAAATTTTTTGTATGGAAAACTTTTTAAAGAACTTAAATATAATGTGAGTTGTACTTTCTATTTTTACAAGGTTTGCATTTAACGAGGTAGCTTTTGCATGGATTACCCACCTGACCCTACTGTTCCTTTGCAAATGAAATTTCAATTGATGAAAACCCATAATAATAAGGTTCCACGTTTCGCAATGAATATCCACTTAGAATTAATTATCTCAGTATCAGAAAAATATCACTGCTCATGTATCATCTGGGAAAAAATCAAAACTTCTGCTAGATACTGTCAGTTTCATATATAATCAGTAAATACCACATTTTCTCAAACCTTTCTGGTGGCCATATACTGTCTGAACCTTAAGAAAGGTTAAATGGACGGAATAAGTTTCAAAATGAGTGTCTTTAGTCGTATTTTTTCACCTACAATTCAGTTTTGATGATTATGCTTTTAGATCATATTTCATACCAAATTGTACAGCTGCACTTTAAAGACTGGTGACAACACCAGGGCTGCCATAGCAAGACAACTTTTACTACTATTTCTCAAACTTGTTGACTAGGAATATCATTTTAAGCAAAATCGTCTCGAAAGCTCCTATTTTCGAAATTTTGGCACTTTTTTTGAAACTTCACCAAAGGTCAATGAAAATTGAATCCCCTTTTTTAAACTTTTGTGGAAGAAAAAAAATACTTTTCTCCTTCAGAGAAAATTTTCCAAGGGACACCAATTTCAAAGTTTTATTACTAAGCCATGGCAACCATGAAAGGAAAACACCGGAAACTGGTTACCATATTGTCATGAAAACATTTAAAGAAAATATGTAGTTTTAAAATTTAAATTTCTTAGCGAGATCTTCAATGCCTGTTTCGTACTTAATGAGCACATTTTAGCTATTTCTTTTTATATTTTAGCATCTAAAATTTAAAGAGGAGACTTTTTGCTACTATTTTTAAAAGTGTATGTGACTATTTTATAAGTGCAAACAAACTTTAAAAGAAAATTGCCCTGAAAATCACTTCTAAAAGTGGAGAGAGTAAATATTTCCCTATAAACTAGGCTAGTAGTTAAGAATGAGCTACTATTTAATTCTTTTTCTTGGGTTACCTGTCAATCCTGGTTCCAATTCTTACAATTTGAAAGCATGGTCAAAATTTTGCTTTGAAAAAAAATGGTGGAAAATGCCAAACTGACCTGAACAACAAATGTCCTTAAGATAAAAAAGTCCCCCCAAATGCAAAGGTCAAAGATAGCCTTGTTTTAACTTTGCGTGTTCCCCCATCAGATCCACATAAAAACAAAATAAATTTAAAATAGCACAAAAGTATAATGTTTCGTGAAATGAAAAATGTTTAGATGCCATCAATGCCTGACTTTCTGCTTCTAAATTCTAACCCAGGTAGGGCAGAGGTAGCCAAGTTGGTAGTGTCACGGATTGGCAATCAGAGGGACTGCTAGTTCAAAATTCGATCCAACCAAAGACTGCCATGTACCTGGGAGTTAGTGTATGTCAAATGTATCGTGACCTCACAATATGGAAGTTTGGAGAGTGGGATAAAAGAGTGTTTTAAGATATCAGTTTTCAACTGTGTACCTTAGTGTCTAGAACACTCACGATTTACTGAATTTCACACTTATTAGTGTATTAATTTTATTGCAATGTGCATTTTATGATAAGTGTTTTTCCAAAATTTAATCAGTATTTGATCAGTTTCCTATTGTAAATTGTCTGGAAGCTTGGGTACATTAAAGAATTTTATTTCTATTGTAAAGTGTATATGAATACTGAAGAGAAATTGAAAATGTGGTTTGTTTCACTTTTAAAATAAAAAAATAACTTTACTGAAATGTTTTGGAAATAGCTGTCATCGAGTCACCTTTTTTCATCTAACTTTATTTTAATTTTAATTGTTAATCTTTTTGATGGAATTCTAAAAGTATACATGAATACAAACTTATCTTTGTACCTGGAATTAACCATTTTTACAAATTTTGGGTCTGATTTTAAGTCGTTCTTTTAGAAACATCTGAATAGGAACTTTTTCATCTAACTTTGTTAATTCCAATTGTACATCCTTCTTTTTGACTAATGTAATTACATACATGAATATGAACTGATTTATATAAAAAAACAGAAGTAATCTTTTTACAAATTTGGTCTCCTTAGTTAATTGTGTTGTATTCATGTAGAAGTAGCTCACAGTGATCCTGTTTACACCTATCTTTAAATTTTTTCTATTTGTTAATCTTGTTTTGGTTCTTTCTTCTACTAGGTATATATTTACTTTAATGAAAAAATTCTTTACTTTTCCTGAAATATTGTTATAGAAGGTTTTCCAAGTTAGATAATTTAGTTTTAAGTCTAAAGGAACCAGGCTATGTAATAGGAATGTCATAAAAGACCACATTGATTCTAGCAATCTAGAGTTGCTTAAGCATGGTAAGGTAAAGATTTACAAAAATTAAAAGATTCAAATAATCGAAAGGTTGCCATGATCCCAATAAAGTGGAGTTGCCTTTGCCTTCCACAATTCTCTATGAAAAGCATTGCCACAAAAAAGTCTACATCAAAACTGTACCCTTTTTTATTCAAATCTGATTGCATACATGAATATAAACTTACTGATGCAAAAAGATCCTGGAATTAAATATTTTTACAAGTTTTGGGTCTGATTGTTGGTGTTGTGCTTGTCGAAACAGCTCAGTGATCCAATTTTCATCTAACTATTTTAATTCTAATTGTTAATATCTTTATTTGATGGAAATCTTTAAGCACACATGAATATGAACTTATGCAGAAACAACATGGAATTAACCATTTTATTTTTCAATGTAGTTAAACATTTTCTTTTTGTTTCAGGGCACCAGTGCCGATCAGGACAATAGATTTAGCGACAAGCAGAAAAAGTTACTAAAACAGTTGAAGTTCAATGAAATTTTGAATAGAAAGGTTAGTATGCCATCTTATTAGTGAAATGTCATTTGGTTTGTAAATTTTTAGCCGAATGGTTAGTATTATTTATGATTTGTATTTTGTTTGTTTATCTGCTTGTGCAAGTTGCTCCTAGTATTATAATTATCAGCTACATGTATTTTAATTTATTATTTAACTGCTTTACTCGTTCATATATGTTTTTCAGTACAGCTTTGATGTACTTGTACTTTGGTGCATTTTGACACAAATTTTATGTTGCCAAAATTTTTTTTAGATAAAATCCGTTTTTCGTAATGGAAAATAATAAGTTTTAATGGGAAATAATTAACAGAAACAGAAAAACATGGTTTTTCTTAACTGAAAATAATTAACCTAATTATCGCAAACACTTCTACAAATCCAAGTGTAATGGTCTGAAAGTCAATTTTTTGCAGCGAATTTCATAAGAACATCACACAAAAAATCTGATTTAATTAATCCTGATTCCTTAAGGAAATCCAAAAATAGCTGCTTATCCTGACAAATGTATAAAAAATAAATGATTAGCCACTCCCTCACTTCCTAAAGTTGCCCTACCACCAGAAAAATGTAACTTCAAATTTCGCAAAGAAACCACCCTGAAACTTATCCATAACACTAATTACAGAAGGCAGGTTAAAATAGAAAAAGTTAACGATTTTCAAAAATAGAAAATAGCAAGAAACGATACTACCTGATGCGACTCTGTACTGGGCCTTGACTAAAGTCAAACTGAATGTTTTAATTCTTCAAATTAACATGAAATGGAAAATAATTGGACATTTTAAAAAAATCAATGAAATCAAAGAACAATCAATTTAAGAATTCTAGAAGAATTTACATGATACTATACAATAATGTTACAAAAAAAACGATCATGGGGTAAGCCAAATGAACCTCCCCAAGTAATATTGAGAGGGGGCTGCATCCCAAAAAACTAATGCTTTGTGTATGGTGGAATTACAAAGGAATTGTTCATTATGAATTGTTGCCACAAAATCAGACAGTAAATTCGGAAAAATACTGTTCTCAAATGGCAGTATTAAAAGCAGAAATCGAAGCAAAGCGGCCAGAACTGACCAATCGTTGAGGTGTTATCTTCCAGCATGACAATGAATGTCCGACAAAGACTTACTGAGTATGACTGTGATGTTTTGTGTCACCCCCATATACACCAAACCTTGCCCCTTCAGATTTTCACCTCTTCAGGTCACTTCAAAATTCTCTCAACAGCCTGGAGTTCAATTTTTTGGAGACTCATACAGCACCTTGATGACATCTTTACAAATAACCCTAATGACTTTTTAAAAAAGGAATTTTCCAGCTGCCCGAAAGATGGCAAAAAGTCATAGAACAAAATGGTGCTTATGTGATTCAATAACATTTTCTTAAGTTTTTGTACTGCTTCGTTGGTATTTATCATAAAAAACCCGCAGAACTTTCCGGATGACCCAATATATGTATGAGTAAATTTTAAAAGTTCTTTTTTCTTCATACACATCGGTGATTCCTATCAGGTTGTAGGTTTGTTTTGTGTTCATAATAAACTTGAATTCTTTTTTAAAAGTTATGGAATTATTCCGTATTTGCGATATACGAACACACGAACAGGGCTGTTGCCACCGGACGAGGCACTACATACAGCTGTACCCACAAATCATAATAGTTAGCTCTCTGGTTCAACTACTAAAAAATATGTCATCCTAAGTTGTTTTAAGTCTAACTTTATGAATAATTTTAGATAATTATTTAATAAAAAGCATTCTAAAGATCATACTTTCTAATGTGATGAACAAATCTTTTTCTACATTAAGTGCAAGTAAAAAATTTATTTAATAATTTTTAAATGGTCACAGCAAATTTACCCCAATAGTTGGTTCTACACAGTAATCTAAACACCTCTTTAATAAAAGGACCTGTACATGTATAATTAGTAATCACTGAGTCTACACAGTGCATTTGATTTGAGGTTTTAGCTACGTTATAGCTGAGTTGCACAGTATTGATCCGATTCCTGTTATATTTTTGTTGTGGTGATAAACAATGCATAAATTATGATTTTGAGTATTTCTAGATGAAATTAGGTAACATTTTGTTTAATTAATTTTGTGTTTTGCATTTATTTACAAATGTGTAATCTCTGATTGTATTTTTTTCAGATTGATATGAATAAGATTAACTTGGATGTTGTCAAACCATGGATTGCTAAGCGTATCACAGACATGTTGGGTGGCATAGAAGATGACGTAGTTGTCGAATTCGTTTTTAATCAGTTGGAAGCTGAAAAAGTAATTTTTTTATATTTTAAAGTTCAAGCTATGAAAATTTTTTATATTTTTAAATATAAGCTGAAAAGTAATTTGTTTTATTTTAAAGTGCCAGCTGAAAAGTAATTTTTTACATTTTTAACTCTAAGCAGAAAAAGTTTATTTTAAAGTATAAGCTGAAAAAATAATTTTTTATACACTACCTGACATTGAAAATGCAACACCAAGAAGGAGTTGGCAGAAAGTGATGAAATTTGGCAAACAGAGAGAGACAGCAACGAGCAATAAGTGATCTTTATTGCAACATTATACACCTTGCCACTGAGCAGCAAGAACGTCTGATCAGTAGGTTGTAGGACCACCGTGAGTGGCGATACAGGCAGCAACACGTCTAGGTACAGACGCAATGAGCGTGCGGATGGTGTCCTGAGGGATGCTGCCCATTCCCTGTCAACCATTTGCCAGAGTTCGTTTTCTGAACGTGCCGGTGGCAACGCATGCAAGCGACGTCCAATGACGTCCCATAAATATTCGATAGGTGAGAAATCAGGGAAGCACCTGGGTACCTTGCAGGGCATGTTGGCTGATGCGTGCTGTGTGCGGCCGGGCGTTATCCTGCTGGAAAATGGCATTGAGCACCCCCTGAAGGAAAGGTAGTGTCACCGGCTGCAGCATGTCATCCACGTATCGTTGGGCCGTTATAGTGCCCTGAATACGGACCAGAGGTGACCTGCTATCGTAGGCGATGGCACCCCAAACCATTATACCATTAGTGGCTTTCCACAGATACGGCTGGATTGGCCCTGTCACCACGTCGGCGCCAGACTCGTACACGGCGACTGTCATTGCTAAAACAGAAGCGTGACTCGTCTGTGAACACCACCCTGTGCCATTCCGTCGTCCATGTGGCTCTATCCCGACACCATTGCAAACGGAGATTACTGTGCTGTTGGGTCAATGGTAGTCGTCTCAATGGGCGCCATGAGTGCAGGCCGCCAGCGATCAATCGGCGGCTAATGGTCCTGGACGATATGGGAGCATCAAGGGTGTCCTGCACATGCTGCAAAAGGGCGACAGACGTGGCTTGCGGGGCCGCCGATGCTTGCCGGCAGATGCGTCGGTCCACGTGTGCTGACGTCACTCTGGCTGCACCAAAACTCCTCAAACATGCCACATTCCCTTGGTACAACCATCTGTGCCACAACCGTTGCACCGTGGACGCGTGTAGGTGGGTATCTGCTGAGTTTTGACGCAAGTTGCAAATTGCAACTTGATTTACCTGGCAAACAGCGGTGCGAAACTAACCACTTTTGCAGGTTCTTTCCCTGGTTTTTCACTCGCCGTGCGCGGGACAGCTGCGCAGTTTGCATCATTTACATATCTCGGTGAGCTGCGTCTACCCTGTAAATTTCATCCAGTTCTGCGCACTCCTTCTAGGTGTTGCATTTTCAATGTCAGGTGGTGTATTTTAAAATATAAGCTGGATTTATATTTTAAAGTATAAGCTGAAAAAGTAATTTTTTATATTTTAGTCTTAAGTGGAAAAGTATATTTTATATTTTAAAATATAAGTTGAAAAAGTAATTATTTGTATTTTAAAGTATAAGTTGAAAATGATGAGTAATTTTTTATAGTATTAGCTGAAAAGTAATTATTTTTATTTTAAGGTACAAGTTGGAAATGTTCTTTAAGAATCTTAAAAGACATACTTAAGATACAAGATAATTTAGTTTTTGTGATTAGCTGGGAATTTTTGTTAAAGGAGAGAGAGAAAAATAAAGAGGTGAAACTTGTCTTGCGAAAATAGTCTTTCGATGTCGTAGAAATTCAATTCTTCTATTTCCTCACAGTGGAAATACCGAGTAATTTTTATTTTATGGTAATTATATTAATTGCAAAGAAAGTCATTATATTTTCAACGATATACAAGGGGCTGCAATAGCCCAGTTGGAAGAGTAGCGGATTAGCAACCGGAGGGTTGCGAGTTCGAAATTCGATCCAACCAAAGACCATTGTGTATTTGGAGACTGGTGCATGTTAAATCTGTCATGGCTCAAATGTCCTTGTTGGAGTGGGGTGACAGGTGTTTACCTCATCATCTGACTGTATTTCAAAATGATGAGATGTCTTCGATCTTTCCCTTCGGGATTGATCCAGGACTGTAACCAATAGCCCCTTCAACATAAGGATTAATTATTTTTTTGATGAAGCATCTCAATCTCACCACAACAGTAGGATATAAATAAGACAATTTTTCTGAGATATATTTGTACCTTATGTGTTCTGAGGTCGATTTAGCTTTTATGATAGTGATAGCATTTTTGCTGCACCAATTTAAAGTGTCAGTGGTTTTTGTTTTATCAAAGGCAGTTGTACAATTATAGTTTGAACATTGGGATATAAACTAAACAAAATTTGACAAGCTACAAATTTTTGGTTTTACGCACAATGGGAAAACAAGGATTCCAATAATGCCGACTGAACATCTGATGCAAAATAGAATTAAGTTTTTATAGCTATTTTTGATAGTAAGTCATGCTTTGTAATTGGACTTTTATAAGCATATTCTATATCAGTTTTCTCTGATCACTGCCTTTAATAATCCTTTTTGAAAAAGAGGACCTGTGAACAACCTGCGAGTTATAGGTAACACATGTTCGATTTCTCCTTGGGTATATTTCTCTGTGTTAATAAAACTTTCTGTGTTAATAACTCTTCTGTGTTAATAAAACTTTCCTTGTATATGTATGTCCATTACTTGATATTGTATATCTTGTGTTTGGTGCAGCATGGCCAAATATGGATGGCCCTTGTGCCATAAAAAAACCTACCTGAACCAACCAATTTGTACCTAATATGTACTGAGGTGAACTTAGCTTTTAAGATAGCAATAGTATTTTTGCTGCATCAATTTGAAGTGTCAGCAATTTTTGTTTTATCAAAGGCAATTGTACAATTTTGGTGAAACTATCAGGATGTAAACAAATTAAAATTATGACAAGCTATATATTTTTGGTGTTACTCATAATGTAGGGTTCCAATAATGCCAACTGTCAGTACCTGATTCAAAATAGAGTTAAGCTGGCATGATAACCGAGGGTCCATGGTAGCGGATAAGCAATCGGAGGGGTGCGAGTTCGAAATTCGATCCAACCAAAGACTACATGGGGAGGCTGGTGCATGTTATGGCCTCAAATGTCCTCATGTTGGCATGGTGTGGAAGTTTGGAGAGTGGGGTGCCTACTCAGATGTTGACCTTATCATCTGACCGTGTTTCAAAATGATGAGGTGTTGTGTGTGTGTGTGCCCTTGAATCTTTCCCTTCAGGATTGATCCTGGACCGTTGCCAATAGCCCGTTGTGTTGCTCCAGAGCAAAGTTAATTCAGCCACAATCTACCTTATGATACCAACTACTTTAGATTGTAAGTGATGCTTGGTACTTAAATTGAACCTTTAAAAGCATATACAATTTTCTCTGATCACTGCTCTTAACCCAGCTGGTGGTCTTCTCAACAAGGGATCTTGTCATTAGCAAAAACTGACCAGATCTTGATTGTCGAAATGTCTTGCCATTAGAAGGAAATTGACAGCTCTTGATCTCGTCATCGTCATGAAATCTGCTCTATTTTAACTCTGGGGTTAGGTGGGTTAAAAACTGTCCCACCTTTTTTGCTTAGCTTTTTATGCATGGTGGAATATATTTTTTAACCCACCTCAAAAAGTTGCTCAGTCATACAGTTTAATATTTTATTTTAAAGTTTTTCATTGAGTTGGCATTGCTATGAATCAATGCTAAATGTGTAAATAACTGAAAACAAAAATTGACATATACAAAAATTGTCAAAGCGAATTAGTAAGTTGTTGACACTGTTGTGATTAAGGTTTGCAAATTGTGTGGTGCAGTGAATTTTTGTCTTTCATGACGGTAAATATTGTTTTTTTTTGTAAAAATTTATTACGTGTGAATAAATCGTTTTATAATAAAAAACATGTTATTTGATGTTCTATACTAATTTTGAAGCTGAATAAGTGAATAAACAATTCTGTGCATCTTGGTTTTTTTTCCTTTAAAATTGTGTGCCTCAAAGAATTGATGACAAGATACCTCATCATTAACAAAATTGGTCAGATCGCGATGGACAAGATATCTCTTTGAAACCACTTGGAGGGTTGATAAACTTTTTGAAAATGTTCCTGTTTTGAGTGCCCTCGAGCCTTCCTAAATAATTTTTCCTTCTTTTCAGTTCCCTGATGCTAGGATGATGCAAATCAACCTCACTGGTTTCCTGAATGGGAGGAATGCCAGGGAGTTCATGGCTGAATTATGGACATTGCTGATTAGTGCAGAAGACAGTACAGATGGAATCCCTGCAGCAATTCTAGAACAAAAGAAGGATGAAATTAAAAAACGATTGGTATGCTTCTCTTTCCAATAATGCTGTTGACAATTTGTCTTTGAAAGCAACATGTGTCTTATTTACAAATGGATTTTAAAAGATGTTTTTGTGGTTTGTTTAAAGAAATATATATATATATACATAAATACAGGACTGCCTTAGATGACTTTTTGCTATTAGTTTTCAACCTTGGTGATTCAATGTCTATTTTTTGGTAACATTCAACTTTCTGTACTGTTCTGATTGTAAAGAGGTATTCACATCAAAATGTTATATTCTAAAAAATATGTCATGTTCTAAAAATGCACAACTGCATTTGCAGCTAATTGAATATTTCCCAGTGACTGATGAGGGCAGTGGTAGTCCAGTTGGAAGAGCAATGGATTAGCAACTGGAGGGTTGCAAGTTTGAAACTTGGTCCAGCCAAAGACCATCGTGTACACTGGGCTGGTGCACTTTAAATCTGTCATGACCTAAAATGTCCTCATGTTGCTGTGAAAGTTTGGAGAGTGGGGTGCCAGCTCAGGTGTTGACCTTCGTCATCTGCCTGTGGTTCAAAATGACAATGTGTTTTCCACTGATCTTTTCCTTCAGGATGGAATCCAGACTGTTGCCAATAGCCCCTTTGTGTTGTTCCAGTGTGACGTTAATTAATTACTATTACCATTTCAATCTTGGTGACTCGATGCCTTTTTCATACCTTTCCATACTGGCCACATATACTGGTCTGATTTCAAAGACGTATTCACTTCAAAATGTTATTCTAAAAAATGTCATGTTTTAAAAATAAGCATGCACTTGCAGCTAATTGAGTATTTCCCAGTGACTGATTGCGATATTGCACCCCTACTGCAATATCTTAAAAGAAAGTATTTCTAGTTTGTGGTAGAAAGACTAAATACAGTGGTACCTTGAGATACGAGTGTCCCAACATACGAGTTTTTTGAGATACCGAGCCGTCACTAGGTCGATTTTTTGCCTTGTTACTAGCCAGAATTTGAGATACGAGTTGCAAAGTTTTGGCGCTAAGGCCCGACAACCCTAGAAAAGAAACTCTGAATCTGTGGTTGCTCGATTGTCATGAAAACTTTATTAAGAAAATATTTTGGTTTTTAATTTTAAAAGTGAAATTCCTTGGCGAGATCTTTTTATCTGAGCAACTGTAATTGCTACTAAAATACGGTTAAGAGGAGACTACTATTTTAAAAAAATTACGCAACTATTTCACAAGTGCTTTGGACATGTAGCCCTGAAAATACCTGTTATGAAAAATAATAGAATTTATCTGAAACATCAACATTGTTCAATAATCATTTGCTTCCTTTCCTATCTGCATTGTTTTTTTATGTATCTATATTCTGTAAAATTTATAAGGGTCTTAGGATTAAACTTTTGAGTCATTCTGTGTCAAATCCATGCATTGATTATGATTAGTTCATCATTCAGATTTAGATCCAAGTGTCTTTATAAATAGAAATCCATTCAATAAATAAAATTTTAACTTTCATATATTTAATTTTTAGGTAACTATTTTAATTGTTGCATCTTCTCTTTTAATGTTGGTCGCGTTTTTGTTCTGATCTCCCTTAAACATATTCTACTGAATTTTATTATCTTGTGTTTGCTGCAGCTTGTCCATTGTCGGACTTTGCGCCATAAAACCCAAATCGTCCAACCAACCAACAATCTTGAGAAAATCAGTTAGTTTTGTAAAGATATTGCAGATTTCATTAAAATTTAAATATTTAAAGCTTAATTTAATAACTTGAGACAGAAGGCATTTTTTTCATTATTTCCATTTCATAACTATGCACGTACACTTGTTGACCAGATAATTGACCAAATTTTGTCAGGCAAACATCTAAAAAAACTTTCATGGATTCTTTTCTTCATACATGAAATATAAGCCAGTCCTCTCATGCGAATGGCACATGTAAACAACAATAGGAGTGAAAGTGCAATTTGTTTTGTAGTATGCATTAGCCACATCCTTAAATTAATCTTATAAAGCATTGATAGTGGCAGTACAAATGCAAATGGCACCGAGGATGTCTCTTTCGTCGTCAAAAAGTTCCTAAGAAAATTTGACCCAAGATTATCGAGAAGTACCTCAGTTTGTTTCTTGAGCAAATCACAGGTCTGTCGTAGCTCAGTGGGTATGCACACTGCACTATCAACCTGCAGGTTGTAGGCGGTGTAGGTTCGATTCATGTCTGGTGCATTCCTCTCTGGGTGTATTTCTCTTCTGTGTCAGTAAAACTTTCATTGTGTGTATCTGTTACTTGATATTGTATGTCTTGATTGTAAGAGATCGTGTGTGGTGCAGTAAGTATTGCTAAGAGAGTTGTGTGGTGCAGCTTGGCCAAATATGGCCCTTGCACCATATAAACCCAACTAACCAAGCTTCATCAAAATCATAGTGGTCGTGGACAAAAATGATTCCAAAGTGTGTTGATTTGACGTGGATTATGATTAATTTTATCTGAAACTATTTCAGGAGGAGCATGATAGAATAACTTCCAACCTCAAAAAGTACGATGAGAAGTCCAAAAAGCGCAGGTCTCGTCGCTCTTCCTCTTCGTCTTCATCATCATCAAATCATAGTAGGAGAAGAAAGAAATCTACCTCTGACAAGTAAGTAGGACGGACTTGAGAATATAAAAAGCGGGACTGCTTGGATATAAAGATTTTTGTATGGAAACGCTTTTTGCATGTTTTTTGCACACTTTTTATGCTAAGGAAAAATTTCTTTGAAAAGCACCTTTTTTCTTAGTGGAAAATAATTAAAGAAATTTAACATAAAATAATTAGGGGATACAGTTAGAAACTTATTGGAAAAATCTTTTTATCTTCACACGAATTTTTAAACAAATAAACAGCTAAATAAAAATGAAATTTAGACTTCCCGAGGTTGCCATAAAAGCAGGCATAATCCAAGCAGGGTTGCCTTTATTTGCCATAACTCACTACAAAAAGCGCACCACAAAACTTGCCAAAAGTGTTGCCACAAAAATATCTTTATATCCAAGCTATAGATGAAAATAATTTCAGGATCAATATGAGAAAAGCCTTCTTTCCTCAAGGAAATTAGGTGCTTTAAAAGTAATTGCAGGGCTGCCACACACACAGGTGACTTTTTACTCCTCTTTTTCAACCTTGGGACTAGGGGTATCTTTTGAAGAAAAACCGTCATAAAAGCTCCTAGTTTCAAGATTTTGGCATCTTTTCAAAAATTAACCTAAAGTCAAAGAAAATTTAGTCCCATTTTAACTTGTAGCGGGATTGAAAAAATATTTTTCTTTTGGGAGAAAATTCTCCAAGGGATGTCAATTTCATGGTTTGTCAACTTCTAAAATTAACCAAAATTCAATGAAAATTTAGTCCCTTTTTTAACTAATAACGAACAAAAAAAATAGTTTCTCAGATGTTTCTTAAGAGAAAATTTTCAAGGGATGCCAATTTCGAAGTTTTGACACCAAGCCGTGGCAACCATGAAAGATAAACATCATAATCTGGGGTTGCCAGATTGCCACGAAAACCTCATTAAGAAAATGTTAAATTTCTTAATGAGGTGAAATAAAAATGTAAAATTTAAATTTCTTGGTGAGATCTTTGACATCTGTTTCATGCTTAGTTAGCACATTTTGTGTTTTAGCTCATTCATTTTATATCTGAGGATCTAAAATAGGGGACTTTCTTTGCTACTATTATTAGGAATATATATATTCTACTATTTCACAAATGGCTGGGTGGCTGCCATGAAAGGATCCCATTTTTCTTGTTTTCGAAGATAATTATTTTATAATTGAAGTATTGAAAAGGTTTATACCTAAAAGTAAAGGATTCTATCCACATCTAAATGTAAATTGTTAAAATGTTAAACCAGCTAAGCTTACAGCTGTCTACCAGATCTTAGTTGATCGTGATTTTCGAAAGTTTAGATTTTTGAAAGTATTCTTTAATTGTATTTTCAACTGTTGTTGGCTATACTTTGACAAATTTCTTCCTTAAAATCGTTGAATTTTATCATAGCTATTATTTGATGAACCAGAAAAACTTTTGTTAAATATTTCAGGAAATGGTGACTTGTCAAATCCAAAGTCATAGATTTCACTCCCAAAAAATGATAAAGAGGTTTTTTTGCTATAAAAATATAAAAACGTGACTAATTGCTTTTCCTGTTCATCAAACGATAAAAGGATGTTTGCTCTACATGCTGTAAACATTTCAAGTCGATCCATATAATAGTTTTAGAGATATCATGCAACCACTCGCAGGAAAGCCTTTTCGAGAAAAACGTCAAAATTCGAGATGTGCGCACATTTGTTAATGGCTTATAACTCAGTCCATTTTGCGAGTTTGGACTTGAAATGCAGCACACATGTTCTTAAACCCTAAAAAGTAAAATTATGTGAAAAGTACTGAATCGATTTTTCCCCCTGAAGAGTGAAAATCACTCCTTAAAGTGGTTTGACACTAGAAGGCAGCTAAAGTAGTATAGAAGATTCTGCAGTTTGCACAATTTTGCAGAGCTTTCTTTTTAATGGAGTGTATTTTTATAAAGCCATTTACTCTTTCTGACAACTACACATTGTACAAGTAACTTGTTTGATACAAGCTTGCTATATGTGTAAATTTTAATTTTCTCAAAAATAATTTCTGTAATAGCTTAGCCTGCACACACTTTCGATAAGTGAAAATTAATTTCTCCCTAGGTCTGAAAATTCAAAGAAAGCTGTCAACAATGACAAAGAGAATTCTAAAAGTTCCAGATCCAAGCGTCGATCAGAATCTAAGTCAGCGTCACCCGCTCGCCATGGCAAGAAAAAGGACAGGTATGACAACGAAGAAATGATTTTTAATCCATTCCCTTGGACGATTCCTAAAATTGCACATCTCCTTTAGGTGTGTACAGGCTTCAATAACCCAAGGAACTCTAGTGATCCATTCTATTCCCATGGGACTTACTGCCTTTAGTAAACACAGAGATCGTGCTCCTGGGATACTCAAGTGATCTTTTTCTGCTTTCATCCCACTATGTTCCCCAATCCCTCTTTCACATATTTCACGATGTGTTTGGCACAGCTTAACCAAATAGACCTTGTACTATGAAAGCCCAAAACAACCAATATATATATACTGCCCTCAGGAGGCACATATCCCTTAGTAGTGTACAGGCTTCACGGAACCGAGGTACTCTTGTGATCTTTTCTTCTCCCATGGGGGCTACCATGGCTCAGTGGGTATGCCCACTGCTCTAGCAACCTGCGAATTGTAGGCAGCACAGGTTCGATTCCTGTCAGGTGCATTCCTCCCTTGGCGTATTTCTTTCTGTCATTAAAGCTTTCATTCTGTGTGTATTCCTATTACTTACTATTGTATGTCTTATGTCTGGTGCAGCATGGCCAAATATGGCCCTTGTGCCATAAAACCCCAAACCAAGCAAATCTTCTCCCATGGGGTTTACTGTCTAAAGTAAACACAGGAGTCATGCTCCTGGGATACCCAAACAATCTTTTTCTGTTTTCATCGCATTATTCTATCCCCCAATTCCTCTTTTTCTCCCCTTTCACAACATTTTTTTGCTTTAAGATGTCTGTTGTGTTTGCAGCTTGGCTAAATATGGCCCTTGCGTCATCAAACCCAAAATTAACCAACCAAAAGCTTTGGTCCCCTCAGGGGCACATCTTTAGGTGTGTATGGGCTTCATTGGCCTGAGGTACTCTAGTGATCTTTTCTTTTCCCATGGGGTTTACTGTCTTCAGTACACATTGGGGTTGTGCTTTCGGAATACAAACTCAAACAATCTTTTTCTGCCTTCATCCTATTATTCTATTCCCCAATCACTCTTTTTTTCAATTTGACAACATTTTTTGCTTGAAGTTGTCTGTCTTATGTTTGGTGCAGCTTGGCCAAATATGGCCCTTGTGCCATAAAACCCAAAACGAACCAAATTCTTTGGTTGAATTCTCAGGGCATATCTCATTTATGTACATGGGCTTCATGAACCCAAGGTAACCTAGTGATCTCTTCTTTTCCCATGGGGTTTTATGCTTTGCTTAATGTGGCACTTGTGCCACAAAACAATCCACCCATGGGGCTTACTGGCCTCTGATAAACATGGGATCGTGAATCCAGGATGCCCAAGCAATCTTTCTCCTCTCCATCCTTTCTTTTCACAATTACTTGACATTGTCTGTCTTGTGTTTGGCGCAACTTGGCCAAATATGGCTCTTGTGCCATGATATCCTAAACCAACCAACAGAATACTTCGGTCCCCTCAGGTACGAGGACATTTGAGGTCATGACAAATTTAACATGCATCAGCCCCCACATGCATGACAATCTTTAGTTGGATCAAGTCTCGAACTCGCAACCCTCTGGTTGCTAATCAGCGACTAACTAGCTTATCGTTGCCCGAACATTGAATTACTTCAAATTCATTAATCAGTGTAAAAAAGCCTGGGTTTTTATTATAATTTTTAAGGACCCTTAAAGTGCATTAATATTTTCCTCAGGTATTTTATTTTACCTGCATTTCAAAACTTTTAGATTTATATACAGGGTATTTTGAAAATATCTATCCAAATTGTAAAGGGTGGTAGAGGGGCCCAAAATAAAACATCTTTTGTTAAAGAATGTTTCTGGATATGCAGCATTTAGGTGGGGACATTGTTTAGGTCAGTTGATAACATCACTTCATGAATTCAGAGCTAGCCATTGAAAATCAGAGTAGGGAATGACGCCTTACACCAAAAACAGTGTTATCAACGGACCTAAACATCGCCCTCTACCACCTAAATGCTGCATTTCCAGACACATTCTTTAACAAAAAATGTTTTATTTTGGGCCTCTCTACCACTCTTTACAATTTGGCCAGATATTTTCAAAGCACCCTGTATACCTGTTTTAAAAATTCATGGAAAACTTGCCTAAAACTGTATTTATGAGGCAGTTTTTATTTTGCAATGTGCAAATATTATCGGATCCGATATCATACCTATCTAGAATTTAAAGGTTTTTATAAACTTATTTCAAACAAAATTCTCTACTATTTAAAAAAAAATATCTCATCAAATTTTTAGATTTAAGTCTTTTGAGTATTAACAAGCATCTGGGTATTTAAAGCAAATTATATGTATCGTATCCGGTTATACAATTGGGAAGCAAAGGTAGCATTTTTAATCAGTCATTTTTTCTCTAAAAGTTAAAGAAATCGGCTTCAATGGAAGTATAAATGTGAAAAATCTGTCTAGTTAATGTAGAAAAGTCAGCTGAAAATGTATGTTTAAACCAAGCTATGCATGTTAATTTTTTACATTTGATTTGAGAAGTTGTGAAAGTTTCAACTATATAATGGACATTATGGCATACTTATCATGCCAGCTATTTAAAAAATCAAATCTCGGGACAAGACCCAACATTTATTTACAGACAAGAAACGAAACAATACACATCTCCAAAATGGACAACAGACAACTCTCCTTAACATTAACGACGCTTTCGCTTTCAAACGGAACAGACACTTGTACTTTAAAACGGCACATGTGCAGAAACAAGCACAAACTTGCGTCCTTGGAAACAGCTGATAAACAGTTCCTCGTTCCGATTGGGGAGAAGAGAAGAACAACACTGGTGTTCTGCTACAACATTATTTAAAACTAATCCTTCAAGTAGAGAAACAGAATATAGTCAATGTATTCACATTCATTTAAGGTATCTGATTTACGTTCAGAGTCCAGGTCAAGTTCTACACTAACATGCATACATTCTGTTAAGCAATAGAAATGAACAGGCCACAGAGAAGCATGTTAAAAACAAGACCTTTATTAACAGATATCATTTTATGCTATATTTACAAAAAGTAATCTTTCATCTTATGACCCATCTTTTCCTTTTTGAACACCTAACTCTTTTCGACCAATAACATTTCAGAAATAAAATCAGGCAGTGTATAATTTTTTCCAAGGGATGTAATAAACAACCATAATTCATCCCACTGTATATAATAAACCATTCAAGACTAAAGGAGCCTATCTGTCTGGAGCCTTACAGATATAATAAATAACCAAGTTAATAAATATCCAATACAAGCTAAGGGCCTAACCATCTTAGAAGCCTTAGAGTCCCTTTTTTTGTAAAAATGCTTAGATATTCTATTTTTTCTTTTTAAGATAAAGCAACTTATAAAACAAAAATCACAATTTATTTAAAAATTGGAAAATGTAGGTGAAAAATGATGGTAACGAAAATTGTTATATCTCAGCCTCTATTCACCATACAGACAAAAATAAAAATGGTTGTAAAGGAAAAATCTAAATATTAAGAATATTGAATAAAAGGAAATTTTTGTCAAAAGTTGACTTTTCAATGTAGTCGGATACCTTAAGTGAAAAATTTAAGTGTTCATAGCTCAATACAGTTCTCTACCCACCTTGGGTAATTTTAAAGGGTGATTTGGAACTCATGAGACAAACTTCAAGAGTTAATTAGAGCACACTAAAAGAATAATTTTTTGTATAGCAATGTATGGACGCAAGTGATGCATTGCACAGGAAATGAAACAAAATGTTTATTTACATCATTCTTTTACAATTACTTGTTTACAATGATTATTTACAATAACTGCTCAAAGATGCCACTGCCAACTTTAATACAAGCTTGGCAAGCTTGTGAAACCCACCTTACAACTGTGGGGTTCAAGCACGGCAAACCAAACTGCACTCAAGTGGCGAAAGTCTGCCAATCCATGCATCGATGATGCTAAGGTTGCAATAATGTTGGTGGCACCTTTGAGCAGTTATTGTAAATAATCATTGTAAAATAATGATACTAAACATAATGATTGTAAAATAATGTAAATAAACATTTTATTCCATTTCCTAATCATTTCTTGTATTTGTGTCTAAACGCGTCACTTGCGCCCATACATTGCTATACAAAAAAATTATTTTTTTTAGTATTCTCTAACACCCCTTAAAGTTTGTCCCATGCATTCAAAATCATCCTGTATACTGACTGTTACAGTACACATTCAGATGACTTTATTGTGTAGGGAAGTTTTTGTAGTTTGTAACTTTAATTTAACATTTTCTGTCCAAGCTGACTTTATTTACGTGCTGTTAATGTGGAATTACATTAATTAAACGAATTTTTGTCTAGAAATAGTTCTGTTATCAGTTTTTTTGTTTTGTTTTCATGACATTCTTTAAGAAAATCTTTGGTCAATGCTGTTTAATTGTGCATTTGAATTTCCGCTGCCTAACGAAACGCAGTGAGCATTTCTATGCCAGCAGTAGCTTCTTTTAAAGAAGACACTTATTCATTCTCTTCCACAAATAAATCTTCTACAATTTCAGAGTCACTTAATGTTTTTCATAATACGCGTGATAAGAATCCGTTTACCTGCAAGTTTCGAAAATTTGTTCATCTTAACTGGATATTAGTGTAGCCCGAATTCATTCTAAGCGAATGAGTTACCATAATTTGAATTTACATTTCAACAGGATTGGAATTGAGTTTTTATTATCAGTAAATCATATTAAGCGAGTTTGTCTTAATGAGGTTTGACTATTTGGTAACGTTTATTTAAAATTTTTTCTGTTTTTTTTTTGTCTAAGCTGACTTTATTTACGCACCTATTAATCTGGAGTTGTTGAGTTAATTTTTAAAAGTTTAAAAAATGACTTATCTGGAAATGCCATTTCTGCTTCAGATCACCCAATATTTGCAAATTGTACCACAGAATCTTATTTTTGTAAAGCAGAACCCAGAATGCCTAAACCACCTACAGGTCACATTCCCGGTCGCCCCACAGGAGCCGGTCTACCGAACAGAACAAGTCGCCCCACAAGAACCACTCGTCGCCCACCCCCAAGAGCAAGTCACCCAGGAGAGCACCCACACCCACGGCCGACACGAACAGCAACAAGAAGACGACGACATCTCCTAGCAGAAGGAGCAAGACCCCCGTAAAGAGCAAGTCGTCGTCACCTGCCAAGGACAACTCCCCTCGTCACAGCAAGAGCCCATCTCCATCGAGACGGAAGTCGTCACCGAGAAGGAGCAAGTCGCCGACGTCAACGGACCGGAGGAGGTCGTCGCCCAAGCGGAAGAGCCCGCCACGACACAGCCGGTCTCCCCAGCGGTCACGGTCATCAAGGCACAGCAGGAGTCCCCGACGCAGCCACTCGCCGATCCGGAAGAGACCGTCGCCTAGGAGGTCGCCGTCAAGTCGATGGAAGCACTCACCAAGACGAAGCCGATCACCCATCAGGAGGAGCCGGTCGCCACCGCTGAAGAGACACCGTTCGCCCCGCCACAGTCGGTCCCCACCGCCTCTGCGTGGTCGTCTGCCGAGGAGGAGCAGGTCTCGGTCGCGCTCCCCCGCGAGGAGGCACTCACTCGGTCGCAGGAGTCCACTGCGGAAGCATATGCGGCAAAAGTCGCCCTCGATACGGAGACGTGGTAGTCCTCCTGCACCACCTAGGTACGTACTTTGTTGTCGAGGGTGTTGCGTGACGTGCACTCTACCCGGTTGTAAGTAATGCAGCCAATGGAATGACTAATGTATGTTTAGTTTTTAATAATTTTGGAATGGTAAGTATTAAAGCTATTTTTCTCCCACTTTCACAGTTGCTGCAATGTCGTGGTAAGAAGTTAATGTAAAGAACAACAAAAGCTGTTTCTTCTTTACATTGACTGAACATATGCTCAGAGTATTTGATTGGATTTTTCAGAGCTCACAAAATACAAACTTCAGTGGACTGTAATTATGTTTATTTACATTGATTGTTGTACATTGATTGTGTACTTAGGATGGTACACAAGAGTGGTACCATCCTAAGCACACAAAGAGTTGTACTATCCTATGTACACAAAAGGGATGTACTGTTCCAAGTACACGAGTTATGAATAAAAATTACCATAAATTGTTAACCAGGGGTGCACCCAATATATCGGCAACACATTGATGGGATATCTCGTCATTTGCAAAATTAGTCAGATCTTGATGGACGAGATATCTTGTCGCACCACTTGGGGGGTTAAGTAAAATCTAATTAAAAATTACTTTGTGCTATTATACGTCAGAGGGGCTTGAAGGGTCCAAGCACGCCCGAAATCTTAGATGTTATAAAAATAAACGCCGAGATTAATTTAAATCCATTCAAATCGAATTTTAGTCAAGCTCATCAACAGAAAAATCGTAAACAGATTTAGAAATACTTCATCACAGTAATTACAAATTAAATACTCGTTTTGTATTCTCGGATCTTTCCTACGGGGATTGATCCCGGGCCGTCATTGGGTTCCTCCAGTGCGACGTTTATTAACTACCTACCTACCTCATTTTGTATTGTACTATAGCAATTTGATTGGTTGCTAAAGCAAGCGAAGGTTGCACTTATGTGATTTGCCTGGACGGGACAATTTACCTGCAAGAGACAAACTTTCAGGCTAATACATTTCGTAGTACGTTAACCCTCCTGGTGGTGGTCTTCGATTCTGTATGGTATTTTAATTAACGTCTCACTGGAGCAACACAACGTGCTATTGGTGACGGTCCGGGATCTATACCAAAGGGAAAGCCCCTGCTGAAAAAGTATTCGAAAGATGAAGTTCGGACACAGGTACAGGTACGCAGGGGTGATTTTACATTTTTTTAAAAATATAGACTAGTTTTAGAGTGACCTTGACTAGTTTAAGCTTGCATTACCTAGAGACTAGTTTCAGAGTTCATGACCTTGAGACTAGTTTTAGAGTGACCAGTTTTAGTGATTTCCAATATGAAAAGAAGCTGTATTGAAGGGAAAAGGCACCAATGTTTGAATTAAATATTAAAATTTTTAATTGTTTTATCCAACCCCTGTGAATGAGAGATGGAACCCTTTTGTTAGTGGGCTAAAAGCAATGAAGGCACTGCAAGGAGTAAATATCAAAACACCTTTGTACACAATTTTTGAAGAAGCAATCACTGAATTAAGTAAGGATATTTTTACCTGACGATACCAAACGATCTTTTTCTGCTTTCATCATACTACTCTATTCCCCAATCCCTCTTTTTCCCCATTTCACTATATTTTTGCTCGACGTTGTCTTGTGTTTGGCACAGCTTGGCCAAATATGGCCCTTGTGCCATAAAAACCTAAAAGCAACCAACTGATACTTTAATAGTCATTGTGATATTGACTTAGCACAACGCCAAAATATGGTAGAACTTAATATCCTGAAAAATTTTAAATGTTAAATAAAGTTGGTACATTTCAACTCAAGTTACTCGACATCTCTGATAGCACTATTCAATGGTCTATTGCACAGAATAAGATATTTTTGTGAAAAATGTATTTTTCCTGTAAAAACTGCCATTTTGTGGCATCATGACATTCAAATGACTATCTAACATTGCTCCTTTTGTGTGTGCAGAAAATTCCGCTCTTCTTCTGAATCGTCATCTGCTTCGTCTGCATCATCGGGTTCGGCTTCCCCTCAACCAAACAAGCGAACCAAGAGAAGATCACCTTCAGATCTCGAAGCAACTAAGAAAATGGTAAGCATTGGTGGAATGTGGGCAACTTTTACTGTCGATTTATTTCAGTGTCCACTTTGATAGTGCCCTCGGAGGTACATCTCCTATGGGTGTATATACGGGCATCATAACCCCAAGGTATCCGAGTGATCTTTTCTCCCTTTCATCTTTACCATCATCTATCTACCCTTCTGCTTTTTCTTCATCCCTCATTGTGTAGTCTGTCATGTTATTGGCGTATCCTGACCAAATATGGCCCTTGCACCAAAAGACATGTGTGTATTTTCTTTTTTGTGTCATTAAAACTTTCCTTCTGTGTATGTCTATGACTTGATGTTGTCTGTCTTGTGCAGCATGACCAAATATGCACCATAAAAACCCATCCAACCTCCACACCAACAGGCACTCTTGGTGTGGAAGTTTGGAGAGTGAGGTGCCAGCTCAGGTGTCGACCTCGTCATCTGACCATGGTTCAAAATGACGAGGTGTCCTCGAACTGTTCCTTCGGGATTGATCCCAGGCCTTTCACCTGCTGTGCTCCAATGCGATGTTAATTCAACTACTTACCTCTAGTTTGTTAAAATTGTATTGCGTTGTTGAGAGTTTTTCATGTTTGTATTTTCAGGATAAGGAATCCTTCGAAATCGTTCCCAAGAAGAATTCCGTTCAGAAGACCAGACACTACCGAACTCACGGCCGTGCTTCCGATTCCAGCTCTGAAGAGGACTCTCCCGTGAGGAAAGCCCTAGAGGGCAAAGGACGACCTCCAAGAAAGGTAAGCTGCCCCCTCGGTTGAGAAGTTTAGTTGGGCCGTTTGATTTCTTTTGTCAAAAACTTGGAAACTCTTTTAAAATAGTGTAAACTAGGGATTCACAGACCACCGGCCACATGCTGCCCTCCGTTAATTTGTTGTCGGCCCACCTCACCATGTGTTATTTTAACTTGAACAACTCACACATTTGGTAGTCTCGGTAAAAACTTCGTTGTTAAATAATGCATTAAAATGCATAAGCCTCTTTGGGTCAACATGTATTTGAACAAACCTTTTCAGTCATGAATATTACCAAAGCGAAAAATAGGAACGGCTTGAGTAATGAAAATTTAGTATCAATTTTGTGCTTGGCTATTACAAAAGTCCAACCAAATATTAAAAGAATTGTTAAACCAATTCAATGTCACGCATCAAATTAAATTCTTTATTATATCTCTTTTTTGTAACAATATAAATTAAAAGTCACTCGATAGGTAATTTTTAAAATTGCACATGTGCACAACAAAGTAGCTGTGGTGTTAGGTGTGGTTTTATTAAAACGATACTATTTATATTAAAATTAATGCCAAACTTCGACCAAACTTCATGTATGCTATGACTGACTATTACTTTATTACCTTTGATACTTAACAAGTAACTTATTTGATTTAACTACTTGTTTTGTACTACATTTTTGTCAACCTTGCTATAGTCCTTATATAGTATTAGATACAGAAGGCACTAGAAGGCAACTTTTTGCCACTTTCAACCTTGGTTGTCTTTCTAATCAAAATCATCTCAACAGCATCTAGTCATTGTTTTGGTGACTTTTTGAAAATTCACCAAAGTAAGAAAATTCACCTCTTTTTAGCCAATAGCGGATGGGAAAATGTTCCATATTTTTCCAAGGTATGTCAGTTTTGGCACCAGGCCTTGGCAATCACGAAAGAAAAAATCGGAATCTGTAGTTGTAGATTGTCATGGAAATCTTTTTAAGAAAATATTAAGTTAACAAAAAAATTTCTCTGCAAGATCTTGTACATCTGTTTCATACTTTATTGTACATTTTGTGTTTTGGCTCATTCATTTTGTATCTTAGCAACTAAAATTGCTACTAATGCTACTTTCTCACAACTCTCTTCATACATATATCTGAACAAACCTTTTCAGTCATGAATATTAACAAAGTGAAAAATAGGAACTGCTCGAGTAATGAAAATTTAGAATCTATTTTGTGCTTGACTACTACAAAAGTCGAACCTAATATTAAAACAATTGTTAAAGCAATGCCATGTCACACATCAAGTTAATTTCTTTATTTACTATATATCTTTTTGTAACATAAGTAATAAATATCAATATATGATGGATTACTTTCATGTTTGGGGTGACCTTCTTTTAAGTCAGAGTGAATCTATGTAGCCCTTGATCTTAACAAGTCTGCATCCCTGTCATCAAGGTTAACATTATTCCTAGACTACCATTGCTTGTCAATTTTCTTAATATATTTTCCCATAGCTTTGAATAAATTCAGAAACTTTGTACCTGTTTGATATGACATTCTGTTTAACTTATTTAGCAGCATCGAATCTTTGTTATTATAACCTAGAATCAGCTACGTCTTACAAGTGATGCAATTTTTTTCCAGACTGCTGCTAGAAGCTCTTCGTCGTCTTCATCAGGCTCTTCCGATTCGAATTCCGGCTCTCCTTCACCAAGGAAAGGACGACCAAGTCCTTCCTTCAATAGACGGTAAGTTCACCACGTCGTCCTGTCTTAAATTTTTGACGTGAATACGTCTTTAAAATCAGACCAGTTCTAGGTGGCCAGTACAGAAAGTTGAGTGTTACAAAAAATAGGCATCGAATTTGGTCTGATAATTTCTATGTTAGATTCATGAAAGTTGCTTCACATGTGTTTTTATAGGTTAACCCTCCAAGTGGTTTTAACGAGGTATCTCATCTATCGAGATCTGACCAACTTTGCTAATGACATCATATGGGTATTGCCGAGTTTTTGATGATGACGAGATCAGGATCAAGTCAGTTTTCTTCTAATAACGAGGTATCTCGTCCATCCAGATCTGGTCAGTTTTTTCTAACGGCGAGATACCTCGTCGAAACAACCATCAGGATGGTTAATCTATTGTGGTCTGAATGAAATGTAGCCTTAAAAAGGAAAAAAAATAGCCTTAAGAAGGAAAAAAAATAGCCTTAAGGTGTAGGTATACACTAGAAGATTTGGACTTTCAAAATCCTGTTTTTTACAACAGGTTTATGCTTCTGTAGGATTTATTTATAGGATAGGGCCAGAATTCTGCAGGATTCTATAGAGGAAATGAGCTGATTCTATAGAAATATATTTCTATAGAATTCTGCAGAAAAGTTATATCGAGAAGTAAAGTCATGAAACAAAAAAAATGAGCTATAGAATTCCATAGAGGCTGCTTTTAGAGCTTATAGAAAAACAGGCCATAATTCTAGATATTTCTATTGAGAAAACGAGCTGATTCAATAGAAATATATTTCTATAGAAAAGTACACTCAAACCTGTTTTTGTGTGGTGGATAGGGACTGCATAAAAAAAATCACGCAAAACTTCACGAGTAGCTATAAAAAATATTTTTCGCAACACATTTTAAATTTTTTTTTTTTTATGCGGTGAATAGGGACCGCATAAAAAAAGTATCACACAAAATAACTAGGAATTGCTTTTTTAAACGAAATCAAGACACGAGGCTTGGCAGCTACTTGGAATCTCGCCAAACCTGGACTTTGTTTTAATGTTTAATTACTGTTTTAAGTACAAAACAAACTTTGAAGGACGTCAATTAAATAATGTGATTATATAATTCAATACATATGTAATGTAATTGGCTGATGCAATACTTATGTAATGTGATGAAATACCAAAAATCGGAAAAAATAAATGGCCGATCAAACCTACTAATTTTTTTATTGATAACTTCGTCAATTATGTTCTAATTTAATTGAAATTTCCATATACAGCACACAAAAAATCACGAAAAAAAATTGCACAAAAAAAGACCGCACGAAAACAGGTTTGAGTGTAGTCTTGAAAGAAAAGAAATGAGCTTCTATATAGTTCTATAGAGGTTTCTACAGACATTGTTTAGAGATTTCTATAGCAGTTACTTATAGAGCTTATAGAAAAATGGTCCACATAATTCTAGAGAAAATAATCTGATTCTATAGAGAATTATAGACAAGTGAAATAAAAGAAATGGGCTTTGGATGTTTCTACAGACATTCTATAAAAATTTCTTTAGAGGTTACTTTATAGCCCCTATAGAAAAACAGGCCATAATTCTATGAACCGCATTTAATAGAAATTTATATTGCTTGAAAAGTGGGAACCCTGTTTTAGCAAAATGTTTCACTCATCACTTGATTTTCATCTATGAATATTTTTAGCTCTTTCATTATGCAATCCTTTCTTGTAGGGGTAACGCTCGAGATCATCCGCAATTCAGGGGCAGGCGTTCGCCCACAGACGACAGGATGCGACGCAAGTCCTTCTCGCCCGACCGACGGTCCCCGATGCGCGACCGGGGCAGGTACGACCGAGACAGGAACTCGTACCGCATGGACAGAGAACGTGAGCGTGGATGGTACAACCGCGACAGAAGTTTCAACGACGGCCGTAATTACCGCGATGGAAGGGACTTTGAGCGGAGGGACATGGATCGCAGGAGAATGTCCCCTGCTGACAGACGTCAGCCCAGTGAGTTCTTGTTAAATTTTGAATTATTTCACTTTTAATCATGAGCAGATCCCACATTTTATTAGCCCTTAGGGGCACTTCTCCATTAGGTGTGTACGGGCTTCACAGACCCGATATATTCTAGTGATCTTTTCTTTTCCCATGTGGTTTATTGTCTCTGGTAAACATGGGGGTCATGACCCAGGATGCCCAAGCGATCTATCTCTACTTTCTCCTCTCCATCCTTTCTTTTCACAATTTCTTAACTTTGTCTTGTGTTTGGCAATTTGGCCAAATATGGCCCTTGAACTATAAAATCCCAAACCAACCACTTTTAATCATGAGCAGGTCCTACATTTTATTGCATCTCAGGGCTATATCTCCTTTAGGTGTGTATGTAGTGATTTTTTTTCTCATTGGGTTTACTGTCTTTAGTAAACACTGGTGTAACACTCCCTGGATACCCAAGTAATCTTTATGCTTTCATCCCACTATGTTTTTTATTGGATCACATTATTCTGTCTTGTGTTTAGTGCAGCTTGTCTGCCTTTGGTCCTTTGCCCATAAAACCCCAAAATCCAATCCCAATCCTTCACAAACCCAAGGTACTCTAATGATCTTTTCTTTTCCCATTGGGTTTACTGTCTAGTAAACACAGGTCGCGCTCCCAAGATACCCAAGCGATCTTTTTCTACTTGCATTCCATTATCCTATAATATTCTCCAATCCTTCTTTTCCATTCATGACTTTTTTACTTGATGTTGTCTTGCGTTAGGCATAGCTTGGCCAAATATAGCCCTTGCTTCATAAAACCCAAATCCAACCAATCTTGTGTTGAGTTCAGAAGTTTATGTATTTCACGATGCTCTTTTCTGTACTTATGTAAATGATTTATTTCAGTGGATCGAAGGCGACGAACGCCCGAAGACCGGCGACGTTACTACGAACAGGAGCAGCGATCCAACATGGACCGACGCTACAACAGGCGCCCCAGTCCTAGAAACAGACCGCGGTCACCCTCTCCTGAAGACGCGAGAGCTTCAGACAAACGACGCGGACGTTCGCCCAGTGACCATCGTGGAAGGTCGGGCGATAGGCGTGGTCGGTCCCCTGGGGATGCGAGGGGAAGATCAGGAGAGAGACGTGGCCGCTCTCCAAGTGACGTACGAGGACGACTGTCTCCGAGCGAGCGACGTCGGACATCGGTTGAAAGACGAGTCAGGTCTTCGGTCGAGAGAGCCGTGGTCGCTGAAAAGAGAGCGGATTCTCCCGTAGATAGACGCAGAAGCTCGCCTGGTGATTCTTATAATCAAAGGAAAAGGTATGATATTGGTTTGTTTTCCTTGTTTGCTTTTCTAATTGAAATGTATGCCTGAAATTTACATGTTTTTGCCACTGCCCGAAAGTACCTTTTGCTGATAAAAATTTCAATCATGCTTAAGGTGTATGTATACACTGGATATTTGGTTTAAATTTTGACTTTTAAAATCTAGTTTTTTTGCAATATATAACTTTTTGCTTAAAATCATTTCAGTGTGAAAATATCAAGATTAAGCTAATCATCAATTTTCTGATTTAGATTATAATTAGCTAATTTGCATATTTTTTTAACAGTGATATGTAATGTTTTAATTTTTTTTAGAAAGATAATTCTTGTTGGAAATGATTTTTAATTCTTGTTTTGACCCTCAATCAAGTTGCTAAAGGGAAGAGCGGGTTTTTTTTCCTCCAATTTCTTCACCAAGAAAGCATAAAAAAATCAAGATTTTACAGGAATAGTACCATTTAAAAATCAACTAAAAATTCATTTCTTTACTAATAACTCTGATTATAGTCACTGTTAAACATTCACTGTTTTATATAGATTATAATGATACAAAAATAATTATAATATACAAATTCATTGTTGAGTTTTCGCCGTTAGAACAAAGCATCACATTGCAAAAGCACAGTTCTTCAGAAATTGAGTTTCAAGTTTTGGAAACATGTTTGTACTGGTGACAGTACCTAACGAAAACCCCTGTAGCTAGAAAACTACTTCGAATATTTATAAGATCGTGGTATGGTTTGAAAGCTAAGGAGGAAAATATTTTGAAGCAATAACAAAAATCGATATTCTGGTCAATTTTCATTATTTCTAGTGTATACATACACCTTAATGCAGGATTCCCAGTGGCTTTAAAAAGCCTGATTTTTATTTTTAAGTTGAATCTCCTATATATGCTTTAAAAATGGAAAAACCTAATTTGTTTCAATACCACTGCTTAATTATTCAAATTCAAAAACCGCAATCAATGATGATTCCTGATCTAAGTGTTATTGAACTATAGTTATTTCTCATCCTAAGTTGTCTCCTAAGTGCTTGAACAGATTGGAGTCTGGTGTCTGTTTCATCAGCTTGCCAGTTTATCAGCCAAATATATTCCTACAAATACAATATTGATGTTATTTTCACAATGCTTCAAGGGAAAAACATTTTGTGAAGGCTGCCACAGGAGACTAATAGGCGACTTTTTGCTCAGTTTTTCAACCTGCGAGTATCTTTTCAAGCAAATCATCCTGAAAGCTCCTATTTTCAAACTTTTGGCGACTTTTTTGAAAATTCACCTGAGGTCTATGAAGATTTAGTCCTTTTTTAACTATTAGCTGACAGAAAAAATGTTTTTTGGTTTTTCTTTACAGAGAAAATTTTCCAAGGGACTCCATTTTGAAATTTTGGTGCCAAGCCATGGCAACCATGAAAGAAAATCATCCATATCCGGTTACTAGATTGTCATGAAAACCTTATTAGGAAAATGTTCAGTGTTTTGATTTTAAAATTTAAATTTCTGGGTGAAATCTTCAGCATTTGTTGCATATTTACTTACCGTAAATTCCTTTGCATTAAACTAAATTTGGAACTTTCAGAAACTTCACGCCCCCTGCTCAAATGGCATCTCGTTCTCCTTCCCCTTCGCCAGTGCGAGAAGTGCGTCAGGTGAAGAAGAAGCGCAAGGTATCCAGAGGATCTAGTTCCTCATCCCATGGGTCACTTCCAGCCCAGAGGTTGAAGGTAAAGATCTTAAATTCTTGATTTATTTTGCTAATGAACTGTTAGTAGGTTGTTATATTACAACTTGACATGTGATTCCAGTGTGTATTAATGCCAATTTCACAATGTCTTCTATAAACCAATGAAGCAATGTACGTAAAATGGATATTAGAAGAAACAGTAAGAAGATCAATCGTGAATTTTCTTCTCTTTGATGCTCATGATTTTAAAGAAAAAAAAAACAAGTTGCACAGAATTGTTTATTTGCTTATTCAGCTTCAAAATTAGTATAAATCATCAAATAATATTTTTTTATTATAAGACGATTTATTCTCATAATAAATTTTTACAAAAAAACCATTTACTGTTATGAAAGACAAAAATTCACTGTACCACACAATTCGCCAACCTTAATTGCAATAGTGTCAACAATTAATGCATGTAAATTTTTGTTTTCAGTTATTTACACATTTAGCTAACCCCAAAGAGTTAAGGTAGTTCTATTTAGTAACCCTAAGAGTTAAGGTAGTAAAATGTATTACCCAGTTCAGTTGAACAAGACATGCTCCAAATTTGTTTTCTCTTACAGGCATTTCTTTGGGTTCAGTTTTGTATTTTGCATCCTTTTTTAGTAAAAAATGCAGTTTTCTAACTGAGACACCATTTTATGTTAATATTGCTAAAGCGCTTACCCATAGTTCAAACTGCCAGCAAGCATATTTGCATTAATAGTTACTGTTTTTTTAATTGCTTTCTTAAAGCCTGATTTGGCACGATTGTCGCTTATTTGGTGCTTTTAGTTATTTTAAGAATTACTTTTAGGCATTTTTCTTTAACGATGGGCAGACCTGATTGCTTAAAAAGACCTTTCTTCATAAGTCATTCTGAAAGCACTGTGTACAGTTGTTTAAGCATGAATGATTTTTGTGCAGTTGTTATAGTGGTGAGATTTGATTTCAGATGGACATTTGTTTTTACTCCTTGTCTAGAATAAATAAAAAAAAAAGAACTTACAAATATTTGTTGGCATAGCTGTTGTGGCATCAAGTCAGAGGTCCATGTCTTTAAAAATTTGACTAATTCAAAAATATAATAGTCAATTTTTCTAAATAAATTTATTTACCTTTTACAAGAACGCACATAACAGAAAAATTGCGAAGAATTATTCAGCTTGCAGATGATAAATTCTAAAAAACAAGCCATCACAGTTACTTAGCAAAAGGAAAGAGTTGTTATGTGGCAATGCTCTAGTAATCCTGCCTAGTCAGTGCACCCACATGTCATGAGAAGTTCTAAAATATAAAACTTTCAACAGCCGCAAAAGATTTTTAATGTGTGAAAATCTTCTGGATTTTTTTATTGAGGATTTCCTTGTATGCTTTCATGGGGTTAAGCTTTAGAAGTAGCTCTTTCCATCATTAGAGCATATATTACTTATTAGGGATTGTGGAAAATGTGAAGGTGTGTTGTATGTGATATTTCTGTATAAAATGAGTAATTAATTTTATTTTAGTGCAGTAACCCTTTGATATCACACTTCTTAGAACTTGTAGGAATAAATTATACATTCCATCAAACGTTTTCATTTAACAATTTTATTTTGCACACTACAAGTTCAATATGAAATTTTGTGATATATGTGGAACTTGGTTGAGTATACTTTTAGTTGTGAAAATTAAGTGAGTCTACATGCATTTCAAAAAATTATTTCTAAGTAATATCTTGCCTAGTAGATCTGTTCTAGATTTGAAGGGGACAGTAATCCTTCGATCTATCGCGTTTCTCTGAAGATGATACAAAAACTCGATACAGTGAGAAAACTTATTACAGGACTGCCACATGCGACTTTTTGCTATTTTCCAACCTTGGTGACTAGGGATATCTTTTTAAGCAAAGTTGTCTCAAAATCTGATTTCAAAATTTTGGCGACTTTTTTTTAAACAAAAATTTAGTCCTTTTTTAAGGAGAGGATGGAAAATATATTTTCAGGTTTTTATTTGCAGGGGGGGGGGGGAATTCCAAGGGATGCCAATTTTGAAATCTTAAAGTCCCTTAGATGCACACATGAATTATAAAAAGGATATATTTACTTAATTTGGGTCTAAAGGGCTTAAGCCTTCATTGGTGCACCCAAAAATTAAAAAATTATATATATATATATTTTTAGGGTCTAGAGGACTTGAGGTTTAAGCCCCCTTAGCTCTCCATCACAGGATATGCACCCGTGAATTTAAAAAAGATATTTTCTTTAAAAAAAGGATATCTCTAGGTGCAAATATATATTGAGAGCATTGTTTCATCGTGTTTGAGGGGGGCTCGAGCTCCCTTCCCCTCAGTGGGGGTGCCCTGATGGCAGTATTGCTCCTGTTTCACGAGTGCGTTGGCTGTGGAAACCCTGTTATTAGTTAAGACAAATTATACATTAGTAACTCTTTTTTACTTGAAGTTATGAAGCTGCATGTTAATCTTAATCACAGAATGGATGGTGGAAACTTCAAAAATGACACCTAAATGTGGAATAATTCTAAATGCAGAAGAATATTTTTGGAAATAAATTAATAACAAGCAACAAACAAACCAACCGCCATGAACAATCAAATAAAGATCCAAAAGTGTGATATAATGAAAGGGTACTGTATATAAGAAATAGCATTTTCTGTGTTTTATCGAATGAAAAACTATGTGGGTCTTGGAAATAAAAGTGAATTGTGTGTTCAAGATGAAAAAAGACATGTCTGAATCTCCCGTAAGGAAGGTGAAAAAGCATTCTGCGTCTGGATCTGTATCTCCTCGACCCAAATCCAACGAGGATGAGAGGAAGACATTGGATGACGTAAGTCTCGTAGCATAGTTTGGGTTCAATACCTTTCCTACTCCAACATGCATATTTCCTGGCACCTTTCTGGTATCTGTTTGCATGCTGGTTCAAAAATTCTGATTGATAAGTTTTTCTTGCATGGTTTATCACTTCATCAGCCTCTTAGTTGAAGTTTTACACCACTTCACATCATAAAAGGGGCTGCTGTAGCTCAGTTGGAAGAGTAATGGATTAGCAACTGGAGGGTTGCGAGTTCGAAACTCAGTCCAACCAAAGACCATAGTATACACTGGGGTTAGTTGCACATTAAATCTGTTGTGGCCTCAAATGTTTGGTGAATGGGGTATCAGCTCATATTTGACCTCATAATCTGACCGTCGTTCAAAACTATGTGGTATTGTTCTCGGTTCTTTCCCTTTGGGTTTGATCCCAGACCATAGCCAATAGCCTGTTGTGTTGCTCCAGTGCGATGTTGATTAAATACCTACCTACCCAACAAGCATGAAATTCCTGACACCTTCCTGATATCTATTTGTATGCTGGTTTGAAAATTGAGCTGGATAAGTTTTTTCTT
Organism: Meta bourneti; assembly: GCA_933210815.1. NCBI lineage: Eukaryota > Metazoa > Arthropoda > Arachnida > Araneae > Tetragnathidae > Meta > Meta bourneti. The sequence continues at coordinate 6,692,629 of OW119924.1, read as the reverse complement.
GCATGGTGTCGGCGGAGGGAAAATGGTAAACTCTTGTCAACAATAACAACGAATTTAATCAACTAAAAAAGGCATCTATGTGCAGTGCACGATTGTCAAAACAGAAGTCCTTTTAGATGCATACAAGGCGAGTTGCCTGAGCATTATTCTAGCAGCTGAGATCGAATGAAATTTATCCCCTGTGCCAAATCAACGCTGTTCTTTTTTAACAACTTATTGCTGGAACCATATTGCGTAACAGGGAAGATATCATTCAGATATGAAGCAGAACTCATGTTCTGATTCAAGCTCATTTGCTGTGTGAAAGCAGAAGCAGAACTGATGTTCTGATTCTCAAACTCATTCACTGAGCCTAATCATAAAAGTATGTGCAAATGATTTTAACGAAATAAATTAAATCAAAATGAAACAAATTGCTTGCTCCAACACATGGTTTGTCACTTCATCGGCCTCTTGGAACTTTTACACCCCGTTGCCTATCTTTATTACCCCTCGCCGGCACGTCTTTAGTTGAGTCACACTCCTGGGATACCCAAGTGCTCTACTCTGTTCCCCAATCCCTCTTTTTTCCCTTCCACATTTTTTACATGAATTGACTTGTGTTTGGCACAGCTTGGCCAAAAATTGTTAACCAATCCTCCCTGATTCACTGTTTGGGGGCACATCTTTAGGTGCGCATGGACTTCACAAACTTGAGGTACCCTGGTGATCTATTATTTTCCATTGGGGTTTACTGCCTCTGGTAAACATTGTCTTTCTGTAATTTCTCCTTTTCACATTTCGAGTTGTAGGCAGCGCAAGTTCGATTCCTGTCAGGTGCATTCCTCCCCGGGTGTATTTCTCTCTTCTGTGTCAGTAAAGCTTTCATTGTGTGTCTGTCTATTTCTTGATATTGTATGTTGTGTCTGGTTCAGCATGGCCAAATATGGCCCTTGTGCCATAAAAAGCCAACTTTACCAACAACCAAATTGATTCCTCCCTGGGTGTGGGCTGCAGTAGCCCAGTTGGAAGAGCAATGATTAGCAACTGGAGGGTTTGGAGTTGTGGGAATTGGAAACTCGGTCCAGTCAAAGACAGCCATGTACACTGAGACTGGTGCATGTTAAATCTGCTGTGGTCTCTAAATGTCCTCACGTTGACGTGGTATGGAAGTTTTGAGAGTGACGTACCAGCTCGTGTGTGACTTCATCATCTGACCATGGTTTGCTAAACATGGTCTTTCTCCTCTCCATTCTTTCTTTTTTCAATTACTGAGCATTGTTTTGTGTTTGGTGCAGCTTGGCCAAATATGGCCCTTCCACCATAAAACCAATCAACCAACCTAACTTTATTATTTTCCAACCTTGGTGACTAGGGGTATCTTTTAAGGCCAAATCGTCTCAAACACTCCAATTTTCAAAATTAGGCAGGGTTGTTGATGACTTTTTGAATGTATAAATATTCAAACAGAATTCTTCCAGTTCAATTTTCATTGTTAGTGTCGATTTTAATTCAGCCTGACCAACATTTTCTTGTAAATACTGCAATTCTGCCACAAAAGCTCCTATTTTTAGTTCCGAATAATTTTTTTTTTTTTTAACATTTCGTCCTTTTTTAATTAATAGTGGATGGAAAAACTGTTTTCCAAGTATATTTTTATGGAGAAAATTTTCCAAGAGATGCCAATTTAGAAGTTATGGCACCAAGCCATGGCAACCTTGTTAGGAAAACATCAGAATCTGGGGTTCCTGGATTGTCGTGAAAACCATATTAAGAAAATATTTAGTTTTTTAATTTTGAAATTTCAATTTCTTGTCTAGTTTAACATTTGTTTCATACTTTGTTTTAGCTGATTTATTTGCTATCTGAGCATCTAAAATTGGGGTTTAAAAGGATACTTTTTGCTTGTATTTATTTATTACTACTTTTTCATAAGTTCTCTTTCTGTGGTAGCCCTGCAACCAATTTTAACCTTGATTAATGGAATGACCTTAATTGATGATTTCTAGGATTCTTTCAAAAAATAGATGTGGGTATTTTCATCAATATTCGTTTATCAATATGCTTGTAAAAGCAATCTTTTGATGCCTGGAAGGTAAATGTAGTTTTTAGTAGTCATCTGCAACATGACATTTTACATTCGCTAATTTTTATTCATTATTTCTTATAAACTTGAGAATTTTACTCATTTTTATATCTTCCCTTACACCAAGAGGATATTTCTTTCTGCAAGTTAAAGATATCATTGTTAAACACATCTTTACTTTGATCCTGAATATTAATGGCCCATCAAAACTGCCATAGACCCTTATTAATATCAATAATTGGCTGTTATATTATGATTTTAAGTATTTGACTAAAGTAAAAATGCCTCTTGTAATTGAAATTCATTGTTTCCTCTTGTTGTGTAATCACTTTAATCCATCAGTTATGGGTAACAAAGATGTCAACCCTCAAGCAATTTGTTAAAAGCTAATTTGTTTCGCATGTATTTGGTGGTTGGTGTTTTCATACTTTTAAATATAGGCTGCTTTTATGTGATGATTATTAAGCATTTTACCCTAATAGTTTTGAATGGCTTTTAGTCACAGGTGTATTAGTTTCATTTCTTGAATACCTTTTTCATTTTGCCAACAAAAATATCTTAAAAATTTGAAATTAAATATACAAAAATAAAATTATAAAAACATGTTTTTTGTATTTCAGTATTTCATCCAAAAGTTTAGGTTTGGATGCATGCTTTTGGACTTTGTCCGTTTTTGAACCTTGTGCCTTAAAACTCAATCCTTTCTTCTAAAACAGAAAAATCTTGGAACATTAAACATTTTGGGGGAAATAACAGTTTTGTCCATTGCTTATGTTCACTTTTTCTGCCTTTCTTGCTTGTACCTTCTCTAAAACATAAGGTCATTGACATTCTCGTAAGGGACAGTCATTTGACATTTGCGCTATCATTTGACAGTTGTAAGCGACATCCATTTGACATTCGCTCGATCATTTAGCTATAAGCAACAATTATTTTACATTTGCACAAGCGACAATCATTTGACATGTTTGTGTTTGTTGGCACAATAAAGAATTCTTTTATGATAATCATTTATTGAATACAAAACAATTGTCCAACCCACTTGGTTGATATGATGACAAATTAAGAAAAACATGCTGTCTATCTGACTAATCTCGAACAGAGACGAGCACAGAGACAAACAGTTCAGACAGGAAGAGAATACATATACATGTTCATAATCACCACAGCCAATAGGAAACGGTGGAAGAAAAACTGTCTGAAAAAGAATGACACCAGATGGCACAAACTACTGATGTATATTGGGCTGACATTGACCGACTCTGTTTGATAGAAACCAACACAACATTCACAAAAGCGACAATCATTTGACATTCGCACAAGAGACAATCATTTTGACATTCGCGCAATCATTTGACAATTGTAAGCGATAATTTACCTGTGTACTCACATAAACAATGGGCAAATGCTTAGGCTGCAAAATTTTGAAGATGTATTCATTTCAAAAATAATGTTTCAGAGAACAGAAATAGAGAAGCGGCGAAGCCGACTAGCAAAGGAGATAGAAAAGTCCGTCAGTCCAGATAGAATCAAGGAGGTAGAAAACGTGCCTCCCTACAAGCGATCAGAGAGGTCTGCCTCCCCGCCAGCATCGGATGGATCCGTTTCACCCCCTGGAGTCAGCCCCAGTGACGAGGAAGTCAGAAAGAAGAAAATGAAAACTCCTAGTGGAGAAAAAGAGCATAAGGAGAAGAAGCGGAAAGTGAAGAACACGGAGAGTAGTGAGGTAATAAAATATCCTAGTGACTGAAAATTTTTTCTGTAAAAACATTTTCTTTATTTTAAGAATTATGAGTCTTCAGGTGTGGTACGTACTCCTGAATTTCGGAGATCCAAGGCTACCACAGGCGATTAAAAAGCAGACTTGATACTACTCTTTTTCAACCTTGGTGAATAGGGTGTCTTTTTAAGCAAAATCATTGCAAAAGTACCTTCAAAATTTGGGTGACTCTTGAAAATTCATCCAAGTTCAACGAAAATTTAGTCTCTTTTCTTAACCCGAGAACAGTTCAGTGAGATTTCTTTGCTTACCCAAAATATTTTGAGGAGTAAGATGTGTCCTGGGCTTTGTGGTATAAACGAATATTTCAGGTTGTTTTCAAATTGAATATTCCGAGCTAATTCGGGCATGCCACTTGGAGGACTAACTAATAGCGGATGAAAAAAGTATTTTTCTTTTGAAGAGAAAAATTTTCCAAGGAATGCTTATTTCAAAGTTTTGGCACCATGAAGAAAAACATTGCAATTAGTAGTTGCTTGGTTGTAATATAAACCTTATTAAGAAAATATTTAGTTTTAAAATGTAAATTTCTTGGCAAGATCTTCAATGCCTGTTTCATACATAATTGGCACATTTTGTGTTTAATTGATTGATTTTGTGTCTGAGCAACTAAAATTGAGTTTAAGGAGACTTTTTGGTTCTATTAAACATTAATGCTACTATTTCACAAGTGCTTTGGCTGTGGCAGTCCTGTTTTAGCATCCCAAGTAATATTCATTCAAAACGGAAACTTATTTTTTGTTAAAAGAGTTACTGTTTGAAATTAGCCATGAACAAAATGTTTTTGCATTTATCTCTATATATAAATACAATATAATTCTCTTCCTGACCAGAAGCGATCATCGAAGCATGTATAGGTGCGATACCCCTTCAGATTTATACATTTGTGTGTTTTTAAAATCTGGAGATTATAAAAGAAACTGAAAATATGATTGCGATTCGGGAATGTTTTAAGAATGTATAAAACTCAAAAATAGCTATAAAATAAAAAATATTGAATAATGACCCTAAAAATATATCTGGATATATAAACGAAATTTCTGCTTGCATTGTGTACAAAGTGGTGACAAGAAGTTGACGTCAATAAAATCTGGACCCTGGTTGAAATGTTGATAAAAATTATTTTATCTACCTGATAAAAATGTGGCACATGTTAATGTACTCTAAATGAAATTTTTGCGAATGCTTAAAAGCATCAATAATATTGTGTTCTAAAGGTATTGAAATGTTTGTGTGTATTTCAGGGTCAAGATTCTGATGTGGAAGTCACCAAGAAGAAGAAAAAGAAACACAAGAAGCATAAAAAACACAAGAAGCATAAGAAACACAAGAAAAACAAAAAAGAAGAGGAAGAGGTGATTATATATATTTTGAAAATAACTAGTTAAATTGTAAAGGGTGGTAGAGGGACCCAAAATGGACATTTTTTGTCAAAGAATGAGTACGAAAATGCAGCGTTAAGGTAGTAGATGGCACTGTTTAGGTCAGTTGATAACATCATTTCCGTGGCATAAGGCGTTATTCCCCGCTCGGATTTTCAACGGCTGATACACAAATTTGGAGCTTGTTAAAAATACAAGCTGGGAATAACGCATCACTCCGGAAACAATGTTATTGACTGACCTACACACGTCATTTCCAGACACATTCTTTGCCTAAAAATATTTGTTTTGTACCCCTCTACCACTTTAAATTTGACCCAAACTCCCTAGTTTTAGAGATGTTGGATCTTTCCCTTTGGAATAAGGGCAGGGTAACCTGGTTGGAAGAGTAATGGATTAGCAACAGGAGGGTTGCGAGTTCAAAATTGAGTTCAGCCAAAGACCCCCGTGTACATGGAAGCTGATGCACGTTAAAGTTCTCGTGGGCTCAAATGTCCTCACGTTGGTGTGGAAGTTTGGAGTACCAGTTCAGGTGTTCTAGTTATCTGACTAGAGCAGCACAATGGGCTATTGGCAATTGTCCAGGATTAATCCCAAAGGGAAAGATCCAAGGCCTTGTGCTTTTGAACCACTGTCAGATGACGAGAACCACGCATGAGCTGGCGTCACACTCTCCAAACTTCCACACCATGCCAGCTGGAGGACATTTGAGGCCACGGCTGATTTAACGTGCACCATACCCCATGTACACAGCAGTCTTTGGCTGGACTGATTTTCGAACTTGCAACCCTCCGGTTGCTAATCTATTGCTCTTCCAGCTGGACTACAGTGACCCCGATAAAAATGGAGAATTAGATGTATTGACAACATGGCTAAAAACGATATCCCTAGCAGGTGAAAGGTTTCTAAGGGTTAGATTTAGGTATCGTTTCATATATATATACTATCTGGATTATATACCCAGCATTACTTGGGTTGAATTGTTTGTAATTTCGTGAAGATTTCGAATTGTTTTTAGCCCCTATGCAGACCCAAGACAAATCGGTTTACATATAGCCTATGTTTCCTGCAGAATGAATGTACCAAATTTGGTGTGAATCGGTCTGACAGTGATTATAAAAATAGTCAATGTTATTCCTAAGGAGATTTCAAATTGTGTTTAGCCCCTCTGCATAAATAAAACGGGAGTTAATATATACTACCTACAGAGTTCTGGTCTAAGTGTACCAAATTAGATGTTGTTTGGTCAAATGGTAGAGAATTGTATAATTTGTAGAAAACAGACACTATTCCAACTGCTTTGTGTATAGATTAATTTTAGAAATGTTGGATCTTTCTCTTCTGTATTGATCCCAGACCGTTGCCAATAGCCCCATTTTCTTGCTCCATGCGATTTAAATCCAACTAAGCTACCTCACTTAGAAATGTTGATCATTTTAGGATAACTTCAAACGAGACTTCCTATTTTGTTATAAAATTTGTGTGCAAATAACCTTAAAGCCTTTAATATACATTGCCATTACCTAAAGCATGGGTTCTCAATGTGATAAAAATTTTGGTGATTCACCTCAAAAGTGTCAATACCATACGCAGGGTTGGCACATGTGACATTTTGTTATTTTTCAACTTGAACAACTAGGGATAAATGTTTAAGCAAAACCATTTCAAAAGCTCCTATTTTCAAAGTTTTGGCAACTTTTTGAAAATTTAGTGACTTTTTTGAAAGGTCAAGGAAAATTTAATCCCTTTTAGCTATTTTCCTTTAGGGAGAAAATTTTTCAAGGGACACCAATTTCGAATTTTGGCGCCAGGCAGTGGCAATCATAAAAGAAAACATAATCTCTGGTTGCTAGATTATCACGAAAACGTATTAAAAATTTAATTTTCTTGGAGATATTCAACATCTTAGCACATTTTGTGTTTTAGCCTATTGATTTTGTCTAAGCAGCTAAAATTATCACTAAAATAGTGTCTTAGAGGAGACTTTGCTACTGTTTTTAAACATGTATACTATTAAATACTTGAATGCTATTTAAGAACACTAAAAACCTAATTAAAAAATTGTGGTGACTTTTGAAAATTCATCAAAGGTCAACGAAAATTTAGTAACAGCAGACAAAATATTTTTTAGATTATTCTTTACTTCTTGACCTTATAAGAAAATATTTCTAGTTTTTAATTTAAATTTGGTGAGATCTGCAACGTCTGTTTCGTACTCAGTACATTTTTGCTTTAGCCAATTAATTTTTTTCTCGTTAAATCAAATATTTTTTTGCTATTTTACAAGTTCTTTGTCTGAAAACCTTGCAATGGAAAATAGCCTTAAAAAGACCTAGTTTTTCTTTAAATCTTATTTTAAAATCATTAAATTCGAATTTCTTGGCCATATCTTCAACGTCTTTTTCATGCTTAATCAGCCCATTTTGTGTTTTAGGTGTTTCATTTTGCATTTGAGCTACTAAAACAGGGTTTAAGAGGAGACTTGCTATTTTATAAAATTTTATGCTATTATTTCGAGTTGTAGCAAGTACAATTCCTCCCTTCACTCTTTCTGTGTCAGTAAAACTTCCTTTGTATGTGTCCATTACTTGACATTGTCTAGTGTAGCATGGCCAAATATGGCCCTTGCACCATAAAACCAACCAAAAGATTCATTCAAAATATAGATGTGGTTATTTTTGTCATTCAATTCTTAAATGTATTAAATCTTATCTGAAAATAAATTTTGAAAGCTAATTATATATAAAAATCTTTTCCAGGCCTCTGCCTCCGAAGACGAAGTGGAGCGGAAACTGCGGGAGCGCGCCCTGATGTCTCTGTCGAAAGCACAAACCGCAGCAGCGCGGGAGGCCGACAACACCGAAAAGGACGGCCATAGCTCATCCTGAGACGCCGGTCGTGTCTGAGTGCATCTGTAAAAGTCACCGTAGCGGCCGCGTTTTAAAAGATATCTCACGACTGATTCATGCAATCAGATAAGAAAATTTGAATTTTATGACTTCATTTGCAAAATAAAGATTTGTTTAGAGTGGATTTTTTGATTTTTTTCTTTATATTTGAAAGGAAGGGTGTGTGCTGTTCGCTGAACTAGTGCTGTGAGTGTTCAAACAGAATAAAACTGATTTGAAGTGTTTCAGATATTCCTTTGCATATGTGAATCACTAATTTTTTTATACTTCATGTTCAAATAGAAAAATCACATCAAAGTGGAATGTTAAGCAATCACAAGTGTACTTACAGCCAAGTGTGTTTTAACCATTTTGAATGGTTTGCATAGGATTTCTGTCATTTATTATTTTGTGTTGTGTCAACTTGAACAAAATAAATTTTTGACATGGCTGTTTACAAGCAATTGGGTTGTTGGAATTGGCGTGGTTCCATTTATTTCTAGGTGTTTTTTATGCTGAATGATTGGCGTGGTGTTGAAGTTAGCAGCCAGGTCAGGTGTTCTCTTCATATAACTGGTTCAAAATAACGAGGCATTGTCCTCGGTTCTTTCCCTTCGATATGGATCCTGGACTGTCTCTAACAGCCGTTTCTCCAATGTAATGTTAACTATGTACCTTTATGCTGAATAAATCAGTTATGTGTGTAGTTACGAAAACCAGTAGTCTTTGAAAGCAAGGACAGAACATCTGACTTGAGGTGCATAAAAACACTAGAAACGACGTAAATCGATTTTGTTTTGCTACAAAATATTTTCCAACTTAGCTTTCAAACAATACCAAGATGTAAACATTCTGAATATTTTCTAGTTACAAGGATTGTTTTAAGCACCAAATTTATTATTAATCACAAGTGTACGTACAGCCAAGTGCATTTAAACCATTTTGAGATTTGCATAGAATTTATTAGTTTGCGTGTACAGTATCAACTTGAAAGTAACAAATTTTAGACATGGTGATATTTGATATTGGTATCATGCCATTTATTTCTAGGTTTTTCATGCTGAATGTATTGTGTTGATTTGTATGTGTGTTGTAACGAAAACTAGGAAAGCCTTTGAAAGCAAGGACAAAAATCTGACTTAAGGTGGATAAAAATGCGAAAATCGACCAGAAATGGAAAATATCTGAAAGCATTAAAAAATCCAACTCCTTAGCTTTCAAATGATACCAAGATCTTGTAAATATTTTTCTAGTTACAAGAGTTTTTCATTAGGTACTGTCATGTACAAACATGTTTCCAAAACTTTCAACTCAATTTCTGAACTGTTTTTTCACTAGGATGCTTTGTTCAAACAGTGGAACTAAGCAATTAAGCTATTTTAATTTTGTATCATAATCTATAATACAGTGGATGTTTTGACCCTCTATCAGTTATTAGTTAAATGAATTTTTAGTTAATTTTTAAATTTTAATACTTGAAAAATCTATATTTTTCTTATGCTTCTTCCTTGGTGAAAAAATTTTAATAAAGACCTATTCCCTCTAGCAACTTAATTGAGGATCAAACATGAAGGACATGGGAACCATCTTTCTGAACAAATTGGAATTAGAGATATCACTTCAAAATCATGCTTATATCTATTAGATAATTGTGATTAGCTTGATCTAATTTTTTCACTGAAATGATTTTAAGCTTAAACCAACGACCTATTGTAAAAAAACGATTTTTAAAGTAAAAAATCTTGTGTGCACAATACACCTTAGAATCTGACTAGATTTATGGAATTTCCATGTCTTGAAATTAAATTGGAACCTTAACCAGTTTTTATTTTCATATAAAGTCGATTCTACAAATTTTGCTGCGTGTTTAAAAGTTTGCTAATCTTAATTTATAAAGTATTAATCCATTTGAGAAGCTGATTTTTTTTGTCATACTTTAGGTTTTTAACAATTTATACTGGAAAAAAATGCATTTTATTTTTAGTTTTGAATGATCAAGAAAATTTCTCATCAGAAAAAGCGAACGAAAAACCTGTAAAAATATTCGCTCTACTCATTTGCTTTATACAAGTTTTATTAAAGAAAATTTTAGATTTTGCTCAAGGAATCAGTATATACTGTTGTCGTGTCCATTTCTGAGTCAGATGTTGCCATGTGCATTTTGCAGCTTTAGCGATTTTCTCAAACTTCAGTACAGCTTTGATACTTTGTGGCTCTTTCTGTAGCGAATTGTGGCAAGCAAAGGCAACCCTGCTTCATTAGGATTATAGCAACCTCCAAATTTGAATCTCATTAATTTTTGTAAATCATTATCTTGGATTTTACCATGTCTAAATAACTCTTTTCTGGAATAAATGATCTTTTATAACATTCATCAGTTTTAAGTCTAATGGAACCAAGCTAAGTTATTTTTCTTGGACAAACGTCTATACAATATTTCAGAAAAGGTATTTTTTCATTAAAGTAAATGCTTACATAGTAAGAATAATCATTTGTATGGATTTTTCTATTTTTAAAATTCTGTTCATTTAATTATTTTCTGCTAAGCCTAAATGGCGGTTTTTCTAATCTTCCTTGGCAACATAAAAAGTACGCCAAAAGCATTGCCACAGGAAAGTCTATATCAAAGCTGTACCAACTGTTCTTCAGGATGGTTTGAAGAGCAGCTACTTTTTGTAGAGGGCAGGTGAATATATGATTAGGTCCGAGTTTAATGCCCAGAAAAGTTACAATGTCTATGTTCTGGTTCCATCACTTCATTTTCATGTCTTAAAACATCCTGTTGGTTTTTCTGTGTTTGTTTCACAAATTTTACCGAAGCATGAGCTATTGGGGTTTGTTCAGCAATTGCTGGTAAATAATGGTGTAGAAATTTCTCAACTACACACAAAAGCATTCAAGTTTAATATTTCAAAGCTATTTTAATTAACCTCAAAATATTTAACCCTCCTGGTGGTTGTCTCAACGGGGTAACTTGTCATTAGCAAAGCTAACCAGATCTTAATGGATGAGATATCTCATTTGAACAAATCTGGCCAAATTTTGTATATTCTTGTACTACATTCTTGGCTCTATCTACTGAACCACTAGTGAATTTCAATTATTTGCAAGTAGTTTACAAATTGTATATAACTTTAACTTCTCAAAATCTGAATTGACTATTACAAGTAAAAAGTATAACAAAATTCCCAATTCAATCAAATGTTCGATTTGTTTGGTTCCATTTTTGCGCAGTATACTGCATGTTGTATAAAAGAGATTTGCAAGCTTTGAATTTTTATCCTGCGACACAAGGATTCTGGATTTATAATTCTAGGTTTAATTTCTTTCAAGCTTAATTATTTATCTGAACACTAAATCCGTCTCCAACTTTGTATTTTTTCTACCATTTTTATTGCTTTATAAAAATGTAAAATTTGATTGCATTTATAGGAGAAAAACTAGTACCAATGAACCAATAGTGGACTTCAGCAGGTGTGGATGGGTATAAGCTCTTCTAGACTGGAGATTTTTTTGTTAAAAATTTCATTTTGCATTAGTATATTTTTAGCACGAAGATTAATACTGTGACTTGAATTACTAGGTTAGTTTTAAAATTCACAAAATCTCATTTTAAAAAACCTGTACATGAGAAAAGCTAAAGTCCAGTTAATATATCTAGTGTATGGGGAAAACAGTACAAGTCGAAAATTGTTCAAAGTCGAATAAGTCAACCAGTACGTGTACAAAAAAATTCTTTCATTTGGTCAAATTAGTATAAGTCGGCTATGAATAAAAGCAAATACAAATGCCAGTTGAAAAGGAAAAAATTTTATATAATGGCTATGTAAAAAAAATACATTCAATAAAAACAGTCTCCTGGAAAATTTGGTTTCGACTTACTGTTTTGCCCTAATATGCTAGATATATAATTAATCGGATTTTGTAGTGAGACATCAGGTGTGGTGGGAAGTGCCTCAATGGGATTTTAAAAAATAAAGGCTATAGAAATTAGTTCTTGTAATATGAAATACAAGTCTAATTTTGAGAGCATGAAAATTTTAACTTTTGGACTTGGTAGTTTCAAGGGTGCAGAGCAACCAACTTAAAAATATTCCCAATTCAATTATCTAGGAAGAAACAAATTTGAGTCTTATGGCCATATTCACAAGTCTTGAGTTGATCCATGGGTCAGGATTAAACCATGGATTATCCAAGAACTGTATTCACAAACCACGAATTAAACGATGAGCTCACTGTGATTGGTTACTAGTCTTGATCACAATGTTACATTTCACATCTAAACATTCCATATTGGCCAAATACTTTGATAGCAGAATCGATTCCAAATTGTGATTTTAATAACAGATTTTAACTCGGGTTTGGAAATAGAGAAATGTAAAGGTATTTAATTTCAGATGGGATTTTTATGGAAATTCTAAAATTAGGCAAGAAAGAATTATACTTGATCTTTTGACACAGATCAATGTAATCTGATTACTTTTGTACTCATCAGTACTGGCGTGTTGATGCATAGTGAAGTAACTTACATTGTCATTTTTTTTCATCCATAATCAACAAAAGCATTTCTGCAACGAATTTGCATCTGCCGTGGTCAATGCAGCTGCATGTTTATGAAATCGACATCAAACAAGTTTCATCATACAAATGAATTTTATAATTTGGTACCAATCTCTCAGCTACCATACCCAATCCTTAGTCAGAATACTGTAGTTCAGCACAGAATGAAGTGTGGCATCCATTTTGTTTTGTTGACAAAATACCTTCGCTAAAGGCTAGTACTGCACATGTGTTAACCCTCAACTGAGTATTGAACTGCCAATTTCCTAGGGTTAAAACCTCTTATCAGACATTGTGAATAGTTTCTTTGATAATGACTATCGTTGATCTGCTGCTTAACCCCGACTTATGTGTGTGAATATGACAGGCTACTTTAACCTCCCGGTTGTCTCGATGAAGTATCTCGTCATTAGCAGAAAAATGACCAGATCTTTATGTTGTCATCAAAAATTGGCCATTTTGAAGGAAGAGTTCTCGTCATTAGCAAAATTGGCCAGATTTTGCTAATGACCATTTTGAGAATTAAATTGGAAGAAAATTTACCAGATGTAATCATAAAAAAAATTGTCAATATCAATGCAGATACCTCATCAAAATTGGTCCGATCTTGATGGACGAGATATCTCGTTGAAACCACTTGGAAGGTTATACAATTTTCAACCACCTATTTGAATCAGATCTGCAAACTAAAGGTGGTCTAAATTACAAAATTAGATTTATTTAGTTTATAAAATCTGTACAATTCATAGCAAACACCAACTCAATCAAATCAAGTGAAAAAAAAATCTAAAAATTGCACATCAAGAGAAAAGCTGCGATTTTCTAAATTCAACAAGTATGTGTGATAATTCAGGATCCGTCATTGCAACTAACCGAGAACACAAAACATCACAATCGAGAAGAAATTTGAAACAAAAATGCTAAAACCACTTCATAAAATCTAAAACCGTGTCATTTGAAATAAAATCGATAAATAGTTCAGAGAAATCTTACATTTTAACAAATTGTAATACTAAGCTCTTTACAAAACAATTTAACAAGTCAAGCTGGCGCTTTACAGGACATGATGTAACCTGGTCAGCCAATTTCCATGGAATGTTGAAGGCTTCCGGTCATTACTCAACGGTGACGGATTTGGCCAGATTTCGAGGGCAATCCACCTGTGGAGAAACCAAAACGCATGGATTTGTAAGTTTTAAATGACAAAATATTTACAAGCAAAGATGATGGAAAGTGAATTTCAATTCAGTTAATATAAATATCAAAGCAAAATAGATTTATCAAGGTAGAACAGAAGGACTAGAGAAGCATGATAGTGATTGGGCTGACACAATTCGGTAGGTAGTTAACGTTACACTGGAGCAACACAATGGGCTATTGGCGATGGTCCAGGATCAAGGAAAGATCCAAGGACAATGCCTCGTCATTTTGAACCACTGTCAGATGACGAGAACACCTGAACTGGCACCCCACTGGTTCCAAACTTCCATGCCAGTGAGGACATTAGAAGCCACAACAAATAAAATGTGCACCAGTCCCCATATACACCAATCTTTTGGCTGGAATGAGTTTCGAGCTCAACCCACTGGTTGCTAATTCGTTGCTCTTCCAACTAGGCTACTGTGGCCCCAAAGATCATTAAAAAGTGAATTTAGTTGATATAAATATCAAAGCAAAATAGTTTTTAAAAGGTAGAACAGAAGCGCTAGAAGCATTTATTGGGAGCACACTTTGAGTCGACTCGACATAATTTAACATGGAGGTATAAGGGAAAACTGTTTAATTTCATTTTTCTCTTTAACTAATGCTATTTTTTAATGTATCAACAAAAGGAAAATGTTTTAAGGATACCATTCTCGGCTGCCACAGGTAAAGAACTTGTGAAATAGTAGCAAGTCTCCTTAAACATTATTTTAGTTCCTGTTACGAAATGAATCGGCTAAAACACAAAATGTGCTAATTTAATATGAAAGATCTTGCCCAGAAATTTAAATTTTAAAATTAAAAGCAAAATATTTGCATGACATTCTAGCAACTAGATTTCAATGGTTTTTCATTGTTGCCATGGCTTGGTGCCAAAATTTCGAAATCGGTGTTGGAAACTTTTCTCCCCAAAGGAAATTCAGAATATTTTTATTGTGTTATTAGTTTAAAAAAGGATTAAATTTTCATTGACCCTTGTGAATTTTTCAGTCAACAAATTTTGAAAATAAAAGCTTTAGACAATTTTGCTTTAAAAGATACCACGAGTTGCCAAGGCTGGAAGTTAGTTGCAAAAAAGCACCTGTTAATAGAACAAGTACTTTGATAAATGGCTTTGTCCGTTTTTATTGAAATAAAGTTTATAGCTGCATTCAGGTTAATTGACTCATCCTTATGTTTAGGTTCACTAGAGTACTAAGGGTCCATGAAGTTCGTACACACCTAAAGGAGACATGCCCCCTGGGGACCCCATGTTTAGGTTGGTTGGGTTGTTTTAATATATATTTATAGCCTTTTGTAAGTATACATTTAATAAGCCAAACAGTAAGACTAAATAGGGTGTATTGTTTGCAGTTGCAATACTTTGAGAAAACCGCTTCCCCTAAAACAGCAATTTTTGAAGTAGCATTTCCAATTTCGGAAACTTGAAAACCAGAGGTTGGCATCTTGTTGCATAGGTTGGGGTTTTATGGTACAAGGGCCATATTTGACCATGCTGCACAAGACATACAATACCAAGTAATACACATATAAAATAAAAGTTTTACTGACAGAAGAGCGAAATACACCCAGGGAGGAATCAAACCTGTGCCACCTACAACTCTCAGGTTGCTAGCGCAGTGGGCATACCCACCGAGCTACAGCCTGTGAAAAGGCAATAAAAAGGGATTGAGGAATAGAATAGCTGAAAGTGATTGCCCAGGAATGCGAAGTAGTTAAGTAACGTAGTTAATAAATTAGTAGGTAACATGGGTAGGTAGTAAATTAACGTCACAAGGGGCAGTTGGTGACGGTATGAGATCAATCCCCAAGGAAAAATTCCAAGGACGATGCTTTGTCATTTTGAATAGTGGTCAGATGACGAGAAGACCTGATCTAGCACCCTACTCCAAACTTCCACACCAACGCGAGGACATTTGAGCCTCAGTGTACAAGGTCTTTGGCTGGACAGAGCTTCGAACTCGCAACCCACCTAAAAGAGATGTGCCCCTAAGGATGTTAAACAAAAGGTGTTTTATGGAGCAAGGGCCATATTTGTCCAAGCTGTGCCAAACACAAGGCAGACAACTTGAAGTAAAAAGTGTTGTAAAAGGAAAAAAGAGGGATTGGGGAACATAGTGGGACGAAAGCAGAAAAAGATTGCTTGGGTATCCCAGGAACGCAATCCTGTGTTTATTATATAAAGACAGTAAACCCCCATGGGAAAAGAAAAGATCACTAGAGTAACTCGGGAGCACATAGCCCATGCACAACTAATGGAGATGTGCTCAAAAGAACCCTCATGTTTAGGAATTAAAAATGTTAATGATGCATTGTAAACTTACATTGCATCCTCGTAGAACAGCAATGTGATATGACAGCAACTGCAGAGGGATCACTGTGAGAATGCCTTGCAAGCAATCGACGGTGTGCGGCACTTCCAAATACTTGAATGCGAAACTTTGAGTCTCCTTGTCGCCTTTTTCGCAGATTAAGACGGGTCTTCCGGCTCTGGCAGTCACCTGGGGAGAAAGACATGGTCAAGCCTTACAAAAAAATTTTAGAGTTCTATAGAAAAAATTCGACACAGAAAACGAGCTGATAGAAATGTATTTCTATAGAAAAATAAATCCTTGAAACAAAAGAAATGAGCTTCTAGAGGTTTCTATATTCTATAGGTATTTCTAGGTTACTTGATAGAACTTGTTAGTCTTCAGAATTTGTATTTTTATCCAAAACTGTTAATATCAAGAATTCTTTAACCGATTTTATTATTGGACGAGTAGATCAATTGGTATCGCATTCCATGTCATTTGTGCCATAAGGGAGATTTATGTTTCTAGTTAGTACAAGCAAATTTCTTTCTCCCTGAATAGCAATATATATGTATAAATCTTAAAAGTTCTTTTTCTTTATGCATCGGTGATTCCGATCAGATTGTGTGTTTGTTTTGCATTCATAATAAATTTGAGTTTTTTCAATGTTATGGAGTTATTTCGTATTTGCGACATACGAACAACAGAACTTAAAGAAAAATGGGCCATGATTCTATGGATCATTCTAAAAAATTTATGGATATCTCTAGAGAAATCCAATTTAATTTCTAGATGGGAAAAATTCTAGAGAAACTAAATTTAGTTTCAAGTGGAAATGAGTTCCGATTCTAAAGAAATGTATTTCTCTGATGTTCTATAGAAAAGTAAAGTTGTGAAATAAAACAAATGAGCTTCTATCGAATTCTAGAGGTTACTTTATAGAGCTTATAGAAAAACAGGCCATAATTCTATACAAAATTTTATAGAAGTCTACAAATTTTTCGTAAGGGAAGCAAAGATCCACCCAAGATGGGTTGGTTGATTTAGGTTAAATGGAACACGACCCAAACATCAATAAGCTACGCCAAAAGCAAGACAAGAAAGAACATAGGACTATCATAACATTAAGAGTGATAAAAAGTAGGTAAACGCGAATGAAATTTTAAAATCAAGCATATTGAAAGGTACTGCATACAATAGTGTTTCATAAAAAAATACAGTGAATTGAGAATGATTTTAAAATTGATGCAACTTAAAAATTACAATTTTTGTTAAAAGATGAGATGCAAAAAAAGAGTCAGTGATCTTTGAAAACAAGGGCTAAAAATCATCTTGGCTGATGATTAAAGAGGTCATGAGATGTAGTTTAAAAATGATCAATTACAAACGCTTTAAAAAGCCCGACTTAATGTAAAAAGATAGAAAGTGGCAAGTGCTGGGGCGACTGAAAAAGTCTATTAAAATAAGCGATCTAAGGTAAAAACGTTAAAATATGGCATATGGGGCAAAAGGCGTGATGGAGCGTTTTCACCCATTAGTAGATGTCAATGCTTGCCTCTTGAATGGCAGATGCAAAGTTGAGCAATTAAATCAAACAGTCTAGTTGGTAAAGATGGCAGGTTGATTTGCTTGGGTTTTAGGGCGTAAGGTCCAAAGAAAGACAAGCTGTGCCAAGCGCAAGATGATGCAAACCAGTAAAAATAAATAAAAGGTTAAAATAGTTTAATCAACAATAAAGTGTAATTAAAATATCTTTTGTACAGATGATGATGCAGGTTAGATGATATAAAAGATACAGGATGAAAGATGTAGTCATGGAAAAAAACCCGAACCACCTCCCTTTATTTCGAGCACTATTCATAGAGCAAATTCAAAGATATCATTCAATAGGAAATAACATCCTTTACAAATTCAAAAGCAAAAAATTGCATTAGGGCCATTTTCATATCAAATTTTGCAAACAAAATTTCCAATGGAAGCACCATGTTTTGATGAGTTAATCAGATTCGGCATCGTTAAATTAGTCTAAATATGAAATTTCATGACTAATAACTTTATATTCAGAGATATTCAATGTTAAAGTTGCTGTCAATTTCAGGGATCACTCCACATTGAAAATCGCTATTCGTATATCGAGATTAATTGTAGTTATAGTTACTGGAATTTCAAATTTGAACTCTATTTCAAACGTATTTGTCAGCACGTGAAAAACGATCTGAGAATTATATTTAATATGCAAGTGAAAACGATTGGAGAATTACATGTGCAAACGATCCGAGAATTATTATCCGAGGTTTGTCAGACGTTTTTTTAAATGTTTGGTCGCCTCTTAAAATTGCAATAAAGAGGAAAATTTAATGTAACTCAAAACTAATCATTAGAATAAGCTGAAATTTTTCATGATCATATTAGAAGTCCTTCTGAATCGATTCCTATCAAAATATAGTAAGGTTCCTATTCATAATTTTTTCAAATACCAATTTAATAATTATTGCATACTAAAAACTATTTTCAAAATAAAATATGAGGTGGATTTTGTTTGGGTTGTTTAACAGTAACATACAAAATATCAGCGCTATAGAAATATCATTTAGGAAGATATCCATAAAAGTCTGAGAAACTGATTAAACATTAGGAGCTCCAATCTTTCTGTACTCGTAACTTCAAAATGGTAAGACCTAATGACATGAAGTTTGGTATTTGAAGTTAAACTTTGATATAGATTTGAAATTGCGTGTCAAAATAGGGGTTTCCATTGGAAATTATGAAGTTGGTG
Source organism: Meta bourneti (assembly GCA_933210815.1). NCBI lineage: Eukaryota > Metazoa > Arthropoda > Arachnida > Araneae > Tetragnathidae > Meta > Meta bourneti. Next base: position 6,673,681 of record OW119924.1, on the reverse strand, counting down.
CTCAATTTAATATGAAGACGGAAGAATTTTATAAAAATATATTGATGAATCATTTTGAACTTGGAAAAAAATTAGACAAAACGTAAAAATCAACAGAACGTAAAATGCAAAACGATTTGAATGGGGATTTTCCCCCAATTAAATCTTGTAAGTTTAAAATTGTATTAAAAATTTTTTTTTGGCGATTAAAAAAAGCAGTACATATAATTAAAAAATGGACAGTAAAATCTGAAGAACAAACAAAAAGGAGGCTTTTGCCCTTGGCAATGCTGGAGCGTTTTCCGACTCATAAAAATCTATGCATGACTCATTCCGAAGGAGCTTACCTGTTGTAGTGCATTCATGCACTTGGAGTAAACGGGGTCTTTGGTGACCACCATGATGATGGGCATCGCGTCATCGATCAAAGCCAGAGGCCCATGCTTGAGCTCGCCAGCCAAGATTCCTTCAGAGTGCATGTAGGTCAATTCCTTGATTTTCTGAAAGTCGAGGGAAAAAATTCTACTTAAAGTTCAATTTAGAAACAGCAATCATATGGGCATGAAGTCATTTTCATGCAAAGACGAGGTAGTTGGGTTTATCTTTCTGATATGCCCAGTAATACAACTTTACACTGTAATGAAGGTAGGTAGTTAATTAAGATCGCACTGGAGCAAAATTACGGAATATTGGCGATGGTCTGGGATCAATCCTAAAGGGAAAGATCTGAGGACAACTCCAGTCAGATGAAAAGGTCAACACCCGAGCTGGCACCCTACTCTCTAAACTTCCACACCAACATGAAGACATTTGAGGCCATGACAGATTTAATGTACACCAGTCCCCATGTGCACAGCAGTCGTTGGTTGGGTCAAGTTTCGAACTCGCAACACTCCGGTTGCTAATCCACTACACTTCCAATGACACTACTGTGGCCCTGAGGAAAAAGGGATTGGAGGCATAGTGGGATGAAAGCAGAAAAACATCATTTAGGTATCCCTGGAGCTTGACTCCAGGATTACTAAAGACAGTAAACCCCACAAGAGTATCTCGGGTTCGTTAAGCCCATACACACCTAAGGGAAACGTGCCCGAGGGCAAAGCAGACAGAAAACAGATTTTACTTCCACTCCCAAATGATTTTGCATAATACACATTGGGTTTACTTTAAAATGAAGTTTATCGACAGTTTGTGATGTTAAGCGTTTAACCCTCCTCATGGTTTATCTTCGCATTGAAAACTGCCCTGTTGTGGCCAGCCCAATACAAACACGCTGGAAACTGTCATCCTTATCGAAGCCCTTACACAACTAAGATGTGGCTTTGAGGGTGCTGTTATTTTGGAAATGAGCTTAGAAAGAACATAACTGGTAAAAACAGCGATTGAGAATTTCAGCCATTATCTATATATAAAGCAGAGTTGGCATCTGCCCTCTATACAAATCTACACTGTTTGACTAATCAACAAATTTGGTATATTTATTCTTAAGAATCCTGTGGGCAAAGTAGGCTACATATTAACCCCGTTCTATTTGTCCTGGGTTTGCAGAAAGGGTTAAAAAATAATTCGAAATCCAAATAGGAATACATTTAGTATCCTTACTATCACTGTTTGACCAATTCACAACACAAATTTGATACATTCATTGTTTAGAATCCTGCAGGAAACATTAGCTATATATTAACCCCATCGAATTTATCCTAGGTCTGAAGAGGGGTTAAAAATTCGAACACATTGAAAGTGATCCTAAAGATACTCAGACCAATTCACTTCAAAATTTGGAACTCATCCTTTAGAATCTTGTGGGTAGGTATTCACCACATCCAATTTACCATAGGTCTGCAGAAGGGGCTAAAAGAAATTTTAAATCCCCATAGAAACAACATTGAGTAATATTACAATGAATTACAAACAATTCAACACCGGGTAATTCAGCTAGTACATATATAATTTGCAAAGCCTATCTATACAGATAGAGCAGAGGTGGCAACTGTCTGTCCTCTACAAATCTACATCGTTTGGCCAATCTACACCAAATTTGGTACTTATCCTTTGGAATCCTATGGGTAACATAAGCTACATATTAACCCCTGTTCTATTTGTCTTGGGTGTGCAGAGGGGTGTAACATCCCATCCTGGACAGAGCACTTGCTAGGGTGTGCTCTCTCCCGGTTTGGCTGTGCAGATGACGTCAGAGTTAACATCTATAGGAGTCGCCTCTCAAGATCACCTTGGAGTTTTTTTTTGCAATCGCAGTTGGGTGAAGTTGAGCTGAAAATCACTCAGCATCATAGTTTTTGTATCCCGTTTATTTTTATGGAAAGTGGCTTTTTTATCGCTGATATGGTACAAGGGGCTAAAGACAATCCGAAATCCTCATAGGAATAACATTGCGTATTTAGATGATCAATGTCAGAACAATTGGCACTAAATTTGGTACATTCATCCTGTAGAATTCTGCAGGACACATAGGCCATATATTCACCCTGTTCAATTTGTCCTGGGTCTGTGGGGGCTAAAAACAATTAGAAATCTCCATAGGAATAATATTGAGTAACATTACAATGAATTACAAACAATTCAACCTGAGCAATGCCAGGTAATTCAGCTAATATTAGATAAAGCTTGAAATGGTTCGCGTACCAGAGCTCCTTCAAGGCAGGTGGCATGATTATATCCTCTCCCCATGACCAGCAGAGATTTCTGGTGGTAGAGCTCCTCCGAAAGCTGCAAGACTTCCGAGTCCAGCTTGAGCACTTCCTGCACTTGGGATGGCAACATCTTCAATCCTCGGATGATCTCTGAACGCCTGGTCTGCATAGAAATCCGGTCTTCGGACATGACCAATGCAAACATCACGAGGGACAGAAACTGACTAGTGTAGGCCTGAAAAGAGATCGGGTTCATTCAATTGGGGTAGTTCAGGGGTTTAATAGTGCAGGGGCCATATTTAACCATGCTGCACCAGACGCAAGACATACAATATCAATATATACACAATGAAGTTTTGCTGACATGCAGGAGAGAAATACACTCAGGGAAGAATGCACCTGAATGGAATCGAACCAGTGCCACCTATAACTCACAGGTTGCTAGCACAGTGGGCATAAGCACCGAGCCACAACGGCCCCCCATTGAATTGGGATTTGAAATAAATTTCTTTTTACATCATGAATACAGGTCAAGGTTTGGGTTTTATGGCACAAGGTAAGTTAGCGGACAGCTGTGCCAAACAAGATTAAATATACCCAATTGAAACAGCCAAAGTAGTAAAATAGTAACCTCAAGTTTAAGTACACTACACAGGTCAAAAAACACCTTGTCATTTCGAAACACTGTCGATGACGAGATCAACACTTGAGCTGGCACCTTGTTTTCCAACTTCCACACCACGCCAACACAAGGACATTTGAAGCCATGGAAGATTTAACATGCACCAGCCCCACATTCACTAAGGTCTTTAGTTGGATCGAGTTCAGAACTCGCAACCCTCCAATTGCTAATCTGCTACTCTTTCAAAGCATTACTTCACTGGAACTCAAACTTTTTAGGTTGAGAAATAAAAAATTATAAGCATTTTCATATCTGTTTGAAAACATGTAATGCTATTTTTAAACAGATTACAACAGAATGCAATTACTGTCATAAAAATAAGCATTTTGCATCATCATAAAAAATATCAGTTTATGACTTTCTGCTCGAAACTATATACTATTAATCAAACACTATACTTGAAATCCAGCAATTTTATTAAAACTTAAACTCGAGTGCTCAAGCAAGAGTGCTCAAGAGAAAGTGTGCTTATGAAAAAGTGCTTACGAAAAAAAGAGTGCTAGATGAGAGAACTTTTTATTCAGAAAGATTTAGACTAATGGAATAAACATTTGAGGTCCCCCAACCACCAGAAGAATTCTCAACCAAGGTAAGTAGTTAATTAACGTCGCATTGGAGCACAACAGGCTATTGGCTGGCGACAAACAGGGATCAAACACCAAGGGAAAGATCTAAGGACGACAAGTAATTTTGTACCACGATCAAATAATGAAATCAACACCCAAGCTGGCACCCTACTCTCCAAACTCCACACCATGTCAAAGTACCCAAATAAGAACTTACTTTTGTGCTGGCCACTCCGATCTCAGGTCCCGCATTGATGTGGATTCCACAATGAGTTTCACGGCAAATACTGCTACCCACTGAATTGGTAACACCAACCACCAAAGCACCTCGCTGTTTGCAATACCTCAAAGCTATCAAAGTATCGGCAGTTTCACCTAGAACGTCAAGTTAAAATTACAAAAATTATACTTTTAATGCAAAAAATGAATGCTGTTTACAGGCGAGTGGCTTTAAGATATATTAACAGATTTTGTAGCTTTGTCATAAAGCAGGGGTGCGATGTATGTGCTTTGTTTGGATTCAAACTCGCAACCCTCCAGTTGCTAATCCCTTGCAAGTTTAAAATTGGATTGTTAAATAAATTTGAAACATGGCTAAAAACTGGATAATTGATTAAAATGTGATGAACGGTAAAAGGGACTACACACATGTTACGCACAGGGGCACTCCTAATAAAAGATAGCAGCGAGTAGGTAGGTATATAATTAACGTGCCATTGGAGCAACACAAGCTACTGGCGACGGTCTGGGATCAAACCCGAATTGAAAGAACCGAAGACAACACCATGTCATTTTGTACCTCGGTCAGATGACAAGGTCACACCAGAGCTGACAACATGAGGATATTTGAAGCCATGACCAATTTAATGTGCACCAGCCCCCTTTGTACACAATGGTCTTTGGATTCGAAATCCTCCAGTTGCTAGTCTGTTACTCTTCCAACCGGGCTACCACGGCCAATACCTGTGTGTGAATCAAGCACTCCCACATTGATTATTCAAATACTGTAATCACAAGACGGGCAGACGTACTCACCAGACTGAGACACGAATATACACACGTCATCCCTGAATATGGGTGTATTCCGGTCTAGAAAGTCACTTGCCAGTTCAACCATCACAGGCAACTCTGTCAACTCTTCCAGAATCTGACGAGTCTGAAAAATTAAGAACGGCTTTAGGGTTCCTGTAGGTAGCTAATTAACATTCCACTAGAGCAACGCAATGGGCTATTGGCAGCAGTCCAGGATCCATCCCAGAAGGAAAGATCCAAGGACACCATGTCATTTTGAATCACGGTCAGATGATGAGAACACTTGAGCTGGAACCCAACTCACCAAACTTCCACGCCAACATGAGGACATTGAGGCCGCGACAGATTTAAAGTACACCAGCCCCATGTACATGATCTTTAGCTAGAATGTTTCGAACTCACAACCCTAGTTTGCTGAAATTAATGTAATCTTTTATAACATTCATTTTATAGTAAGATTCCCTTAGACTTAAAACTAATTATTTAATTGGGCAAAAAACTTCTATAAGCTGGTATTACACTCTCCAAACTTCTACTGCTCCATGAGAACATTTGAAGTCAGGACAGATTTAACATGCATAAGCCCCCTTACATGCACATTTTTGGGTAGATCAGTTTTGAACTCACAACCCTCCGGTTGCTAATCTTCCAACCAGGCTATTGCAACCCATTTAACGTACGATAGATTTAGTGATGGAAACCGAGCACTTACAGCAACAGCACTGTGATAGCTAGTTCCACAGCCAATCAACAACAGCCTGCGGCACCTTTTGATTTCCGGAATGAAATCGTTGATTCCACCGAGGATAACGGTTTCGGCCTCCAAGTTCACCCTACCTCGCATGGTGTTGATGATGGACTCTGGTTGCTCGAATATTTCTTTTTGCATGAAAGAGCTGTAGCTTCCTAAGGCCAAATAAAGAGATGTAATCAGTGATTTTGAATGTGTGTGTTTAAAAAATAACCAAAATTGGACAAGTCATATCTTTGGTTTTATAACAATTAGCAATCGAGAGGATTGGTATGGTAATTACAAACCCCAAGAATCAAGAAAACGAATCTGGTTTATAGCAACGATTATTCCATAAGCTCTGCGAGCTCCTACGTTCCATAAAATAATTATTTAAGGTGTAAAAAATGATAGAAAATCCATTTCACGATAGCTTAAGAGTTTGCTGGAACACAAAATAAAATTAATATATCAGGTTTTTGCACAACAAAGAAAATGTATAAAAGTAGAAATCCAGTCAGCACTATGATTGACGTAAAATTAAATGGTTGTTACAGAGAAAGAAATGAACATTTTGTGTATTGATGAATACAAGTGTCCAAACGAGTGTCAGTTTGAAAGGGAAGCCACAGCCAAAGCACTTGCGAGAAGTATCAAAAAGTCTTAAACCTTATTTTAGTATTAATTTTAGTTGCTCAGATACAAAATGAATCTGCTGAAACACAAAATGTTCTAACAAAGAAGATCTCGCCAAGAAATTCAAATTTTAGAATTAAAAGCTAAATATTTTCTTAAGATTTTTATGACAATCCAGTAAATGCAGATTCTGATGATTTTCTTCATGGTTTTAAGGTTGGTGGCAAAACTTCGAAATTGGTTTCGCTTTAAAAATTTTCAAACAAAATACACAAGAATATTTTTCTGGCCGCTATTAGTTAAAGGGACTTGTGACTGAACCAGGACATGCAAGGCCATGACAGATTTAACATGCCCCATGTACACTATGGTCTTTGGCTGGATTCAAACTTGCAACCCTCCAATTGCTAATCCGTTACTCTTCCAATCGGGTTAAAGCCACCCCATGGTGAGGCAGGCTGCTTAGCAAATCAATGGAGGCCAGTGGTCTATGCATCCCTGGTGTACATAATAAATTTTATAATGGTTCAAATCGAAAAACATAACAAAAAAGCCCAACCTTTCATTATTTCTTGAATTGCCATCTTCAGAGTGATAATTTCACGAGCGGTCAAGTCATCTAGAGCTCTCTTAAGACGATGAATAGTCAGATCTATATATGGGAAAAATTTCATGCTTATAATTTCAAGTTTAATCTCATAAAAATTATGGATACAACTTTGATATCAACTTAGTGGCAACGCTTTTGGCATGTTGTTTAGAGTTCTTTTTATGTCACAAAGGAAAAATTTGTGATGTTTAACACCATCTTAATAGCTGTAATATGAAAGTTATAAAAGATCATATTAATTCTAGAATAAGTAGTCATTAATGGGTAAAAATTTTAGAGTTCTGTTGAATTCTAGAGGAACGAAATTTCGTTTCTATAGAAAGAATTCTAGAGGGAAAAAAGGCAGATTCTATAGAAATGTATTTATAGAAGTTCTGTAGGAAAGTAAAGTCGCGAAACGAAAGAAACGAGCTTCAATAGAATTCCATTTTTTGAAGTTTCCTTTCTATAGAAAAAAAGTATAGAATTCTGTACAAAAAGAATCCAGGGTTTTCTATTCTATAAAAAATTCTAGAGATTTCTAGAGAAAATGAGCCAATTCTAAAGGAATGTTTCTAATTCAAGAAGTCCTATAGAAAAGTCATAAAATAAAAGAAATAAGCTATAGAATTTTTTCTATATAAATCTAGAGGTCACTTTAGAGCTTATAAGAAAACTGGCCACAATTCTAGACCACATACAAAATTTTTTATAGAATTCTATAAACTTTATCCAAGGGTTGCCATAATCCAAAAAAGCGCCAGTTGCGTTTCTCTGCCACAACTCGCTATTAAAATCACGCCGAAAGCCTTACCACCAAGAAAGTCCTTCACATCCAAAAGCTTCACTAAATTTTGATCGCTTTAGAAATCTCAAGTCTCTTACTTCCGTCCTTAGCAGTAGCAGCGACGTCGTCGTCTTCGAGAAATATCACACGGTTTGTGTGCTCGATGACGGCACTGGCATCAGAGGCAAAGAAGTACTCCACTTCCTTGTCTTCTCCCGTGGGGTGAAATTCGGTAGTGGAGTCTGACCGATGGATGCCTTGAACAGCTGCAGCTGGCAATGGCGAAGTTTGATGCGATCTCAAATCTTGAGGAAACAGATAAAGATCAACCTTAAAGTTTAGCAATGGCTACAAAAGTAGGTGTGAAGTTAGTCTGGCTTCAGTGAGTTAGGCATTTGAGTTAGATGTACTCATTCAAGACCATGTAATAAGGGACAGGACAAAAGTAAATAAAAAGTTCCCACTTTAGCATATATTTTCAAGCTCCAAGTTTATCAATTGGTGCCAGAAGCCAAAGCAGTTAATTAGTAAGGTGACGAAACAAATAATTACTACCAAACCCTATTTTACGTATAGTAGCCCTTTACTCTAAGACAGTGAATCTGCAGAAAACATTCAATATTTTACTAGAAACAACCAAATATTCCATTTTCACCGATTCTTTTACGTTCTTAACTTAATTGGTTGTTTTCGAGTTTTATGATGCAAGGGCCATATTTTGATCAAGCTGTTCCAAACACAATACAAACATATTGAGGGAAGAAAAAGCAGAAGGGTAGGCGAGGGTAAGAATTAAAGATCACTCAAGTACCTCGGGGTTGTGATGCCCGTACACACCTAAAGATGTGCCCCTGAGGGCAACTGGTTATTGAAGATTATCTGGGATCAATCCAGATGGGAAAGATTTAGGGACAACATCTCATGAATTTGAACAAGTCAGATAACATTTGAGGTCACAATAGATATAACGTACACCAGGCCCCATGTACACAAGTCTGGTTGGAGTGAGTTTTGAACTCACAACCCTCCAGTTGCTAATACACTACTCTACCAACCGGGCTACCATGGCCATTAGAAAAGGAGAAGAGAAAGATCACTTGGGCATCCTGGGGTTGCAACCCCATGTTTACTAGAGGCAGTAAACCCCCAGAAACAGTAATAGATCATTAGGGTACATCAGATTTGCGAAGCCTTTACACAATTGAAGATGCACCCCAAGGGAAGGTGTATGGTTTTATTTTATCCAAATTACAAGGTCTTATTCAAATTAGAAAACTATTTGTTAAGGACTCCACCAGAATAGCTCACATTAGTAATTTTATGCCAACATGAGGACATTCGAGGCCACAATATATTTAACATATACCTGCCTCACGTACTACTGTCTTTGGTAGGATTGAGTTTCAAACTCTTATCCCTCCAGTTGCTAATCCACTACTCTTTCAACTGGGCTATCGCTGCCTACACACCTAAAGGAAATGTGCCCCAAGAGCCTGAAAAGTTTGGGAAGCACTGCACAAGTGAGCTTACCCACCTTCGTACAAATGGATTTTCCCAAGGTCATCTACCTTCTTACACCGAAGCCACACTATAACAATAGGTAATCGAAAGATAATGCAAAGTTTGTCATCATTTCAATTCTTAAATCAGTGCAAATACTAAATTCTCAATATGCCATGAACATATATTGCAAATTTTTAATCTTACATAACAGCTAATTACATTTACAAGAAAAACATTTCATGTTATCTTAAGTGTAAATCAACGACCTTGAAAACTAGAATAAATTTCAATTAGTGTAGAATATATCAATTACTTTACATAAAAAGAATAAATTGATTTAGATTTATAATTTTTACACCTGATAAACTTCATTGGAGACAAACACCTAAAGCAAGTATAACATACACTAAGTACAAGAATTTAATAGATTTAGTAAGGGTGTTTCATAGAATGGCCAGAAAATCAAGACAGAAAACACAGAAAAGGAAGACATACACATTATTAAACAGGGAAAACAGGAATTGCTTTATAATTTAACTGTAGATGGAAGTTTGTTTAATGAGGAAATATGGGATTGCAAGTTAAATTTCATTGAGTTGATTTGCTTTACAAATGCAATTGTCAATATTATCAAGTTTTCATCAGTTCGTAATCTTTCAGGAGACACAGTACCCTTTGAACAATTTTTTTGTTTTCATATTCATAACAAAAAGTTTTAGTGTACCTATTCCAATACACATTAAATGTACATTACGAAAGAAAAAAAAATCCATTTTACGTTCACAAAAAATTTATAAAAATATTTCATTAAAAAAATTCATATTCCATCTAAATTTTATTTTACTTTATTTTTCATATTTTTTCATTTACCTTCCATGAAGTGTTCCCCAATTTTATACACGAGATTACATGTACCAATGTTATTTTTACAAATAGTTTTGTAACACTGAAAAACAGCAGAACAATCGTAGTTATTTTTTCAAAAAATGATGTAATCAACGATTCCAACAAATCCTTAGTCCATGCACAAAGTTATCAAATTACAAAAAAACCCGTAACATTATAAAACACTGCGATTGCAAAAAAATAAAATGCTGAGAAAAATCACTTTAAAGTTTTAAATGGCTTTCAATTTTCGTCTACATTCGATAGAAAAACTTAACTGGCTAAATAATGTAGCTACAGCTATAAAATTTTGCACATATTCTTTGAAGTTGTATAATTAATAAAAGATAATACAAAAATTCGACATTTTGGTCATTTATAGGGTACTGTGTCCCCTTAAGTTTAAAATATCAATGAAGAATTAGTTACTATTAATTTTTTAAGTCCTAAATTTACACTAGATATAAAACAAAAATTAATAATTCCCAAGTAAATAAAAACTACATTTTTACTACAAGTTGAACTGTTGTGATTAAGTAAGGTTACTTATCAAGTTTCAAATCTTGATCAATGTCTTAATTTATATTAGTCTTTCTGGTTAGGAATTGTGTAGTGTTATTAGAATTTAAATTAAAAGTCAAATCAAACATAAAGAACCCGATACTTAGTAAAAATTAGTATCCAACACCTAATATTGTTACACAACTAAATTAGGATGAATCCATTTCCAATACAAGTGTTTCAATTAACTCTATTTTAAAGACAAGTACAGTAACCCCTGGTTATATCACCTCAAAGTACCATATTTTGCCCTTGATTGCTTTTCCTTGTACCTAATGAAATTCAAGATAAATTATTTAAAGCAGTTTTCATAGCCTTTTCCAGCAGGTAGGCAGTATTGATTAGGCAGTAGTTGAATTAGCGTCACTTTGGAGCAACAAAAGGACTATTAGCGACAGTCTAGGATCAATGCCAAAATGGAAAGATCGAGGACACCTCATCATTTCATATACCATGGTCAGATGACGAGGTTAACACCCCAGTTAGATTTCGGTTGGTAGTTGAATTACTGTCACACCGGAGCAACTCAACAGGCTATTGGCAATGGTCTAGGACCCATCCTGAAGGGAAACATGCAAGGACAACGCATCATAATTTTCGAACAAAGGTCAGATGACGAGGTCAACACCTGAACTGGCACCCCACTCTTCAAACTTCCACACCATGGGGACATGAGGACATTTCAAGCCACGACAGATTTAACAAGCACCATACATGACGGTCTTTGGTTGGACCAAATTTTGAACTAGCAGCCCTGTTGTTAATTTGTTACTCTTCCAACTTAGCTACCCCGAGGTTCTTTAATTATAAATGGTTAGTTCTAAGGTTTTATGGCGAAGGGCCATATTTGGCCATGCTACACAAGACATAATATCAAGAAATGGACATGCACACAAAGAAAGTTTTGTGGACAGAAACACACCCAGGGAGGAATCACCTGACAGGAATCGAACTTGCGCTGCCCACAACTCGCAGGTTGTTAGTGCAGTGGGCATACCCACTGAGCCGCGACGGCCCCTACATATTAAGAGGAAACATTTAGTGTGTAAAAAGAGAACCACAGCGCAGTCATGCAACGGCAAGAAAACTCAACAGTATTTTCCTGTTACAAGAAAGGGTTGAAGGGAGTTCGATGGTACAGTCGGCAGCCTAAAAATAGCTGTTTGCTATGTAAGTAAATTTAACCATGCCCTCCACTGCATATGTGCTTTTCTCATGTCTCCCCAAGACGCAATACGTCAAGGGGTTACCAAACCTGTATCTTTTTACAAGGGTCAGTTTATACTACATAAGTAAATTTCACAGAACCCTCCACTACATATATCATGCATTTTCCCCCGTCTCCCCCAAACGCGATACATCAAGGGGTTACTGCATCGTTAATGGATTAGTGTTGTGTATTGCGTCAGCCTTCCCTTACAAAGAATAGTAAAAAGTAAAATTAGTACCTGTTCCCTCATTCTCATCTACATAAAGGTGCAACCAAGGATGTCAACATGCAGGGGAAGAAAGCAAGGGATCGAAAACAGATAAAAGGTTAAAAACAGAATCCTCGCATCAAGTCCAAAACAACAGTCAACGCAATTCAACATAATACACTCTAAACCCGAGTTTCAAGACACATTTCACATCAATGCAAAGGCCCAGTTAACCCAATATAAAATTACCAATATCTTAAGACAAACTTTAATGAAGCAAAACAAAATGTATTGTATTAAGGTGTATGTATACACTAGATTTTTAATTTTGACTTTAAAAATCCAGCTTTACAATAGGACATTATTTTATGCTTAGAATCATTTCAGTGAAAAAAAATCCGATTAAGCTAATTATATCTAAATTAGAAAATTAACGAACTAATTAGCATTTTTTAAATGGTGATCTCAAATTCTATTTTGTTCAAAAAAGGCAATTCCCTGTTGGAAATTATTCCTAATATTATTCTTTATTTTGACCCTTAATCAAGTTGCTAGAGAATAGGTAATTGATATTTTTTTATGCTTCCTTGATTAAACAAGATTATCTTTTAAATTGAAAATTCTTGAAACAAACTAAAAATTAATTTTTTAGCTAATAACTGAGGGTCAAAACATCCATTGTATTATGTAGATTATGACAAAAATTATAATAGATCAATTCATTGTTGAGTTATTACCAATAGAACAAAGCATCTTATTGCAGACAGTTCAGAAATTGAGTTTAAAGTTTTGGAAGTACTTGTACATGTTTAAAAAACGAAATCTTGTAACTAAAAAATATTTAGAATATTTACAAGATGGTATTATTTGAAAGCTAAGGAGTTTGAGAACATTTTATTTTAAAGCAATAAAAAATAGATCTTCATTCTTTCTAGTGTATACGTATACCCTTTAGGAATTTATTAAAGTTATATATATAATTGGAAAAATGAACTAAAATTAACAAATTGTATAACATTGTTAAGGCACTTATATTTTAATTTTAGCTAAACTAAATACATTTTAAATTAACTGATAAGATGCAAGTCACAAGTTTTATACTAACTAAAATTTTAACATGCTCTATTTGCCATTTAAGATTTTACAAACTAGAACTTGTTATCCATATACTTTGTGATTAAAATTAGTCACAGCACAATGGAACATCACATCTGGACTACTCATTTGGATATTCAGATTTAAATGGGTTTTACAGATAACAAGGGAATTTTATATTAATAGTATCCTCATTTTAAAGATTATACGGTATATATTTTAAGGTCCTTTCTTGAAATTCATGACTAAAATTTAAAAATATTTTCTTAATAAGATTTTCGTGACAATCTAGCAAACAGATTCGGATATTTTTCATGGTTGCCACGGCTTAGCAGCAAAACTTCGAAATTGGTGTTTCTTGGAAAATTCTCTAAAGAAAAAAATCTGAAACATTTCAAGTCTATTAGTTTTTTTAAAAAACATTTTCGTTGACCTTTGAAAAATTAAAAAAGTTACCAAAATTTTATAATTAACTTTGAGACAATTTTGCTTAAAAATATACACCTGGTCACCAAAGTTTGAAAAATAGTAGCAAAAGTCGCATTTTAGTCACATATGGCAGCCTTACATGGCATAACATTTAACTATTAATCTGAAGAAACAATGTATATCTGTAAAAAATAAAAATTGCAGAAAGAATCATTGAGTGTTACAAAATCACGTGGATTATTAAGCGATAATCATGCATCTGCTAACCCTCCATGTTAATTTTATTTTGTAGTATTCACAAATGCTTATCATGGTTTGTTTCCAATTGAGCTGCTTATCACAACTCAACACTAAATGTTAAATTTAAGTACAAAAGTACCAAAATATAAACAGAAGCACACTACAAAAATTAAATAATCCAGATGTGGAGTTCAACTGCATTAACTACCAAGAATCAGAAATCTCTTTAATACCTTTACCAAATACAGCTTCATTGAAGTAAGCATTCACTAAGCAGGTGGTCAGAATCAACGACAAAAACAAGGTTTTCAGGTTGGTTTTTGGCAAGGGGGTTGTTCACTGGAGCAACACAACTGGCTATTGGTGATGGTCTGGGATCAACCCCGAAGTGAAGGGTCAGAGGATATAACGCCTCGTAATTTTGAAAGGTCAGATGACGAAGTCAACACCTGAACTGCCACCACTCTCCAAACCACAGCAATGCGAGGACATACAAGGTCATGCTAGATTAAACTTGCACCAGTCCCCATATACGAGAAGATCTTGGATCAAGTTTGAAACTCGCAATCCTCCAGTTGCTAATCGGGTATTCTTCCAACCAGGTTTTCAGTAAGGTTGGTTGGTTTTATAGCACAAGGGCCATATTAGACCAAGCTGCACCAAACACAAGACTGACAATGTCAAGTAATTGTGAAAAGAAATTATGGAGAAGAGAAAGATATCTTGGGCATCCCGGGTTTGCTACCCCATGTTCAGAGGCAATAAGTCCCATAGGAAAAGAATAGATCACTAGGGTACCTCGGGTTCGTGACGGCCGTACAAGATGGGCCCCAAGGGGTATGATTATTATGGGTCGATTCTTACCACCTACTGTATCACTTCAACTAAGCTGGAAATTTAAAATACTCAAGGCATTAAAATCACTTAAAGCTACATTTCTTTCAGAAAAGTAATTTCAGTCAAATACTTGCAAAAGAAAAAATTAAGTAATAATTCAAAACTGAGTAACTATTATAATAGATTAGTTTATACTTTCTGTATATATAACTAATTAGACTAGTTTAAAGACCTAAACATCTAACGAAAGTCGTCAACATTAAACAAATCCCAAACCAAAAAAGAGGAAGAAAGCTTCTATACCTTGTTTGCTCTGTTTTTCCAAATCTGAAGGTGTGCATAGTTGGAGAAAAAAGGCATGCATGAAACAAAGATCACATACACGATTAGAAATTGCATAGAATCGCTAGAGGAGATATGAATATGAAGAAATAAATTGCAAGAACAATCGAGAACAAATACAGTAGAAACAGGATAGTCACTTTGCAAAACAAATCTAAGATACACATTCTTATAAAACTTGTTAGGTAGTTGATTAACCTCACACTGGGCTATTGACTGTCCTGGATCAACCTCGAAGGATAAGATCAGAGGACACCTCGTAATTTTGAATCACGGTCAGATGATGAGGTCGACACACCTGAGTTGGCATCCTCCAACTCTTTGAACTTCGATTTGATTTGTCGACGACATGACAGATTTAATGTGCACCCATCGACCTTAAAAGTAACTAGACGGACCGTGTGCGCGCAGCTTCATGTTATTGCTCCTCACTGCTTGATTCGAAGATCTCCTGTTGAAGGTCACGTGGTTGTGGGAGCTCGTTGCCATTTCTCCCATAGCTGCATCATGGTAAACTACTGCGTTGCGTATAATTGCAAGGTGAAAGCCGGTGAAGGATACTCATTTCATAAGTAAAGTAATATTTTAATTGTGAAATGACATTTCTATACAATTTTACGTTATCAATAAAGTGTTGTTTGACCAATTAGTTCTTAGTAATACCTCTTCCAAAAGTTGCATTTACACTTCTGTCAAGTGCAACACATGTGTCATTGCTTTCTTTTCAGACAAAGAAAATAAGGATTAATTGCATTTAAAAATTATAAACATAGCAGAGGACTAATTTTGCCCTCAGAGGATGTATTATTATGCAAACACTCGGAAATAGTGTTCAGGAAAACCATGAAGTTATATGGGTTACATAAAAAATTATAGGTCATATGTCCATTTCTGTCATGAAGAAAATAGACCCCTCTCGTTTGTTTAAGTCATTGGAAAACCATATCTTTGATGATGAGCCGGAAAACAATCACTTCGTTCTTTAGATTAAAGCCATTGTGGCAAAATATTTCAACATAAGAATGCATCATGCTACATCAAGCTATAATGAGAACGTACAAGCTAAAAATATACATAAAAAAATTCACCAAATTGATTTTGTCTAAAAACCAATAATATAGAAGTAATGAATTAAAATTGTCACATTCTTTAAACTAATAAATAAAAATAGTCATAAAAATTCAGAAGTTGCATTGAATCAATTTAATTTCAGAGCATCCGATCATATTGTTTTTATCGCCAGAATGTTTCAAACTTCTGATTATGGTAACCTGAAGATCATGAAAATGCAGGAAGATAATTATTTATAGGACGATATGATAATGAACCTTTGAATTTAGTTACATTCAATTTTATATCAGCTAAGCATGTGTGATGCAGGGTTCCCTCTAGTCTTATTTTTTCTTTTGGTTTTAAAGGCCATTAAAAAGACTTGCATATTCATAATTGTGTGTATACTTCTATAAACTCCATCTAATTACTTTTAAGGTCGATGTGTGCACCAGTCCCCATTATCTTGGGTGGTTGGAGTTTCCTCTGGTTGCTAATCTGCTACTCTTTCAATTGGAGCTATTGGCGATGGTCCTGGATCAATCCTGAAGGGAAAGATCTGAGGACACCTCGTCATTTTGAACCAGTCAAGGTCAACACCTGAGCTGGGACCCCACTCTCCAAACTTCTATGCCAATGTGAGGACATTTGAGGCCACGAGATTTAACGTGCACCAGTCCCATGTAGATGACTATCTTCAGTTGGACAGTTTTGAGAGTTAGCAATCCTCCGATATATATTGCTAATCCACCTGGGCTACTGCAGCCCCATAAGACTAGTTAGAGACAAGAACATTTTTCAAAACATTATCACAATAGCAACTGGTTAAGGTTTAAATTAGAAACATGCAGAAGTTAATGTTAAGTAAATGATCAATTTCTCATAACATCGAAAACACTCGATAGTATTGCTATAGAATACTTTTGGTTTGTTGGCTATCTTACCCTTGCTGTACAACACTGGTATATAATCGGTAGCCAAGGTAGTTTTGCTTTTGATTCCAACGAGTAGTGGACTACCTCTCCTATAAATTAAAAATAGTTTTAGAATTCCAGTTCAGATAACAATGCTGCCAGACAAGAGCTATCAAGACACTAGTGGATTTGCCATAAACCCATTAGTGCAAACAGTCATATGAACTCTTCTCAAATGTCAATTTACCTAGTTGCAACGCATTCATTAGGATATTTGCTGCTTTTGAAGACTAAAGCAAATGCCCCTTCCTATAACAGAAAGGAAAGTGTCAATACATTTTGAGAAACTTCTTTTTCAGTTCAACACGCATGTTATTTTTTACTTTGACAAAAAAAATAACACCTACCAGCTGCTGAATCACCTGTTCCACCAACTCCCGAAATGACAAGTGCGGATTATTGTTGTGAATGTGCTTGATCAGTTTGGCAATAACTTCGGTGTCGGTTTCCGATTCAAACTGAAAGCCATGATTCTGTAAAAGATTAATTACTCTTAGCAATATCAGATTATTGTTTAACATATGAAAAATTTGACATTATTTCAAGGTAGGTAGTTGAATTAATGTAGCACTGGAGCAACATAATGAGCTATTGGCGATGGTCAAGGATCAATTGCAAAGAATTGGTTGGGTTTTTATGGCACAAGGGCCATATTTGGCCATGCTGCGACAGACACAAGACCTAGACAAGTAATAGACATACACACACCATGAAAGTTTTACTGACACAGGAGAAATACACCTAAGGAGGAATTGTACATGCACCACCTACAACTCATAGGTTGCTAGAACAGTAGGTATACCAACTGAGCCACGATAGTCCCTCAATCCCAAAGGGAATGATTCAAAAACATGAGAACACTTCATTTTGAACCATGGTCTGGTGATGATGTCAACACCTGAGCTGGCACCCTACTCTGCAAACTTCCACTCACCCAATGTGAGAAAATTTGACCTCACATTGGCAAGATGTGGAAGAAATGGAGGCCACAGACGATTTAACGTGCACCTGACCCTACGTACACGATGGACTTTGGTTGGAATCAAGTTTGAAACCTGCAACCCACCAGTTGCTAGTCCACTACTCTACCAACAGTCCCGAAATTATCCTAAAACTAGTTGTAAAGCCTGTACAGATAAAAATACAATGGGGTCTAGAAACACTTATTGCTATTCAAGTGCTTGTTATTTTCTGCAGAGTAATTGTAAATAAGATGCATCATTGAAACATACTCTTGATATGCTTCATTGTTCACCAATATTTACAATTCAAAAATGCATCCGTCTCTATAAATTTCAGTGATATAAATTCAATAAAACATTATCAGTGTTGCCAAATATAGAAAATATTACATATTAAAAAATTAATTATGCTATCACATGTTTTCAAACTTTTTGGATCTTGCTCTTTTCCTACTATTTTATCATAAATATTTTATTGCTTGTGAGCGCATTTCTTGTTTCTTCACATTGATATCATGATTTAAATTTTACATTTGCACCAACACCTCGATCATAGATGTAAATTAAATTTTACTACATTTACACTAACATGATTTTCAATGTGAATTAACTTTATAATAAATATATAACGAAATAACTTTAATAAATATAATTTTAACCAATGATAGATTGAGTATGTGACCAATGGTCAAATATTGAAAGATTAATATAAAAGCTTTAGTATTTGATAATGTAACATTTAGAAACAGTAATATCAAAGCTCTTTAAAAGAAATTAGAGCACTTCTAATTTAAGATATTAAAATATATACATACCACGAGAAATTTCCTGACTTCTTTGTAGTTTGTAATAATGCCATTGTGAACAACAACGAATTCTAGAAATTTGAGGGAGAACATTTAAACTAAACATTCAAGAAATTGAGTCACTGAAAGCAATTTTAAAATTTAATAACCGATTGAAAATTGGATTACTTTAGACAATCTCAAAACTAATGAAATTCCTGGTTACATTATTTGATTAAAATTGTGAACAAGCTCTTATGCTTAACAATCCTGGTGGCTTTCTCGACAAGGCATCTTGTCATTGCAAAATTGACCAGATCTTGAAGGTAAGATATCTCGTCATTAGAAAACACTGACCAGATCTTGGTCTTCATCAAAATTGGCAACATCTTGATGAGACATCTTGTCATTTCCAAAATTGGTCAGATCTCGATGGATGTGATATATCTCATAAGAAACTTGATAACTTACCAGGGAAGGGAAAAAAAAATTGACAATATCATAAGATATCTCACCATTAACGAAATTGGACAGATCGTGATGGACGAGAAATCTTATAACTGCTTGGAGGGTTAAAAACCCATTTGATTCATCCTTTAAAAATTTTTAAAATTAAGTCTTAAAAATATAAAAGCATACATTCAGAAACCCACCATTGTTCGAACCAGATCGCTGTGGATGACTGTTGAAAGCACTAGGAGCCCCATGAGTTGCCCAGCGAGTGTGACTGATGCCAACATGGACGTCAAACTCTTGATCAAAATCTATGTCTTTCGAATCTAAATAAGAAACATTTCATTTAGAATATCCACTCCAGAATGCAAATGACACAATAGTGACAATCTGAGATACCTAATTTAACACCTGACTGAACAAATTGTTTCGAAGTTGGTTCAGTGTCAATTTAATGAAACTAAATTGGTTACGATATAACCCCTTCGATTACTCATCCAACCTGACAAATTTTAAATAACATCTTGGTACACAAGTACTGTATTATTAACACCAATTTCACAATTTCTTCTCCAAGCCAGCGAAGCAACATACATAAAATGAACAGTAGAAAAACAGAAAGAACAGATGACTATCACAAATCTTTCAAGTGTTCTCAATGGAGCAGTTGAACAAGACATGCTCCAGTCTTTTCCTTTGTCAAGGCAAATACGGCACCTGTTGGAAACGGCCAATTCAAGAAGCCCTGAGTTACAATGTGTCTATTCTGGCTTCAGCAGAGAAAGTGGAAACTGGTCTAGGGATTTTTTGAAATAATGACATTTTCATTTTTATGTCTTATTCTTTAAGGTCTCTTAAGAACCATACAAGTCAAATTCCAAGTCTAAAATCACAAAATTGGCCCAGTTATGAGCAATTAACAGATACGGAGATGTGGAATTTAGAGCATGCGGCATTTCATTAAGGAGTAAATTTTACAACTGATTTGTCATAAAAAAATAATCATTGTATGACTGATATAGTAGGATTAGCAAGAAAATAGTATAATTACTGAATATAATCTTCCGTGTTGACTATATACATTTTTCGCAAGTGGTTGGCATGAAATTTATAAAACTATTGGTAGGTAGATATTTAATTAGTGTCACACTGGAGCAACAGTCTATTGACGACGGTCCGGGATCAAACCCAAAGGGAAAGATCAGAGAACACCACGTAATTTTGAACCACGGTCAGATGATGAGATCACACATGAGCTAGCACCCTACTCTCCAAATTTCTATACCACGCCAACATGAGGACATTTGAGGCCATGATAGATTTAACATGCACCAGCCTCCTTTATACAAGTCTTTGGTTGGATTCGAATTTGCAACCTTCCAGTTGCTAATCCGTTATTCTTCCAACTATAAAACTATTGGATTGATTGGCTTCAAATTTTTATAGCATGTCGAGCAAACATACATTTATTGTTTGATTGAGTGTCACAGAATTATAACAACTCAATTGTACTTGGAGAGTTGCAACATCTCAACTTGTGCAACACACAACAGATACTCTCGTAATCATCAATGTTAAGTGTTGCTAAGATGTTCTCAATGTAAAGTAGTAATAAATATGTTGATTCAGAATAGACTAACAATCATCACTTAACAGAACACGACAATGTGCGAGAAAAGTGATGTTACTTTTATATTTTATAGCAAAAAAATGTCAATTTTAGCTAAATCGATGATTTTGGATTCGACAAGTCACCGTTTCCTAAAATATTATTTCAAAATTTCTGGTTCATCAAATGATAGCTACCTACCATTCAATTTTTTGTTTAACAATTGGGGGTTGAGGAATTATGCCAACCAGTGTTTCATCAATAAAATAACACTGGAAAAGCAGCAATTTTAATGAAAGAAAATCCCTACAAAGTAAAAGAATCACTTATATTTAAATAAGTCTATACTCTCTGGGAATGAATCTGCACTTAGTCTATAAAATCAGATGAAAAGTTTAGCAAGAGAAAAACGTTTTTGTCCAATTTGACAGTTTTGTCCATGTAAATGTTCCGGCATTATGATCAGTTGCAATTATTTTAGTGCTAAATGAATGTACACGATTCTCATAATGGTTTGTCGCTTTAAAATTTTATAAATGTTCCATAATTTTGTCAGCACATAACTCTTTATGCAATATGGAATCATTTACTCAAATAGAATGAAACAATCTTTTTAATATATCGAATATATTAAAACAAAAATGTATGGAAATATTTTGTTTTAGAATGTTTCTCATAATATAAGCTTTATATTAAAGAAAATTTGGATTCTAAAGTTGAAAATTCAATTCTGAATATGAAATGTTAAATTTATCATCACATTAGTAAAAATTGAGATTTAAGAAAAGTTCCAATTCTAACTGTTTAATAAAGGAGTGATTGTGAACGAATTTTAAAAACTTGGTTGGTTTTGAATTTTATGCAAAAGGGCCATATTTGGACAAGTTAAACCAAACACAAGATGGACAATGTTGAGTATTTGTGAAAAGGATGGAGGAGAAAGATCGCTTAAGTATCCTGGGGTCTCGAGCCCCCTACCATGCTTACCAGAGGGTGTAAATCCAATAGGTAATGACAATTAACATTACACTGGAACAAGACCAAAGGCTATTAGCGACGATCTGGGATTAATCCGCAAAGGGAAGATCCACATAATGGACAAAACCACGCAATTTTGAACGCCCACATTATGAGGTAAACATCTGGGCTGGCACCACTCTCCAAACTTCCAAGCCAACGCAAAGACATTTGAGGCCATTGCAGATTTAATGTACACCAACCCCCTGCATTCATGACGGTCTTCGGTTGGATCAAGTTTCCAGCTCGCAACCTTATGATTTCTATTCCGTTACTTTCCCCAACTGGGCTACAATAGCTCCTGTAAGCCCCAATGGAAAAGAATAGATCACTAGGGTACCTCGGGATCATGATACCCATACACACTTAAAGATGCACCTCGAGTGGTTTAAAAACTAGGACACTTAGAACCAACTCTGAAGCAAGGAACCTTTATATTCCAATTATAAAGTTCTCAATTTCTATTTTATATGCAATCTGAAAATTACAAACATACCGAGAATTTCATTCTCAAGCATCTTCACTTTGCCACTTCTTCGCATTATTTGAATGGAGTTTCCACTGGGATCTTGATCAAAAGCAACACCTGAGAAATTTTGCAAAAAATTAATACATCAGAATAAAAGATAAATTAAGCATTAAAAGAAAAAAAAAATGAAAATTGAAAAGTCAGTTGCAAAGATAATAATTAAGTAAATACACATTACATGACTGACAGCATAGCACTTGATATAGTATAGTAGCATTAGTAACATACATTTTTTAATATAATGGCAAGTCTCCTTTTAACTCCTATTTTAGTTGCTCAGATACAAAATGCATTGGCTAAAGAACAAAATGTACTAAGCATGAAGCAACCATTGAGCTCCAATTTAAAAACCAAAATTTTTTAAATTAGGTTTTCATGATTATCTAGAAACAACCAATTTCAATGTTTTTCTTTCATGGTTGCTGCACTCAGCATCAAAACTTAGAAATTAGCCTCAATTGGAAAATTTTCTCCTAAAAGAAAAAGAAATCAGCAATATATATTTTCCCTGTCTGCTATTAGTTAAAAAAGGGACTAAACTTTCACTGCCCTAGGGTGAATTTTCAAAAACAAGTCAGCAAAATTTTGAAAATAGAAGCTTTGGGACAGATTTTACTTTCAAAGATACCCCTAGTTGCTAAGGTTGAAAAATAGTAGCAAAAAGTCGCCTGTTAGTCACCTGTGGTAGTCCTGCATTACATCAATTTTGACATCAATGAAGAAATATGATATTACAAAGCTAGTTAAATAAAAACATTTGTCAAATACATTACAACAGGAGCAAACCCCAGGAGCATTTAAATTTTACAGGTAGGTAGTTAATGTCGAACTGGAACAACACAACAGGTTATTGGAAGCGGTCCAAGATCAATCAAAAAGGAAGATCTGAGAACAACACCTCATAATTTGAACTACGGTCAGATGACAGAGTCAACACCCGAGCTGGCACCCCAATCTCCAAACTTGCACATCATGCCAATGTGAGGTCATTTGAGGCCATAACAGATTTAAAATGCCCCAGTGTACAATGGTCTTTCACTGAACCAAGTTTTGAACTCGCAAAGTTCTGGTTGCTAATCTATTGCTCTTCTAACGAGTCTACAGCGGCCCTATAAGTTTTACAGAGTACCGCAATGTAATTGATATTACAAAAAATTATGTTCCCAAAACAATCAAGCCTTAAATTATTGATTTCCACACTGAAATTTCCTACCATTTAGCTTCAAGACATCTGCGAATGAAGAAGTTAGAATAATAATTATACATTGGTACAGCTTTTATAGACTTCTTTGTGGTAATGCTTTGGGCATGCTTTTTATACCAAGGAAGAATTTCTTAGAAAAAACACAATTTTAGGCAAAATGGAAAATTTAAAATATTAATGAGAATAATTATAAAAATAGAAAAAAATCCACAACCGATTATTCTTACAACTAGGTAAGTATTTACAAAATGGAAAAATGTTTACTTTTCTGATATATTATTGTAACAGTTCGTCCAAGTGAAATGTATTACTGTCTAATGAAACCAGGCTATATTATTATAAAAACTAAGAGATTGAAATAATCACGAGGTTACCATAATTCTAATAAAGCGGGGTTGTCTTTGCTTCATACAACTTGCTACAAATACAAAAAGCACACCATAAACATGCCAAAAGTATAAGTATCAAATCTATTTCAAAATGTCTACATTTCATGTTTATAAATATTTAAGTACATTCAGTTTTCAGAGTCCTGGGAAAATTATTCAATTTTACAAGTATACAAACCAGAGGTTATTATTATACATTCAAACTTAAATTAAAATTCAAAAATTCTCACCTGCTGAATCATACCCTCTGTATTCTAGCCTTTGCAAACCTCTGATTAAAAGTTCCAAAATTTCCCGTCTGGAACGAGGTTCCAAGTAATTTAGGTAAGCAAATATACCTGTAGAAAAATACAACATTTATTTAATTCAATAAAATCTATATTTAGATAAAATTCATTCAAATTTGTATCAATTCAGGATTCAAACTAAATCATTCAGGATTTCATAGTACTAGTATACCCAAAATGAATCAACTAAAACACAAAGCAAGCAAATTAAGTATGAAACAGAATAAAATATTTTCTAAATAAGGTTTCCATGATGATCTAGCAACCAGATTCCGAAGTTTTTCTTTCATGGTTGACACGACTTGGTAATAAAACTTGGCGCCCATTGAAAAATTCTCCCTAAAGGAAAATACGAAAATATTTTTCCGTCTTTTTGGTTTAAAAAAAGGACTACATTGACCTTTTGTGAATTCTCCCCAAATCAGTGAAATTTTCGAAAAGTCGCCAAAACTTTGAAAATAGTAGCTTTTGAGACAATTTAGCTTAAAAAGGTTGAAAAATAGTAGCAAAAGTCACCTGTTATAGTTGTTTCGGAAAGTCCAGAATGCAAGGCTGCCACAGGTCTTGCATTCTGGATTTCCCGAAACAATTGCAGATTTTAAACTTTTTTTATGTTAGAGAAATTCATAAAATATCTCACTTGACATGTTTACAATTTTTGTATCCTTTAAGCAAAGAAGTATTTTCCCAGGCATTACAGATTTCCTCTTACATTTACCCTAACATGCCAAACAAAACAGCCTTATTTTCATTTCTTTTAAATTTTAAAATTGTATGAACTTTTAAATAACTTTCTTTTAGTTACCCGCTTGAAGTCCAAATAGTCTACAATTTTATACTATTTTTATCATTAAAAATATTTGTATACATCATGTGTGAAGCTATAACTATTATAGGTTAAAATAAATGCCAAACACAAGATAGACAACAGTACATTTAAAAATAAATATATAGCATAAGGATCATATTTAGCCTAGCTAAGCCAAACATCAAGCAAGTGGACATACTCACAAGGAAAGCTTTATTTAATTAGAAATTACATTACCCTTCTATGCTTTGAAGAATGCTTACAGAAATGCATGCTTATTGAAATTGTATACTTTAATGTTCAACTATTTCTTTTAAGTAGAATTAATGCAGCCAAACAACAAAAGGCTAAATAGGGCGTATTGTGTGTAGTTACAATGATTTGTGAAACCGTTTCCTAAAACACAGCAATTCTTGAAGTCACATTTTTAATTTCTGAAACGTGAAAAAGGTTGGGTTTTTATGGCATAAGGACCATATTTGGCCATTCTACACAAGACAGAAAACATCAAGTAATGGACAGACATAAAGTTTTACTGACACAGAAGAGATAGGTAGTTGAATTAGCGTTACACTGAAGAAACACAATGGGCTATTGGCGATGGTCCGAGATCCATCTCGAAGGGAAAGATCTGAGAACACCTTGTAATTTGGAACCACGGTCAGATGACTAGGTCACACCTGAGCTAGCCCCCTTGCACTCCAAACTTTCACTCCATGAGAACGTGAGGACATTTGAAACTACGACAGATTTTATGTGCACCTTCCACATGTACACGAAGGTCTTTGGTTGTATCAAGTTTCAAAACTCGTAACCTGGTTGCTAATCCACTGCTCTTTCAACCAGGCTACTACTGCCCTAGACACAGAAGAGATACACCCAGGGTCAGATTGAACCTGCACTGCCTACAAATTGTGCAGGTTGCTTGTGCAGTGTGCATAGCTACTAAGACATGAAGGCCCCAGCATCTTGCTAGGAAATAATCACTCAAATTAGCACTAATTACATTGAGTGTTTTAACATCTACAGAAACAATGTATTGTGAAAACTGCACCCAAGTTGACTATTTTAGCCAGAGGAAAGCTGCCTTGATGCCTTAACTTTCTGCTAACTTCTAATCCTGATGCAAGCATTCACTATGACATTCTTACATCATAGTGATTATGATCACTATGCCAGAAATTACTAGATAAGGCATTTAGAATGCTTTCAGGAATGGCCTATTCTTACAGTTATGCTAAATGATCACTTACTGATTTTTTAGTTTCCAGACATGTCAGAATACTTTACCTAATGGTAGTTTGGGGGGTTATGACACAAGGGCCATATTTGATCAAGCTGCATCAAACACAAGACAACGTCAAGTAAAAAATGTCGTCAAAGGGGGAAAAGGAGGTATTGGGGAATACTGTAATGGGATGAAAGCAGAAAGATTGCTTGGATATCCAGGGAACATGACCCCCCCCCCCAGGTTTATTAAAGACAGCAAACCCCATGGGTTGGTTGAATTGAGTTTTATGACACAAGGGCCATATTTGGTCAAGCTACACAAGACAGATAATTTCAAGTAAAGGACAAATACATATTGAAAGTTTTACTAACACAGAACAGAGAAATACACCCAGGGAGGAAACGAGCCCAAGCTGCTTAGAACTTGCAGGTTGCTAGAGCAGTAGACAAACCTAATGAGCCATGTCTGCCCCATAAACACCATGGGAAAAGAAAAGATCACTAGAGTACCTTAGGTCCATGAAGCCCCATACACACCTAAAGGAGACATGTCCCTGAAGGCAATTTTACCCGACACTTGCTGATTAAACCGAATTTAAAATTTGATTGTCATTGCATTACATTACATCTGCTATATATTTGGGGTGGTTCATGTCAGTAAGCTATCCCAAACTCGACCAATCATTTTTAAAAGTTTTCAAAATTAGAAACATGTGAAAAACTCTACATAGGATAAACCGTCTTTTACTTGTGGTCAATTAATTGGTTGGTTTATTGGGTTTTATGACGCAAGAGACATATTTGGACCATGCTCTGCCAAACACAAGACTGGCAGTGCCAAGTAATCATGCATCATATACAAGGAAAGTTTTACTGACATGGAAGATAGAAATACACCCAGGGAATTGAACCCAACAGGAATCTGCCTAGAACTTGTTGTTTGCTATAGTGGGAATACCCACTAAGCCACGATAGCCCTTTACTAACCCAGAAGATAGAAATACCAGTAATGAGGAATTGAACCTGGTCCAATTTATAGAAAAACCAAAACTTCAACTATTTAGGTAGTGAACAGCAAAGAATTAGTACACTAAGTCTAAGCTCGATACAAAAAAAGGATTGTCCTTGATGAATAAGGTGATAGGGAAGTAATATTGCATATTTTCACATATTCTAAGCAGTAATTAAAAAACTGTTTATACAAGATATAAACTTAAAAGGTATTGTCCCCTCAAATATGGACCAACACAAGAAAACATTTAATAGGTTTTTACATTCCAGTTGCCATGTTAATTACGAAAACGAAGTGCTTAATATTTAAAAATACCTCCCTTGCAGATGAGGATTAGAAAGAATATTCAATCTTGCTATTTCCCAAGTTACCTATGGGTATAGAGTACCTGGTGCTTCATTTCTTGTTACAAGATTGAATAGCACCTACCGATCAGTGTCCAATTTTAGTAAACAAGTGATGCAACCAAACAAGGAAATGTCATCGTGATATAAATTCCAAGTAGGTTGGTTGTTTTGAGGTTTCATGGCAGAGGCCATAATCGGCCAAACTGCACCAAATACAAGACAACTTCAAGTAAAAAAATTTGCGAAAGGGAAAAAAAAGAGGGATTGGGGAACATAGTGGGGTGAAAGCTGAAAGATCGCTTGGGTATCTCGGGAGCACGACCCTGTGTTTATTAGACAGTAAATCCCATGTGAAAAGAAATGATATCTAAAGAAAACATTTTATAGTTCCATAAAACACTAGAAATTTCCACGGAGAAATGAAATTTTGTTCCTATAGAAAAAAATTCTTGTGAAAACGATCCAATTCTATGGAAATGTATTTCTATAGAAAAGTAGAGTTGTGAAACAAAAGAAATGAGCACTTAGAGGTTTCCAGACATTCTAGAGGATTTGGTTTGGGTTCAATGGTACAAGGTCCGCTTGCTAGAGAGAACTTTATAAAGCTTATAGAAAAAAAGTGGCCATAATTCTATAAGGAAGAAAGTTAATTAACATCTCACTGGATCAACACAAAGGGGTATTGGCGATGGTCCAAGGACAACACCTCATCATTTTCAACCACGGTCAGATGACAAGGCAACACCTGAAATGGCACCCTACTCTCCAAACTTTCACACCATGCCAACGGGAGAACATTTGAGGCCACGACGGATTTAACATGCATCAGCCCCCCATGTACAGGAGTCTTTGGCTGGACCGAGTTTCGAACTAGCAACCCTACAGTTGTTAATCCTCTTCCAACTGGGCTACCATAGCCCAAGCAGTCATGAAACAAAAGAAATAAGCTTCTATAGAATTCAAGGTTCCTAGACATTTAATAGAGGGAATTTTAGAGCTAATAGAAAAATTGGCCATAATTCTATAGGATTCTGTAGAAATTTTTTTAGAATATTTTTGTAAGAGTCAGGCCCATGAAGGCTAAATACCTATTATCCAAACTCATGAAAGTTAGCATGAGATTCTCAGGGACAGCTCAGAACTCTGAGTAGAAGAGAAATTACTGTCAAATCCAACATTAGAATTGATGAGCGCAAATTCTAGAGGTTTCTAGAGAAAAGAAATTTCATTTCTATAGGAAAGATTAGAGAAAACAAGCTCTGATTCTATAGAAATTCATATCTAAAGAAAAGTAAAATTGTGAAACAAAAGAAATAAGTTTCTATAGAATCCAAACATGTTTCCAGATATTCTATACAGAAAACGAGCTGATTCTATAGAAATGTATTTCTATTGAAAAAGTAAAATTGTGAAACTAAAGAAATGAGCTTTTATAGAATTATAAACCAGGTTTCTACACATTCTATAGGCTACTTGAGCTTATAGAAAAAAGGGCCGCAATTCTATAGGATTCTGTGGAAATTTTTGATATCCCGTGAAAGCTAAATGCCTAGTATTATTTAAAAAAAACCACGAAAATTTGCATACAAGATTCTCACGTTAAGTTCAAAACTCCGAGTAGCAGAAGAGAAATTTCTGTCAAATAGAATAGCCCTAAAATTCCGATTTTTATAGAATTCTATAGAAATTTTTAGTAAGGGCTCGTCCGTGAAGGCTAAATTGCGAATACTATTATCCAAACCTATGAAAATTAGCACGAGATTCGAAACGGGTAGCTCAGAACTCCGAGTACCAGAAGTGAAACTCCTGTCAAATAGAACATTAGACTAGACGAGTGCAAAAAATTCCGATTTTTATAGAATTCTATAGAAATTTTTCGTATGGGTCGGGTTCGCCGAATGCTAAATACCAAAATAGTATACTCTATTTTGTATCAAAACATAAAACAAATCGAGTACTATTATTCAAACTCATGAAAATCAGCATGCGAGATTTTCATGTTGAGCTCCGAGTAGCAGAAAAGAAATAGCTGTCAAATAGAACATTAAACAAAGCAAGCGCAAAATTCCGAATACAAAACACGCACGCAAATTCCTCGGGAAAACTTACCACACATTTTTACTTCGATATATTCAAACTGGAGTCACGTATCTCACTTGAGAAAAGCAGAGTTGCTTCTTGGGGTAAACACCGGTTAAATCCTTTTCTGCGCTGAAAACAGGAGCTACGTAACACTGCGCGCTAGACTGAAATGAAAGATGTGAGATTGACTGTCGATGCAAAGCTAAACTGTAAACAAAAACCATTTGGCTCCGCCTCCTTTGCACCGATGTTTGCTTCTGATTGGTAGAGTTCCCTGAGCCGATTCATCATCAGAACAATTTGGAATGGAAGTGAAAGTTTGTGTTTCGAAGTTTGCTATATAAATTTCGCGATTTGTGAGTGGTTGAATTTAGTGTGAAATCTACATAAAGGTGTAGAGGAATTCTATTGAAATTTAAAGGTAGGTATGGAAGGAAATTAACTTTACGTGGCACTGGAACAAACCAGCGGGCAATTCGCGATGATCCATAATCCACCCCGAAGGGCAGGATCGGAGTCGCGATAGCCCGGTTGTGTTGCGAGTTCGAAACTAGGTCCAACAAAAGACCGTCGTGTACACGTGTCACACTGGATCAACACAATGAGTAGGTAGGTAGTTGAATTTACGTGCCACTGGAGCAAAAACAGCGGGATATTGGCGACGGTCCGGAATCAATCCCGAAAGGAAAGATTCGACCTTGTCGTTTTGAACTTTGGCGGAGAAGGGATCATGGTTCAGTGTTTCTTAACCCTCCAAGTGGTTTCGAGTTTGTCGGGTTTTCTGTAGAAACCTCTATAGAATTCTATGTCTGTAGAAATCTGTATAGAATTCTATACAAGCTCGTTTCTTTTTCACGACTTTACTTTCGAAATACATTCCCATAGATTCTGTCTACACCCGTCTCGGCGATATCGCTATCTGACACCAGGCCGCTGGTTTTCTTAGCTCGTGATTTTCGTCGCTGATTTATTCGTGAACCAACTGCCCATAAGTGTTAACATTTAGAATAAATGGAGCAAGTGTGGTGAAAGTCGATTCTGCAAAGGTGGAGGTAAAACATTAGGTATTGGCTAGAATTAATCTTCAGAACATCATCTTTAGCCTGCGTTCGTAAACAATTCTCTGGAAAAGTGCAAACCAAAAAATAATCCGTCACATGACCTCCTTTCACCAATTCTGAAGTTGCATTTACGAACAATTAGGTTTTTAGTCATTCGCCATGTAATTGGCAATTTATTTTGATAAATTCAATCTGAAAATGAGCCTAAACCACTAATACATGAGTAGAGATGCATTACAACTTTCACATCTAACTTTTCGGTCTCCAACTTCTGAACTGACAAACCTATCACAATCTCAGTTGGTTTCAAACTATTTTTTTTTCGTTTTCAGTGACTTATGAAACGGCTTGTTTTTCACACTAGAAAATCTGAGACTCTTGGAACGCTCGGTTCGAATAACTCGTACACGGGTGCGATTTATTCGCGTTTACGAACGAATTAATAATGAAAAAGGGAAATCGTCTCTCAAATCCATACATCGTCTCTTAGCGTCGCTGGACCTGTGTCTTGTCTGTGCCAATATCTCCTTGTAAAATAAATTCATCTGTTTGAATTTACAAAAAGTACTTGTCTGTCTGGCTCTACAGGATCTCAATCCTCCATAGAATCAAAGATAGTTTTCTCTATAGAATTCTAAACGTTTCTCTATAAATTATTCTCTATAGAAATCTCTAGAGTTCAATGGCACACTATAAAAATTTTTCGTAAGGGGTAGGTATTTTAATAAACGTCACTCTGGAGCAACCAAACGGGCTCTTGATGACGGTCCGGAATCAATCCCAAAGGGAAAGCACGAGGACAACACTACTTAATTTTAAACCACGGTCAGATGACGAGGTAACACCTGTTTTCGTAAGGGGAGGTACTCTAGTGATCTTTTCTTTTCCCATGGGGTTTACTGTCTTTATTAAAGAAGACTCGCGCTCCCGGGATACCCAAGATAACATTTTCTGTGTTCATCCCACTACACTGTCTACCCGGTCTGGGATCCATCCCGAAGGGTAAGATCCTAGGACAACACCTCGTCATTTTGAATCACGTTCAAATGTCGAGGTGAACACCTGAGCTGGCACCCCACTCTTCAAACTTCCACACCACGCTAAGTTGACTGCAAGGAGAAAATATCAACACACCTTTTTCCACGATTTTTAAAGGAGCAATCAATGCATTAAGTAAGGGAGAGGCTTAAGTTACGTAGCTCCGTAGTTGTGCCCCTGGTTTCATTGAGGGCGAGACAGATTTAACGTGCACCAACCCTCACGTAGGGCCCTCTAAGAGTCAGTGCCGATGGCGAATGCTATTTTTATGATACTTTCTTGAAATAAGAATCAACAACTGTAAACTCAAAACTTTAAAAAACCTCAAATATTTACAAGAGTCTGCTTTCCGCTCTAAACATGGGCATGGGGGAAAGGACTCATTATGGAACTTCAAAGCAGCTGGGGAAGGGACAGATTGAGTTTGAGATTTTCTATCGTCTGTGCTAGGAACATCTATGTAAGAAAAACAACTTGTCCCTTGCACAGAACTGTTATCAATTTGCCACAGTTTTTTGTATCAGACGCTGGACATTGCAAGGAAATTTTCGAATCGAAGATAAACCACCAGGTTTAAAAGGACATTTAAAGACAGAATTTTACTGTTAAATGGGCTCCTGGCCACGATCCGTGATTTTTCCCGAAGGGAAATATCCCACACTATGCCGACGTAAAGAAATTTGAGGTCACGACAGATTTTACGTGCACTAGCCCCGCTCTATAGAAGGCTACCGCAGCTCCTAGAGTTATACAAAAGTAGACATAGAAAGACTAGAGACACGTATAATGGAATATATGAAAGATACCAATAGAAAAGGATAACTAAGGTTGGTAGTTGGATTTACGTCGCACTGGAGCAACTCAACTGGTTTTTGGTGAGGGTGAGGGATTAATCCGAGGACAACACCTCGTCATTTTGGACCACGGTCAGATGACGAGGTCAGACCTTATAGCTGGCACTCCACTCTCCAAACAAAAATATATGATCCAGAAAAAAGACATACGCAAATGCTGTTAAAAATAGATCTTATCAGTTATTCTAGAAGAACTGTTTCGTTAAAGATTTGCAAGAATGTTAAGGTTTGGGTCCAATTCGTGTCTTCGATAAAAATCCGGTGGTAAGTGAATCTGTAATTTATCAAACGTCTACTGATGGACCTTCGGAGCCATCCCATGGTCTAAAAATCACACTACCAAACTGTTGTTCCTTCTTAATATTAATTATGTATCAAGATATTCACATATCCTCGCTATAAGTATGGGTATTCCTTATTAATTCATTCTTGAGCTATTATAATCGTCTTTCCTGCCATAAGGAGGTCAAGGATATCGGTCATTAGCATTCAGCTATTTGAGTGAAGGACAGTCTTGATGGGGAATGACTGCTTTGTAGAATTTCAATTAGCTAACGGTCTGGATGGTTCGATTTTAGCTAGTTCAATAAGAAAAATTTGCCACGGTAGCCCAGTTCGAAGAGAAACCGGAGGGTTTCGAGATCGAAACTAAGTTCAGCCAAAGACCGTTGTATACGCGGGGACTGGTACACGTTAAGTCTGTCGTGACCTCAAATGTCCTCACCAGGGGTGTTAGTGGAACCGGAACGTCGTTCCGGCACTGCTTATTTTTTTACGAGAAAAAATTGTAAAATACCTCCTTAAAACAGCGCGATCTTTCTTATCCTTACCCTCAAAAATATGATTGGTATTTTAAATTAATAAAAGTAATAAGCCACTGGCGGGAAGGTGTGAAGGAAATAGTTTCGAGCGCGGAATCCTATCAAGGCCATGAGAATTTAGACGTAGACGTAGTTCCTAGCATCCTAGCTAGTTTTTTATGCCGTTTACTACATAGGATTTTTATTGCATTTTCGTTTTAATATTCAAGTAATTTATTTTATTAAACTGTTCTGTTTGTGGCTCTTTACAAAGTAATGTAATCTAATAAAATGCACAAAATTTGTCCTCCTTTCCACGTGCGACAATTCCAGCTTCAAAAGATGACAATAATGGAAAACTGATAGCCTCAAGTAAGTGAAACTAAAACTACCAAAACTGTTTATTGCCAGATTTGAAAGACGACGGAAACGTAAAAATATGATATGGAGGTTTAAAATAGTGGTTTGGTGTGTTTACTTAGTTCAAATTCGTGCTCCTGAGAAAGGGATTCGCAAACACAATGGCCTGTGTGGACTGAAGAAATGTAGAATAAAAATAATCAACTTTTACATGGATAGACTGTAAAAATGGGAAACTTGGTTGCAAAATATGTAGTGACGTTTCCTATCTAGGCGCTTTTAAAAAAGAACGAATTGTTATTTCAAAAGAGTGGCTTTCATACAGTGTTACATTTTATGGATCGTCAAGGCCCTCCCAACTCACTTCTCTTCGAAAATTTTTTTTAGAGCATAAATAGTCAACTGCTCACTTAACTGCAGAAAAAATAATTTCTGAAGCAAAACTACAAACTGTTGAAAAAGTGTGATTCAATGAATGCATCCCATCTGACCTCAATAAAATCAATATTTAGGACCGCGTACTATATCGCTAAAAGTGATAGACCTTATTCTGACCATTTTGGAATAGCAAAATTAAATGGTATAGGCATTCGTGTCGGGCTACATTCACGATAGTGCTGTAGAAATTATTGATCATATTTCCAAAGAAATAAAGAATAAAATAATACAACATTTCTGTCATTATCAACGAATCCACAACTTTAGGGGTCAAATATACTTTGATTGTGTATCTAAAGTGTGAAGTGAGCAAAGAACTCTTCCCATTTTCTATTTTTGGACCTAATTGAATTACCCGATCAAAATTCTGAGTGTTTGAATTTAAAAATTTGAGTGTTTGCTGTTAAATTGCTTAGACAGGCATGGTTTTCAGAATGATTACTTTAAAGAGCATTGCAGGTGATTGTGCAAATGTAATGTTGAGAAAAAAATCCGGGGTTGCAAAAAATTCACTAATAAATATCCGAACGTTATTGTGGGCACTGTATGAATCACAGGTTGGAGCTAGCATTGCGTAACGCAGTCGACGAAGTAGGTGGTGTGAACCATTTTCAGATATTTATGGATAAGTTATGCACTCTCAACAGTAAAACACCCAAGAACCAACTTGAACTGGCAGTGTGTTCTTTGGAGTTAGACCAACAAATGAATAAAATTGGAAGAATACTAAGCACAAGATGGGTCGCTAGCTCATTCAGAACTGTTTCGGCAGTTTGGTATGGATACCCAACTCATTATTTAACCATTTTACCTCATCTGAACATGATATAAGTAGAACTTTGACTGATTGAGCTATGTACAGTGGATTAATTACGTGGTTCTCATCCCCTCAATTTTTAAAGGACTTGGCCATTATGTATATTTTTGCAAAACTTTCAATGCTCTCAGAAAGCTTGCAGAGCAGAAAAATGAGTTATTTATGCTGACAAATTAATCCGAAGTATTAGATTCGTAAAAATCTTAAAGAAAAACCCGGAACTGTCTTGAAGCTGAAATTGCTATTAAAGAGGGTAATTTTTGCAGAGTTGCGCTAATTGAAAACAGTACGACATCAGTAATCAACCAGCAACAGCTGTTGACAAGTGTAATTAATAATTTGAAAAGGAGGCCGTTAACCACAATTTCAAGCAACGAAAAGAAATCTTCGGCAGTTGAGACCAAAGAAAAACAGGAGTATAACTTACTGATGGATGGACTAAAAGTGCTTGAAAGTGATCAGCGGCGTTGGGGAAAGCCACCTGGTTTTGGAGTGTGAAATTGAAAGTTTTTGCCGGAGATTCAAACTTAGTCTCCAAAACAAAAATGCATATCGCGATTACTTAGGAGAGCTCAACGTGTTCCAAAAGCTCGATTACACAAAACTTATTCCTTGTAGTTCATCTGAGTGTGAGAGGGGTTTCAGCCAGATGAACCTCATAATATCTCCGACAAGAACAAGATTAACAATGGCACACGTTTCATCACTTATGTTTGTAAAACTCCACGGACCCGACCTGAGAGATTGGAATGCAGAACCATACGCGTCGAAACCTGGCTCAGAAAACATCGTTCTGCTTCATGACACAAGAATACGTGAAGCAAAACCAAAAGAAAGTGACGAGGACAATATTTTGGTAAAGGTTTTAAGTAATTTTTAAATTTACAAACATTTAAATGTATATTTTATATTTTGATTCTGAAAACCCATGATATTTTCTATATTACTCGTCCATGTTAGGATTTTACGTTGAAATTACTTAATTTTAGTATAACTTGAAATTAACACAAATTGAAAAAGTCATTCTTTAACATTTTCATTATATTCATGTTTTGAACTACAGTACGCTTTATGTTAATGTTTGATCAAAAATAAAATATAAAATAATAACTCCAAAATATACATTGTTCCATTGTTGACATTTTATTATTTCACGATTCCACTACCTAGATAAAACAATTATACATTTTAAGTATAAAAAATATTTTATTGTGAAGTGATTCCCTGCTTACCCTCCCTATCACCCACTCCATTCTGTCCCTCAACCCCCTCCCAATAATACCACCCAGGTCAAAGCGTTCCGGCATGCTTAATTTACGACTACACCGCTGGTCCTCACGTTGGCGTGGTGTGAAAGTTTAGAAAGTGGGGTGCCAGCTCACACACAGGGGGGTGTTGTTCTCGTCATCTGACCGCGGTTAAAAATAACGAGGTGTGGTCCTTGGATATTCCCCTAAGGGAGTGATCCCGGACCGTCACCAATAGCCACTTTTGGTGTTTCAGTGCGATGTAACTATTCAACAACCTACCTATGTCCTAGGGTTCGACGAGATCTGCTGACTCAGTGGGCTTGCCCACTGCAATATGGAAGTTTTATGCGGTGCAGGTTCGATTCCTTCTTGAGTGTTTTTTCTATTCGGTGGGTCAGGGTTTTTTTTGTGTGTATGTTCAGTTACTTAACGCTATTTGGCCCACCTTGGCCAAATATGGCCTTGACATCATAGAAAATCCGAGCAACAAACCCTCTCTGTTCTATCGTTATTTGTTGTTAATAAATCTGTTTGTTAATCCTGAGTTTAGTTTCATTAATCATCAAGCAAGAAATGGGATCAATTGACGAGTCTAAATACCTCTGTAGATGCTTAACGATTATTTTAACTAATAACAATCTTTATTACTAGTCTTATTACTGTGTATGTGAAATTCATAGTTTTGAATGGTGTCACTTTTTAAAGCGAGACGAAATGACGAAATCTTTAGAGGTTATGTGAAAACTGAAATTATGTTGTATTATGATATCAAGAGCATTATGTCTACATTGCTTGGTAGAGTTCTATTCTAAAATACAATAAGTCTTTGGTAAAAACAAAAGGGGTCAGGTAGGTAATTGAATTAACGTCGCACTGGAGCAACACAAGGCGCTATTAGCGTCGGTCCGGGATGAGTCTCGAAGGGGGATAGATCCGAGGTCAACACTTCGTCATTTTAAATCAGATGAACGAGGCCAACACTTGAGGTGGTACCCACTCTCCAAACTTCCACACCACGCTAAAGCGAGGACATTCTAGGCACGGCAGATTTCACGTGAACAAGTGCCCACGTTGGTTTTGGGTTTTGTAAAGCAAGGGCCATATTTGGACAAGCTGCGCCAAATACAAAACAAAGGAGAGTAGGTAGGTATTTTAATTAACGGCGCACTGGTGCAACACAACGGGCTATTGGCGACAGTCCAGGATCGAAACCGGAACGGAAAGATCCGAGGACAACACGTCATTTCGAACCACGGTCAGATGACGAGGCCACACCTGAGTGGCACCCCACTCTCCAAACTTCCTCACCACGTGAGGACATTTGAGGCCACGACAGATTTAGGATGCACCAGCCCCCTTTCTACACGACGGTCTTTGGTTCGATTCGAACTCGCAACCCTCCAGTTGCTAATCCGTTATTCTTCCAACTGGGCTACCGCGGCCCAACAAGGGGGGAAAAAACCAAAAGGGTAGGCGAGGGTAAAAGATAAGATACAGATCACTCGGAGGGGGAGGGGATGACCGTGCACACCGCTACACATCCAACTGGGTTACCGGTTCCCCTGAAACCGTGAGATTCGAGAAAAATCAGATCAACCTTTGGCAAAAATAAAGTAGAAGGAAAGGATTTCTCTGAGCAAAGATCTGAGTCGCTTCCTGAGATGTAATTTACTCTGACAAGAAAGTGTCGAAATTGCTTCTTACCCCACTCCTTACACGAGGCACAAGAGTCAAAAGTTTTCCCGAGTTTGACCTTTTCGTCCGATCAGAAAAACGAAAACTTCGCGATTTTCGGGCGACCTAGAAAAGACCCCTCAGCTTCCTCGTCTGCGGATGTAGGCCACCAAATAAAGCTTCCAAATAACTCGTTCTCGAAAGCCCTCGGGCGCCGCTGCACCAATTCGAGTCTTTCTACCTCAAACAACACCCAGAACAAAAAGGCTAAGGTTGTTCCGCAAGTGCGGAAACGAATTCCTTCTGACTTTCATTTATCACCGATCCCAAACCGGAATTTAGTCGTAAAACGGCTCCTTTGAGAAGGAAAAGTGATAGTGAAGAAAGTCGAACGTCTTTGCTGGTGATGAGAAACTGCGGAAATGGGACACGCCGAGGATTGCAATCTCTGAGATGAATTATAATGCATTGCTCGAGTGCTACGTTCATTAACTACCTACCTACCTTGAGATAAATTGAAGTTAAGAAAATGTAAAGATCTGTTTACCATGCTCTGAGATATTCAGATTAATGTTCAATTTGCGCAATGTTTGCATTTGGTCCGGGATCAATCCCAAAGGGACAACACCACGTAATTTTGAACCACGATCAGATGACGAGGTCACACCTGAGCTGGCACACCACTCTCCAAACTTCCACACTACGCCAACGTAAGGTCATTTGAGGCCACGATAGATTTAACTTGCCTCCTTTGTACACAACGGTCTTTGGTTGGATCCGAACTCGCAACCCTCCGGTTTCTAGTCCGTTACTCCTCCACCCGGGCTACCGCCGCCCAATTATCATTAGAATTGAGCAATATGATAGGACTTGCAAAGTGCATAGAAAGGAAATCTAATTTCACGTAAAATTTGAGTCGAACCTTATCATAAGCTGTAATCAAAACAATGTCACTCCTCACAGCACACAAAGGGCCGCGGTGGCCCGGTTGGAAGAGTAACGGACTAGCAACCGAAGGGTTGCGAGTTCGGGTATTTGGGTATTTCAATTAACGTCACACTGGAGCAACACAATGGGCTATTGGTGACGGTCCGGGATCAATCCCAAAGGGAAAGATCCGAGGACAACACCACGTAATTTTGAACCACGGTCAGATGACGAGGCAACACCTGAGCTGGCACCCCACTCTCCAAACTTCCACACCACGCCAACGTGAGGACATTTGAGGCCACGACAGATTTAACGTGCACCAGCCCCCTTTGTACACGACGGTGTTTGGCTGGATTCGAACTCGCAACCCTTCGGTTGCAAGTCCGTTACTCTTCCAACCGGGCCACCGCGGCCCTCTCTTGAACCTTTAATAGCCCGTTGTGTTACTCCAGTATGACGTTAATTAAAATACCATACCATACCATCTTGAACCTTTCCAATAGCCCGTTGTGTTGCTCCAATGTGACTTTAATTAAAATAAATACCTACCTACCTTGGACCTTTCCCTTCGGGATTGATCCCCGACCTTCGCCAATAACGTGTTGCTCAAGTGCGACGTTAATTAATTACCTACCTTCCTAATCCGCTACTCTTCCAACTGGGCTACCGAGGCCCTATTGAGCAGTAGGATAGCCTTGCTACGTAAATAGAAATTTCAATCGAGCCTCATTATAAGGGGTAGAACCGGATACATCAGATCAAGTTTCAATTTTGATTATCAAACAGTGTCACTTTCAAAGCACAAATACCTGAACGAAAACGACGCATGTAAACTACCCTTGAGACATTTGCTTAAGATAACAACGACATTGATTGGCTGAAATTTCCCAAAGTCAGCCTGTCATGACATGGCAGGTAAGATAATCTCGGGTGTTCTACTGACAGGGAAGTTATCCTTAGCCTGATATTTCCAGCGAAAGTGTTGAAACTTGAGATAAAAAAAACTGAAAAATCCGGTGTTTTCTCTTTTCCTACACCAACCTCTAGAAAAATTGACCGACATTCCTCAGGGTTTCAAAATGATTGTCTACCGGAAGAATTGAAAGGTTCAAGAGGGTTTACTTCTCAGTTTTTTTCCCCGAACGTGATCTAAATCTCTTTTCGGTTTTTACTTTTTCTCACAGTATGCAGTTCTTTACATTTAACTTTCCTGGTGGTTGTCTCGACGAGATATTTAACCATCCAGATCTTGTTGGACGAGATATCTCGTCATTAG
This sequence comes from Meta bourneti, assembly GCA_933210815.1. Lineage (NCBI taxonomy): Eukaryota > Metazoa > Arthropoda > Arachnida > Araneae > Tetragnathidae > Meta > Meta bourneti. Next base: position 6,633,483 of record OW119924.1, on the reverse strand, counting down.
AAGAAAACATGATCGCGATCATTAGAAGAAATTGACTGATCTGATCTCGTCATCATCAAAAGGTCGCCAGTTTTGATGGCGAGATATCTCGTCATTAGCAAAATTGGTCAGATCTTGTTGGACGAAATATCTCGTCATTAGCAAAATTGGTCAGATTTTAATGGACGAGATATCTCGTTGAAACCCCTTGGACAGGTTATCGAAAACTGACGCCGAAAATAACATTCGCCATCGGCTGTTAGAGAACCCTTACGTGGAGGCTGGTGCCCGTTAAAATTTGTCGTGGCCTCAAAGGGACCAGGGGCGCACCTACGGAGGGGCTTAAGCCCCATAGCCCCCTCCCAGATCGTATAAGAAGCGAAAGAAAAATATCCGAATTTAATTCAGCGATTTTTTCTTTTAAAATTGTGTTATAAAGGTGTTTTGATATTTTTTCTTGAAGTCCCCCAACGGTAGCCCAGTTGCAACGGATTAGCAACCGGAGGATTGCGGTTCGAATCTCGGTTCAGCCAAGGATAGTCGTGTACACGGTGGTGCACGTTAAATCTCTCGTGGCCCCTCAAGCTATCTCACGTTGGCGAGATGTGAAAATTTGGAGTGCCAGCTAAGGCAGTCCAAACACCTGACCGTGGTTCGATATGACTAGGCGTTGTTCTTGGATAAATCCCTTCGAAATGGACCCCGGACTGTTGCCAATAGTCCGTTGTGTTGCTCCAGTGAGACGTTAATTAACTATCAACCCACCTTAGAATACCAGCTAAGGTGAAAGTAACATAAATCAACGAAAAAAGTTCTTGTAAAATGGTGGATAGCCAAAAGTGACACTAAAAAAGTGATAGTTCTCTGATTACAATATGAAATTCACTCATGAAATTTTTTTAAAAATAAGGTAGGTAGTTAATTGAGGTCGCAATGGAGCAACACTATTGGCGACGGTCCGAGATCAATCCAGAAGGGAAATTTTGAAGGACAACGTCTCGTTATTTTCAACCACTGTCAGATGACGAGAACAACTGAGCTGGCACTCCACTCTCCAAACCATTCCAACGTGAGGACATTTGACAGATTTAACGTGCACTAGCCCCCATGTACACGACGGTCTTTGGTTAGATCTAGCTTCGAACTCGCAACCCTCCGATTGCTAATTCGTTGCTCTTCCAACTGGGATACCGAGGCTCCAATACCAGTTGAGGAGAAAGTATAATAAATCAACGACGAAAGTTCTGGTGAAACGGTGAATAGCCAAAGTGACACTAAAAATTCAATAGTTCTTACTACAGTATGAAAGTCACGTATGAAAAGTTTTTTAAATAATGAACGGGAACAAAGTAAAGCATGCTTAGGTGAGCCCAACGAGTTTTGCTTCGATAAAGAAAATCAGCCTCAAGCCAAGACAGTTGCTTTTGACTGGTTTATTTATAATCAGAGATAAATTCTAATGAAATGGCGCCTGTCGGCTCTGATGGAAAAATAGTTCCCAGCGAAAGGAATTAATGAGTCATTTCGAGTGAATTATTGCGCACCAATGGGGTTCAAAGCCGGACAAATGTTGAAGAATGGAAAGAACTCGTGATGTTTTTTGTAGTGTACGTGAACGACACGTGGATAGCAAAGGAATGCATGAAACAATTTGGTAGGAAGGCAGTTAATTAGCATCCCACTGGAACAACACAACGGGCTATTGGCGGCGGTCCGGGATCAATCTCTAAGTGAAAGTTCCAAGGACAACTCGTAATTTTGAACCACGGTCAGATGACGGTCACACCCCAGCTGTCCCCCTCACACTCTCCAAACTTCCACAACACGTCAACGTAAGGACATTTGAGGCCACGACAGATTTAAAGTGCACCAGCCCCCACGACGGTCTTGGGTTGGATCGAGTTTCGAACTTGCAACCCTCCTATAGCTAATCCATCACTCTTCCAACCGGGCTACCATCACCCGTTGATTCTAGAGGATTTCTGCTGAAAGTTTCGGACTGGCCAGAGCCCTCATGTGGAACACAATGACCATAATTTCCCCAACCGACTGTCATTACTGGGTGAGTCATGCTTTGGTGTTTCGAGCAGGCAGGCGTCTTCTCTACTCGACATCTGTTTTCACAAGACGACGAGGGATTTCTGTATGTACGAGGGGTGTTCAAATGAAAAGGTACGAAACGTCGTAACAACCAAACCGGTTGAAATTTGAATATGCCGCTTTGGGATAACGTAGTGAGACATCTAGGGACGCGAATGTACGAGTACCGGCGTGGTTGTGCGCATGCGCGGATGCCCGCTCATGACGCAGGAGATAAGCAGGCAGTTGTATGTTCCGTCCAATTGACGCGGCAGTGCGTGCGAGGACATCATGGCGTTCGCATTGCAAAATTCGACGATTGAGGAGCAGCGAGGTGTTATCAGATTTCTGATTGCGGAAGGTGTTAAACCGGTAGGTGAGACACTCCGTAGCCTACGCAAGTCCATCAAGAGCAAACGGGCTGGGCTGCTCACAGAGGGGTGATTCTGCTCCACGATAACGCGCGTCCACACGTCTCCAGGGTCACACAAAGTGTACTGGCTAAGTTCAAGAGGGAGCAGCTTGAGCATCCGCCCTGCAGCCCGGACATATCGCCCTGCGACTTCCATCTGTTTTGTCCGCTAAAAACATCTCAAAGGGAAGCGCTTCAACTCGGACGACGAACTGAAGGACACAGTGGAGGACTGGCTCTTGTCACAGCCACAGGAATTCTGGGAACAGGGAATCCTTCGGCTCGTGAAACAGTGGGATAGTTGTGCTCAGGCCTCTGGTGATTACTTTTGAATAAAGACTTCAATTATACCCACAGTGTCGTTTCGTACCTTTTCATTTGAACACCCCTCGTATTTCTATAGAATTCTATAGAGAAGTTCTAGAGAAGTAAAGTCGTGGAACGAAAGAAATAAGCGTTTATAGAATTCTCGTGAAGTTTCTAAAAAGAGATATCAATAGACTTTCTCTAAAGAGGCTACTTTATAGAGAAAACAGACCATAATTCTATAGCATTCTGTAGACCATATTCTGTAGAAATTTTTCGTAAGGGAAACAAACATTATAATTCTCTATATTTTAAAAATTTTATATTTTTGAACTTCATCGTGGGGCTTCGAATATGTTTTGTAAGAAATGATATTTTTCCTCAAATCTTTTCTTTCGAAAAAGCATGCCTTTTCGTGCCACATGCACAAATGCTAATTTTCCCCACCACACAGCTGTATATGACGAAGAATAGAGACATCGAAATAATAACATCTGTTATAGTCATATGCTATTCTGGAAGAAACGAAACGAATATAAAATGAGTACGACTTTCTATTGTCAAAAACGGCATAAGTGCGAGACAGCTGAAGCTCTTTTTGTCAAGCGAGAATATACTTTGTCTGAATGTCTGTATTGTGTCTGCGAGTTTTGGTGCTAGAACATGAGAGCACTTACCAATTCAACAGCTTTAGCTACATTACACGTAAGCCGTATTTAATGGTGGCACGTCATTTGGAAGTTTTTATGCACATGAATTAAAAGACGTTATTCCTTATCGACGTTATTCCTTTGAATTTGTGAACCACGAGCAAATACAGAGGGTGGTTTGATTTTTTTTTGTATATTTGGACAATATCGAATAGTAAGACTCATGCAATTTGTTTTTGCAATTTTACGCTTTTGTATTAAATTAATATGGTTTCTGACTTCTTGTATTAGTAAGACTAAATATGCTTTCAAATTTAGCTTTGTACTTAATAAAAGTACTTTATAAATTAATTTTATTACTTTATAAAGTAATTAAAGAAATAATAAATAACAATCAATATAATTTAAGAATACAAATTCATTCAAAACCAATGAAAATAAACTATCCAACCAACTCCAGCCCTAATCAACAAGGGACATGAAGAGCTTTTGCTTTAGACAGCCAAGCTCTTCTGCCCAGGTAGTAGTAGTTCTGCTTAAGTAGAATGGAGAGTAGACTACATCACCCTCTCCATACTTGCACACTACGCCAACGTGACGACTTTTCAAACCACGACAGATTTAACCCCACGAACACGACGGTCATTGGTTGGATCCAGTTTCGACCTCGCAACCCCTTGGTTGCTATTCTTCCAACCGGCCCTCAAAGAGTATAAATTAAGTTAGGTAGGTTGAATCAACGTCGCACTGGAACAATACACCGGATTATCATCGACGGTCCGGGATCAATCCCAAAAGGAAGTATCAAAGAACACCACTTCATTTCGAACCACAATCATATGATGAATTCGACACTTGAGCTAGGAGACTAGGTTATGCTTCACCGCGTACACACCTGATCAAAACAAAAACCTTTAAACTTCCGCTTTCCTGTATTTATAGCTGATTAATTATACCCAAACATCTCGATCTAATGATTCTTTGAACAGCGTTCAGAAACGAGATCACGATTCTCGCTTCAATCTCTCATTGAAACTCTTTTGACAGTGGAGTGAGTGCTAAAGCAGAAAACGTGACTGTCGAGTGATTCGCCGAACAGCTGCCGACTTGGTTGTTGCTGTTTTCCTCTGACTTGTTTCCGTCTGGTCGAATCAGGAAATAAACAACTTCAGGACTCGGATGAAGTCGTGAATCGATATTGTCGATTCAGGCCACTGAAAGGAGTCAAGGCGTGTTAAGAACTGTACCGATGCAGCGATTTGGGGAAAGTATTTTGGGTGACCAAGTATGAGTACGCGATTACTTCAGGGGACTGGAAAAATTGCGAGTTCGAAATTCGATACGACACATTATCGTAGTGTATGTGGAAACTGGTGACCGGTAATATGTCGTGGCCTCAAATGTCTTCATGTTTGCGTAGTGTGGAGAGTGGGGTGCCAACTCAGAAGTGGACCACGTCATCTGATTCCAAATGACGAGGTGTTGTCCTCGGATCTTTCCCTTTCCCAACTCTATACAACCAAAGGTTGTCGGGTACATGAGAGCTGGTGAACATTAAATACGTTGTGGCCTCAAATGTCCTCACGCTGGCGTGGGGTTTCAGCTCAGGTGTTGACCTCGTCATCTGGCTCCAGATGACGAGGTGTCCTCGCATCGTTTCCTTAGGGATTGATCCCGGACTGTCACCAATAGCCCCTTATGTTGCTCCAGTGCGACGCTAATTCAACTACCCACCTAACAAACAATCTATGGTGGTGGTAATGGTGATTAATAACGTCGCACTGGAGCAACACAACTGGCTATTAGCGATGGTCCAGGATCAAACCAAAATGGAAAGATCCGAAGACAACTCGTCACTTTGAACCAATTTCAGATGACGAGGTCACACCTGAGCTGTCACTCCACTCTCCAAACTTCCGCACCACGCCAACGCGAGGACACTTGAGGTCACAACAGATTTAACACTTCTTGTGGTTGTCTCGACAACATATCTTGTTCATCGGGGGAAAAAATCTTGAACTCGTCATCATCAAAATTCGGAAATGTCTTGATGACAAGACATATCGCCATCAAAATTGATCAGGTCATGATGGACGAAATAACTCGCAGAAACCACTTGGAGGGTTTAACGTGCACCAGCTCCCGCGTACACGACTGTCTTCGGTCGGACCGATTTTCGAACTCCATCCTTCCGGTTGTTAAATCCGCTACTCTTCCAACAGAGTTGCCGCAAAGAAATACGAAGGCAATACCGAAAACGGAATTCCAACAGCAAAAACAGAATTAACTACATTCAAGAAAAGACACGACTTATGAAATCCATCACATTTGCGAAACTGTTGTCAGGTGTCAAATGAGATAAAATATCACAGCACGACGTGAACAAGTTGTCTTATAAATCAAACACTGATGTCCATTCCCAGTCGGTTTTCTTTCAGGAGGCTTAATAAACATTCACAATCTCCTCCAGTCTTTTCTTTTAAAGAAAATTCCAGATCATTCTTTGGTTTGTAGTGCGTCGGTAGCTTAAACGACACGTGCATGGATTGCATTTTTGCTGGTTTCGTGTGGAAATTTGGAGAGAGGTGCTATCTCAGGTGTGACCTCGTTATCTGAACGTGGTTCAAAATGGCGAGGTGTTGTCCTCGGATTTTACCCTTCGAGTTTGATCCCGGACCGTTGCCAATAGCCAGTTGTGTTGCTCCAGTGCAACGTTAATTCAAATACCTATCTACCATTTTTGCTGGGAGGTAGATAGGCAGTTAATTAGAGTCGCACTGGAGCAACACAACGGGCTTTTGGGGATTGTCCGCGATCCATCCCGAAGGAAAGATCCGAGGACAACACCACGTAATTTTGAATCACTGTCAGATGACGAAGTCAACACCCGAACACCCACTCTCCAAACTTCCACACCACACCAAAGTGAGAACATTTGATTCCACGACAGGTTCAACGTGTACCAGCTCCCGTTTACACGACGGTATTTGGTCGGATCTCGAACTCGCAATCCTCCGGTCGCAAATCCATTTGTAGTCAATTTCTTTTCGGGATTAATAAGCATTCACAATCTCCTTTAGACTTTTCTTTGAAAGAACTCCCACATCTTTCTTGGGGTTTGTAGTGCGTCGGTAGCTTAAACGACACATGTATAGAGTTCCGTTTTTGTTGGGAGAGCACTTACTCTATTCGAATGTCACGGTTGGAATGCTTTTTTATCCGCATCGAATCGATCAATGCGATTAGTCGAATCAGCTGTCGGAAAATACATTATACGCTCTGCAGCCTCGGAGAATAAACGACTTTTTGTACAGGAAGGATTTTGTGTGTTAGAGTTCATATATGACAGGGATTTACAGACTTGTTAAGATGAAGGGCCACATAGATTCACATATATGGGAGAACCGACCAAAAAAGATGAAATTTATCTATAATATATTATTTATTTGATTGATATTTATTAGTTTAGTATTATTTATCACATTGATTTACTATGACTTATGGGAGGGTCGCCAAACAAAAATAAAAGTTATCTATCATATATTATTTATTTCAATGGTATTTGATATTTATATTTTATATTGTTACAAAAAAGAAAAATAACAAAAGTAAAAAAAGAATTTGATTTCAATGCACGATCTTGCATTGATTTAACAGTTGTTTTAACAATTGGTTCGATTTTTGTAGTAGCCATTTGATTCCAAATTTTCATTAGTCGTTTTCGGTTTGCATGGCATGTAGGTATTTGAATGAGCTGGCATCCCACTCTCCCCCATCACCATGACGACATTGGATGCCAGGACAGATTTAACGTGCACCAACCCCCACATACACAACAGTCTTTGGCTGTACGAGGTTCGAACTCGCAACCCCCTGTTCCTATTCCGTTGTTCTTCTAACTCGACTACCCAGGCCGCACTGACTAACAAAGGTTGGTTAGTAGTTAATAGACGTAGCACTGGAGCAACACAACGGGCTATGACTAACATAACAAAATAGTCAACAAAAGTTCTAATACTTGATAGTTTGGGTTTTATGGCACAAGGTTCAACTCCAATGTCTGGTTTGGATAGATAAAAAGGACAGCGTATTATGAGTAATTCATCAAGCTTATATCCTTCCCGCCCCAAAAACAGCCTATTTATAAAAATAGAATCCTCGACGGCAGAAAATCGGAGGTCTTCGGGAGGCAAATAGAATTCATGGCAGTTTAGAACCGGAATCTCCACCGACTGGATTTCCTTGAAGTTCCATTTATGGGTTTCGCCCGTTTCCCTCCAAGGATTGAAAGTTTAACTGGCGCCGGTTCGTCATTTCTTTTCAGGTATTCGCTTTTTTAAAGAAAAAATGGCGTTCGTTATCTCAAATTAAAAATGGGAAATAAATTTGAAAAGGTTGCCAGATTTATAGAAATGAAAAAGCAGCCAATTTCGCTTTGAAAAACGCCAAAATGAGTTTTAAAAAATTGAAAAAGTATTGTTTGTGAGAGGTTTACAAAGTAAACATAAACTACGTTGGTAGGTAGTAGAATTAACGCGTCATACCGAAGGAATGCACACACAACAAGCTATTTCCTTACAAAAAACTTTTATTCTATTATTTTTTATTATTTAAAAACTTATATATTATTAAAAATTATTAGAGTTCCATGGAACTCTAGAGAAAAGAAATTTCGTATCTATAGAAAAAATTCTATACAGAAAACGAGCTCTGATTTTATAGAAATGTATTTCTATAACATTCTGTAAAGAAGTTCTATAGAAAAGTAGTCATGAAACAAGAAATGAGCTTGCGTAGAATTCTCTACAGAGGTTTCTATGGATTTTTTCCAGATGTTACTTTATAATGCTTATTGAAAAACGGGCCATAATTCTATAGGATTCTGAAGACCACATTCTATAGGAATTTTTATAGAATTCTATAGGAATTTTCGCAAAGGGTTGGCGGCGACGGTGCAGGATCAATCTCGAAGGGAAAAATCCGAGGACTACACAATGAAAAAATGGCGTTCGTTTTCTCAAATTGAAAATAACGAAATAAATTTGCAAGGGTTGCCAGGTCTAAAAGAATGAAAAAGCAATCAATTTCGTTTTGAAAAACGCCAAAATATCAGCCCCAAAATTCGAAAGCATTATTAGTGAGTTGTTTTCAGATCTTCCGAGAAAATACCGCTAATTCCGGTAGTTGGTAGTTGAATTAATGTCCCACTAGAACATCCTAACGGACTATTGACAACAGTCCGGAGTCAATCCATATTACGTGCACGTTAAATCTGTCGTGGCGTGGTGTGAAAGTGTTTGGAGAGTGGGGAGCCAGTTCAGGTGTTTGCCTCGTCATCTGAACGTGGTTCAAAATTTACGAGGTGTTGTCCTCGGATTTGAACCCTTCCAGATTGATTCCGGACCTTCGCCAATAGATTTTATATGCTCCAGTGCGACGTTAATTCAACTACCTACTTCATAATGAACATAATCTTTACATAGCATGACAGAATATTTCAATGAATTGTCGTTACTTGTAAGAGATAAGTAGGTAGCTAATCAACATCACATTGGAGCAACACAACGGGCTATCGGCGACGCGACGGTCCGGAATCAATCCTAAAAAGTTCAAATTCGAGGATAACACATCGTCATTTTGAATCACGGTCATATGACGTGTATTATGCGAGAGATTTGGACAGTAGAAATAAAATCTTAGCAGACCGTCTGGTTTGTTTATTTATTGTTACACAGGTAGGTAAGTAGGTAGTTAATTAACGTCGTGCTGGATCATTACGCGGGGTATTGGCGACGGTCCGAGATCCATCATGAAGGGAAAGATCTGAGGACAAAGCCTCGTCTTTTTGAACTACAGTTCAGATGACGCGGTCAACACCTGAGCTGGAACCCCACTCTCCAAACTTCCACACCACTCCCAAAGTGTATTTTACACTGAAAACCTCAATCATACGAACTTTTCATTTTCAATTTTTGGCAATAGCATACAACTAGTGATATTCTAAAAAGAACCCCCTTTTTTGTCAATTCTATCATATTTTACAGTCGGATGTTTCATACATTCTGGTTCCACTTGTCTGAGAAAACCCGTTCTTCATTACCATAAAATATTCAAAATAGAGACACATTCTGACGCGTTCACCGTTACTAGTTTCTCTCAAATGCGAACACATGGCGCAAAACCTGCCGTTTTCGGTGTTCAATCATTATTCATTTTGACAAAGAAATGAGGGTTTTGTTTTGACAGTCATTCCCATTTCAGGCCGGGATTATTCTTGACTAGAAGCTGCTATTCTGCTCGCAGAGTTGCAAGATTTGGCGCTATTGCCTCCTTTCTGACTTCTTTTTAACATTTAGGAGCTGAAATTTCGCACTTGGCGCTTTTTTCGATTCAAAGTGGACAAGCAGTGTTGCGTCATAAAATTAATAGATTAAATTTCTTGAACACGAGCGTCACTGGTATCCCAGTTAATGGATTAGCAATCAGAAAGTTTCGAGTTCGAATCCAACCAAAGACCGTCGTGTACAAAGGGGGATGGTGCATGTTAAATCTGTCGTTGTCTCAAATGTCCTCACGTTGGAGTGGTGTGGAAGTTTGGAGAGTGGGGGCCAGCTGAGGTGTGACCGTCATCTGACCGCGGTTCAAAACAACGTGTTGTAATCGGATCTTTCCCTTCTGGTTTGATTCCGGACCGTCTCCAATAGACGTTGAGTCGCTCCAGTGCGACATTAATTAAAATACCTACCTACCTCTTGAACACGAGGGGCCGTCATGGTTTAGTGGGTATGTCCACTGTGCTAGCAACCTTCGAGTTTTAGGCGGCGCAGGTTCGATTCCCTGGGTTTATTTTTCTCTTCTGTGTCAGTAAAAACTTTCATTGTGTGTTTGTCTATTACTTGATCTTATATCCGACGCAACCGGGCGAAAATGGCCCTTGTGACATAAAAACTCCAAAATAACCAACAACCGAAATCTTGAACGCGAATGTGTTTTACATGTAACAAATATCCTTTATAGATATATTTTGTTGCAATTATTATCAATGAGCAAATTGGTACGGTATGTAGGCAGTTGAATCAACGTCTCTCGGCACAACACAACGGTCTATTGGCGATGGTCCGTGATCAATCCCGAAGGTCAATACCTGAACCTCGATCAGACGACGAAAGCAACATCTGTGTGTGACCTGGCACCTCACTCTCCAAACTTCCACACCACGCCAAAGTGAGGACATTTGAGGCCACGACAGATTTACCGTGCCAACACGTACACGATCTTTGGTTGGATCGAGTTTCGAACTCACAACCCTCCGGTTGCTAATCCGCTACTCTTCCAACCGGTCTACCGCGGCAACCTATTTTTAAGAATAAAAAAGTATTATTTTATTCGAAGAGTGAAAAAAGTATTTTGCATGCATCAATAACAATTTATTTTAAGCGGTATTTTAAAAATAAACACTAACTGCCAAGTTGTATAGACGCCATTTCTCTAAACAAAAATAAGTGACGTCATTGTGACGTCAAGCGAGAAAATTTTGTTTTAATCTATATAAATAAAAATGTAATGTTCGTTTGTTCCTTTAACGCAAAATCTCCCAAAAATTTTCACCGATTGCCTTGAAATTTTGCCACAACGTTGCATTCGAAAACGAGCATGTTTTAGTGCATAAATAAACTACTATATAAATAAAAATACTTAGCTATATAACTAAAAATGTAACGCCAGGAGGAACTGTTAAAACGTTCCTAATTAAATTGATTCTGGCCGCAATCAGATCCCAAAATCACATTGCCTTAGCACTTGCGTCGTCCGGAATAGCTGCGACTTTGATACCAGGTGGAAGCACTGCTCATTCCGCTTTGAAATTGCCATTTGACATGCAATTCATTGAATCCCCCACGTGTAACATTTCCAAAGCATCCAGCATGGGAAAAGTATTGCAAAAATGCAAACTTATTGTTTGGGATGAATGCACAATGGCAATCTTTCTTTTCAATTTAACCAGATGGGCCACAGCAACGCGTGGCCCGGTACAGCTAGTCGTTTATAAAAGTCCAAAGTTCACAAGATTCATATGCTCAACTTCATTCGTAGAAAGCGAATGTTTATTTATGTGGAATTGAACAATTAGGGCGTTGCATAGGTGATAATTCAAAACATTTTTTTCTACTCTAGAATTGGAATAGCCAATTGCCCTCTTTACGGTAGAAAGCGCTGCGAGGCGTTGAATAGTATTGTGGAAAAAATGGCCTTTTCTTCCTTGTAGTAGAATAAACACATTGCTTTCTCAGTTTGCCGCGGTAGCCCAGTTGGAAGAGTAACGCATAAGCAGTGGAGGGGTGCGAGTTCAAATCCAACCAAAGACCGTCGTATACCCGGGAGCTGGTGCACGTTAAATTTATAGTGGCCTCAAATGTCCTCACGTTGGCGTGGTGTGGAAGTTTGGAGAGTGGGGTGCCAGCTCAGGTGTAGTTCTCGTCATCTGACCGTGGTTCAGAATGACGAAGTGTTGTCCTCGGATCTTTCCCTTCTGAATTGATCCTAGACTGTCTCCAATAAACCGTTGTGTTGCTGCAGTGTGACGTTAATTAACTACCTACCTTCTCAGTTCACTAGTAGCTGTGCCATGTGTTGCTTTGCGAAAATGGCCGACAATGATAACGAAAAACTGGCCATATTCACTTTAAACTAAAAGCAAAAATTCAGTTGTTACAAGTCGTTAAACGAAAATCAGGCATTTCTCCCTAGAATTTAAGAATCAGCTTGCTTATCCAAGGTAGGTAGTTTAATTAACGTCGCACTGGAACTACAAACGGGCTATTGGACGATGGTCTGGGATCAGTTATCAAGGGAAAGATCTGAGGACAACACACGTCATTTTGAACCACGGTCAAATGACGAGGTCGGCACATGAGATGGCACCCCACTCTCCAAACTTAATTTTCTTGAATGGAATCTGAAGGAACACCTGAGGTGGAACCTCACTCTCCTCACCACGCCAACGAGAGGACATTTGAGGCCACGATAGATTTACCGTACTGTCACGTACAAGACGGTCTCTGGTTGGACCTAGTTTCGAACTCGCAACCCTCCGGTGTATAATCTGTTACTCCTCCAACTGGGCTATCACAGCCCTGTAAAAAGTGGAATCGCTTTTTATCGATTACATGGCTTTACATAAACCGCAATTTCTACGAAAATGCAATAAATTCTATTGATGTTCTATTATGATAGACAATAATGGAAAACTGTTTCACCAGCTTTCTTAAAAGCACACAAAAAGATAGGCTCGTGTTTGAGCCGAATTCGCTGTTGGATTAGCTCACGTGTATGAAAATGCTTACGCCGACATATTTGATATCGACACGTGAAATATAAGCTCTGTCTTTGAAATGTTTAAATTAAATCTAGAATCAATGTTATTAAAGGATGGTTTTATATGATTGTGGTGAAATTTGTTTTTAATTTTTTGTTCGTGATGTGATGTCATGCTTGAATACCACGTAAAATATGTTACTGTCATAACCCTTACGAAACATTTTTATAGAATTCTATGAAAGTTTCTAAATAATATGGTCTGTAGGATCGTATAGAATTATGGCCCGTTTTTCCTTAGGCTATATAAAGTAACTTCTATAGAATGTGGGTTATAACCTCTAAAGGAATTCTATTCTCAATTCTTTTGTATCACTCTACTTTACTATAGAAATACATTTCTACATATCGAGCTGATTCTATAGAAATAAATTCCTATAGAATCAGCTCGTTTTCTCTATAGTATTCTATAAAAATTTCAATAGAATGTGGTCTATGGAATTATGGCCCGTTTTTCTATACGCTCTATAAAGTTACTTCTGTGGAAAGTCTAGAAATCTCTATAGAATTTTATAGCTCATTTCTTTGTTTCGAGACTACTTTTCTGAGTTCTATAGAAATGCATTTCTATAAAATCAGAGCTCGTTTTCACTGTAGAAAACTCTATATCTTCAATAGAACTTCTTTCTATAGAAACGAAATTTCGTTTCTCTAGAATTCTATAAAAATTTCTATAGAATGTAGTTTATAGAATCCCATAAAATTATGGCCCGTTTTTCTATAAGCTCTATAAAATAACCTCTAAAGAATGTCCTATGAAATTCTCTATAGAAAATTTCTGTAGAAACCTCTTTAGAATTCCATAGAGAAGCTCGTTTTTGTTTAACTTTACTTTCTATAGAAATACATTTCTATAAAATCAGCTCATTTTCTCTATAGAATGTGGTCTATAGAATCCTACAGAATTATGGCCCGTTTTTCTATGAGCTGTATAAAGTAACCTCTATAGAATATGTCTAGAAACCTCTTTAGAATTCCATAGAAGCTCATTTCTCTTGTTTCACGACTTTTTTATATGCAGCTTCTCCATAGATTCTATAGATATGCATTTCTATAGAATCAGATCTCGTTTTCCCTATAGAAATTTTCTCTATAGAGAAATACTAATGACGAGATACTTCGTTGAGATAACCACCAGAGTTGAAGTCTTCCTCACCTAGTCATTTCGAACAGCGGTCAGATGACGAGATCAACACCTTAGCTTGCACATCATTCTATGCACTTCCACACCACGCCAACGTGAGGATATTTGAGGCTAAGACAGATTTAATGTGCACTAGTCCCCACGTATACTACGGTCTTTGGTCGGATTGAATCTCGAACTCGCAACCTTCCGGCTTCTAATACGCAACTCTTCCATTCTAGAGTTTGGTATACTTTTAAACAGCCAACTTGTGTTTTGAGTAATGGAACAATACAAACACCAACGGCCTTACCAAAAGTACAATAGTTTCAACCCATCAATTCAAGGAAAAGTCATTGTTAAGATATTTGGAAATTTAATTCGATTTCAGAAAAAATCTTCGAGTTGACTTAAAATATGCTTTTGTATTTTCTGCTTTTTACAAGAAATAAATCTAATTTTAAGTTATATTTCAAAGAATAGAGTAAAGAAAGAATGAATATTATTTCATAATACAAATCAAAGTTAATTATATATAAAAATAAAGACTGCATTTTTTAATCATTCACGGAATTACTAACTGAAATTATTTTTTTGAATTCCTCTATGACCAGGAAAACTTATTCGCAACATACCAAAAACCTTGTTATATCAGTTAAAGGTTTAACATTGTTCAGTGGATAAAAATAAGCTATCCTGTTTTTGCTATGCTTTACTGGTTTCACTCTGACACCATTATATTACCACTGCTTAGAATAAATAAACTTACAAATATTCGCAGGTAGAGGAGAACGAGTTGTGTCTTCAAAAGATTTTAGTTGGCGTGGTGTGGAAGTTTGGAGAGTGGGGTGCCAGCTCACAGGTGTTGCCTCGTCATCTGACCGTGGTTCAAAATTACGTGGTGTTGTCCTCGGATCTTTCCTTCTGGGATTGATCCCGGACCGTCACCAATAGCCCGTTGTGTTGCTCCAGTGTGACGTTAATTGAAAATACCAATACCAATCAAAAGATTTTATCAATTCAAAAATACTACAAATTTATTTGCCTTTCTATAAGAACTTTCAAAGTACCATGCTTTTGTAACAACAAAAAACATAAGAATGACAAGAATTATAATACGCTAAATTCCTAAAAAAGCTGAAATTTCAAATGCAAACGATCAGAACCAAAACTAGACAAACGAAACTGCAAACGATTACGAATGTAACGGAATAAGTTCTGAAAGGAAAGGTTTTAACCAATTCAAAAAGTACTACAATCTTTCCAAACAAATTTATCGTCATCTGACCGTGGTGCAAAATGACGAGCTCAGGTGTTGACCTCGTCATCTGACCGTGGGTCAAAATTACGAGGTGTTGTCCTCAGATCCTTACCATCGGGATGGATCGCGGACCTTCGCCAATAGCCCATTATATTGCTCCAGTGCGGCGTTAATTGTCTACCTACCTACCTCAAAATGACGAGGTGTTGTCCTCGAAACTTTTCCTTCGTTATTGATCTCGGACCACCGCCAATAGCCAGTTGTGTTGCTCCAGTGCGACGATTCAAAATACCTACCTACAAACAAATGTTTTTGCCTTCCTTTCCATCAGAACATTCAAAGTTCCAGGCTAGGGGGTATTTCAATTAACATCACACTGGAGCATCACAACGGGCTATTGGTGACGGTCCGGGATCAATCCCAAAGGGAAAGATCCGAGGACAACACCACGTAATTTTGAACCACTCCAGCCTAGGGGAACAACAGAAAAACGTAAGAATGTCAACCAGAATTCTGATACGTTAAATTCCAAAAAAGTCGCCAATAGCCCGTTGTATTGCTCCAGTGTGACGTTAATTAGAATACATACTTACCCATCAAAAAAAAATCTTTCTCTTGGGGATTGATCCCGGACCGTCGCCAATAGCTCGTTGTGTTGCTCCAGTGCGACGTTAATTACTACCCAAAAAAGTCGAAATTAAAAATACAAACGATCAGAACAAAAACTAGGATTGGTACGTACGTATTTAATTAACATCGCACTGGAGTAACATAATGGGATATTGACGAGGGTCCAGGACCCAACTCGAAGGGAAAGGTCCGAGGACAACACCTCGAAATTTTGAATCACGGTCAGGTGAAGAGGTCACACCTGAGCTCAAAAACTAGAAGAACGCAAACTGCAAAAGAAAACAAAGAAACAACATAGAAACTTTTCTAAATTTCTGGAACAAAGAAAATCAGCACAGTACTGCTGTAGCATAAACTTCAAATGTACGTACGAAAATAACATAACAAGTTCTGAAAGCAAACAAGCTTGCATAACAAAAAATTCCAAAGAAAATTTATTCAGATTGTTGGCAATAAAAAAATTAAAAAAAAAAAAACACGTGCGGTTGCGTAGCAACGGGAAAAAGGTTTGTCTATCTCAACAGCCACACTATCCACAGAAGTTGGGCATTTAGATAATCTCTGCACACTTACACGCTTTGGTTACCTTATGTTATTTAATCTTTCCATGGATCGACTTTCACTTTCCTTTTCCCAGGCACCGCAAGGAACCCAGTGGAACATTTTGCGCGAGATGACATCAGACTTGACCCCGTTTCGAGTTCGCTTTAATCCATCAGAAAAGTGGCATTTTCCTCGTCAGTCAGGGGCAAACTGGCCACCAGGCAAATGCCCGCAGAAATGCAGCGAAATGAAAATAGGCCACCGATTGCATCCAGAAATTGGATTGGATCTCATAGTGGCGAAGCTGGATTGTTTGGGTAGGTACCCTTGCGAAAAAATTTTATATTTCCGTAGAATTCTATGGGGATTTCTGAAGAGAAAAATGAAATTTTGTTTCTATAGGGGGGTGGGTATTTCAATTAACGTCACACTGGAGCAACACAACGGGCTATTGGTGACGGTCCGGGATCAATCCCAAAGGGAAAGATCCGAGGACACCACGTAATTTTGAACCACGGTCAGATGACGAGGCAACACATGAGCTGGTACCCCACTCTCCAAACTTCCACACCACGCCAACATGAGGGCATGTCAGGCCACTACAGATTTAACGTGCCCCCTTTGTACACGACGGTCTTTGGTTGGATTCGAACTCGCAACCCTCCGGTCGTTAATCCGTTACTCTTCGAACCGGGCTGGTAGCCCGGTTCTATAGAAAAAAACAAGCTATGATTCTATAGAAATGTATTTCTATAGAGTTCTATGGAAAAGTTAAGTCGCGTGAAACAAAAGAAATGATATTCTATAGAGGTTTCTACAGACTAGATTTCTAGAGGTTACTTTATAGAGCTGATAGAAAAAAAACGGGCCATAATTCTATAGGATTCTATATAATTTTTTTTTTTTGGGGGGGGGCACGTCGTGTACAAAGGGGGCTGGTGCACGTTAAATCTGTCGTGCCCTCCAATGTCCTCCCGTTGGCGTGAAAGTTCGGAGAATGGGGTGCCTGCTCAGGTGCTGCCCTCGTCATCTGAACGTGGTTCAGAATTACGAGGTGTTGTCCTCGGATCTTTTGTTTCGGGTTTGATCCCGACCGAATCAATGGCCCGCTGTGTTGCTTCAGTGCGACGTTAATTGAATACTTACCTATAGAAATTTTTAAAGAATTCCATAGAACCAACTACCGTGATAGTTGACAATTACATAAGCAGAAGAAACCATAAAGGACATTTTTATACGGAAGGACATGCATTTTGTCTTCAAAGCAGGACTTTGTTCACCTTTCGAATACCAGTAACCCTATTTTTTCAAAAAACAGAATAGATTTCGATTAAGTTATATCTTATCAAACTCCATTTCCAACGACGTTCAGGAGAGAAAAAACCGCAACGAACATTCAGAAACAATCCCAAGTCGGTCTCAGTGGCACATAGTAACTGGTTCGTTGCTCTTTGCCTTGGGGCAAATGTATTCACCCAAACCGGCTCGACCTAATGTCAATAAAAATGTTTCTTTTGCCTCGTCGGTGGGCGAAAGCTTCATTTTTGACATACCACTCTGTTGACAGATTCATTCTTCTTTTTCAGTTAAGAAAACTCTTTAAAGTCTTTTATTTCTTGTTTCTAGCTGTTTGATACTAGTCTGCAAGAACACGAGTGGTGTTGAAGTTTGGAGAGTGGGGTGTCAACTCGGCTGTCGACCTCGCAATCAGGTTTAAAAAGATATATCCCGGACCGTCGCCCATTGTGTTGCTCCAATGCAATTTAATTCAAGTACCCCCATTCAAACTTTCAATTCTCATTCCAACAAAATAAAAAATGCGATGAAATATTTTACGTTCAAGGAAATCCTCCCAATTATGGTATGGTATTTTTAATTAACGTCGCACTCGAGCAACGCAACGGGCTATTGATTCGGTCGGGATCAAACCCGAAACAAAAGAACCGAGGACAACACCTCGTAATTTTGAACCACGGTCACATGACGAGGCAACACCTGAGCTGGCATCCCTCTCATCGAACTTCCACACGACAACGCGAGTACATTCGAGGCCACCACAGATTTAACCGCACCAGCGTCCTTTGTACACGACGGTCTTTGGTTGGATTCGTACTCGCAATCCTCCGGTTGCTAATCCGTTACTCTTCCAACCGGGCTACCCCGGCGTCCTCCCAATTAAAAATTGCATACGTATTTATTGATTGTTCAATTTTATTTGGATTCGATATGAACCACCACACATGCATAGACCTCAGGTGCTGGACTGAATAGTAGTTTTACATAACTTTTAAATAAAAAAAAGCGTGATTGAATATATAAGGTGTTTTAAAGTAAGGGTGACATTTTGTGTGTTGGGGGGAATAATTTTTAAACAAGTCATTTTTTTACGTCCTTAAAATCGGAACAGTAGTGTGGGGGCATGCATGAATAGTCTGGCGTTACAAGTTTTGTCTTATTTCAAAACTAGTAGAAACACCCAGAAGATAAATAGAGCGTCGTATAGACAAAGAATATCCCTACCTGACATGACCTTCGGACCGAGTGCGCAGACCCAGTGAGCTCTGGGATGGGGTTTGATCTGTATCGAAATTCTACGTTGCTGGGCGAACTTCGGGCCAGTGTCACTTTGGGTTGCATGGAGTGAGGACTGCGCAAGAGGTGTCATTCGAAAGCTACCAAACAATCCCATGCCTGTAATTAATACAATTATCCTTCAATATTAATATCAAACTGCACTTTAATCGTTCAGACTGTAAATGAATTGTCGAATCTTAACACTAAACAATCGTTCAAACTTCCTATATCTGTTTCATTCATTCCACAATCCAACACCAGACCCAAGGACGTCAAAACTACGGTTTGTATCCTCGACACAACCTACCAATTTTTAACCTCTATATTGGGGTAGGTAGGTAGTTAATTAAAGTCGCACTGGAGCAACACCACGGGCTATTGGCGACGGTCCGGGATCAACTCCCGAAGGGAAAGATCAAGGACACCACTTAATTTTGAATAGCGTCACATGACGAGGCAACACCTGAGCTGGCATCCCTCTCATCAAACTTCCACACAACGCCAACGAGAGGACATTTGAGGTCACGGCAGATTTAACTGCACCAGCCCCTCTTTGTACGACGGTCTTTGGCTGGATTCGAACTTGCGACTCTCCGTTTGCTAGTCCAACCGGGCTACCGCGGCCCCCTCTGTATTGAGACACATTCATATAATTTAAGAAAATGTCAAAACTAAAATCAGTTATAAGTTTCCAAACCAAGCAATCCACTAATCTGGTATTCTTAAGAAGCAACGGCATTTCGGTAAACTATCTAAAACATTTTCTTTTTTTATTCAACAAGAGATACTTTGATTAGCTCGTCTATCAAAAATTGAAAAGGCAATGTGGTCGCTTTAGTGTAAAATCGAACTTCTAAAAAAATGTGCTCTTTTGTAAGCAATTAGTAATGGTTAATAAATAGCCCATTTGCACAGGAATAAGTGAATATCTTTCCAGAAATCTCCTTTTCAAATACACATTATACAAACTTTGTCTAAAAATTTATTATCCGAACCTTCACGCACGTTTCTCAAGTGAACAAGGGAGAATAATACATCCACAGTACAGTAGGGCACTGGATTACTTTTACAATTGCGTATTTAAACTCAAATGCCGTGAAACTTCTGGAGAGGTTTAAATGCAATCAATGGGTCATGAAATCGGTTTCCCCTCTTATGAATTCAATAAGGAAATCGCTGCTCATTGCATGGCCAGAAAAAAAAATTGTGTACGTATCCAACTTATTCCAGATTCAACTTTGTAGAAATTTTTTTTATAGGCTTTTTAACAAGTTTTCAACGTTTCTTCTTCAACAAAAGTTCAACGCGTTGAAAAACTTTCATGTTCAACAATATTTCCAGTGTTGGGTCTTCAACTGTTTTCCAATGCTGAACATCCAATTCAACCAAAATTTGAAAATCCATTCTGATTGCTACTTGGGTACACAAAACATTTTATGGATATCCTTAAGTGTTGTGTCCAACTTTACGAAATTGAGCACAGAAAGCAATAATTAAGGTAGGTAGGTAGGTATTTTAATTAACGTTGGCACTAGAGCAACACAACGTACTATTGACGAAGGTTCAGGATCAATCCCAGAGGGAAAGATACACAATGACAACACCACGTAATTTTGAATCACGGTCAGATGACGAGGCCACACCTGAGCTGGCACCCCACTCTCCAAACTTTCCCACCACGCCAACGTAAGGACATTTGAGGCCACGACAGATTTAACGTGCACCAGCCCCCTTTGTATACGACTGTCTTTAGCTGGATTCTTACTCGCAACTCTCCGGTTGCAAGTCCAACCGGGCTACCGAGGCCCGCAATTAAGGTTAAAATTTAAACTTAAAAATGTTATTCTTTTTAAAAACATTTTTCAACTTCACAGCCTAAATTTTTCAATTTTAAAAATAAATTCTAATTCTCCGGGCCCTCATGAAATGTAAATATTTTTCCTCAACATAATTTTGCATCAAGAAAATTTAACTGCTAGGAGCCTTTATTTAACGGAAAGCCGAGGGGAAGATATTAAATACGAACGCAGAAACTAATTTTTTCAAAGCACCAGGTGGTAAATACCTACCACAGCTAAAGCACTTCTGAAGTAATAACATACATTTTTAAAACAATAGCAAAAAGTCTCCTCCAACACTACTAAGTTGCTCAAATGCAAAATGAAGCGGCTATAGCACAAAATTTGAAATTTCCTTGGCGAAAATTTCAAAATTAAAACCAAGTACTTTCTGAATAAGATTTCCATGACTATCTAGCAACCACAGTAGACAATTTTACTGCGAGCCAAACACGTTGTTCCTTGGCGTGGTCGCAAAAGGCGTTGCCACAAAAAAATACTTATACTGCAGCTGAACCGTATTTTTCAATATGTGAGATGTTTGGCTCTCAAAGATTAGATTTCATCAAATCACCTTAAATTTGGTGCTGCCATCTTGTGGCCACAAATTAATAAAATATTTTCTATTAACCATTTAAAGAACTAATCTAGAGCAGAGGTTTCCAACCTTTTGGACTCGGAATCAATTTCTATAGAGGAGCCCCTTAGGCCTACCCTATGTTACTGGTGTTTAGGAATAGTGTTACAGGGGAAGGAAGAGGGGATACATAGTAGAGATTTAAACAATTGAGCAACGTCAGTGCAATGAAATTATATTTTAAAATTTACCATATCTCAATAACCACCAATACACATGATAGTGTCTAAACTTGGCTATACATAAAAGTTTTTCCAAAGTTCAATAAATCAAACAATTTGCATTACAACAGATATTATATTATTAGTGAGAGCAACAATAAGGTCCATACAATAAACCCAGTTCCTCCAATTGAATCATTACATCCAATCAATTCAGATAAATATTCGTTCTTTACTTGTTATTCGAAATTTTTATTCATTAAATTTTTCTGAAGCGGCTGCGGAGCACCGGGAAGACACGCAAAGCCCGGTTGCACAGGTTGGGAACCATTGATCTAGAGCAGTGGTTCTTAACCTGCGTGTGAGAGAAGTTTTGATGGAAGACAGCGGTTTAATAAAAGACGATCTCGTTGAAATACGAGCCAATGCACGTATTCAAATGGAATTTAAAAAACTGGATTTGGAACAATTCTGGTGTACAGTTAGAACCTTATCCACAGCTGGCAAAAGCAGCATTGCAGACACTTTTACCATTTGCCACCACCTATCAGTGTGAAATGGGATTTTCATCCCTTTTGCACATAAAAACAAAAGCCAGAAATCGCTTCAATGCAAGTGATGACTTACGCGTGGCTCTTTCAAAAAAGGAGTCTCGCTTCAAAAGTATTATGAATAAACAGTCATTAAAAACTGAGACATTGTTTTGTATTTATATGTAAATGTGTTTATTTTTCAATAAATAAATTATCTTGCAATAGAAGTAATTTCCTAAATAAAGAAATAGAAACACATTTTTCAAGGGGGTGCGAGAACTTATTTTTAGATTCAAGGGGGTGCTGATCACTAAAAGGGTTAAGAACCACTGATCTAGAGCATTCCTCATTCTCAAAAAAATCAAATGACAAAATACTATATACCTACAAGACGGTATGAATATGAAAAGAAAAAGATTAAAATATCTTATTTCAAATCACGAGTGGGCCGCGGTGGCCCGGTTGGAAGAGTAACGGACTAGCAACCGAAGGGTTGCGAGTTCGAATCCAGCCAAACACCGTCGTGTACAAAGGGGGCTGGTGCACGTTAAATCTGTCGTGGCCTCAAATGTCCTCACGTTGGCGTGGTGTGGAAGTTTGGAGAGTGGGGTGCCAGCTCAGGTGTTGCCTCGTCATCTGACCGTGGTTCAAAATTACGTGGTGTTGTCCTCGGATCTTTCCCTTTGGGATTGATCCCGGACCGTCACCAATAGCCCGTTGTGTTGCTCTAGTGTGACGTTAATTGAAATAAAAAAAAAAATAAAAAACAAATCACGAGTATTCAACAAAAAGGTGCAAATTCGACCTTGTATTATAAATTATATTTTACTGCACAAAATCAAAAACTATTAATAAAAAGTAAAATTAAATTTCAATCATAAAAGTGAAAAAAAATGTGAAAGTTGTCCCCCTTTGGTTCTTATAAATATAAACAACTTCACGATTACAAAACACCAATCATTCACTTTAAAATATTCTTTATATCTCCATGTAAAAATAGGCCGCGGTAGCCCGGTGGGAAGAGTAACGGAGTTGGAATCCAACCAAAGACCATCATGTACAAAGGGGCTGGTGCACGTTAAATCTGTCGTGGTCTCAAATGTCCTAACGTTGGCGTGGAAGTTTGGAGTGCCAGCTGAGGTGTTATCTCGTCATCTGACCGCGGTGTTGTCCTCGGATCTTTCTCTTCAGGTTTGATCCCAGATCGTTGCCAATAGCCCGTTGTGTTGCTCCAGTGCGGTCCGGGATCAATCCCTTTGGATATCAGGACACCACGTAATTTTGAAACCACGGTCAGATGACGAGGAAATTATTAATGAAATAAATATTAGCAATATTACAAATAAACCCTCGACTATATTTTCCCCTTTTAAAGCCACTCTAGCATGATCCAGTACGGATCATAACCGTAACCGAGTTTCGACAAGATATATTATTTTTATTTTGATATATTACGGTTGGTTGGGTTTTATGGCGCAAGGGCCATGTCGCGAAACGCAAGACAATTTAAAGCAATGGACGCACATGCGTGTAAAAGTAAATTTTACTGACGCAGAAAAGAGATACACCCAGGGTGGAATTAAACCTGCGCCGCCTATAACTGGCATGTTGTTAGCGCAGGGACTCTAAGACCACGATATAGTGGGTGTTCCTTTCAAGACTAAAAGTATAATTTTCTTTACTTACCACGATTTATTTCCAAAATGTCTTACGTACATAGTCTAGGAAAATATTTTTTGCAAGTCTAGTACGCTTCTCGTCATTTGTTTTAATGTCACAAATTTTTCTTTTATTATAGTCCCAAGCTGAACACCCTGTATTTAAGTACAGTGGACTCCCTCTTAACCGGCCACTTCGGGACAGGACCAGAGCGGATAACGATTTGGCGGGTTAAACCGTCGTTCCCTTAATAGCATTAAAATACACTCCCGAAATCGTTTCTATTAGAATAAAACTAAGTATATATAGCCTACTTTATTCTAATGATATATATACTTAAGAAAACTTACCCTGGAAGAACTTCCTTTGATGGGAAAAACTAAACACATGTTACTGTAGGCTACTGTATTTACAGTACATAATTGGTCAGTGGCGGCCGGTTAAGAGGGAGTCCACTGTTTTATTTAAAAATGCTGCCATTTTGTGTAAAAATAAAATTAAAAAAAGTTTATTAGAAAAGAAAATGGAAATTCTCGGGATTTTCATATTTGTTAAAAGTATGAAAGTACATCAATATTATCAATTGTATTTCCATTGTTTCCTCGACGCAGTTGGGGTTGAGGTAGCCCGATTGTAGAGTAGCGGATTGGTAAAAAAAAACCCGTCGTGTACGTGCGTTAAATCTGTCGTGGCCTCAAATGTCCTCCCTTTGGCGTAGTGTGGCACTGACCGTGGTTCGAAATTACGAGGTGTTGTCCTCGGCTGATTCCCTTCGGGATCGATCCCGGAGTTTCGCCAATTATGCCCGTTGTGCTGCTCCAGAGCAAAGATAATTCAATTACATACCCAAAACGGTCTGGCTTCGCCACTGTGAAATCCAATACAATTTCTTGGTGTTGAAGTTTGGAGAGTGGGGTGCCAGCTCAGGCATTACCGTGGTAGAGCATTTCGCTTGCAAATACATTTGAATAATTATGGTAGATAGGTAGTTGCATCAACGTCGCAGTGGAGCAACACAACGGACTATTGGCGACACTCCGGGATCAACTTGAGGATATTTAACGTGCGCCAGCCCTTTGTACACGACGGTCTTTGGTTGGATTCGAACCGGGCTACCGAGGCCCCAATGTCGATAGATCCAAGGACACCTCGTCATTTTGAACCACGGTCAAATGACGAGACCACATGAGCCGACACACCACTTCAACGTGAGGACATTTGAGGCCACGACAGATTTAACGTGCCCCCAACGGTCTTTGGCTGGACCTAGTTTCGGACTCGCTACTCTTCCAACCGGGCTACCGCGGCCCCTCTCGAAAACAGAGCTTCTGTATTCATTCAAAATAGTTTATTAGAAGAGAAAGTGGGAACACTCGGGACATTTACATCATATATTGATACAAAAGGGATGCAAGTTCAACATTGTCTCCAACGAACACATCACCAGTTTCTCAAAACAGTCGGCCAAACAGCTAACGAATGGCCTTCTTATGAATGTTAGCAGCATGTCTCTGCATGCTGCTCTTAGTCGTGAAGCCCCTTTGACACACAGGGCAATTGAAGGGTCGTTCGCCCGTGTGTATGACTTGGTGTTCAAGGAAATGTCCTTTGGTGTTGGTGTGGTAGTTGCAGTAGTCACAGAAGTAGCGGAATGGCACGTCCGTTGTGCTCTTTCTGTACGTCCAACTGCACAGAAGGTCGAGCGAAGCTGCAATGAAAAGTGCTCGGTATCAGTTGGTGTTTCAAGCACATTGAAATTTAACATTTTCTGACTATCACAGAACTGCTCCGGCCACTAAGTATGAACCACAGAATTAAATATTGGGTTGATGCAAAAGTTCGTTCCGTTTCCTTGACACAAATTTTATTTAGTAAAAATTACATTGAATCAATATAGTATGTGCCGTTCTGTTCGATGATCTTTCTCTATCTCTACGGTAGCTGCATGATCCAGAGCTCATAGAAGTTCTGAGTTTTCTGGCTAAAGGTCTGATCCAAGTGACGAAACTTTGTGAACCATTTACGGCACGTGGAATCGTTAACGGCACCCTTACCATACATATCTTTTTTTTACGACAGCGAAGCATTCTTGCCTTTTCGGAAATAAAAAGCATATGTCGCAAATGCTCCTTATTTTCTGCCATTTCTAATGCTTAACAGAATTTAAAAAACACAACCCAATAACACAATTTCTCCCCAAGTACTCGCTGAAATTCCTTCTTCCAAACATCAAAACTTTACATGTGTGAAGGAGATAACAGTTCGGTTTTGCGATGCAATGCCTTCTAGCGCCCAAAACGGGACGAACTTTTGGATCAACCCAATACAGATTGACAACTGCTATTGAGGAGCTTCAAAAAGCGTGAACATGTCGGGGGCTGGTGCACGTTAAACCTGTCGTGGCCTCACGTTGGTGTGGAGAGTAAGGTACATTACACATTAATTAAAACATTTTTAACATTCTTTTTTAAAATTCGTTTATTTTTAAACATGCAGTGCACTTAAAATGGTTCTACACATTTGTTTCTTTTTGAAACATTTTTAACGTCCTTTAAAAATAACACATTTTAACATTCTTTTTGGCATTTTTAACATTCTTTTTAAAAACATTTTTTTAACCTTTTTGAAAAAAATTTTAAGATTCTTTTTTTAAACATTTTTAAAATTCGTTTCTTTTTAAACATTTTAAAAATTCGTTTCTGTTAAACGTCTTTTAAAATAGCAATACACATTCTTGCTTTTTAAACATTTTGAATTGGGCATCTTTTCACGTTTTCATCCAATTAACTACCACTTAAGACAGAGACTTTCAACAAAAGAATGAAGAAAAAGAATGTCAATTTCAGCAGCTTCGAAAACGATTCATTTCAGGTTTCCGTTACCACTACCCAACCACAAAATGGCGTCACAAACCAAAGTCAGGGTTCAAACCCTAGTTCGAGTGACGTGATGGACCCGTAAAAGATGCTGGTTCAAGTTGCTCTTGTAAGCGAAGGCTTTCTGACACAAATTGCACACATATGGCCGCTCCCCTGTATGCTTCACACGATGCAACCTCATGTTGTCCAGTCGAGCAGTGGAATAAGTGCAGTGACTGCACTGGTACCATTTGCAGTAAGTGCCACAGTTGAATGTCTCGCTCCAATCAGCTGACACTGAAAGACAAATAGTTATTCACTTTATTTCATCGGAACAGATTTAGCTTAGTTTAGAATTGCAGGGCTGCCACATCCAAGGCGTTATGATTTATTTGTGCAGCTCGTACTGTATGTCTACCACAAGAACTGATCTTGCCATTAAGTCTGGGTGGTGAGGATTGCTATAGGAACAGGGCTTATACATTTTGGGTAGGGGTGTCTGTTATGATTTATTTGTGCACATGCAAGATCCTCCTACTATTTCAATAATCTGCTAAATGCACTCCATGTAGATACTCTATGTAGAACATTCCATCTAGAATATTAAATGTAGAACATTTTATCTGGAGCATTACATGTAAAATATTCCATGTAGAGCATTCCATCTGAAATATTCCATGTAGAACATTCTATGAGGGCCACGGTAGCCCAGTTGGAAGAGTAAAGGATAAACCAACTGGATGTTTGTGAACTCGATCCAGCTTAAGACCATCGCGTACACGGGGGCTGGTGCACATTAAATCTGCCGTGGCCTCAAATGTCCTCACATTGGTGTGGGGTGGAAATGTTGACCTCGTCATTTGACCGTGGTTCAAAAATAGGAGGCGTTGTCTACGGATCTTTACATTCGGGATGGATCCCGGAACGTCGCCAATAGCCCGTTGTGCGACGTTAATTAACTACCTACCTATCGTCTATTAGTTAAAAAAGGACCTTTGATGAAAAACCTTTGTTGATCTTTGGTGAATTTTCAATTTTTTTAATAGGAACTCTTGAGACAATTTTGCTTAAAAAGATACCCCTAGTTGCAAGGATGAAAAATAGTCGCAGAGTCGCCTGTGGCAGCCCTGTGATTACATTGGGTAAAACAAATGAGGGAAAATTTAGTATGAGGGCACACAAACACAGAATAGAGCATCAAACATACATATAACAAACAATCTTTTGACATTATTTTATTAAAAACTTAAAACACCAATTCTTCCATTTTTACATTTCACAATAAACAAATGTAGAAAAATCAGTTATGAATTTTAAATCATTAATTTATAGCCAAAATAAAAACAGATATATCCAATACTTTCAAATACATTCATATATAAACTTATTGGTCTTTGAAAAACTTCACAACTATAAAAAAGTTAAGCAATTTTCAAAACACGATGCTGATTTTCAGAGATTAAAAGAAATCCAAAATATTAATGAGTAACAATTTAGCAGCTGATCAATTTGGGAATGAAGATGAGTTTTGAATTAATATGTAGGTGTCAAAACGACAACTCATGACCTGTGAACAAGTCTATACCATTGGCTTATAAACGTACTCAATTCAAAAACATAGCTTTAAGAAAAATCTACATAAAAGTAAAATAATCTTCCCTTTGATTATCGATCATACCCTTTAACTCTTTGCGGTTAGGTGGGTTAAAAACTGTCCCACCTTTTGCTTAGCTTTTCATGCATGGTGGGATATTTTTAACCCATCTCAAAAAGTTGAAATGATTCATAGTTAATGTTTTCTTTTAAGTTTTTCATTGAGTTGGCAATGCCATGAAATAACGCTAAATGCGTAAATAGCTGAAAACAAAAATTTACACACGTCATAACGCATTAGTAAGTTGTTGACACTGTGTTGCAATTAAGGTTAGTGAATTTTTGTCTTTCATAACGGTAAATGTTGTTTTTCGTAAAAATTTATTAGGAGTGAATAAATCGTTTTATAATAAAAAAATATGTTATGATGTTTTACACTAATTTTGAAGCTGAATAAGTGAATAAACAATTCTATGTGCAACTTGTTTTTCCCTTCGAAATCGTGTGCCTCAGAGTCAAGTACCACTAATTCAAGAGACTTAAAGTAACCAAGATTATAAAATAATAAACAGTGAAATGTTTTGTTAAAATGAAGTAGAATTCCCAAATTTTATAATGACGTATTGCTTTTTTCTTCGTAGCTGTTCAGAAAATATTTTTAAAATGTAAACATTCCCATCTCAAGCCAGCCCTTTAAAGTCTGATACTTCAAAAGTGGCTTTTCTGCCACATAATGCATCTTTAAAAGCAATCAGAGATAAATACATTTGAAACTTGCGTATGAAATATATAAGTATAGGACTCAAATATGTGTATTAACATGAGCTTTTATGGATATTCAAATAAATACGAGGTTTGTTCAAAAAAATATCCGACCATAATTTTTCGTGCGTAAACAAATGAAGCTAGGGAGGCGTGGTTTGGTGCACGTATGTAGGCGATACTAATGCGCATGCTTGAATTTTTTCCTGCCTGCAGAAGCTGTCAGTCGCCGGCAGACCGCTGATGAGTGAGGAAGTGTAAGTGAGCACCGTTGGATTTTAGTTGACAAAATGAAGAAAAACTTGAACGCTACTGCATTAAATTTTGTGTAAAGCTTGGCGATTTCCAACTGGAAATGATCCACAAGATTCAACAGGCCTTTGGGGACGAAGCAATGGGCACCACACAGATAAAGGAGTGGTACAACCGCTTCAAAGATGGCCGCACATCATTGGAGAGTGAAACACGTTCTGGTAGGCCCTCAACATCCAGAAATGAGATCGTCATTGACCAAAGTGAGGACCCTGGTGATGCAGGATCGTCGAATCACGATCAGAAAACTTGCAGATGAGGCGAGCATCAGCATTGGATCCGTTCATTCCATTTTAAGCGAGGATTTGGACTTCAGGAGAATCTCAGCAGCAGAAGCAACTCCGTTTGGAGATCGCACAGGACATGCTGGAAACTGAACAGTGATCCCAACTTCCTCAACAGTGATCACTGGCGATGAGTCCTGGGTTTACGGGTACGACCCAGAAACCAAGTTGCAGTCATCATAATGGAAGCATCTAACATCCCCGAGGTAAAAAGAAGCAAGGCAGGTCCGTAGCAATGTCAAAGTCATGCTGACCGTCTTCTTTGACTCCAGTGGCGTGGTTCATCACGAGTACGCACCATACGGCACAACCATCACCAAGAGGTTCTGCATCGACTTCGTGACGCTGTGAGACGCAAACGGCCGGACCTGTGGGTAGCGGGCAATTAGCAGCTCCATCACGATAATGCACCCGGCCAATCTTCACATTTGATAGTTTCCTGGCCAAACACAACATACCTGTGCTTCGTCATATTTCCTAATCTCCCGACATGGCTCCGTGACTTCTGGTTTTTCCCCAAGCTGAAAGGGACCAGATTTCAGTCCAGAGAAGACATCGTCCAGATTGCGACGGACCAGTTGCGCGCCATCTCAAAAGAGGCGTTCCAGCGTTGCTTCGGATAGTGGCAGAATCGTTGGTGTGAAGAAGTGTTTGGCAGCTCATGGGGACTACTTTGAAGGAGATTAGTGTAAGATAGTTGTATCTGAATACTGAGTATTTTTTATGAATAAAGGTCGGATATTTTTTGAACAAACCTCGTATATATATATATATGTAAAACAAAAAAATACTGAAACATTTTCCTTTTTGAACAATTTGGCAGTGAGAGAGATAGACTGACAGTCAAAGAGCTAGTGAAATTGTAGCATAAATTTTTTAAAACAGTAGCAAAAAATCTCTTAAACCTTATTTAAGCAGCTATTTTAGATGCCCATATCCAAAATGAACAGTCTAAAACACAAAATGTGCTCATTTGGTACGAAACACGTTGACGAATTCACCAGGAAAGTAAAAATTAAAGAATGAAATATTTTCTTATTAAGGTTTTCATGACAATCTAAGAACCTGATTCCCATATTTTCTTTCATGGTTGCCACGGCTTGGAACCAAAACTTCGAAATTGGCGCTTATTGGAAAATTTTCTTTCGAAAGAAAAATCCGAAAAATATTTTTCCATCAACTATTAGATAAAAGAGGGACGAAATTTTCGTTGACCTATGGTAAATTTTCAAAAGTCGTCAAACTTTTCGAAAGGTAGTCAAAATTTTGAAAATAGGTGCTTTTGGGACGAATTTGCTTGAAAAAGATACCCCAATCAATTTTAATTGCTCAGATACATAATGTGCTGAAACACAAAATGTGATCAGTTGAAGGTCTCATAAAAAAATTTAAAATTAAAGAATTAAATTCTTTTTTTAATAAGGTTTTAATGACAATCTAGCAATCAAAGATTCGGATGTTTGTTTCAGGGTTGCCACGGCTTGGCGCAAAACTTATAAATTGGCGTCCTTTAGAAAATTTTCTCAATAAAGAAAAATCCGTTCGTTGGAAAAGGGATTAAATTTTGTTAGCCATTGGTAAATTTTCAAAAATCGTCTAAATTTTCGAAAAGTCGCCAATTTTTTTAAATTTTGAGAACGTAGTCGCCAAAGTTGAAAAATAGTAGCAAATTGTCGCCTCTGAATTCCCTCACATTATAAGTTAATTTATTCAAGAATCCCATCTGTATTAAATTTTAAAAATTGAGAAGACAATAAACACATTGTTGAAAACAAAATTGAACAATCAACATAACATTCACAATTTGCTTTCTTTTAGAAGGACAGTTAAAGGGTTCTCAAAGAACAATAAATACATGCAAATTTTAAATACATTTAAGCATAGTAACATTAATTTAATGAACACAAAATGTTATTTTCGAGTAGAAAAATCATCATGTAGGAATTAGTAAACTAAAATAAAAATAATTAAATATCAGCAAATATTAAATTCAAAGCCGAGTTCATGAATAAAGATAAGCAGCATTTATTTATAAAATGTCAATACTGAAACATAAATTGTAACTAAGAAAAAACAAAATTTCAAAACTATCAACTGTCATAATATCAATCAGTTTTATCAAGAAAGTGTATCATATATGTTAATTATACCAGCAGAGGAAAAAGGTTAAAAGGCTGGTTAAAGTATTTTCAATTAACCAATGAATACATGGCAAATGAACTAGAATGTAGATAACAGTTAAATTCTGAAATAGGTTCCACTCATTTTAACAAGGTAGATAGGTAGTTGAATTAACATCACACTGGAGCAACACAACAAGCAATTGGCGACGGTCCAGGATGAATCCCAATGGGAAAGATTTGAAGACAACACCTCACCATTTTGAACAATGATCAGATGACAAGAACACCTGAGCTGGCACCCCACTCTCCAAACTACCATGTCAATATGAGGACATTTGAGGCCACAACAGATTTACCCTGCACCAGCCCCCCAAATACTCAATGTGTAGCCTCTATAAAATGATATGAACCCAGAATGTATAGTTGGTTGTTTGGGGATTTTATGATCCCAGGGCCATATTTGGGCAAACTGCACCAAACACAAGACAAATTCAAGTAAAAAATGTTGTGAAAGGGGAAAAGAGGGGCCTGGGAATAGAATAATGGGATAAAGCAGAAAAGGATCACTTGGGTATCCTGGGAACCTTGAACGTATGGTAAGAATATGAGGTACAACATGAACCCACCTCCATTGTACACCGGAATAACAAAGTGGTTAACAGATCTGCCCTTATAGTACCATAATGGAAAAGTTCTATTATTGGCCAATGCAAAATACTATGATAAAATTGAAAAACAAAAAGTTACAGGTCTCTAAAAGATGACTACTAAATAATACATTTTATATTTTTTTCAATACAGGGAAATTTCAAGGACCTAACAAGATATTAACAAATTTTGTTTATGGCAGCAAGAAAGAACGGGATATCAGCGACAGACCAGGATCCATCCCGAAGGGAAAGATTGGAGGACAACACCTCGTCATTTTGTACCACGATAAGATGACGAAGTCATCACCTTGGTGTTCATCATACAAATATGACCTTTAATACACAAAAAACATACTATAGGTTCCAATTTCAAAAGCATCAACGATGAAATACAACTATTGAAATTGAATAAAATTCGGATGCGACAACAGGAAATGTCTATTCATGCTGCCCTTCTGCGAAAAGCACTTGCTGCAGGCAGGACAAGAATGAGGTCGCTCTCCAGTGTGCTTGACTTGGTGCAATCTTATGCTGTATACTCGCTTGGTTGAGTAAGGACAGAGCTTGCACATGTACCGCTTGTTTGGAAAACCAGAAATGCATCGGTAAAGCTTCTCTGATGGCCCGTATGGAATTACTGAAAGAAAGAGTTTTAGATTAGAGAAATTACCAACGTGAAAGAAATTATGATACATAATTGAATATATACTGATAAGAAATAAGCATTAGTAAATTTTCTTAAAAATTTACTAATGCTCGACTACCAGTCAAATCACTAGTAGCATAAATGTTGAAAAATAGTGGTAAAAGTCTCCTTTATATGTGTGTGTGTGTGACCGATCTCGCCAAGAAATTTAAATTTAAAAAACTAAATATATTTTTTTTCTTTGTTTTCATGTTTGGTTTATTGGATTTTATGGTGCAAGGGATGTATTTGGGCATGCTGCGCCAAACATAAGATAGGTAGATAATTAACGTTGCACTGGAGCAACACAGCGGACAATTCAGGATGCATCCTGAGGGGGAAAGATCCGAGAACAATGCCTCGTCATTTTGAATCACGGTCAGATGATGAGATCAATACCTGAACTGCAACTCTACTCTCCAAATTTCCACACCATGCCAATGTGAGGACATTTGACGCCAAGACAGATTTAATGTGCACCAGCATGCACAATAGTCGTAGGCTGCACAAACACAAGATAGAAAACTTGTATCCTTTAGTGGAGATGCAGAAATTTGGTATCTTGAATTAGATGCAACCAAACTTGAGGACGTTCCTAATAATTTCGTTATGATGAAGACATCGATTCTTATATCACGATATATATTATGTTAATATTGTATTAACAGCAAGTTATAGATTATATTAATTATGTACATTGTAGTGTATTTATCGTATTAAAGATAATCCTTTTTTTATCAGAAGTGTAGAGCCATTTGTAGAAGTAAACAAATATTAAAAATTAAGCATTACAGAAAACTCAGGACAACACATGAGAAAAAATAAACTTAAAATGGTAGCAAGTCAAACTTATTTTAGTGGAAATTTTAGGTGTTCGGATACAAAGATCTCACTAATCGAAATTTTTAAATCAAAACTAAATAATTTCGGTTTTTATGGCTGGATGTTTTTTAGATTTTATGGCACAAGGGCCACAATTGGCCATGGTGTACCAAACACAAGATAGACAACGCCGAGTAATGGACACACACAAGGAAATGTTTTACCGACACAGAAAATGGACATACACCCAGGAAGGAATCGAACCTGCGAAACCTACAACTTGGGAGGTTCCGTTTTCATGAAAATCTAGCAACCAGATTCAGATGTTTTTTTTTTTTCAAGGTTGCCTCGGCTTGGTGCCAAAAATTCCTTATTGGCATCGCTTGTAAAATGTTCCCCTGAAAAAAAGAATTTTTTTTCATCCGCTATTAGAAAAAACAGGGACTAAATTTTCATGGGCCTTTGGCGAAATTTCAAAAAAGTCACCAAAATTTTGAAAACATGAACTTTTGAGACGAATCTGCTTAAAAAATAGTCACCAAGTTTGGAGAATAGTAGCAAAATTAACCTGTAGCAGCCCTACTAATTTGTTCACACGTTGTTTGTGACAGGATCTGAACGAAGCAATTTATTTCTAAGAGTGGCTTACCTTTCTTTAGACACATCACTCTTAATCGTGGAAGTTACCTAGTTATCACTTCACCAACCTTTAAATTATTACTTAATCAACAGTCAGTGGTGAATTTCGAGCTTTAAAATCATTTTTATTGTTTTTAATTTCAACGAAAACAAAATTATTTCATTATCAGGCTGCCATAGTCAAAGCACTTGTGAAATACTAGTACAAAATTTTCAAAATAGCAGTTAAACTGTATTTTAGAAGCAATTTTAGTTGCTCAGATACAAAATGAATCGGCTAAAACACAAAAAAGTGTCGATTAAGTATGAAATAGGCATTGAAGATATCGCCATGAAATTTAAATTTTTAAATTAAAAAACTAAATATTTTCTCAATAAGGTTTTCCTGACAATAGAGCAACCCCAGATTCCGATGTTTTCTTTTCATGGTCATCAAGGCTTTGCGCCAAAACTCCGAAATTGGTGTCCCTTGGAAAATTTTATAATCAAGGAAAAATTTGAAAAAATATTTTTTTCGTCCATTGTAAATGAAAAAAGGGATTAAATTTTCACTGACCTTTGGTGAATTTTCAGTCACCAAAATATTCGAAAAGTTGCCAAAATTTTTAAAATAGCAACTCTTGCGATGATTTGTGATAGAGACAATCGTCGTCTCAAGATTGAAAAATAGTAACAAAAGTCACCTATATCAGCCCTGCTTTATTCTTAATGCAAAATAAAGCACAAAAGCTAAAAGCAAAGTACAATCAAAAGTTGCTTTGGTCTTAATATAAGAATACCAGTAGCAAAAATAACATTATCTTCATAATTAATAAAAGATAAAAACAAGATAACAATTGTCATAATTTTCACAAACAAATGAAGTCACAAGTCACTGCACTATCTCTTCAGACACATTTTTAATATCAAAATTGCTTATACTTATATCACATTGAAAGTCAGTTGGGTTTCAGAAAAACAAACTTATGTTCAACACATTTTTCAAATTAACAAGTATTTTAACAGAACCATGAAATCTCAGGTATTTATAAAATATAGCATCAATTTATCAATCATAGCATAGAGGTAGGTAGTTTATTAAAATCACACTGGAGAACACAACGGGTTATTGATGACAGTCCTGGATCAATCCCAAAGGGAAAGATCAGAAGACAAGATCTCATAATTTTGAACCAGTCAGATGATGAGGTCAACACCTGAGCTGGCACCTACTCTACAAACTTCCACACCACTTTACAAAGTGAGGACATTTAAGACCACAGCAGATTTAACGTGCACCAGCCCCCACACGCACGACAGTCTGATTGGATCGAGTTTCGAATTCACACTCCGCTGGTTGCTAATAAGTTGCCCTTCCAACTGGGTAATTAATTAACATTTGAGACCACAGCAGATTTAACGAGCACCAACCACCACATGCACGAGTCTGGTTGGATCGAGTTTAGAACTTGCAACCCTCTGGTTGCTAATCCATTACTCTTCCAACTGGGATAGCGTGGGCCCTCCCAATTATTTAGGATGGAAAAGATTTGTTAAAAATTTATGCTCTGAAATTGTTTACTCATATGTTCTAAATTGACAAAGTAGTACTGCATTATTTATTGACAATCAAACATGCTTTGGAAACAGAAAATGCAGTAAAAAATAATCATTGATGAGATACTTTTACTAACTAAAGACATACTTTTTCCAGGAAAAATCAGTCATAAATTACATTTTTAAGTAATAGGAAATGTGGCATACACATTTAAGATAAAAAAACCCAATGAAATTACTTATTTAAATTTTTTTTCATGGAACAGACTTGTGGACACCAGATTAACAGAAAGGGAAATGTCACTTTTCAATTAAAATGAATACCATATATATTATAAAACTGCATGTTAGAAAAATCAGAATATTCAAACAAGCACATCATACCAAAATGTGCGAAAGTCAAGTACGAAATACATTAACATGAAGTGATTAACATATTGAAAAGGGAACGACTTTTAATATTAATATCAAACATATTTAATTCAAATAGATCACTTTATATTACAATACACACACCATACATAAGTAAAAACAATTCAATCAAGAACATTAGAACATGGAATGCAACTCAAGAATAAAAAAATAATAAATAAAAAATACCAAAAAGTTGACCATGTAAAAACAAAAATAAGAATGGAGTTAACATAATCAAATTGCTTCCTGTATGAAAGTTTTTAATCTTAACTGGGACTTTGTTTAATTGATGTAAGAGATGATTAGTTTTAGGTTTTATGGCGCAAGGGCCGTAATTGACCAAACTGTGCAAAACACAAGACAACATTGAGTAAAAATGTTGTGAAAGGGTTGATCGATTTTAGGTTTTATGGCGCAAGGGCCATACTTGGCCAAGCTGCACCAAACACAAGACAACATTGAGTAAAAAAATGTTGTAAAAGGGTTGATTGATTTTAGGTTTTATGGCGCAAGGGCCATACTTGGCCAAGCTGTGCCAAACACAAGACAACATCAAGCAATTGTGAAAAGAAAGGAAAGGGAGTAAAGGAGAAAGATCGCTTGGGTATCCTGGGTTTGTGACACCAGTGTTTACTGCAGAAAGTAAACCCCATGGGAAAGGTTAGTTGGGTTTTTATGGCACAAGAACCATATTTGGCCATCCTATGCCAAACACAAGACACAAATTCAATCCCATGGGAAAGGTTGGTTAATTTTGGGTTTATGGCGCAAGGGTCATATTTGGCCAAGTTATACCAAATACGAGGGAGGGAAAAAAGCAAAATGCAGAAGGGTATTCCATGGGAAAGGATACTTATCGTATGTCGTTGAGTTTGTGGAGCCTATACACATCTAAAGTAGATGTGAATCTAAAAGGCCACTTTTGTAGTAGGAAAGGTAAATATAATTTCTGTAAAACAAGCAAAATTGCATGTATGTTTTTGTGTCAGATCAGTATAAAACCTTTTTAGTGTGCTGCAGAATTTTCTCAACCAATGAATTTAGTTTAATAAAAAGTTTTCACAGAATATTTTCAAAAGCAAAGGATTTACGTTTCCCCTCGATTTCACATCACAGAACACCTAATACTCCCCTCTAGAGCATTGGAGTGTAATCGTACTTCTGCAGTTTCCTAAGAGTCTGAAAACTGTCTTCAGGGTTGGTTTTATGGTGAAAGGACCATATTTTGCCAAGCTGTGACAAACCAGTCTTCGAGGATCGTTTCAAATCTTATGGATGCATTTCACGTGCAAGTTCAGACTGCTCTTTTGTGAGAACCTCTTGAGACAGATGGAGCATTCGTAGGGTCGCGCTCCAGTGTGCTTGACTTGGTGACGACGCATGTTGTCCAATCGTCCGCTTATGTAAGGGCAGAAGGGGCACACGTGCTTGACGATCTTCAAGCCTGTCACCTGATCATACAAATGGCTTGTCTCAATGAAAACTAGAAAGAAAAGGATGTTTTGTAGAACACATAAGCTCAAAATGCTATATAAAATCTAATAAAAAGGTTGAGCAAAAAAATCATTCACTTTCTAACCCTCCTGGTGGTTATTGTCTCGCCAAAGTATCTCATTAGCAAAACTGACCAGATCATGATGGATGAGATATCTCATTAGAAAAACTGACCAGATTTTGATATCACCATTAGCAAAATTAGCCAGATCTTGATGGACGATATATCTTGTCGATTGTTGACCTTTTGTGAATTTTCAAAAAGTCGATAAAATTTTGAAAATAGCTTTTGAGATGATTTTGCTTCAAAAGATACCCTTAGTCGCCAAGGTTGACAAATAGTAGCAAAGTCGTCTGGCAGCTCAGTCATATCAAAGTTCTGAACATTGGAAACAATTTTCCCTGAATATTCTTGATTTTGTAGTGGCATCATAGTATTCTACTATTGACACACCCAAGGCATCAAGATGGATTCTGCATCCTTTTTTCACCACTTAGATCAAAGTAATTTTTATTTAAAATAATCAACTGTAATTGTATTTAGATTTTTCTATGGCCTTCTATACTTTAAAACCAACTTGACTTCATTATTGTGGTGATTAAGTGAAAACAATAGCTCATTTTTCTTACTATAAAAATAGTTCAAAGTAAAAAATATTTTTTTATTTGCTAAAATACTTCAGTTAAAAAAAATTATCCATTTTTCTCAACATTATGGTCACCAATTTTTACCTATTGGGGATCTCCCTCAAATGTGAGACAAACAATATACATATAGAAAGAACACTATTTCTCCAATGCCTCTATATTTTTAGAATTTAGAAGTTAAAATACAGATAATAGAATTTTTAGAACACAGAATACACAATTTTAAAATTAAAATACCCTTATGAAATGTTTGTCATTCCATAGAACTCAAGAGAAAAAACTCTCAAGAAAACAAGCTCAGATTCTATAGAAAAGTATTTCTATAGAGAAATTATATTGAAAAGTTGTGAAGCAAAAGAAATGAGCTTCTATAGAATTCTATACAGGTTTCTACAGGCATTATAGATTACTTTATAGAGCTTATAGAAAAATGGGCCATAATTCTATAAACCATTTTATAGAATTCTATAGAAATTTTCATAAGGGTAGAACACAATTTTGTAGTTAAAATACAGATAATAGAATTTTTAGGATTTGGAAAACAATTTTAAAGTCAAAATATAGATAACAAAAATTTTTAGAATACAAAATCAGACGAACAAGTCAAAATTTGTGGTAAGAACACGTGATATCTACTTACAAAAATATTTATTATAAATAAGGTATTTATATAAAAGTGAAACTTAGACAACATCAGTGAACTAAATATGCTTTTTTAATAAATGTAGTGAACAAAGTTATACATGCCAAGGAATGAAACTAATGACAGCATTGGGTAGGTTGTTAAATAATGTCGAACTGGAGCAGCACAATGGGCTATTGGTGACTGTCTGGGATCCATCCTGAAGGGAAAGATTCAAGGATAACACTAAGTAATTTTGAATCATGGTCAGAGGACGAGGTCACACCTGAGCTGGCATCCCACTCTCCAAACTTCCACACCATGCTAACATGTGGAGATTTGAGGTTGGTTGTTTTGAAGTTTTATGGCACTAAGGCCATATTTGGCCAAGCTGTGCCAAACACAAGACAGACAACACAATGAGGAAGGAAGGAAAAGGGTAAACGAGGGAAAAATGAAAGTTAAGAAAGATCATTCTGATACCTCAGGGTTGTGATACCTGTACACACTTAAAATAGACATGCCTATGAAGGCGAGGACATTTGAGGATATGACAGATTTAATATGTCCCCATATACATGATGGTCTTTGGTTGGATTGTGTTCCGAACTCACAACCCTCTGGTTGCTAATCCGCTACTCTTCCAAAGAGACTACCGCAAATCAATCCCGAAGTGAAAGATCTGATCTGGGTTGAGATGTGTGTCCTACTTTCTCAGATATTAAAGTAGTGCAAGAAATAAAATATACAAATTGAAACAGATACAAACACAAAATAGGCAATGAACATCACAAATAAGGAATATATATATACATAAAACTTTCATCACTATAAATTAATTGTAGCAATTCAAAAAGTGGAACATTCATAGTATGAAAATATAATTTATCCAAATATAACATCGAAAGGGAAAGTTTTATCATGAATGTGGTGATGTATCTTATTTTATCATGGGATAGTCAAACCTCATTAAGACAAACTTGTTTAATACGAATTAGTGATAATAGGAACTAAATTCTAATAGCCCTCAAAATGTACATTCAAATAATGTTAACTCATTAGTTTAATAAGAATATTAGTTACACTAATCACCGGTTAAGACAAACACATTTTCGAAACTTGAGGGTAAACAGATTCCTTTCAATCGTATTATCAAAACATTAAATGACTCCGAAGTTATAGAAGATTTATTTGTGGAAGAGAGTGAAGAATAAATGAAGATTCCGATGAAGAAGCGTGTCATCTCCTTCAAAAGAAGCTACTGCTGGCTTAGAAATTGTTCACCGCTTTTTTGCGAGGCAGTGAAAATTCATCTGCTTAATTCAACAGCTTTGACTGCATCTAAGATTTTCTTAAAGAATGTCACAAGAAAATCAATAACTATTTCAACACAAAAATTGCATATTCAGGAAATAACTGTGTAATCAAGAATTATCTGTATATTTGTGATGAAGAATACCATTTATATGTGATCCAAGAATTGTACAGTAAAGCAATGTAAATACATTAATATTTTATTTTATTGTTAACATATTGCTTTTATGAATTAGGATAACATGAACTACGGTCAAAACGAATTTTTATTATGGTCTCGTGAAATTTGTCTTAATGAGGTTCGACTCTATATATCTGTATAAATAATA
The DNA here is from genome assembly GCA_933210815.1 of Meta bourneti. NCBI lineage: Eukaryota > Metazoa > Arthropoda > Arachnida > Araneae > Tetragnathidae > Meta > Meta bourneti. The sequence continues at coordinate 6,592,638 of OW119924.1, read as the reverse complement.
ATGGAGTGTTTATTTGTACATTGAATATTTTCGACCCATTTCAAGTTTTCTATACGTTTTGGGCCCTTCTGATGCAAAATCTGTCTCTTGTGCATTTGGTGTCTTTGTTCATCTGTCATTATGTGTATGCCCGTACTATGTCCAAATGGTTAAATATAAATTCATGAAACTTTGCATTGTCTCCACTATTTCATACATCATATATTAGTTTAGTGAATGCAATATTTAAATTTTCTTTGCTTACATATTTAGAAAAGTTTCATGCTAAAACATGAGTAACTATACTTAAATCAACCATAATTTAGTAGTTTGGGAGAAGCTGGAATGTATATTGACAATTGCGATTGCTTGGATTGTTTTACCAGTACTTCTGAAAAAGCATTTATTTTTCCAAAAATTATTTTTACACAATTTTAACTCTGATACTTTATTTTGAGCCTTATTTTTAATTTTTGAAAAATCCAACTGATTTCTGAATATTTGGGACAGAAAATATTTTGCAACGAACAGGAACTCATGTTTTGACCACATGCAGTGAGATTTTCTGTTATTTTTCGCTCAGAATTAATATATTTTTAAATTTTGTCCAATTTTTAGCTGCAAGTTGTGGCAACTATGCAAGATCAAGAGAGAAGAAAGAATCATGAATTAATATCTTCATAACATTTTTTTCCTATACAACTAGTTTTATTTTACTGTTTTCTCTTGTAAATTTATTATTTAATAAATTGTAATTCCTTTTCATCACATGCAATATCACCAAAGTACTTGATTTAAAGTAGCATGCAAGTTAGAAATGAAGCACATTTGAAATGCAATTTTGCTGTTATCGAAAGAATACTAATGTTAACAAATCTGAACTAGGACATTTCAAAAATTAAAAATTCTTTGTCATAATGACAGGAGGTTAAGGTGGCTTATTTTACGAGTTGAAGCTATATTTAGGCAACTTATATGCGTTAAAAATTTGTTGAAACAATGATTTAAAAAAGCACTGCCAAATCGATTTACCTTTTTAGAAAATGGTAATGAAAACATTTGCTTTTTCTGTACTTAAGACATTCAATCTTAAAACAAGTTCCTTTATTATTACACGTGCCACAGAATGGAATTTTTAAGAAAAATGAATTTGCTTAGAATTTTTTTGATGAATATCTTGTTAAATTAATTTATCATCCTACCCTTAAAGATGGCGAAATTCGATAACATTGCATGCCTGGTACAAGAGTGCCACAAGTCAAAAACATTGGTAGGTAAACTATGAGAGTGAGAAAATTCGCCATTTCTACGAATTGAGTTGAGCAATTTTACAGGAAAAGAACTTAAGAAAAGGGATTCCTAATCCTCCTTCAAAATATTCTTTTTTGTACTAGTTAACTTACTGTCACCATTTTGTATCTTTAGCATGGTGCGATGTATGTGAAATGTATTACATGGATGGATATGCATGTATAGGATTAGTGTCCAATGTAAGTTGTAGAAATTATAAAAATGTCGGAAAGGTGTTAAAAATTATTTTACTCATACTTAAATCATTTGGCCTGTTTCTACAAAAGAGGAAATTATGAAGTGGTTATTCTGGCCATTTTTTCAATCTATAGTTAACCAATTCAACCCGAATAAGGTCAGGTAACTATGTTAGTATAAAGATAAAACTTTCATCATTATAAATTGATTGTAGTAAATTTATTGTGTTGATGAAAAAGTTCGTCCGTTTTTGGCACTAGATGGCATTGCATCGCAAAACCGAAGTGTTATCTACTTTACATGTGTAAAGTTTTGATTTGATTTGGGGGATGGAGCACGGGATGATGCAACTACCGGAGATGGAGAAGGGTCATCGAACTGAACGGCACATACTATATTGATTAAATGTAATTTTTACAAGATAAAATTTTTCTTCAATTTTTGTCAAAAAAAAGGGACTAATTTTTGCATCAACCCAATAAAAAGTGGAAGATTCATAATATAAAAACATTATTTATCCAAATATAATATTAATGGGGTAATTTTATCTTGGATGACCAGATTTCAGTAATTTTTTGCCATGGTATCAATAAAACGCAATCAAGGTTTAAGGTCAACTTATTAGATAGATGTTATCTTATATCTGGCACAATTTTGCATGTCGATTCAAACTGCTGCGTTGAGAGAAGGACTTCCCACATAGGATGCATTGGAAAGAACGCTCGCCTGTGTGCTTAACTTGGTGTCGTCGCATGTGGGTGACATTGAATGTCGTGAAAGAACACATCCTACAGCGGTAGAGGCGTCGGCAATCAACAACGCTTGAAACAAATCCATCCCCAAATTGACTTGACACTGTAAAGATAAAAATTAATTAATCTCCAAGTTCGGCAATACACTAGCTTGAATTGCTCGATTATGAAAATTATACATATTTTTTGGCATAAGATAGGTAGGTGGTTGAATTAACATTGAACTGAAGCAACTCAATGGGCTATTGGCGATTGCCTTGTAGTTTAGAGCCAGTCAGATGACGAGGTTAACACCTGAGCTTGCATCCCACTCTCCAAACTTCCACACCACTGCCAATGTGAGGACATAGGAGGATACAACAGATTTAATGGCCCCATTTACATAATGGTCTTTAATTGGTTTGAGTTTCGAAGTCGCAACCATCCGGTTGCTAATCTGCGACTCTGCCAACTGGGCTACAGCGGCCTTTTAGGTGTAAGAAAATGTAACATTTACAAAAATCTGAGTTCAAAAGTTAGTTTTTATGGCGAAAATGCCATATTTGGCCATGCTGCACCAGACACAAGACATGCAATACCAAGTAATGGACATACACACACAAGGAAAGTTTTACTGACACAGAAGGGAACACAGGGTGGAATTGAACCTGTGCCACCTACAACTCACAGGCTGCTGAATTATGAAAATTAGACATCTTTTTTGGCACAAAGAAATGTGTAACATTTGTAATAATCTAACTGCTGCTGAAGTTTAGAAATTTTTAAGGATAGTATATAGTTGAAAATTTTATACAAAGTAAAATAAAAAAACCTCTTTCAAAGATTCAGTTTATTGAGTTGAATCAGGACTCTATAAAACCTAGACTAGATTTGAAATTCGAATGAAAATTCAGTAAAAACAAAAAATTTTAATTAAATTTTCTCTAGAGGTGAAAACAAAATAAAATTGTATATATTCATTAGAATTTTATCAAGGAAAAAATTTTGGTCCTTTTTTGTAATTATAATATTTATGATAAAAATATTGTAATCTTCAGTTTCTCATAACCTTTCTATTTTCAGAGAATTTCAGATACTGTTGAAACTCAGATTTTTGAATTGCAATACAATGTTTTTATTGTAGCAACCATAATATATGTAAATAAGTTTATTAGTGATAATAATACAATCACAAAACAGTGTGCAGTAGATGAGGTTTAATTGAGAATATCTATCAACTTTAATCAGAAAATTTTGGCTATTTTAATGCAAACCATGACTGATTACTTGCAACGAGTTAAGACAAACTTCTAGTTCGAAGAATTAAAGTTTGCTAATGGGAAAAAAAAATCAAGCTTTAAGGTATCTGACTATGTTCAAAGTTCTTTTCTCTAATGTTCAAATTATACTTTGTTTAAGGTAAACCAACTTATAAAAACACATAATAAAACAAAAATCATTTACAATGTATTAAAAAAAATTGGCAAAAACGAAAATTGAGGTAAAAAAATGACGTTAACGAAACATTTTACAACTGAAAAAAATGAGTACATTTGCCTAAAATTTTGCAAAGTCTTTGAAATATATATGCAGTATTCCTGCATATATATTTCAGGTATTCCTGCATTTATATGAACTAAAATATATATGCAGTATTCCTGTCCACTCATGAAATATTGAGAATAATGTAGAAGAAAACATGAATTTTTGGAAATTTTTCCTTATGCCACTGAAATCTCTAAAAGGTTTTCCTTGGAAGATAATTCTTATATCCTAGTTCAGGCCCTCCAAAACAAGTATAAAAACCAGTACACCCAATTTCATTCAAAAATATATTGTACATTTTTAGTTATAGCATTTCTCGAGCAAAAATTTTGCTCACAATCAGAGAAAACTGCATTTAAAGATTTGAAAACGAATTAAAAAACAGCAGTCGAGATCTGTTCAAATTGCTACATCAATGCTTCTATTCAGCGTAGACAAAATAAAAACAGTTTTGTAAAGAACAAGGTCTAAATATTAAGAATCTGAAATAAAATATGAAATTTTAATCAAAAATTGACTTTTCAACAGTCAAATATCTTAAAATAACATCAACACGCATTTCATAAATTGTAATATAGATTAAAGCAAAAAAGTAAATGTTAAAACCATTTTTAACTGATTATTCCCAATTTCATTCCTCTTTTCCTTTGAAATTAAAATTTAATTTATGATGAATTATGATGGATGTGCATTTCATGGATAGTTCAATCAAAACTACATTTTGTTAAAATAAATTTGCAGCAACTTTTATTCATCAAATCACATAAGCAGGTTTGAAATGGAATACGATAATTTTTTTTTCAAATAGTATTACTTTTTATCGGGTAACAAATTTAAAACTGCACAATACTTTAAAGTAACTAATGTTTAGAATACAGTTTGTTGGCTTTCTAGTATAACAAAGCAAACCAAATATGTGCACAAACTATCACAACTTTGAAATAGACAATCTGTGATTAGAAATGTCAATTTGCAATAAAACTATCTAACATAAAGCAAATTTACGATGAAAAAGTTTCAAATTTTGATTATAGGATAACCACTCTATATCAGTAAATTAATTTTCATTCAAAATTAATTTTAAAAAGTAACATTAAAAATAAACAGATTGCAGACAGCTAAAAATATTACTTAGGAATAAATGAATAGCATGTTTTAACCCTCAAAGTGGTTTCAACAGGACATCTTGTCCATCAAGATCTGAGGAATTTTACTAAAGATGAGATATTGTGATCAAGATATTACTGATTTTTTGTTGATGAGATCAAGATTTGGTCAGTTTTTTAATGACAAGATATTTCGTCCATTAAGACATGATCAGGTTTGCTAATGACGAGATATATCAAGACAACCACCAGGAGGGTTAATTTTTAAAATGTAAAATATACTCAATAAACTCTTTTGTTCTTTCAGAATTGATTCTTATAAAATTATAATCTGTTCTATACTTATGTTAGAAGTGAATTTAGTGTTAAAGACATCAATTACTTTCAAAAATAATTTTTGGGAGGTAAATTGAATAAAAATTAGTTTTCATTCAAAAAGTAAAAACAAAAACTTCAGAATTTTACAATTTCAAATATGGTACACATTTTCCTTTCTTAGGAAGAAAACAAGTACAAAAATGTTTCATGAAACTAAGATACAGTAATGTCTCTCTTACTGACAGCTTCCCTTAATAAAGACCACATTTTCCTGATGTAGGTACATTAACATAGCACTGGAGCAACAGTGGACAATTTGGGATCCAAGGACATCTAGACATTTTTAACCACGGTAAGATGACAACACCTGAGCTGGCACTCCACTCTCCAAACTTCCACACCAAACCAATGTGAGGACATTTGAAGCCAAGACAGATCTAACATGAACCAGACACCATGTACACGATGGTCTTTGGTTGGATAGAGCTTCGAACTCGCAACCTTCCAGTTACTATTCTGCTACTCTTCCAAACGGGCATAGATTGTGCTTCTGTGTTACGGTTTTAAAGTTTTATGGTGCAAGACTATATTCGGCCAAGCTGCACTCAACACAAGACAGACAACATCAAGTAAAAAAATATTGTGAAAGGGGGAAAAAGAGGAATTGGGGAAATAGATAGTGGGATGAAGACAGAAAAAGATCGCTTGGGTATCCTGGGAGCACGACCCCCGTGTTTATTATAAAGACAGGAAACCTGATGGGAAAAGGAAGAATCACTAGAGTGATGGAGATGTCCCTTGTGGTCACAGCACTACATTTAAATTCCAACCTATCACTCAATTTAAAGGTGGTTGGTTTTGAGGAGTTCTGGCACAAGCACAATATTTGGCCATGCTGCACCAGACAACATGAAGTAAAGGACATACACAAAGTTTTACCGACACAGAAGACAGAAATTTGAACTTGCGTCGCCTACAACTCACAGGTTGCTAGTGCAGTGGGCATACCTCCTGAGCAATGTGATCCCTCCAAAATTTAAATACTCCTCCAAAACCAGCTAGACTATAACCATCCTGAAAGTGCTACTAGCACAAGTGTTTCAAAATGTTCAGCTTATCAGGTGAATCGTCCGCAGATGAAAATTCAGATTGCTCTTTTGAGAAAAGCTCTTCTTGCAAATGGAGCACTGGAAGGGCCGAGCGCCCGTGTGTTTCACTTGGTGGTACCTCATGTGGCCCACATTTGCCGTTGAATACGAGCAGACGGTGCAAAAGTACTTGCAGCCTTGGGTGCTTGAACCACGCACAAAGAGATCAAAGTTCACTCCTGAAAGTTAAAAAAATTGTATTTACTCTTAGAGATATTGTGAAATTGAAATAAAGTAACAATAGAAAGTGAATTGGCAGGAACAGATCTTTTATTTGTTAGGTAGTTGAATACCCATTGCACTGGAGCAACAACAGGGCTATTGGCGATAGCCTCGTAATTTTGAATCACGGTCAGATGAGGTCGGCACCCCACTCTCCAAACTTGCCCACCACACCAACATAAGGACATTTGACCCCATCCACGGACCAGTCCCCATCCACAAAACGGTCTTTGGTTGGCTCGAGTTTTGAACTCACAACCCTCTAGAGTCTAATCGTGACCATGGTAGCCCAGTTGGGAGAGAAGCGAGTTTGAAATACGATTCAACTAGACAGTCATATATGTCGGGGTTTGTGTATGTATGTCTTGGCCTCAAATGTCTTCACTTTGGTATGGTGTGGAAATTTGAAGAGTAGGGTGCCAGCTCAGGTATTGACCTCATCATCTGACAGTGGTTCAGAATTATAAGGTGTTGTCCTCAAATCTTTCCCTTCAGGGATCTTACATGAAACTTGAACCAACCAGACAGTCGAGTGCTAGTGCACCTTAAATCTGTTGAGGCCTCAAATGTCCTCACGTTGGCATGGTCTGGAAGTTTGGAGAGTGGGGGTATCAGCTCAGGTGTTGACCTTTTTTCTGACCATGGTTCAAAATTGCAAGGTATTGGTTTTGGATCTTTCCCTTCGTGATTAATCCTAGACTGTCACCTATAACCCTTTGTTTCTCCAATGCGACAATAATTCAACTACCTAAATTTTCTTTTGGTAACTACGGAAGTCATTTTTATTTTCACAGGAACCAAATAAATAAGCTTTAACTGTTATTTCAAATATAAAATAAGCAAACGATAAGAAAGCACACATATCTGATCACTATATTTCCTTCATTGCATCCAGATAGGAAAATCTGATTGCTTCAAGATTTAAAACAAATATACCTTCAATACAAAACATTTGGTCCTGTATATTTTCTTTAGTTAAGAATGCTGCAACAAATTTTAGCTGTAAAATTTGTACAATGTCTTAAATACTTTACACATAATAGTCTTCGCAAAAAAAGTATAGCAATGATAAATATTATCTAGTGTAAGGAATGTTACAAGGTAGGTAATTGAATTGTCAATGAATCACACTGGACCACCACAACGGGCTACTGGCGAAGGTCCGAGATCAATCCCAAAGGGAACGACCAATGACAAGGTCAACACTTGAACTGGCACCTCACTCTCCAAATTTCCACATCATGGCAAGGCGAGGACATTTGGTCCACAACAGATTTAACATGCACCAGCCCTATGTACACGAGTCTTGGGTTGGATCGAGTTTCAAACTCGCAACCCTCAGGTTGCTAATCCGCTATTCTTGCAACCAGGCTACTTCAGAACAAAGTTTCACATAAATCTTATTAAGCAGGAATGTTTGATTGTGAATTGAAAAGACAATAACACTTAACAAAGTTCATTAGTTTATTTTGATTTTAACATTTAAAGATATTTTTCAATCTTGCGATTTGTAACAAAAGCTGATCTCATATTGCAACAGTTACTCTTAAAGTATTTCTTAATCATCAATCAGCTTAAGAGACAAATCAACTAACATTTAAAAAACCAGCTTTAAAGTTAATGGTAAACACTTTAAAATATTCTCACAATACCAATAGTTAATTTTAAGCAGAGAAACACATTTTTATCACTTTATTTGGTAAAATGTGCACATAATGGTTTCATTATTTTAGTCATTAATCTCTAAATCAGTATAATCCTGATGTTACAATAATATAATTTCTAAAGTAGTTTCAGAGGTCAAAAGAAAGATGTTAAATTAGAGAATAAGTGTTTAACCCTCCAAGTGGTTTTGACGAGATATCTCTTCCATCAAATCTGAACAATTTTGCTAATGACGAGATACCTCGTACATCAAATCTGAACAATTTTGCTAATGATGAGATATCTCGTCAGTAAGATATTGCCAATTTTTTTTATGAGGATGAGATAAAGATCTGGTTAGTTTTCTTCTAATGACGAGATCTTGATGCACGAGATATCTCTTAAATTTTGCTAATGACAAGATACCTCATTGAGACAACCACCAGGAGTCTTAAGAATATCTACATTAGTCAAATAAAATTTTAGTTATACATTATTTATAATCGGACAAATAGTTAGAAACAGATAATTGGTCTTGTTGCTAAGCAATCAGGTTAGTTGGTTGTTTTTTAAGTTTTAGGGTGCAAGAGCCATATTTGGCCAAGCTGTGCCAAACATAAGACGACAAGAAAAAATGTCGTAAAAGAGAAAAAAAGAGGGATTGGGGAACAGAGTAGAGCGATGAAAGCAGAAAAAGATCGCTTGGGTGTCTAGGGGGAACACGTCTTCAATGTGTGAACAGAAATCACATTAAAAATGAATTTATGTTCGCCAAACATTTGTAATGACACAAATAAGCAAATATATCAAAGCTTTGTTTCTCAAAATTTTGTTTTTATTGTTTTGGAACACTGATACAAGATATGCGAACCTTTGAAATGGTTAGAAGAAAAACAAAGTCAGTCTTTATACTTTTCATTTTTTGTAGAGAATGATTGATTTAACAAACTAAGTAATTTAACACCTGTAACTTAAGAACGCTTACAGAAGTATTTCATGCAGTTACAGGACTGCCACAAAGCATAAATTCTTAAAAATAGTAGCAAAAAAGTCTTTTCTTATACCCTAGTTTAGTAGCAATTTTAGTTGCTCAGATAACAAACGAGTCGGCAAAACCCAAAATGTGCAAATTAAGTAAGAAAAAGAAGATGTCACCAAGAAATTTAAATTTTAAAATAAAAATAATAAATATTTTCTGAACAAGGTATTCATAACGATCTAGTAATTGCAGATGCCAATGTTTTTCTTTCATGGTTGTCCCGACTTGGTGCCAAAACATCAAAATTAGCGTCTCTTGGAAAATTTTCACCCCCAAAGAAAAATTCATAAAATATTTTTCTGTCAGCTATAAGTTAAAAAAGAACTAAAATTTCGTTGCTCAGGTACAAAATGAATTGGCTCAAACACAAAATGTGCTAATTAAGTCTGAAACAGACGTTGAAGATCTCGCCAAGAATTTTAAAATTAAAAACTAATATTTTTTGTTAATAAGGTATTCATGACAATCTAGCAACCAGATTCCAATGTTTTCTTTGATGGATTGCCACTCATACTTCTAAATTGGCATTCCTTGGAAAATTCTCTCCAAAGAAAAAACTGATTTTTTTTATTCGTTACTAGCTAAAAAAATAAGGACTTACTTCATGTTGACCTTTCTAAGTCGCCAAAATTTTGAAATTAATAGCTTTAAGAGACGATTTTGCCTCAAAAGATACCCCTAGTCGACAAAGTTGAAGAATAGTAGCAAAAACTCACCTGCGGCAGTCCTGCATTTGTGATATTTAATTTTTTCTCCACACAGAAAAATCCTAAAAATATTTATTTTCATCTGCAAAAATAAAAGGAGACTAAACTTTCATTGAACTTTGGTGATTTTCCAAAAAGAAAACAAAATGTTTGAAGTCGCCAAAAATTTCAAGTTGACAAGATTTTTGAAAAAGCCCCAAAAATTTCGAGAAGTCACCAAGATTTTGAAACTAGGAGCTTTAGAGAGACGATTTTGCATCAAAACACCCCTAGTCGCCAAGCTAAGAGACAAAGAAAAGTAGCAAAGTCACCTGTGGCAGTCCTGCATTTAAAATATTTAATTTTTCTCTATACAGAAAAATCCTAAATACATTTCTTTCGTTCACTATAAGTTAAGAAAAGGAGATTAAACTTCCGTTGATCTTTGGTGAATTTTCAAAAAAATCACCAAAAATTATAATAAAGTCTCCCAAGATTTTGAAACTAGCAGCTTTGGACACGATTTCGCTTCAAGACACCCCTAGTCGCCAAGGTTGAAAAATAGCAGAAAAACTCACCTGTGGCAACCCTGAATTTACAAAATTCAATTCTTAGAGGAAGCAAAAATAAGAAACCCAACCACTTTGGTGGACCCAGTGCTCGAATCACAAAAATAAATTCCAAGTTCTTTCAGATTGAGAGCTACTATAAATAAAATTAAAAAAAAAAGACAGTAAAATTGAGTCAGTTGGGTCCTGTCTTCATTCGCTTGGTGTGTATTCTTCGCACGTGAAACGTCATTGCACTCTTATAGGAAAAGAACTTGAGGCAAAAGGGACATTGGAAAGGTCGCTCTCCAGTGTGCTTGACACCGTGTTCTCGCATGTGTCCTACGTTTGGCGTGATGTACGGGCAGAACTGACAGCGGTACTTGATGCCCGTGCAGGTGTTGAAACGCTGGTACAGATCATGGCTGGATCCTGAAAAAGAAAAACATAAAGTTGGTTGGTTTAGAGTTTTATAATGCAAAGGCCATACAAACACAAGACATATAACGTCAAGTAATGGACATATACACCCAAGGAAAGTTTTACTGACACAGAAGAGAGAAATACACCCAGGAAGGAATCGAACCTGTGCCGGCTACAACTCCCAGTTTAAGAGTAGTGGGCATACCCACTGAGCCATGATGGCTCACACTTACAATTCGTGGTTGGTTGTTATGGGGTTTTATGGTGCAAGGGCCATATTTGGCCAAGCTGTGTCAAACACAAGATGTCAACTAAAAAATGTCAAGAATAAAAAGAGATTAGGGAACATAGTGGGATGAAAGCAGAAAAGATCGCTTGGATATCCCAGGAGCATGATCCTTGTGTTAGTAAAGACGGTAAACCTCATGGGAGAAGAAAAGATCACTAGGGTACCTCGGGTCAGTGAAGCCTGCACATACCTAAAGATGTGCCATAAGAAATAGAAATGAATTAGAATATTATAAAAATGCTACATATGACAGTGTTGGTTTAAAAGTGATAGTCCCATTTATTTTGATAGTCTTATAGTTAAGTGAAAAGGAAATTCAGTATTGAAATAGAGTCCTTAGCTTTGAGAGACTAGAACTAACAATCAAATTTAGCATGGATAAAATAGTATAAAAACACATTTCAAATTCAAATCAATTTTTAAATAAAATTATAAAAACCTATGTCTGATAAAAATAAAAACAGATTTGGATGAGTAGGATCACTCATGCATGAGTAGGTTGACTTAATAGTATTCAAATCAGGACATTCACTTAAAATGCTTACATGCATGTGATCCTGGATATATATTGCTTCAGGATCTAAGGTTAAATTCCTATAACTAAATTTTAATAAAAGTAAACATAAGTGTGTGTTTCACTTTGACCATAAAAATAAATAACATTTATCTTTTCAAACAAAAAAATACAAAATATTCTGTAAATAGTTATGAAGATTTTAAAAATGTCTAATATAAAAAGTTAGGGACTTTGAACGCTGCATTCACCTCAATGTGTTTTTCTTCACAAGCATATCTTAAATGATTATTTTCAAACTTCACATGTTTTTTAATCAGCTTTAAATATTTCCTTAGATAAACTTGCATATTACATGAGTTACGATACCAAAAGATGCCAGCTTCCTCCTTCATAAAAATAAAACTGGGTTGTACAACAAACATTTTTACCACCTACATATGGGCCTTAAAAAATTATAGAAGTGCTAAACTTGATAAATATCAGCTGATGTAAAGCACAGTTCATAATCATATACTACTGTTATATTCATGCAGTTTCTACAAATACAAAAACTCATTCATGACAACAAAGGAACTGAAACATTTTATTTTTATGAATAAATGGAGATTATTTGAAGAAAACACTAAATTATAACAGTATGGTGTCAAGAGCAAAATGCATACAAAGTTCAACAATAGCTAGGTTAACCCCCAAGTGGCTTCAATAAGATATCTGGTCAAGATGCCATTTTTTTTAGATGAAGATAGATAGTTGATTAATGTTGCACTGGAAGAACACAACTGGCGACGATCTGGAATCAATCCTGAAGGGAAAGATGTGAGGAATACACCTTGTCATTTTGAACCAGTCAGATGACTGAGCTGGCACCTCAACCTCCAAACTTCCACACCATATCAACGTGAGGACCATGATAGATTTAATGTGGACCAGACCATAAGTACACAATGGTCATGGGTTGGACCAAGTTTCAAACTCACAACCCTCCAGTCGATAATCTGTTACTTACAACTGGACTACAGCGATCCCCAGTTCTGAAGAGAAAGATCCGAGGACAACACCTCATCATGTTGAATCAGTTAGATGACGGGATCAGCACGGAAGCTGGCATCCCACTCTTCAAACTTCCACATCACACCACCGTACTCTTCCAAATGGACTACCGTGACCTCAAGTTCTGAAAAGAAAGATCAGAGGACACCTTATGTTGAATCAGTCAGATGAGATCAACACCTGAGTTGGCATCCCACTACCCAAACTTCCACACAACTGAAGACATTTGGTGAGTTTTATTCGAGATATACCTCATCAATGAATATCTGGTCAATTTTCTTCTAACGACGTGATGTCATCAAGACAACCACCAGGAGGGTTATACCTCAGTCGACATTGTACGCGATGTCGCAATCAAAGTCTGTCCAGAGCATTTTTCCAGTGAGTGCTCGCAAAATGGTAGATCAAACTGCTGTTTTGCGTAAAGCTCTTGCAACAAAGGGAGCACCGAAAATCGCGCGCTCCCGTATGTGTCACTTGGTGTCGTCGCATGTTGCCCAATTTCACAGTACAATACGTGCAAAGTTTGCAATGGTATTCGACGCCTGCTGTTGTAGTACAACGCACGTATGGATCATCACAAGACACTAGAATAAAAACAATCAATTACGGGAAGGTAGGTGCAATTAAACAGTCAAGTAAATGTAAGTCCAAACCTTAAAATTACAACTCATAGTCTGTCTACCACAAGAACTAATTAATTTTTGCCATTAGGTTCGGGTGGTGATGGTTGCTATAGGTAGGTATTTAATTAACCTTGCACTAGACCAACATAACAGGTTATTGATGATGGTCCAGGAACAATCTCGAAGGGAAGGATCCAAGGACGATGCCTCGTCATTTTGAACCACTGTCAGATGATGAGGTTAACATATGAGCTGGCACCCCACTCTCCAAACTTCCACACTAGGCCAACATGAGGACACAACAGATTTCACAAGCACCAGCCCCTATGGCTGGATCAAGTTTCGAACTCGTAACCCTCCAGTTGCTAATCTGTTGCTCTTCCAACTGGGCTACCTCGGCCATACAGCTGCTATAGGAACAGGGCTCATACATTTTGGGTAGGGTTTGTTAAGATTTATTTCTGTGCACATGCAAGATACTCCTAGTATTTTAATAATCTGCTGAATGTACTTTAATTTATTCTTTAATAAACTTTAAGGGAACAAAAAATACTTTACATTTTGAATGCAGAAAAAAATTGCTTGCTACTGTTAAACTTGTTTGTTTTTCTACAGAGTTACTCATTTAGTACATATTTCTGGGTGATCCACATAGAATTAATTATTTGATTGTCAAATAAAGGCACTAATACAACTGGCAATGAGGATGGGATCAAGGCTTCTGGATTATTTTTGAAATTATAAGGAGGAATTAATTTTAAATGGGATATCCTGGATGGATCACAGAAATATGTACAAAACAACTCAGTAGAAAAATAAACAAGCAACACAGTAGTAAACGATTTTTTCTGTGTTCAAAATGAAAAGCATTTTTTGTTCCATTAAAGTTATAGTTAAAGAATTAATTAAAATACATTTAACAGTGTTATTAGAATACTAGGAGCATCTTGCGCAGTTAAACAATAAATCATAACATTGTCCTTAATTTTATTTTGGTGAATGTTGGTGGCAGAACTCATACTCTAGTACTTCAAGTACAGATCTCGGCAGCAAGTAAAAATAATAACAAAAGTCTGATTATCATTATGACAGACAATTTGACAAACTTGAATACATTTCAAGCATACCTACGGAAAATTGGAAGTTTCTTTTCAACGAACCGACTTTGTTATGGGAGCAGTTTTCATGGTAAACAAACAGTATAGTTTTAAGAAATTAAAATTAACTTTTATGCTACAGCTAGTACAGCGGCTGTAACGAAGCAGTATTAGACCTAACACTAAGCCATAGCATAAAGATTCATTACTTTCCAGCACCCTTTTTACTTACTCAAGCACCAACTTTTACAGCTAAAATTAACAATAAACTTGCTTATTTTTATCACTGTAGGTTTCATTTAAAGTAGACAGCTGAACTTTTTTATAGAAGGTGGGCCAAGTAAAGAAATATATAATGTAGCTAATTAGATAAAGCAATGGACAAAATTAATCAGATGGTTGGAATAATGTAGTGGCCATAAAATGACTTTCACTCTTTGGAGCCAAATGTAGCTATATTGAATAAATGGAATGATACCAAATTTGATACTGATACTTTTGAAAACATGGGGAGATGTATTTCGGGAAAATGTTTTTGGTACCTAGTCGCCAATAGAGGGAAGTTTGGTGCTGTTAGAGGAAAAAACAATCGAACATTTGTATTAACATAATCCAACATCAGGCTCAAATATTCATGTCAAAACTAAGGTTTGTGACCTCGACAGAACCTACCATTTGTTTTATTTCGAATGGCTAAGGCACAAGATTAAGTATAACACAAAGACAAGCAATGAACAATGACAGTAAAAATACATAAACAAATTAATATAATACACATAGAAAAACAATAAAGAAAAGACCAAAGTTATTGCCCAGAAGTTTTCTTGCCTCCCAATAGACACCTCAGAGTAGTTTTTTTGGGGGGTTATGGAGCAAGGGCCATATTTGGCCATGCTCTGCCAGACACGAGACATACAATGCCAAATTATGGACATACACACACAATGAAATTTTACAGACACAAGAGAGAAATACACCCAGGGAGGAATGTACCTGACAGGAATCGAACCCGCGCCACCTACAACTCGAAGGTTGCTAGAGCAGTGGGCATACCCACTGAGCCACGAGGGCCCCAACACCTCAGTGTTTGTGGAGGGTTCTACACTGAAGCAGGTGGTTTCTGTCCATTAACTACAGAATTACAGGGGAGCCATCAAGGCTGAGGGTTGGTTGGTTCTGGGTTTACGGCAGAGGGGTCATATTTGGCCAATCTGTGACAAACACAAGACAGACCAATGGCAAGTAAAAAATGTTGTGAAAGATAAGAGTCATTGAGGAAGAGTAGTGGGATGAAAGCAGAAAAAGATTCCTTGGGCATCCTGGGAGTGCAATTCCCATGTCTGCTAGATAGAAAACCCCATGGGAAAAGAAAAGATCACTAGAGTACCTCGGGTATATGAGATGGAGGTGGACTCGTCATTTGGATGTTAGAGCAATTTTACACCTTTTAGCAATGTTGTGACATAAATTACTGCATGAATTTGGCTCCTAACATGAAATTATCTCATACAACAAGTAAAAAATATGAATTATTCAATGGAGCGTCCTTTTGATTTTCTTTTAATATGCAAGGCTAGAAAAATGTTTTTAAGATAGACTATTTGCTGCAGTAGTATGTTTAATTAACAATTACATAATTAATTTTACATGGAATACTCTAGACACATCACACGGGAATATCTACAAACAAGTAACTCAGTAGAAAACATACAAACGAATAACAGTGAATTTTTTCTGCATTCAAAATGTAAAGTATTTATCATTCCATTAAAGTTGCAGTTAAAAAATAAATTAAAATACATTTAGCAGATTATTAGAATACAACAGTTTGCATGAGCATAAATAAATATGAAATTGAGATACTATGCTAGTAGCAGTTTGCATGCACATAAGGAAAAATAATTAATAAGTCATAAAGCTATTGTTTAGTAAGAGTTCCACCAGTCGAACCAGGATCAGAAAATAAATCAATATTTGGATTTATTTATATATGCATTTCAATATCTACCATTTCTCATATATAGTAAAATGTATCATTCCAACTCCATATATTAAATATTTAAAGATGACATTCTGAAAGGAAAAATTCTGGTTGGAAGAAATCATTACTAAATTCTACAGAAATAGATTTTATTTGCTCAGATATACATCTTCTGATGGAAATTTCACAGAAAGAAAAAATGAATAGGAAACTTTAGGCTGGTTTTGAGGCTTTATGGTGCATATGGCCATATTTGATCATGTAGTGCCACACACAAGACATACAATATCAAGTAATAGATATACACACACAATGAAAGTTTCACTGACACAGAAGAGAGAAATACACCCAGGGAGAAATGCACCTGACAGGAATCGAACCTGCACCACCTACAACTCGAAGGTTGCTAGCACAGTGGATATACCCACTGAGCCACAATAGCCCCTAGGAAACTTTTGGAAATGAACAAAATTGTCATTTGATAAATTACACAATGCAAAGTTTTTCTTTTAAAAGCTAAACTATATTAAATTGAGACAATAAGAAAACTTTATTGTGTACTGAATGTTTGTGGACCAATTACAGAAAAGGATGAAAATATTAAAAAAATATTTCAGTAGTATAAACAAACTAAAATTCGCTATTCAGCATTTTCCGATCGCGAAAAGCTTTCTAACAAGAAATTTCTCTCAAATGTTTAACATCAGGAGCAACATGTTTTGACACTTTCACCTTCTTCCATCAGAGGTTGGTTGGTTCATGGGTTTTATGGCACAAAGGCCATATTTGGCCATGCAGCACCAGACACAAGACGAACATCAAGTAATGGTCATACACATACAAGGAAAGTTTTACTGACACAAGAGAGAAATACACTCAGGGAGGAATTGAACTTGTGCAGACTACAACTCACAGGTAGCTAGTGCAGTGGGCATACTCACTGAGCTATAGTTCATCTAAGCATAAAATGGCAATTTTTTCTTAGACCAACTGTTTTTGTGGGTTGGGGTTGATATCTACAACATATTTCGCCATCTTTAAAACCAAAGATGTTTAATATCACTTTTAGGCAGACAAAATATCTTCAAATTTATGCACATGCTGCCAATTATATTCAGAAATACATAATTTAATTCAATATCCGAAAATGTGTTATATAAGCGATTATAAAAATGCCATATCACATTCTCTACAAACTCAAAAAACTATGAAAGATCTTTAAAAAACTTATCAGTTAATTTTTTATCAACAATAGATGAATTGTTAAGAGAACATTTTTTATTAACAATTAGACGAACACAGAAAGTCAAAATTTAAAAATCGACAGCATTCTGTAATTGTTCAGTGACTTATAAAGGAAGATAGGTAGTTGAATATTAATGTCACACTGGAGCAACACAACAGGCTATTAGCGATGGTCTGGGATCCATCCCGAAGGGAAAGCTCGAGGACTATGTTTTGTCATTTTGAACCATGGTCAGATGATGAGGTCAACACCCGAGCTGGCACCCCACTCTCCAAACTCCCCACACCAAGACATTTGAGGTCACAACAGATTTAACATGCACCAGCCCCCATATACACGACATTCTTTGGTTGAATTGAGTTTTGAATTCACAGCCTTTGGGTTGCTAATCCGCTACTACTGAGCTACCATTGCCCTTTTATCAACAATATAATTGTTAACTTTCCAGGTGGTTGCCTCGATGAGGTATCTCGTCATCAAAAAAGAACTTAACAAATCTCGAACTCAACAAAATCTTGATCATGAGATATCTCATCAATAGCAAAACTGATCAGATGGATGGATGAGATACCTCATCGAAACCACTTGGTGGGTTAAAAGGAGAAATTATATTAATATTAAATTAAGGTAGATCATTTATTTCAATATATATCACAAAGTGAAAATAATTCAATCAAGAGAAATAGACATGGTTGATTATTTTTAGGTTTTATGACACAAAGACCATGTTTGGCCAAGTTGCACCAAATACAAGATAATGCCAAGTAAAAAATGTTATGAAAGTGAAAAAAGAAGGATTAGGGAACAGAGTAGTGGATGAAAGCAATAAAGATTGTTTCAGTATCTCGGGAACACAACATCCATGTTTATCAGTCATCCCCATGAGAAAATAGATCACTAGTGTACCTTAGGTTCATGGAACCCTTACACATCTGAAGTAGATGTGCCCCAAGGGGCCCCATTGGTGTAAAAAGGGCATGCATACTTTTTGTAAAGTGAGCAAAATTATGTATATTTTTGTCAGATAAGCCAAAAATATAATTTTTTTTTTGGTTCAATAGAATATTTTATATTAAAATACCACTGTCATAAAAAGTTAAGTATATTTTTTGTAAAGCAAGCAAATTGTGTGTATTTTTTCGTCAGATCAGTCAAAAATAATATACTTTTAGGGTTAGAATAATTTTTATTAACCATTGGAGTAAAAAAAGCAAGTACATTTTTTTGTAACAGGTAAAATTATATGTATAATTTTTTGTCCGATTAACCAAAAATACAATATACTTCTTGGTTTAATAGAATAGTTTCTATTAACAATTAGACAAACAAAAAATTCAAACCCTAAAAATCAAGAAATCTCGACAGCAATCTGAAATCGTCCAGACTTTCAAATGAATAAATCGAAACAGTAACAATACCATGGTGGATTCAATCGATCAAATCTAAAAGTGCATGCTTCGGAGGTGAAGGTTCAGATTGCTCTTCTGCGAGAAATACTTCATGCAAATCAAGCACTGGAAGTTGCGCGCTCCAGTGTGCTTCACCTGGTGGTACTTCATGTGGCTAGTCTTCGCAGAAGAATAAGAACAAATTGAGCAGGAGTAGTATTTGTGACCTTCGTCAGTGAAACATGTCAAGTACCAAGTATTGTTCGATGCTGCAAAAAAAGAGAAGGATGTAGAATTTGCATTATCAGTCAAATTCAACTAAAAATAAATTAACACATAAAGTGGGCCTCAGTGTTATTAAGTACAATTTATTTACACTTATTCATCCTTCAAGTGGTTTCGACAAGATATATCCTCCATCGAGATCCGACGAATTCGGTTAATGACGAGATATTTCATCCCTTGAAACAGTGTTGATTTTTTGGTGATAAGATGCAAAATCTGGTCAGTTATTTCTAATGACAAGATATTTTGTCCATCAAGATCTGGTCAATTTTGCAAATGATGAGATATCTCGTCAATGAGACACTAAAGAACATTTAGTAAGTAATAAAACAGAACCACAATGCAGTCCAGCAGCTGGGAAACCAACAGAACAGAGTAGGAAGTTGAATTTTGTCATACTGGAGCAACACAACAGGCTATTGGCCATGGTCCGGGATCCATCACAAAGGGAAAGATCGATGACAATGCTTCGGAATTCTGAGCCAGTCAGATGACGAGGTCGACACCTGTACTGGCACCCTATTCTCCAAATTTCCACAACACACCAACATAGGACATTTGAGGCTGTGCCAGATTTGTGCATGAGCCCCACATACACGATGGACTTTGGTTGGATAGTTTCGAACTAGTAACCCTCTGGTTACTAATCTGCTACGCATCCAACCGGGTTACTGCAGCCCAATTATTGCTGGGAGTCCAATGGCATAGTTGGCAATACACCAAATAGTTCAGTTTGTTACAAACCAAATATTGAGGTAGGTATTATTTATTTAAAGTCACACTGGAGCAACACAATGGGTTATTGGCGAAAGTCAGATCCATAAATATAGAATTCATTTTTTGAATAATTTGTCTACCAAACATTACTTGATTATTTCCATAAACAAAAATTGTGATGAACTTTGTTTGGATATGTCTTAGCCATTTAACTTTTTTTAAATGAACTCAAAAAGCTGAGATGAAATCAAGACGTTAGAATACAAATCAAAACAGTTAATTGATAAGAAAAAATTTTAAATGTGCTCCATTTAACTCTATCTGCATGAAACTATTTTTTAGACCATCTATAAAAACATTTATCCGTTGGTTTACAGGTCATTTGCATCACTTAAGTCCTGTAAATGCACACCATGTAGAGGGTTGTTTTTGGGTTTTATGGTGCAAGGGCCATGTTTGGCCAAGCTGCAAACATAAGACAGAATACTTCAAGCAAAAAACGTTGTGAAAGGGGAAAAGAGGGATTGGGAATAGAATATTGGATGAAAGCAGTAAAAGATGACTTGGGTATCCAGGGAGTGCGACTCCCGTGCTTACTAAAGACAGTAAACCACATGGGAAAAAGATCACTAGAGTACCTCAGGTCCGTGAAGCCCATACACACCTAAAGGAGATGTGTCCTCAAGGGCTTCGGTTTTCAAGGAGTCTCAAGTAAACAAAATCAGTTTTCCTGGATATCATTGAAAAACATTTCTGGAATTCTTTACAAGAGTTTTCAAGGATTTCTATGTGTACGAATTATGTGTAATCTAGTATTTGTCATAACTTTGTAAAAAACGAGCCTTTAGGCAAGTAGAATAACATTTTAATGTAAATAAATCACTGAAGAATTCACTTTATACCAAGATGTCTGCAAAGTTTTGATTCGATTACATGTGCCAAGTATATGCAGTACTAACATGTTTATCCAGAGAAAATTAACACTAGGTTATACATATTTCATAGTAAAAGTGAAATCCTTTTAAGTAAAGTTTACATTTATTAACTCTAAGTCACTACAAACAAAAATTCATCTTTTCATAATTTTTCAAACCTAAAATACCCAGAGAACACATTTTCTAATCACAATAGCAATGAGTTTAAGGTAGGTAATTGAATTAAGAATGCACTAGAGCACAAAAGGCTATTGATGGCAGTCTCCAGGATCCATCCCATAGGGAAAGATCCGAGGACACCTTGGAATTTGGAACCAGTCTGATGAAAAGGTCAACACCTGAACTGGCCCCCACTCTCCAAACTTCCACACCAACATCAGGACATTTTAGGCCACGACAGATTTAACGTGCATGAGCCCCATATACATGAAATTGTATTGTATTGGATTTCAGTGGTGAAGCTAGACTTTTTGGGTAGGTAGTTAAATTAATGTCACATTGGAGCAACACAACAGGCCATAGGCAACGGTCAAGGATCAATCCGAAGGGAAAGATCCAAGGACTGCACCTTTTATTTTTAAACCACGGTCAGATGACGAGGTAACACCTGAGCTGGTACTCCTCTCCAAATTTCCACATCACACAAACAATAAGTGTAAGACTCTTATGCTTCATTTGGTGATCAGTCTTGGTACAATAGGTAGTTGAATCAACGTAGCACCGAAGCAACACAGCGGGCTATTGGCAACGGTCCTTGATCCATCGCGAAGGGAAAGATCCGAGGACAACACCTTTTTCAAACCACGGTCAGATGAGGATGTTGAGGTGGCACCCCACCCACCAAACTTCCACACTACACCAACAATGAGTAAGAAAACACAATATTGTGCCAGTTTTAGGTAACACAATACTGAAAGTGTTTGCTTTTGAGGTGTACATTCAAGCTGCATTTCTGTGAGAAATTCTTCATACAAATGGAGCACTGGAAACTACGGGCTCCTGTGTGCTTCACTTGATGATATCGCATGTGACTAGTCTTCGCTGAAGAATAGGAGCAAATAGAGCAGGAGTAGTATTTGCGGCCTTCAGGAGTGTAGAGTGCAACATACAAGGTATTGCTGGATTCTGTAAAGAAAAAATTATTGTAGAAACCACAATTTAAAATAAAGTGAATTAAAAGAAAAAAATTCTATTGTACAGCTCTGAGACTTTTTGTGGTAAAGCTTTTGGCATGAAGTAAATACTTATCTAGGGTAGTAAAAATAATCAGTTGTGCGGATTTTTTATATTAAAAAAAATTCTTTTGCTAATTTTTTAAAACTATTTTCCGACAAGCCCAAAACAGTTTTTTCTAAGAAATTCTTCCTTGGCGACATAAAGAGCACGCTAAATAAGGTGCTAAAAGTGTTGCCACAAAAGTCTATCAAAATAAAAATTAAATGGTACAGCTGTGATACTTTTCATGGTGACACTTTTGGCACAAAGTAAATACTGCCTAGTAGTAACAAGAATAACCAGTTGTGCGATTTTTTTAATATTTAAAAAATTATTTTTTAATTTTAAAAAATTATTATCAGCTAAGCCTAAAACAGTGCTTTTTCTAAGAAATTCTTCCTTGGCGACATAACAGCACACCAAAAAAGGCACCAAAGGCATTGCCAAAGTCTTTATATTGAAGCTGTAGCATCAATTAATATTTTTCATTAAATTATGATGAAATTCTACAATTAAGTGTATTATCTTGGGGTATTACATTCAATCACATAAACTTCAATATTTGTTGCATGATTTACCCCATCCATTATTTTTACAATTTTATTTTGTATAAGGACTAATGGAAAGTTCTCAAGGTGAACAATAAATTTTCTTGACATCTAGAACCACCTCGAGAAAAGTGACATAACTAAAAATGGAGATTTCCTTTTTATTTTCAAACAAACAATTCTATTTGCTCCAACAAACCATAAACAAAAACAGAAATTATGTCACATGTCAAAACATACTTTTCGACAAATTTCAAATTGAGAAATAAAATAAGACATAAATATATGAAATCTTTTATCGGCTCTCCAAAACTTACAATCTAGAACAGAGATGCAGAGATCGAGCCCCTCCCCCTCTGATTTGTTGGCAACCCTCCTCATCACGTATTATTTTAACTTTAACAAGTCACACACGATTGGTAATTTAGGTTAAAACTGTTGTCAGATAATGCTTTAAAATGCGTAAACCTCATTGG
This sequence comes from Meta bourneti, assembly GCA_933210815.1. NCBI lineage: Eukaryota > Metazoa > Arthropoda > Arachnida > Araneae > Tetragnathidae > Meta > Meta bourneti. The sequence goes on along the minus strand of OW119924.1, from coordinate 6,569,391 downwards.
GTCACAATATATCTGTGAACAAACTTTCCCACTCATGAATATTAACAAAACGAAAAATAAGTACTGTTTGACTAATGAAAATTTAGATCAATTTTGATCTTGGTTACTACAAAAATCGAATCAAATATTAATACAAATCATAAATCAATCAAATGTCATCAAATAAATTCTTTATTTACTTTTTTTATTGATGCCTTTTTTATGATTTATGCCTTTTGATTTCTACAGTATTTTTTCTCATTCTTCACCAAATCATACCCCTAGATCTTTTGCTCCTTTTCATGTCCCCAAGAACAAAAGGATAACTTCTATTTCACAATATTTTACCATTTTTTGCACTTCAGTTGGTTGTTTGGTGGTTCTAGGGCCATATTTGCCAAGCTGCACCAAACATAAGACAACATTGAGTAAAAATGACGTGAAAGGGGAAAAATAAGAGGGATTGGGGAACAGAGTGAAAGCAGAGAGTACTTGGGTATCACGGGAGCGCGACCCCAGTGTTTACTTAAGTCAGTAAACACCATGTGAAGAGAAAAGATCACTAGAGTTCCTCAGGCTCGTGAAGCCCGTACACACCTTAAGATGTGATCCTGAGGGCTTTGCACTTCAGAAATAAATAATGCCTAATTAAATGTACAATTTAAGATTTTCATTCACAATAATTAAATTGCTCTGTTGTCACAATATTCCTCAATATATTGTACTTTTTTGTTGCTTCCCAAGATTGGTTGGTTGTTTGGGGGTTTTATGGTGCAAGGTCCATATTGGCCAAGCACGTGACAGGCAACAGGTAAAAGACGTGAAAGGGTAGGTAATCAATTAATGTCCCACTGGAGCAACACAACAGGCTGTCGATGACAGTCAGAGATCAGTCCTGTAGGGAAATTTCTAAGAACACTGAATAATTTTGAACCACTATCAGATGATGAGGTCAACACCAAGCTTAAGACTCCAAACCATGTCAATGTGAAGACATTTGAGGTTACAAGATTTAATGTGCACCAGTTAACATGTACGCAACAGTTTTTCGTTGGACCGTGTTTCGAACTCTGTCGCAAAAGGGAAAAAAAGGAATAGGGGAATAGAATGATGGGATCAAAGAAAAAGATCACTTGGGTATTCTAGGTGCATGACACCAGTGTTTATTAAGCTCTCCCCCAAGAAGCAAGGATCCATGGTATTTTCTAGTACAAATAATGAAATTCAATTTATTAAAATTTACGTTCATTTGCTTTGACAAATATTTCAGCAAACGAAAATTTAAAATCATTCATATCGTGATTAAAATATTTGAAAATCCTTAAGTTTGTAGGAGTTATTGCTTATAGGCAATTTGGTACAGCTTTGATATAGACTTTTTGTGGCAACATTTCTGGCATGCTTTTTTTAGCAAGTTGTGGCAGGCAAAGGCAACCCCGCTTCATTAGGATTATGGCAACCCAGTGATTATTTGAATTGCTTTTAATTTTGTAAATTATCTTTTTTTTAAGCATGCCTAAACTATAATTTGCTAGAATTTATGAGATCTTCTATAACATTCATGTTTTTCACCTGGTTCCATTAAAATTAACTAATAAATTATTTAACTTGGACAAACTTCTGTAACAATATTTCAGAAAAAGTAAAGATTTTTTCATTAAAGTAAATACTTACCTAGTAAGTAGTAAAAATAATCTGCCGTGTGAGTTTCTTTACCTATTTTAAAAATACTTATTGTTAATTTTTTAATTGCTTTGCACTAAGTCTAAAAAGGTTTTTTAGAAAATCTTCCTTGGTGACATAAAGAGTTTGCCAAAAATGCACCAAAGGCTTTGCCACAAAAAAGTCTTGATATCAAAGCTGTACTGACAGTTCCAAGCAGCTAAAGTTAATTTCAAATAGCTTGCAAAAAAATCCATGTCACAAATCTCTAAAATACAAATAAATTTTACAAGTGAATTTTTATCTGATTATATAAAATATATACTTCATTTGATATTTCAATGTTTAATTTTAAATTCATTACATTGAAAAATATCAAATTGGACCTAAAGTATGAAGCATCAATTGTAAAATACATACAGGAAATTAACATATAACATTCATATTATTACAAAGATAACAAATGTTCAGTTTGATTTCATTACAAGAATGCAAAGATCCTATTGAATAAGTAAAACAGAACATGTAAACAAAGTAAAACATATTTGTCACTTCTCAACAATGTTAATCTAACTGTCACAAAGACGAACACAAATAAAAAGCATTTTAACTTTGATCCCATGGTCACCATAACAGCAAATAACTATCTAAAAAATATGGATTATAAGGCTGTCACAGCCAAAGCACTAAAGGTTGTTTAGGGGATTTTATGGCACAAGGGCCATATTTGGCCATGCTGCGTCAGACACAAGAGATACATTATCAAGTAATAGACACACAATTTTACTGACACAGAAGAGAATTACGCCTATGGAGGAATGTATCTGACAAGAAACGAATGTCCACTGCCTACAACTCGAAGGTTGCTAGTGCAGTGGGAATACCCAATGAGCCATGATGGCCACTGCCAGAATCTTGAAAATAGTATAGAAATTAGAATAAATAGAACTTAGAAATGGTAGCAAAGTCTCCTCTTAAACCTTAGTCTAGTAGCAATTATAGGTGCTCAGATACAAAATGAATTAACTACAACACAAAATGTGCTAATTAAATATGAAGATTTTGCCAGGAAATTTAAAATTAAAAACTACATATTTTTTTTCCTTAACACTCCAAGTAGTTTCGACGAGATATCTCATCTATCAAAAAATTTCATTTCATCAAAAATTCATTCACAAAAATAAAAAAAATTTGACCAAATCTAATGAATGACTAGATACCTCGTAGAGAAAACCACCAGAAGTGTTGGTAAGGTTTCCATGGCAATCTAGCTACCAGATTCAAATGCTTTTCTTTCATGGTTGCCATGTCTCGGCACCAAAATTTCCAAACAAGAATTAAACTTTACCAAGTGTCCCGATATACTTTAGTCCATATAGTATACAGGGTCTCCTCGATTTATGACCGAGTTCCATTCCGACTGACAGATCGTAAGCCAGATTTATATTTTTCAACACTATTTTCATTCAAACTGGTTATAAAAATTGCACATAAAACACAAAAATTCAATCTATGTACGTATAATTATCATACACAATGTGAAAAATTCATAATATATACTCTATTGTATCTTTTTGATCCTACCAATGCAGTTATCTTTATTTATTTTTGTGGTCGCAAGTCAAGGTGAAGGTGTGTTACTGGCAATATATGAAAAGCAGGAATATATAGAATGCCTGGCGTTTTCGGGCAAAGTATGAAATATCCAAATTATTTTATTATATATATATACTTTCCCTAAGCATTGTATGTAATATCTAGGCATTATAGAATGAAAAATGCTATTTACGAAAAGTATTAAAAGAGTCACGAAAAGGCTTTTATTGAAAAGTAGCCTTTATATGAAAAAGAAATACAAAATAAAGTACAAGACTTTCTTATTGAGGAAAACAAGATAAAATAAAATAGGAACCTACTTGTTCAACAAGGAGAGAAATAATTTTATTTTAAATTGCACTTAATTGTCTTTCTCACAAAAAAGTAACACTTGAAAAGAGACATGCAAAGGCCTTCATTAAAAATAAATAAATGAAAAAAGAAAACATCAAATAAAATACAGAACTTTCTTACTGAAATGTCATTAGTGGAAGTATTTTAGACTTTGCTGATTTGTCATTTGGCATTGCATAGAGTGCCTAGGAAATGTGTGAAACATTAATGGTTTCACACTTTGCCCCCAAACGCCAGGCATTCTATACATTGCCATGGTATTCTATACAATGCCTGCTTTGCATACTTTGCTGGTAACATATATTGTACAATATACAAGTATGGGTAGGTAGTTGAATTAACGTGGGCAGTCAGGGATCAATCTAGAAGGGAAAGATCCAAGGACGCCTCGTCATTTTGAAACAGTCAGATGACAAGGTCGACACCAGAGCTGGCACCCCTCTCCAAATTTCCACATAATGCCAACATGAGGCCACGAGACCAAAGCAGATTTAATGTGCGCCAGCTCCTGCATACACGATGGTCTTTGGCTGGACTGAGTTTCAAACTCTGAACCCTCCGGTTGCTAATCCGTCGCTCTATCAACCGGGCTACCTTGGCCCGCAAGCAACATGCAACAGTTCATTTTTCAAACTTAAACTTAACTGATATACTTTTAAGTACAGCATTTGAGAATCAGAATCATAAACAAGGCCCACTCAGAAATCCTGTAACTTCATTCTTAAATGAATACTTCTTTGATGGAGATTCAAACTGCTCTTCTGCGAGAAACACTTGTTGCAGATGGAACACTGGAACGGACGCGCGCCCGTATGCTTGACCTGATGGTACCTCATGTGACCCACATTGGGAGTTGAATATGGACACAACTTGCAGAAATATTTCTTAGCCTGGAAACTCGAACCTTGCACATAAAGATCACTCCGTTGTTCGTGGGATACTATAAGGAAAAACTGAAGTTAATTTACAAAGTCTATAACATTTTAAAGGACAGAAACTATAAATATTGAGATATTTTTAAAGGGGACACAGCATCCTTTAACATTTTTTGTTTTCATATTCACAAAATGTTTCAGTATACCTTATTCCAATACAAATTACATAAGAAAAACACATTTATGTTCGCAATAATTAAAAATGCAATTTTTATAAAAATATTTCAATGTTTTGAAATTCCTACTCAGCAAATTTTAATTTTTTTTCAAATATTTTTTACCTTCCAAAAAATGTTCTATTGTGTGCATGAGATTACCTATATATCACTGCTATTTATTTTTTTACAAATATTTTTTTTATTATAAATATTACAAATATTTTTATTATTTTTTATTTTTATTAGAAATATTTACATTTTAATGGACAGAAACTAGAAACTCAATATACATTATTGAAATGTTTTAAGGGGACAGTAACCTTAGAACATATTTTCATATTCACAACAAAATGTTTTAAGTGTACCTTATTCCAATATACATTAAATATGCATTGCAATTCAATTTTTATCAAAATGTTTCAATACTTTAAAATTTCTACTCCAATATATTGATATTTTTTAAGGGGACACAGTTCCCTTTGAACTTTTTTTCATTTTCATATTCACAATAAAATGTTTTAAGTGTACCTTATTCCAATACACATTACAAAACAAACAAAAATAATTTTTACATTCTTAAAAATTAATGAATTGAAATTTTTAAGAAATTTTTTATTTACCTTCGAAGTATTCTCCAATTCTGTGCATGGGATTACTTATTTCACTGTTATTTATTTTTTACATATATTATTTATTAGTAGTAGTATTTCAAATATTTTATTATTTACTTTATTTACAAATATTTACATTTTAATAGACAGAAACTAAAAACGCAATATTTATTATTGAGATAATATTAAGGGGACATAGTACCCTTTGAACATTATTTTTGTTTTCATACTCACAACAAAATGTTTGTGTACCTTATTCCAATACACATTAAATATACATTGCATAAGAAAAACAAATTTACATTAACAAAAATTAAAAAACTCAATTTTTATGGAAATATTTTAATGTTTTAAAATTTCTACTGTCTGCAAATTTTAATTTTTTCTTCAAATATTTTTTAACTTACCTTCCACGAAGTGTTCCCACAATTTTGTCCATGGGATTACATATACCACTGTTTTATTTATTTTCTTTACAAATAAATTTGTAACAAACACTTAAAAAAAAAGAGCAAAATGAGTCATAGTCGATTTCATCAATTTAGAAAAATAACTCGCCCCACTCTTCAAACTTACTAGGCAAGGTGAGGACATTTGAGGCCACGACATACTTAACATGTACCAGCCCAGCGACAACGAATCTTTTAGTAGGAGCGAGTTTCGAACTCACAACCCTCCGGTTGCTAATACGTTACTCTTCCAACTGGCCTACCACTGCTCCAGGAGTGATTATGTAACCAAGGAGGAGAAAACTATAGATAGTAAAACGAAACAATACCCTATCGCAAAAGAGTTAATGATTTAAAATGAGATTTTGATAAAATGTTATTTTATTGAATAATTAAAAACACAGGTAAATATTACAGTTATTAGATGCAAAGTATTAATGACAAAATGGTTAAAATTAAATGTAACAATATTCACAAAAACTCTTACAAGAAATGGAAAAATTATCCCCAATTCTGTAAAACAAATAGTTCATTTTAACACATTAAGACTTGATCAACAACCAACTTCCCAAACAGATTACAATAGAAGGGAGAAACAATGTCCAAACCTACTTACACCCGACTTTCCATTACATAATACAAATTCAAAAACAAAGTTTTCCCGAGTTGTATTCTTCCATCCAACTGTGCTGATATGCAATTCCTAAAGTTAAATGAGTTAATTTCACATGAATTAAAACTCGAAATGATTATAAATTAAGCTAGGTATTTTAATTAACATCACATTGGAGCAACACAATGCGCTATTAGTGACGGTCAGGGATCAATCCTAAAGGGAAAGATCTGAGAACACCACGTAATTTTGAACCACGGTCAGATGACGAGGCAAAACCTGACCTGGCACCACACTCTCCAAACTTCCACACCACACCAAATGAGGACATTTGAGGCCACGACAGATTTTACATGCACCTCTTTGTAAACTACAGTTTTTGGTTGGATTTGAACTTGCAACCCTCCGGTTGCTAGTCCGTTACTCTTCCAACCGGGCGATCGCAACCCTATAAATTAAGAGTTTGTTTCAACGTAAAAAGGTATTTTGTCAGCTTAGTGCAGAAACTCAACTTTTATTTTTTCTGACTCTTTCAAGATGAAAAATAGTTAGATGTAACCTGATCAAAATACTCATGATTTTCATTTCTTGACCTAAAATCAGTCTTTAAACATATGCACAGTAAAAAAAAAATTCCTGTCAATTAACGAATGAGTTTTGGCATCAAAGTAATAATTTACGAAGTTAAAAAGTAATTTTAAAAGAATCGTAGTTAATTCAGTACAGGTCTGATATACTCTTGTGGCAACACTTTCGGTGCATTTTCTGTAGCAAGTTGTGGCAAAAGCAACCTCACTTTATCAGGATTATGGCAACTTTGTGAAGATAAGATTTTCACTTGTTCTTGAATATTTTGGAATTTTCTTTTCATTTAAGTTTTATTGTATTTTGATTTCACTAGTTCTTTAAATTTCAAATTTTTCTGTCATAACGTCCTGCGAATTTGATTATATTTTAAACATGGCTCATGTAGTCTCATCAGGTTGTATCGTTTCTTGCATATTTGAATTTCTTATTAATCTTTGCAAATCATTATCCTTTTTTATTTTACCATGCCTACTGTATTTAGTGTTGTAGGTAAGTTTATGCGTGTTCTTTTGGGAAATTTTCAGTTTAATATTTTTGCTGGTAGGGCAATTTTAGGAAATGGAGTTACTAATGATTCATTCAGAAAATATCCATGTCAGGATCAGCAGTTTTTATTGGATTTCCTTAAGGAATTGGGATTAATTAAATCAGATTTTTTTGTGCGTGAAATTAGATTTAGATTGGGAGTTTAAAATAATCGAAAAGCATTAAAAGGGACGATCAGTTGTGTGGAATTAGTCTCTATTTTTAAAATTGTTTTCCTTAATTTTTTCCCAAAGCTTAAAGCAGTGTTTTTTCTAAGAAATTATTGCTTGGTACCATAAAAAGTACCAAAAGCATTGTCACAAAAAAGTTTTTATGTCTCAATGCTGTACCGAATTATTTTCTGGATAATTTGAAAATCTGAGTTACATTTGTCAATTTCAAATATTATGGGTACAATATACCCATATTCCATATATTTAAATATTATTCGATGCATGGGTTTTAATACATGTTAATTCTAAGAAAATATCATGAGGCAGCACATTATCAGACATGCACAGGTCACCAATAAAATGTCCTTTGTACCTGTGGCAAAACACAGTGCAACAATGGTGAAAAGTTCGAACATTGCACCAATCGACACAACAAGTCCACTGAAAATTAGTCTCATGTAACATAGGGTAGGTAGCTGAATTAATGTCGTACTGCAGCAACACAATGGGCTATTGGCGAAGGGGTAAAGGATCAATCCCGAGGGAACAGAGCCGAAGACAACACATCATTTCGAACCACGGTCAGATGACGAGCTCGACAAATGAGATGGCACCCCACTATCCAAGTCCAACATGAGGACACAACAGATTTAACAACCCCCATGTACACGATGGTCTTTGGATGGATTGAGTATCCACATAACATAGGAAAGGAATTAATACAGGCCGATTTGAATCAATGAGCCGGCATCCCACTCTCCAAACTTCCACACCATGTCACCAAGAGGACATGCAAAGCCACGGCAGATTTAACGAGCACCAGTCCCCACATACACGAGTCTTTGGTTGCATCTAGTGTCCACACAACATAGAAAAGGAATCAACAATACCGGCAGGATCTAATCAGTCAGTTTTCGGAGGTGCGTTTTTCAAGTGAAAAGTTTTCAGGTGCTGCGTGAGGCTACTCTTTTGGGTGAAGTACTTCAGGCACACGTGACACTGGAAGTTCCTTGCACCAGTATGTTTCACCTGGTGGTACCTCATGTGGCTCAGTTTGGTTGAGGAATAAGTGCAGAGCAGGCAGCAGTAGTACTTCAAACCTTCAAGGGTGTAGCACTGCTCGAAAAGTACGTGTTCAGCCCCTGTAACAAGGAAGCTATAATAGACATTGGTCACATTTGAACCATGATACAAGATATATTCACCATTCAAATTAATGCAAATATAAATCATGTTTAACCCTAATGGTGGTTGCCTTGACAAGATATCTCATCATTAGATCTTAATGGCAAGATATCTCGTCATTTGCAAAATTGGTCACATTTTAATGGATGAGATATGAAGTGGAAACCACTTGGAGGGTTAAAAACACATGAATGAGTTTTTAGATATATTTTATCAACCCTTTCGAGCTCATAACAGCTTGGTCAATTCAGTGAAGTGCAAGCTCAAATTTCGATTCGATTATCCGTTGAATGTATTTGAACAATTTTAAGGTATAGATCACATATGGTGTTACTAGAGCACCTGTTTGTAATAGCATACCAAGGTATGATCACACTATAAGAAAACCATAATAGAATTGTACACATTGGGTCACATTTTAATCAAAATGATATAAGATATATTCAGTTTGAATCATCTTTTTGAATGAATACAAATATATACTATCATGCTTAACCCTTCTGACCAATTTCGCTAATGATGAGATATCTCGTCATTAGCGAAATCGGTCACATGTAAACAGACGAGACATCTTGTCAAAATCACTTAGAGGGTTAAACACATGAAGGAGTTTTAAATATATTTTATTAACCCTTTCAAGTAGATATCGAGATCATCTCAGTGAAGTACCAGGTAAAATTTCTATTCAATTATCTGTTGAATGTATTTGAAAAACTTTAAGGTTTCAACATATGGTGTTACTATAGAGCGCCCGTCTTTAATATATATGAAACCATTCCAAGGTATAGCACTGCTCATAAAGTACATGATCAGCTACTGAAATCATAATGGACTTGGTCACATATTTTAAACAATATATTCACAATTTAAATGATCTTCTATGAATACAAATGCATATCATGCTTAAACATACATAAAAATATTAGTTTAAAATATATTTTATCATCCCTTTCAATCACAGCATCTTGGTGAAGTACAGGCTAAAATTTTCATTCAATTAAGCGTGGAATGTATTTGAATAAAATTTATGGTATTGATCAATACATGGTAATATACCACACAGTTACCCGAAAAAACCACAAGGCATTTTGAAAGTGTGGTTTCGCAGTGAAACCACTTTACCTAAAATGTTCGAAGAAATTAGTTTTGTAGAATATCAGAATAATGGGTTCACTCCCTGTAACAAGTCTCTGAGGTCTTCACATGATGGTGATCATTGTCAGAGAAAACACAATTTTACAATCAATACACTGAACTGAGGGTGTTATTAAACGGAAACATTTGCGGTATGGATTTGATATCTCCTTATTTTGCAATGCAGAAGTGACAATTATTGTAATATTCCAATGTGAGGTGGAGATGAATTAAAGTCGCTCTGGAACAACACATTGGATTATTGGTGACGGTCCGGGATCCATCCCGAAGGAAAAGATCCGAGGACAACACCTAGTTATTTTGAACCACGGTCAGATGACAAGAACACCCGAGCTGGCACCTCACTTTCCACACTCTCACACCACACCAATGTGAGGACATTTGAGGTCACAACAGATTTAACATGCACCAGCCCCACATACACGATGGTCTTTGGATGGACAGAGTTTCGAACTCTCTAGTTGGGAGTTGAAGTACAGAACACTTTTATTTTGGTATTAATCATTTAAAATTATTTTTATATAGCCTCTGGATTAAATAAAATGTAGGCCACAATCAGAATTGAAACCTCTACTTTATTTAAGGTGTATATACACTAGAAATCACGAAAATTGACCAGATTACTGATTTTTGTTATTGCTTTCAGATGATACCAAGATCATGTAAATATTCTGAACATTATTCTAGTTACAAGGGTTTTTCGTTAGGTAATGTCACCACGTACAAACATGTTTTTAAAACTTCAAACGCAATTTCTGAACTGTTTTTGCAATAGGATGCTTTGTTCACATGATAACTCAACAATATATTGATCTATTTTAATTATTTTATATCATTATAATCTATATATATAATACGGTGGAAGATCTGACTCTGAATCAGAGTTACTAGTTAAGAAACCAATATTCAGTTGATTTTTAAATGTTAAAACACCTGAAATTATCTTGACTTTTTTGTGCCTCCTTGGTGAAAAAAATTTAAAAAAAAAAAAAACTATTGCCTCTAGCAACTTGATCGAGGGTCAAAACATGAAGAATATCATATAGGAATAATTTCCAACAGGAATGAACAAATTAGATAAATTCCAACTGAATGAACAAATTAGAATTCGACCTATCACAGATAAAAAACATGCTAATTAGCTAATTATATCTAAATAAGATTAATTACTCATTAGATTAATCTGAAATTATTTTAAGCACAAATCAATGACTTACTGTAAAATAACTAGATATTTCAAGTCAAAATTAAAAATATATATAAAGTGTATAATTACTCCTAAAGCATGCTATTAAATGTCAAATATTACACTATTAGAATTAACATTTTCAAAGTATAACTCATAAAAAAAACTTTATTATCCAATCTTGTATGCAGAACAGTTTTAGAATAATTATTCCAGATAAAATACACCAGACATCAACAATAAATGTGAAACTAAAACGAATATCAAGTGAGCTACCTAAAACTAAAACAAGACTAAAAGCTCAGTCACAAGAAAATGTATTAACTTATTAAGATGAAACAAGAATTAAAATAAGCTATCACCATCTTAGTCCTAGTTTCACCTTAGTAGGATAGTTGAATTAACGTCGCATTGGAGCAACACGACAGGCTATTAGCGACGGCCCGGGATCAATCCCCAAGGGAAAGATCCAAGGACAATGCCGTCATTTTGAGCCAGTCGGATGACCAGAACACCTGAGCTAGCACCCCACTCTCCAAACTTCCACACCACACCAACATAGATATTTCAAGCCATGACAGATTGAACGTACCAGCCCTATGCATATGAGTTTTTGGCTGACCCAGTTTTGAACATACAAAATGACAGATCATTACATGGAATGCAAATATTTTAAAAGTTCATGGCATTTTCTCAGTAGCCAATTCATTGCCAATGATTCCGACATATCCCTGCATCCAACAAAATTTAATACCGAAACTACGTCTGGTGAGTTTATTATAAAGTTTTAAAATATAAAATCCATACATGGAAAGTCAATATTTGAAATTGATAAATTTCGACCACATTTTCAAGTTGTCCAGAAAATAATTCGGCAGAGCTTTGATACACTTTTTGTGGAAACGCTTTTGATGTTTTTTGGCATGCATTTTATGTCATCAAAAAAGAATTTTTAAGAAACGCCGCTTTAGGCTTAGCAGATAATTTACAAAAATGAATAAAAGATTCGAATAAAAGCAAGAAACGATACAACCTGATGCGACTGCACTGTGCCGTGTCTAAAATATAAACTGAACGTTTTAGTTCTTCAAATGTACAGAAAACGGAAAAGAATTCAAAAGGACCAATGAAATAAATCAAAGGACAACAAAACAGGAAATGGAAAGAACATTCCAAAATATTTAAGAAAAAGGGCAGAAAATGAAAATTTTAACTTCGTGAGATCGCCAAAATCCTAGTAAAGCAGGGTCGCCTTTGACTGCCACAACTCGATACAAAAACACCAAGAGTTCTCACAAAAAAATCTTTACATCAAAGCTGTACCAATAATTCAATGCAATGATAAAGTGACACTGATAGAAATACACCACACTATCCAGACCGAGATTGGATTGGATGTTAGAGTTTTACAGTGCAAGGTCCAAAAGCGGACAAGCTGCACCAAACACAAGACAGGATATAACCCAATAAAAGTATAAACACTTAAAAAATCAAGACAAAGATAAAAGATAGATTTAAAACATGCAAAATGTGTAGATGAGAATAAAAATATACAAATAGTCAGATGATAAAAACAAGATCATTGACTGCAACATAACTAACGAATTTAATTTACATATGCATAAAGTTTAAAAGTGTGAAACTTAAGATTGAATTATAAAAGAATTTGATAATCCAGACTGAGAACAGAACTACTTAAAAGCATGAAAATTAACAGTGATGGAACCAGAACGTATAGATTTTGTAAAAACTGTCTGGGTGTTGAACCCGCACCTCATCATGTATTCAACCCTGCAATAGTAGCTGCTCTTCAAAACATTGATTACCATCCTGAAGAACAGCTTTACAGTGAAAGAATAATTGCCAAAGCTGTGCAAAACGCACATGGCAACATCTGACCCAGAAATGGACACGACAACACTTTAAAACTCATAAAAAGTGTTTGATCCTTATGTGTTGGTTAAGGCTGCTCTTCTGAGTGAAGCCCCTCAGGCAAATGGGGCACTTGAAGTTGCGAGCCCCTGTATGCGTCACCTCGTGGTCTTTAATGTGGCTCACTTTGGAGGTGGAGTAAGGGCAGAGCAGGCAACAGTAGTATTTCAGCCCCTCGGGACTAAAGCATGGCTCGTACAGTGCATGATCAGGTGCTGCAAAGAGAAAAGCACTGTAGAATTAAAATGATAGGCCACACTTAAACAAAACACTTAGAGTAAATGGTACTTTTAGGTTAACAGGGCACTGGTTGTAATTGTGTGCCAAATGTGGGTGCGAAATTTAACTACAGATAAGAATAGTAATGGCAACCCTAAAGGTATATATAGCTTGTCGCAAACTCGAGTATTAGTGTTTATTGCAAACTGAACTATTGGCCTGTTGCCAACTACACCATCGAACTCTCAACCTTTTCTTGGTATTTCCAGAACATGCCAATTGAATGGAATTTTGAGATTGCGATACTCAGTATGTATGGTGTTTTGAGATGGATATACTCATTCACTTATCAGATGGGCAAATTAACTCCTATACATTCCAAACTTCAATTCAGAATAGTAATACTAGCAGTGTAAAGAAGTCCTAGGGATCAATGCATAAAATTTCCCAATTCAATTTAAATAAAAGTTACCAACATCACAAAACAAAATTAAAATATTAAAATTCTCAATAAAGATTTATGTGCAAATTAGGAATGCTTTTACAAAAAAAATTATGCTACTGCAGAACATTTTCATTGTAACTAAGTATCTTTATTTTTCATAAACAGACTAATTAACTTACTTGAATAAGATAACATGCATCATGTTCATAGTTATTTCATTTTCAATATTAATAAACTTAATACAGAAAGGAAAATAAAATAAATTTGACTTAAATCAAGCTGATTTAAGTTGGCATACCCTGCTGGGTAAGGTCAGGTGAGAGGCTTTGTTCACTATGTGGAGGAAGACTGGAATGAATCGCCATCTTTATCAATTCAAGAGTAAGCCTAATGACCTCCATTACTTCAAAAAATCCCTAGAGCAATTGTCACTTTTCCACAAAACCAAAATAGGCCACATTGTAACTCAGGCCTCTTGAATCATTTTCCCACCCGACTCCAACAAGTGCACTGATAGGGTAGTAGACTTTGGAGCTTATCTTGTTCCACTGCACAGGAAAGAACATTTTTAGAACTCTTAAAGAAAATTTGAGATTCATCTTGTTCCTGTTTTGTCTGATGTCCATTTTATGTTATTGCTTTGTTGGTTTATAGAAGACAACCCGAAGGTAGGCATTTAATTAACGTCACATTGGCGCAACATAACAGGCAACGGTCCGCGATCCATCCCAAAGAGAAAGCTCAAGAACACCACGTAATTTTGAATCATGGTTAGATGACAAGGTCAATACCTGAGATGGCACCCCACTCTGCAAACTTCCACACCAACGTGAGGACGTATGAGACCATGGCAGATTTAACGTGCACCAGCCCCCACATACATGGTTGTCTTTGGCTGGACCGAGTTTCAAACTCGAATCCTCAGGTTGCTAATCATTTACTTTCAACTGGGCTACCGCTGCCCTTCAGATTTTTGGATTTTTCAACATGCAGTTATATGCAATTGAGTAAAATAAGACATTCAATAGTTATGAAAAAGTATTTTGAAATATACCTGCACATTTTTAATGGGTTAACAAAACACTGGATATAATAAAAAAATACAATCGCCATAAATGATTAGAATCAGCAAAAATCACAATGGATTTATTCGTTTCATTTCAGGTAATTACAAGTTTTGAAATAATTTTGGTTGAGAAATTGATTTCTATTACTAAATTATAAGATTTCAGCATGTTACCAAACATTGTCATTCTCAATGCTTTTGAATCTATACCTATTACCTCTGGACATTTATCATTTTTGCATCGCACGCAAACTGACATAATACACAAACATTGCCCATCAATAAAAGACATTCATTTTTAATTTATCATTACAAGCAAAAAATATGACTGAAGTATATAATTTTTTTAAACATAAAGGCAAATTTTATAAAATGAATTAAAAAACGCCTTTATCGCAATAAAAACAGCAAAAAACTTCTATTTAATTGCAATAAAATGTTTATATCAAACAGATCACACAAGGAAAATTAATATAATAATTAATTGAATAAAAATTATGAAACTAGAAATACAGTTTGGATAAATTAATCATTATTTTCTATGTAAAATCGTAAAATATCACAATCCATCTTTGCAACATGTTACAGTTTTGTAATCGGTTAACAATCAGACTGGTAGGTAGTTAATTAATGCTGCACAAGCGCAACACAACGGGCTATTGGCAACGGTCCAACATCAATCCCTAATGGAAAGGTCCAAGAACAGCACCTCATTTTGAATCATGGTCGGATGATGAGGACACAAGACATGAACTGGCACCCCACTCACTTCCACACCATGCCAATTCGACGACATTTGAGACCACGATCGATTTAACGTGCACCAGCCCCCATGATGGTCTTTGGTTGATCGAGTCTAGAACTCAGAAACACCCAGTTGTTAATCCACACTACTCCATCAACAGGGCAACTACAACCCCATCAAGATTCTGAATTCAGCTTTTAAATTTAATTTTTACTATTGCTCGTTGCGGCAGCTGGGTTGGAAGAGTAGCGGATTGGCAACCGGAAGGTTACGAGTTCGAAACTCGATCCAACCAAGGGCAGTCCTGTATGTGGGGGTTGGTGCACGTTAAATCTGTTGCAGCCTTAAATGTCACCTTAGCATGGTGTGAAAGTTTTGAGAGTGGGGTGGCAGCTCAGTTGCTGACCTCTGTGCCAGGTTCTAAATGCCGAGGTGTTGTCATCGGACGTTTTCCTTTGGGATTGTGCATGGACTGCCACCAATAGCCCATCGTGTTGCTCCAGTGCGACATTTATTAAACAACCAACCTCTTGTCAACCACACTTCTGTTTCAGATCTTGATCACGACTCTTCCAACCGGGCTACTGCTGCCAATTCAAATTTTATGGGAACATATCACGAAATGCCTGCGTAAATTACTCTCCAAAGCAAACGAATTGCCACAAATACAGCATTTGAAGTTCCTCTCTCTCGAGTGCTTCACTATGTGGTACTTCATATGTTGTCGAGTTTTAGAGGAGTATGGGCAAATACTGCAACAGAATCTTCTGTTTGGATGACCTGGGTTCTCAAAGTAAACCATGGGTTGTGGCTGCTTCGGATCGTATCCTGGAAATAGTTCATCTTTTGTAACAATTGAGTTACATTTGAAATATCTACACATTTTTACCAAAATGCGTAGATATTTTAAATGTATGTGTAGTAAGGCCTGGCGTAGCGTAAGAAACGAGAAAAGTATATGCAAAAATTAATACTTTACAACAAGGATTAACAGACTTGTTAAGGCAAAGAGCCATAGATTTACTGTGACTTATGGGAGGGTTGTCAAAAAAACATGGAAATTTTCTATCATATATTTAAATTATTTGTATTTTATATTTATTCATATGTATTATTTATATTTTACATTTATTGATATTTATCATTTATATTGTTACAAAAAGAGAAAGATAACAAAAAGCAACTAAAGAACTCAATTTTACTGGTACGCTTATTTACAATGATTTAACTGGTTCGATTTTTGTAGTTGCCAAGAGCAAAACTGATTCTAAATTTTAATTACTCAAAGCGGTTCCCGCTTTTCGATTTCTTAATATCCATAACTGATAAAGTCTGTTCACAAATATATGTTGACCCAAAGAGGCTTGCTCATTTTAATGTATTATCTAGTTATGATTTGCAAATGCTTTTATCCCCAATACAATGATAGAAGTATAATAAATTGTCTTCATTCCAATTTATTTTGCAGGTTCTCATCGTTCTGCATGTTGATGAGTCCGTCAGTAATGATTGTCCCTTGTTCCACAGCTATTTTGTTGTGCACAAGTGGCTATGGTAACACAACAGGCTATTGGCAACGGTCAGAGATCCATCCCTAAGGGAAAGATCAAGGACAACGCCAAGTAATTTTGAACCATGGTCAGATGATGAGGTGAACACCTGAGCTGGAACCCCACTCTACCAACTTCCACAATACAGCAATGTGAGGACATTGGAGACCGACAGGTTTAAGGTGCCCCAGCCCCATTTATATGACGGTCTTTGGTTGGACCAAGTTTTGAACCTTTGATCCCCAGTTGCTAATCTGCAACTACCAAATGGGCTACCATGGTCCTTAAAGAGTATAAATTAAGGCAGATAGGTAGTTGAACTAACATCACAATGGAGCAACACAATGGGCTATTGGCAACAATCTGGGATCAAACCCAAAGGGAAAGATCAGAGGACGTCTCGTAATTTGGAATCATGGTCAGATGACGAGATCAACACCTGAGCTGGCACCCCACTCTCCAAACTTCCACACAACGACGTGAGGATATTTGAGGCCATGACATATTGAATGTGCACCAATCAGTGCACATGACAAACTTTGGTTCAACCGAGTTTTGAACTCGCAACCCTCTGGTTGTTAATCCATTACCCTTCCAACTGGGCTACCACAGCCCCTATTTTCAATATGACGAGAAATGCATAATCATTTATAATGTCTTAGAAGATATATAACACTATCAGAATACATATATTTTTTATTTTTTTTACTTAAAAATCAGTAGTTAGTCTTTAAGCAGTTGTAGAGTAAAAAAAATTCATTTTGTAAGTTAATGAGTTTCTGTTCTAAGTTCATAATATCTTATAAATAATGGGAATGTGTTAAGAAAACTAAACAAAATGCAACAAATATCAACAATAGGAGACAAATATTACATACAGATATTGACAATACTTTAGTAAAATAAAAAAACAAGAAAATTGCATGCAAAAATATTGACAATATTTTACAAAAGTAAAAATCTGGCAAGAGCATACAAATAGTATAAGAAAAAGTATCAAAATAGATGGATACACTTCAATCAGAGGAGTTATCTGAAATAGAAAAAATCAGTGAAAATGATAAACTTTGGATGGCAAAAAATAAGAAGACTACAAACAGATATCATAACAGAGCAGTGTTTATATTTCTTTACTTAACAGAATTAAGAGATTCATTACATAGTTCCCAGTATTCATTATGGGAATAGATTGACTCATGATTCCAAGGTTTTTTCATAATTGAATGACAATCAGAAACTTTCCAACTCTTCCATGTCAAATTCATGACTCGACCGTTTTGGAGAACTTGGGATGAGGGCCCTCAATCTCCTTTGAAGTCAAACTCCTTTGGTTCTCTGAATTTTTGTCAACTGTCACATTCAAGCTGTTATAAAATGCTGACTTGAGATTCAAATGACCGTTATGAATATTTTTACAAGTGTTCCTACAAAATTAAATTAGTTTATTTTGCACATTTTCTAAAATTTGTAATGAAATACAATTGAGTGCTCTTCCGTTATAACCACAGTACTCGCTTCCGTTTCTTTCTGGCCCAACTAATAAACAAATACAGACAAAAAAAGATAGTTTTAATTATTGCATCTGAAATAACTATATAACCTTAGAAGCTGTAATTCATAGAATTAAGCGTTAATTCTTGACTCTATAAATAAATGAATCAAATAACAGTAGCGAAAGGAATGCATGATCTAGTAAACCACCTTTTTCTCCCGGCATGAGCGAAAGCTACATAACCGTTTTGCCTTAAAGTCACATTTAAATTTCATTAGGTGGTTATTCGAACACAATCTTTTTTTGTGAAGAATATTTCTTTCTTGAAGAAATAGTATTACTGCTTCTTGGCAAATCCGAAATCATGAAACCCATTGCACTAACAAAGGAATAAGCTAAGATGACGAAAAAAAAACAAAGATGACGCCAAAAAGCTGCTGTGGAAACAAATAGCGCCAAGAAATAAGCAAAAATGCACCAAATTGGGGCTGAAGTTTATTGGTATGGCTATAATGGAAAAGTGCCTACAATATTTTATAATACACTGCTGGCCACCGTAAATGCAACACCCTGAAGGAAGCAAGCAAATAATATGAAATTTACAACATGCATTAGCGGAGGTGAGATATGCAAATGATTGGAATTTCAGCGCAGACGCACATCACGCGCGCCTGTGGCGCCACTTCAAAGCGCTATTTAAGGCTTGGAGATTTCGACGATTTCAAGTACGGCAATTGTGTTTTTCTTGTGGTTTTTTCAAAAAAAACGATCAATTATGCCTCGTAGAAAACAGCGATCATCTTTTGATCAAGTATCCGAGTTCGACAGAGGAAGGATAGTGGCCTACCGAGATTGTGGATTATCTTTCAGGGAAATCGGTAGTCGTGTTGGACGAAACCAAACAACTGTAATGCGGATGTGATCGTTGGATGCAGGAGGGTACGACGGACCGACGTGTTCGATCGCATCC
The DNA here is from genome assembly GCA_933210815.1 of Meta bourneti. Classification (NCBI taxonomy): domain Eukaryota; kingdom Metazoa; phylum Arthropoda; class Arachnida; order Araneae; family Tetragnathidae; genus Meta; species Meta bourneti. The sequence continues at coordinate 6,549,803 of OW119924.1, read as the reverse complement.
ACCTCAGTGCACCACTTCACGTGATGACAGGCATATTGTGCGTATGGCAGTGACGGATCGCTCAGCCACATCACGAACCATAGCACAGCACATTCAGTCTGTACCGCATCATCCAGTGTCTGCGCGTACCATTCGACGCCGTTTACAGCAGAGTGGTCTGTCCGCAAGACGTCCATTGCTTCGTCTACCCTTGACGCAGAACCACAGACGTTTCCGCCGCCAATGGTGCGATGAAAGAAGGATGTGGACGGCAGAATGGAATGAAATTGTCTTTACTGACGAGTCACGCTTCTGTCTGCAACACCACGATGGTCGGATTCGAGTCTGGAGACACCGTGGAGAGAGGATGCTGAACAGCTACGTTATGCACCGCCACACTGGTCCTGCACCGGGTATTATGGTATGGGACGGTATTGGATATCACTCTCGCACTCCTCTAGTACGCATTGCCGGTACTTTAAACAGCCAGCGCTACATCTCCGAGGTGTTGGAGCCAGTTGTCCTTCCTTACCTTCAGGGCTTGCCCACAGCCATATTTCAACAGGATAATGCGCGACCACACGTGGCACGCATTGTCCAAGGGTTCTTCGGCAATCGCCAGATTGAATTGCTTCCCTGGCCAGCTCGCTCTCCGGATCTTTCGCCGATAGAAAACATGTGTGTCCATGGTTGCTCAACGATTGACCCAGAATACATCCCCAGCTGCCACACCAGATCAACTTTGGCAACGTGTGGAAGCTGCTTGGTCTGCTGTATCCCAAGAACACATCCAAAGTCTCTTTGAATCAATGCCGAGGCGTGTGGCAGCGGTGATCTCCAACAATGGCGGCTACTCTGGCTAATGATTTTGGCAGGAACCACACTTCACAGAAGTCTATAAATTTAATCATTTGATACTTGGTCAACATGTTATCTACAAAATAAATTTTGTTGTGATATCTCTTGTCTTTCTTGGTGTTGCAGTTTGGGTGGCCAGCAGTGTATAAACAAAAAAAATTTTTCACCAAAAATGGAATTTTGAAATATAGTTCACCAAAACCCACTATCATGAATGAGGTACATTTTAACCCTTCTGGTGGTTGTCTTGACAAGGCATCTCTGGCAAAACCAAAGAAAATAAGGAATTTTTCGTAAGGGAACATACCACAAAGTACTTCTCGCCATACCTCCTCACTCAATGATATTTTACAAGATGCTGTGACACCAGATGCCTACGCAAGCTGCTCTTCACCGTAAACGCAGCACCACAAATGTTACATTTGAAGTTCCTCTCCCCAGTATGCCTTGCTCCGTGATATTTCAAATGGTGTCGGTTCTTCGAGATGTACGGGCAGAGGCTGCAGCAAAAGAGCTTGATCTGGTGACCAGGGTTGTCTGGATCAGGTTTGGTGAGAGAGTAAAACGCATCGTACCGTTCCAGGTTGTTGACAGCTGAAAAGAAAGACACCATTTTGCATTAGTATTTTGAATGCAAAGAATATTGTCAGCTCTCTTAGAACAGAAAATTTTTTATTGTACACTTTTTAGACATCAGCTTTTAGGTAAAAAATATTAATTATAAGCATTTGACAGTAATATATCTTTTGAACAGATTACAACATGAAAACATATTTCTCACAACGATAATAAGCATTTAGTGTCACAGAAAAAATGCCCGTTTATTAGTTTCTACTCTAAGACGATGATATTAGACATCTGGATTTAGAAATTTAACTCCAAATTTGAACCTCGGTTCGCGAAATTCGTCTTAACAAGGTTTGACTGCATTACCTTTTAAATAAAAAAATATAAATTATAAGCATTTTGATTGAGTTATGTATCATTTAAACAAATTACAAAATGACTATGTATACGTCATTATCATAAAAATAATCATGTATTGTGTCCGAAAAAATTGTCAGGTAATGAGTTTCTGCCAAGTCGAGGATATCTGTTGTTTATCTGTATTAAAGAAAAAACATAAAATGCATGCCAAACATTGACAACACAGTACACATTGACACAAACACATATATGCACAACGTGGAAGAAAACAAGTAAAAAGCAAAACAGTTTTAAATTTTCAAATAAAAATAAAACAATGAAAAAATCCGACATAATGAAAGTCGAAAATAGGTAGATAGTTAATGAATATCACTCTGAAGTAACACAATGGCCTACTGGCAACTGTCCGGGATCCATAAAAGAGTGAGCATAAAGATACGAGAAAACCTCGTCATTTTGAATCATGGTCAGATGACGAGGTCAACACCCAAGCTGCCACTCCACCTCTCCAAACTTCTACACCACACCAACATGAGGATATTTGAGGCCATGACAGATCGAACATGCACCAGCTACCACATACGCGGCGGTCTTTGGCTGGACCCAGTTTCGAACATACAAAATGATGGAGATCATTATACTCTGTTACTCTTCCAACTGGGCTACCACTGCCCGAAGTCTGAAATAGAAAAAGCAGAAACATGATGCAGATACAAAACACTGATATTATGTGGAATGTTCAGATTTTTACTTTTCCCTGCTTTGAAAAATGATTTCAAGAGAATTGAAATTTTACAAAGGTTTAATTATGTTAAGAGAATATTTCTCTTAAAACAGGATTTGATGCAATTAAAATAGCAACAAAATTATATAAATGCAAAATTATGAATATCCTTTTCATAATTACTATAATTCCCCAATACCGAATAAAATGTCGTTAAAAATATTTTGGAAAACACAACTCCTGAAACATTTAATAGAAGGCTGCATAATGGAAAATTATGTATGATTGTTGGTTTTAAGGCACAAGGGCTATATTTGGCCATACTGAGCCAAATACAAGACAGACAACATTAAGTAATGGACATAGTTTTATTAACACAGAATACATCCAGGGAGGAATCGAACTTGGGCCTCCTGCAACTCTCAGGTTGCTAGTGCAATGGGCATACCCACTGAGCCATGACAGCACCCAAATCATGGATGAAAAATATAAGATTTTTATGGAGCAATAACCACAGGTTTGGTTTCTCCAGGGTCATTTTTGTTGGTTTTTTGGGGTTTTATAGTGCAAGGGCCATATTCTAATTAGACTGGGACCTATGATTTAAAATGTATTCCAAACCACTATGAACATTCATGCCAAGACCAGGATTCAAACTCAGAGTCTATTAAACCAAGGGCCAGAATACTAACTACTTGGATTGCCACATTAAAGTAAGTACATTTTTTGCTACATGAGGGCTAATACTACAGGGATTTTGATTAAAATGGATTCTGAACCATAACCCAAACATCCTAGACAGGGTTTGAACCTAGAGCCTGTTGAACTGAGGGTCAGAGAGCTAACTGCAGTGACACCATTCAAGGCTGTTGAGAACAGATCAAGTGATACAGTACTATAAGAATTTCTATAACTGACCTTCGCCAGAACAAGAATTTTATGAAATTTGGTACAATATAGGTAGGTAATTAATTAATGTCACTCTAGAGCAACACACCTGGTGACAGTCCAGGATCCATCCCGAAGGAAAGATCCGAGGACACCTTGTCATTTTGAACCACTGTCAGATAAGGTCGACACCCGACCTGGCACCCCACTCTCCAAACTTCCACACTAATGTGAGGAAGTTTGGAGGCCACGACAGATTTAACATGCACCAGCCCATGTATACGACGGTCTTGGGTCAGATCTTGTCTCGAACTCGCAACCTTCTGGTTGCTAATCTGTCACTCTGCCAACTGGGCTACCACAGCCTAGGTACAGAATAGATTTGCAAACATGTATTCTGGATGCAATGTTCTGGTTCACCAGAGTATCCACCAATGAGAGCGAATGGTGGAATATGAAAATACAAAAACAATAACGAATACTCTGAAGCTTAACTTTGGAATAGAAGAAAAAGAGTTGCGTATAAAATTAAAAAAAGAATGACCATGTTTTGTACTTATGTGTGTGTATTACTTTTTCCGTCGAAATATATATTTTTATATAAAAATTGAAGTACATTTTTATTCTTCAGAAACAATGCCTATACTAACCACTCAAATAGACTACAATGCTTATCTTTCATTAATAGAATTAAGGGTCTTGTCGAATAGAAGCACATTTTAGCTGATAATTAAGAAAATTATTACAGGTAGTTTAATGATAAATGATTGTATACAATCGTTAAACCGCTTTTGCTCATATTCCAATAACCATTTGAAGATTTCTCACAAGCATTTGTCTTTTAAGCAACAGTATTTACATTTCTGCTGCGAATGAATAGACTTTCATACAAATTTTGATGTAATTGTTTCATAATTGTGTGTGACTTCTACATTGCATCAATAATATGGTATTTTATGAAAATTTTTAAAATAAATTAAGAAATTTGTAGAATAATTTGCACAATTTTAAGCCAAATGGTTCCTTCTAATTTTTGGGTTGGTGGGGTTTATTTGGCACAAGGGCTATATTTGTCCATGCTACACAAGACATATATTATCAATATAGGCACATAATAAAAGTTTGACACAGAAGAAATACACCCAGGGGGAAATCCCACCTGACAGGAATTGAACCTGTGTCACCTATAACTCGCAAATTGCTAGTGACCCACTGAGCCATAATGACCTGCCTAATCTTTGGGAAAACATAATACTCCTAAAATCCTGATGAGTACACCTGAAATCCTGATGAGTATTCCCGAAATGCTGATGAGTATTCCCGAAATCCTGACGAGTGCTCCCGAAATCCTGATGAATACTCCTGAAATCCCGATGATGGAATGAATTGATTAGACTTTAAGGGCGCATTTGGGTTTTCTTAGTTATGCAAAATCATTTGGATCACTATTATGTAAAGCATGTGTCCTATTCTGACTTGTTTCTACTAACTCTTATAGATCCTGCATTAATGTTTCAAACGTTATGCGGCTTAATTTGAGTATTTTTTTCACCATTCAAGTTTTTTTTCGTGAAGAAAACTTAGGAACAAACTTATTATAAAAACAATATCAGATATGAAAAAAAGGATGGTTTGGGTTTTATGGCACAAGGTCTGTTTGCAGACAAGTTGCGCCAAACACAAGATTAGATATAGCCAATAAAAGCAGCTAAAACAGACAGCCACAGTAATACAACAATAATCTAAAAGTTATATATACAAATACTATCAAAAAGACCAAGTTGAAACATTTTAAAGTTAAAAAATGTAAATATAGGAATAAAATGTTTTCCAAGACAAAGAAAGGTCTGTGATTGTTAAAAACCTTAAAATAGATTATTATAGAAAGTATGCAGTTTAAATATACGATTGATGAAAACCCTAAATGGATTTAAAAAACATTTCTAAGTAAAAATGATTAAATGATGTTCGATAAATTGTGGCATTTTCCCCATCCACTTGAAAGCTTAATAAAGATGCATAATATATATAAAAAAACGACAACTATATAGTTTAAAAATCCAGAACATCGTAAAAAAAAGGAACGAGTACAGAGTGGGGAGGATTACCCAGCAAGGCATTCACATTCAACGGTAAAATTAAATTGTAATTACAAACCAATACCATTAGTTCTCGTTTATAATTAAAAGGACAAATGTACATATTAAGGTAATCATGGTATTGCAGGCAGGAGCTAAGGTGATAATGTAGGAGCTTGTAAATCACAAATGCCTTTCCTGAAGAAAATTAAAACATCCACCGACTAGTACAGGTCATTAGATTGGTTGTTTTGAGGTGCATATTTGGCCAAGCTACACCAAACAAAAGACAGACAACTTCCAAGTAAAAACACTCAAGAAAGGGGGAAAAGAGGGATTGGGGAACAGAATAGCGGGATGAAAGCGAAGATCACTTGGGAGAGCTGCATCTGTGTTTACTAAAGATAGTAAACCCCATGGGAAAAGATAAGATCACTAGAGTACCGTGAAGCCAGTATACATCTAAAGGAAATGTGCCTCTGAGGGCGTATACTCAGGGTAAATGAAATCTGCCAAACAAAATTTTGGTTGGTTGCATTGTTTAATGGTACAAGGGCCATATTTGGCCAAGCTGCACCAAACACAAGACACACAACATCAAGTAATGGACAAACACAATGAAAGTTTTACTGATGCAGAAGAGAGAAATACACCCAGGGATGAAACGAATCTGTGCCGCTTACAACTCAGATTGCTAGCAGAATGGACAAGCTCATTGAATCCCAAGACAAAATTTTGGAAAAATTGCAAGCAAGATACAAAATTAAAAAAAAAATTCTTAAAGGTCCAGAAGATTTCCATTCCTGCAATATAAGATTCATACAAATTAAATCGCGTCACCAACGACACATCTATAAGCGCTTCATCAAAACAATACAATAAATCAAAAAGTATTACTCAATTTTAATGGTTTTGAAATTGTTACATGCCATACATACAAGGAGGCAGCATATGCTGAAAAACAATTAATAAGAACAATCACTAACTTCATTTGTTCATAGACATTCTTGAAACGTTTTTCACAGTTTATACCAGTTCTTTTTGTAGCAATGTTTTATCCAAGTTCTCCGTAGTAATTTTGATTTCTTGCATTCTCAATATAATTCTAAACCTTTTTAAAACACTCAAACATGCCCGTATTATGCGTCCTTTCATACACCAGGTACAACTAAAAATTTTAATTGATAGCTATTGAGTAAACAAGTGCGTAGGAACACTGTTGTGAAATCTATCTTCCAGAAGCAAAGGTTATCTTGCCTCCAAAGATGGCATTGCATTTCGAAGGAAAAAGCGCGTTTGACTATTCACACTAAACTACCTAAAATCTACTCACATTTTTATACATTAACTCAAAACAAATGACATTGAGAATAAGAATATACCACAACATTGAGACCAATCCAAAATATTGCTCAGTTTAACTAGTATTGGGTATAAAAGTATATGTGCAAATTAGAGATCATGATTTCACATGTACTAAATTGGCACATGTTTATTGTTGTTTGGGGGCAAGGGCCACATTTGAACAAGTTGTACCGAACACAACAACACCAAGTAAAAAATGTGAAAGGGGAAAAAAGGAAACCAAGTAGTAGGATGAAAGAAGGCAAAGATCGCTTGGGTACATCAACATTGTGAATTTAATGTTTACTAAAGACAGTAAACCCCGTGGGAAAAGAAAAGATCACTAGAGTACTTAGAGTCCGTACACACCTAAAGGTAGGTAGTTAATTAATGTTGCACTGGACTATTGGCGATCTTACCCTATAGGATCAATCACTAAGAGAAAGATTCAAGGATAATGCCTCGTAATTTTGAACCATGGTCAGATGATGGGGTCAACACATGAGCTGGCATCCCTCTCCAAACTTCCATACCAAGCCAAAGTGAGGACTTTTGAAGCCACGACAGATTTAACATGCACCCCCATGTACACACCCCAAGAGAATGTGCCCCTTGGGGCTTCATGTAAAGGTTAAAAGGTCCTCATAACCTATACTGAAGTTAAACCGCATACAGATTATAAAACCCGTAAATACACGTGTATTAAGAAAATGGTCGGGAATTGAAATTTGGGTCCATAGATAGTAAGTAACCTAGTATTGAAAACACAGGTTTCAAATTCCCTAATACATGTGTACCTTTAGTACTTGCTTAAAACCGTGATCTCTAGTGCAAATAGTGTTCAAAACATGAAATAAAGCGAATGAAAATATGAACCACAACATTATACATTTTCAATTATACATTCAGTTGTTGCACCAATCTCATGCACATTTTTTCACTTATAACATAATTTTAATTGATAACCTCTATTCCTAATCAATTCCCAGATGCCAATATGTGTTATACATTATTGATAAAATATTACAAGCCTGTTTCACAGGGCTGCCACAGCCAAAGGACTTGTGAAATAGTAGCAAAAAAATGTGCCCTCTTATTTAAACCCTACTTTGGTTGCTTATATACAAAATGAATCAGCAAAACCACAAAATGTGCTTATTAAGTATGAAACATATGTTGAAAATTCTACAAAAAAATTTAATTTAAAAACTAAACATTTTAATAAGGTTTTGATGACAATCTAGCAACCAAATTCCAATGTTTTTCTTTCATAGTTGCCATGGCTTGGCACCAAAACTTCGAATTTCTTTAACCTGTAGTGAATTTTCGAAAAGTCGCCAAAATTTTCGAGAAGTTGTCAAAATTCCGAAAATAGGAGCTTTTGAAGAGTATAGGTCAAGGTAGAAAAAAACAGCAAAAAAGCCACCCTTTTCAGCCCTGTTTAATGTGGGGGAGGAAGAAAGAAAGATTTTTTCAAATTTTAATTTCCCTTTAGTAGCATTTTTGTTATTAAGGTGTATGTATACACTAGAAATCACGAAAATTGACCAAAATATTGATCAATTTTTTAATAATTCCAAATATTGTCCAATGCCTTAGCTTTCAAACGATACCAAGATCTTGTAAATATTCTAAATAGTTTTCAAGTTACAAGGGTTTGGGTTAGGTACTGTCACCATAGACAAACAGGTTTCCAAAACTTTAAACTTGATTTCTGAAGAACTGTTTTTGCAATAGGATGCTTCTTTCGAACAGTGATAACACAACAATGAATTGATCTATTATAATTACTTTTGTGTCATTATAATCTATATAATACAGAGGATGTTTTGACCCTCAGTCGAAGTTATTGGTTAAGAAATGAATTTTTATTTGATTTCTAAATGTTGAAATTCCTGAAAAATCTTGATTTTTTTAGAATTCCTTCGTGAAAAAAATTGCAAAAAAGAAAGCATTCCCTCTAGCAAATTGATGGAGGGTCAAAACATGAAGAATAATATTAGGAATTATTTCCAACAGGAATTGTCCTTCTGAACACATTAGAATTTGAGATATCACTGTTCAAAAAACATGCTAATTATATCTATATTAGATAATTAATGAGTAGCTTAATCAGAATTTTTCACACTAAAATGAGTTTAAGCACAAACCAATGATCTATTGTGAAAAAACTGAATTTTTTAAGTCAAAATTTAAAAAATGTTCTAGTGTATACATACACCTTAATGTAGTAAAGGCCAATTTTTGTTGTGAATACACCTGGAGGTCTTCCTCCACTTTCATATAAAATTATAACTGCTTTCAAACTTGAAAAAATTTTATATTCATAGGAAGAATTCGGAAATTTCTTAACCTATTTTCACTGGTACCAAATAGCACAGTTTTACAGAGTTAAAAAAAAGATGCCCCTAGCCAAGATGGCAAAAAGTTGCCGGTGGCAGCCCAGAAAATCTCAAACCCAACTTGGCAATGTTAGTTCCAAGGAATTTCATGTAGTGATCTGAGCAGTGGTTAAGGAACTGTCGTTTCAAAGAGTCTGCAAATCGAAAACACATTCATGGGCAATTGAAAAAGTGATACAGGTCACAACATCGAAACAATATTAAGAACCATATTGTGAATGTCTTATACAACTAAAAAACTAGTATTTTAATTGGTAAAGCATTGATATAAAGACCTTTTTGTGGCAATGCCTTTGGCATGTTTTTTTTGCCAAGGAAGAACTTAGAAAAAACAGTCTTAGGTTTAGCGGAAAATAACTTAGAAAATTAACGAAAAGAATTTTTTAAATAGAAAAAATCCACACAACTGATTTTATCCTTTTTAAAGTTTTTCGACTATTTAAAACACCCCTAACTAAAACAGTCATGCAAAATATATAAAATGTTCTCAAAGTATACATAAAATACAGCAGTTTTGCTGTATTTTATGTATACTTTTCTTTTAGATACACTACTTTCAAATGAAAATAAATTTTGTGCAAAGCTGTTACGAACACATTCCCCATGAACATTCGAAGCAGTACATTAGTGGAACAGGCTTCATTGACTTCTCTTACACACACACACGCACGACTTTCTCAAATCCAACAATTCTAAAAACCATAAAACAAGAAAATAATTTTTGTGGCAACGCTTTTGTAGCAAGTTGTGGCAGGCAAAGGCAAACGCTGGAAGGATTATGGCAACTTCGCAAATACTTGAATCCCTTAATAATTTTTGTATATCAGTATCTTTTTTTATTTTACCATGCCTAATCAAAGTTTGCAAGCTCAAGTTTGTTTTTATCTTTTTACATTCACATTAAAAAGCCTGGTTCCATTAGACTTAAAACTAATAAATTATTTAACTTGGGACAAACTTTTATAACAATATTCAAGAAAAAGGAGATTTTTAATCAAAGTAAACACTTGTCTAGTATTTGCCTGAATAATTTTTTAATTACTTTCCACTAAGCTCGAAACAGTGTTTGTTTCAAAGAAATCCTTCCTTGGCGATAAAAAAGCATAATAAAAACCATGCCATAAGCATTGCTGTAAAAACTCCTTATATCAAAGCTGTACTAAAAGAAATTAATTTCTAAAGCATTTGAATAAATAAATTGTTTTAAATTTTCGTTTATTAATTATGCCACTGAGCTGAAAAGAGTGTTTCTCAGAAATTATTACTTGGCGATATATATATGGCAAGCCAAAAAAACACATCAAAAGCGTTGCCACATCAAACCTGTACCAAAAAATTAAACACTTAAATAAAACAGTCACATAAAATATATAAAATATATTATCTCAAAGTATACATAAAATACAGTAAAGTTTCGCTTTAGAGTAATACATGTTGTAAATAGCATGGTGTGGTAAAATATGAATTGTAAAGTAAATAAAATACTCCGAATACCCCACGAATCCAAATGAAATTAATTAACCCTGATATGTGAGTTAATCCTACATTAAAAGCACATTTCAAACTAAATTTTCACTGGAAATGTGGTGCGTTGCCAAATGTCTGCGTAAGCTGCTTTTCACTGTAAATGACCTGTTGCACACACCACACATGAAATTTTTCTCGCCTGTATGGGTAGCTTGGTGGTACTTCAGGTGACTCCGCTTCTTTGAAGAGTAGGAGCAAAAATTGCAGTAGAAGCGTTTCTTCGAGTAGCCTGGGTGATCTGGGTCAGGTTCGATTAGAGTGTAAAACATCTCTGGGGTTTGCTGGTAATCAAAAGCTGAAACAGAAAACAGCAATGCCTTAAATATTTATGCAATTTGGTAAAGTACATACAAATATACAAACGTTTCAAAAACAGCAAATGCAGTACAAATCAGAAAAGTTAATAGGAATATTGACTACACTAGTAATATATATATAAAACATGTATATAAATAATAACACTTAAAACTATGAAATAAGGTTGGGAGTTTTTACCAAAAGAGAGGTAAAGACTGTCTCGGAAAAATAGGTCGTTTTAATTTACGTTGCATTGAAGCAACACACTATTGGCAATGGTCCAGGATCCATCCTGGAAGGGAAAGATCCGAGGACGTGACCTCTTAATTTTGAACCACGGTCAGATGACGAGGTTGACACCTGAGCTGGCACCCCACTCTTTAAACTTAAACACCACAACGTGAGGACATTTGAGGCAACAATGAATATAACATGCTCCAGCCCCCACGTGCACTGTCTTTGGACAGATTGAGTTTCGAACTCGCAACCCTCCGGTTGCTGATCAGCTACTCTTCCAACCAGGATATCACTGCCTTCCGTAACAAATAGGATTTACTATTTTTTAAATAGAAAAACTAGTACTAAATTTTATAACTAATTTTATCTACAAACTATTATAACTAATATATAACTACAAGAAATACAGTAACCCCACATGATATTGGCTACGGAATTCTCATTCCTTAGAATTGGAAGTTCAAAGATAACTTGTTTCAAGGAGTCCTTCACTGAATTGGTATAAAATCTCGACAAGAGAATTGGTTTGTATCATCAGTATGCTGTCAGTAGTTTTTAACTACAGGTAGGTAATTAATGTCCCACTGGAGCAACACAATGGGCTATCAGCAACAGTCTGGGATTGATTGATAGTTGGATTTTATGGCGCAAGTTCCAAAAAAGGACAAGCTGCACCAAGAGCAAGATAAAATCAATATATATAAAAATATTAAAAAATGGAGTTTAAGAGAATCAAGTGCAAGAAATATAACACTGAATAAAATATAAAATTCATAATGAAAATGTTAAATAGCATTTAAAAAAGGGAAAAGGTTGTGGGGCGACAGTCCGGGATCAATTCCAAAGGGAAAGATCCAAGGATGCCTCATAATTTTGAATCATGGTGAGATGAGGTCACACCTGAGATGGCACCCAACTCTCCAAACTTCCACACCACACCAACGTGAGGACATTTGAGGTTACAACAGATTTAACATGCACCAGCCCCCGTATACATGAAGGTCATTGGCTGAACTTAGTTTCAAACTCGCAACCCTCTGGTTACTAATCCGTAGCTCTTCCAACTGGACTACAGCAGCCCACTTTTTAACTACAGATGAGAAGATGTTTAAAATATATTCCAGTGTTTAGTTTCTTTTTAAGAGATCCTAGAATGACTAGGTGCTCCGCAGTTTTATATTTTAATTAAGAACACCCAAGACCAATAGATTGAGATTACTGTAACTTTGAAACCTGACTTAAAGCTAAAGCAATACATTGACATACAATACAGCAAGACATGACAAATATGAAATGTAAGAAAATACAATTAGTCAAAGCAACCTTGTGTTTCACTTAAAACTGAAATTTTCCGATTCACAAATATTTCACAAGACACGATAATTCACTCTCGGTATTTAAATTTCAGAATCCACAACATAATTCTTTATCAATGATTCAAATAAGAAAAAACTGGTTTAACAAAATGCAATAAAAATAATTCAAATCAATAAACTTAGTACATTTTGAGTAATTGTTATTTATTATGACAATGATTTCCAATTTGGGTGTTAGTAATGCTTTCTGCAATTTGGCTATCAGATAGGTAGGTAGTTAATTAACATTGCACTGGGCTATTGGCGATGGTCCTGGACCCATCCCGAAGGGAAAGATCCAAGGACACCATGTCATTTTGAACTACACTCAGATGACGGGGCCAACACCTGAAGGTGTGTAAGAAATTAACACTGCACTACAAAATTTAGCATTGCAATGTAGTAAGATTAGCATGTTTTATAGAGAATAGTTTTTTTCCAGCAAACCTTCAATTACTCATCTTCAAGAAACTTCAACCTACAAAACATTACTTATTCAAATTAAACTGCATTTTTGTAAAATCAAGTCAAAAAACTAAAAATGTAGTGTTCATAAAAATACGATACATTCTCCAATCTCCAAAAGTCAACATTTTGTGATGCTAAGTTTTTGTTACATTTCTTGTACGCTCAAAATTAAATATTCAGAATAAAATATTCTGGTTATGTTATAAAAACATCAACATTTTATCATAATAAATTAGAACAAATATTAACAACACAAAGCAAAAATTATCATTTGGAACTTACCATACTCTAATATAGCACATTAACTTATCATTTACAGAAGACTTGCAACTCAAACAGATCTTGACTTTATTTATGACATTGCATTAACTTTTTTCCATACAAGATCATAAAAAATTACACATATTTTATATTAAAATTACCAGTAAGACAAATGCTTGGAGAAACTGTTGACAATTAGATTCAGAGAAAGATTATTAGAGACAATTATTAAAATGATAATAGACTTAAGAGAGTTTTTTATTTACAACGTATATCTTACAGAGTAAAATGATGATTCATAAACTTAATATAAAGAAATCAGATCCATTAAGATACAAAGATTTGGTAAAAACCATAAATTTCCAAAAACATTTACATCAGAAAATTCGTAGACAGTTTCATGCTGAACATATATGGGTATGCTTACGAAAAATTTCTATAAAAATTTCTGTAGAATTATGGTCTGTGTTTCTATAAGCTTTATAGAACTTCTTTATAGAATTCTGCAGGAATTGCTCATTTTCTCTATAGAATTCTATATAGGAACAAAATTTCGTTTCTCTATAGAAATCCACAGAACTCTAAAATATATTCGTAAGGTAACAAAGATTGGAATAAAATGAAAACTATTCATGTTACAGCAAATGGTGGATTTGGAATAATTTAGAACCTGGCAAAAAAGCAGTTATCACAAGAAAGAGACATCAATACCACATATTTTTCTAAGTATCAAGTATTCTCTTATTTGTTTTTATCAAAACAATTTATGAAATACCTTCACCACCGATATTTATTCAATTCAAGCTTAGGTTGGTTAAATTGGGTTTCATGAACCAAAATCCCCAAAATCGATAACTGTGCCAAAAATAAGAAGAAAAAAAATTCAATACAAATATATTTAAAAAACATCAGAATAGCAACCAACATATGAAACATAAGTAAACATGAAAACAATAGGAACTTCAAACTAAAGAATGAAAAATATAAATATATTAATGTCATGAATACAAGTAAAAAGCAGAATTAAAATGCATTGATGTAAATGATACAATAGGTCATTGGTTTATGCTTAATATAATTTCAGTCAGAAAAAAAATCAGATTAAGCAAATCAATAATTATCTAATTTAGATATAATTAGCTGAATAGAATGTTTTCTGAACAGTGATACCTCAAATTCTATTTTGTTCAGAAAGACAATTCCTGTTGAAAATTATTCTTCATGCTTTGACCTTCAATCAAGTTTCTAGAGGGAATAGTATTTACAATTTCTTTCACCAAAGATAAAAAAAAATCAAGATTTTTTCGCGAATTTTAATTAATACCCAATAACTGATTGAGAGGGTCAAAACATTCAATGTATCATATAAATTATAATGAAACAAAAATAATTATAACAGGTAAATTCATTGTTGAGTTATCATCCAACTCCCCCCCCCCCATTTTTACATTTTACAATTATATTTAATAACCTTATAGATTCTGGTTAAAACGTACCCATTACTTTTAAAAAATTTCAAGTGTGTACCTTTGATAGTTTTTAAAGGTACATTATGTGTCAAAAGAGTAACTTTCGAGAAATCTTATTTAAGAGGGTAGCTATATCTATTTCTGTTGTGTGTATCAAAACGTGACTGTAACAAAATACTGCATTTGTATGTAAAAAGTATAAATTGGATTAGATATTTAACATTTTTATGTGCAGTAACGATACTCCATCAAAAGGTGGTTATGACCGAGCTTGCATCATTTCTGGTTGATTGAATAGTTGTATTTTTCACCTGAATCGTGCCTTTTTTTTTACAAACGATATGTTGTAGCAACAGTAACACAGGGTTGATACAGCCAAAGCACTTATCAAATAGTAGCAAAAATTTTTAAAATAATAGCAAGTCTTATCTTAAAAACTATTCTAGTAGCAATTTGAGTTGCTCAGACACATAATGAATTGGCTAAACCACAAAAGGTGCTAATTAAGTACGAAACAGACATTGAAGATCTCGACAAGAAATTTAAATTTTAAAAATAATTATTTCCTTAATAAGATTTTCAGGACAATATAGCAAAACCAGATTCCGATGTTTTTCTTTTCCACGATTGCCTACAACTTGATGAAAAAATTTTCACCCAATATTAGATAAAAAAGGACTACATTTTCTTCAGCATTTGGCAAATAAAAAACAATCACCAAAATTTTGAAATTAGTAGCTTTTTCAACCATTTTGCTATATATCCATAATTGCCAATTGAAAATAGTATCAAAAATCATCTTTTAGTCTGCTGCAACAGCCCTGCAGAATAAAGGTTTGGGTTGGTTGAGGGTTTTATGGCGCAAGGGCCATATTTGGCCAAGCTGCACCAAACACAAGACACACATCAAGTGGGGAACAGAGTAGTGGGATGAAAGCAGAAAAAGATCACTTGGGTGAATCTTGGGAGTGCAATCCTTACTTTTACTAGACAGTAAACCCCATGGGAAAAGAAAAGATCACTAGAGTACTTGGGTTCATGAAACCCATACACAATCTAAAGTTTGAATACAGCCATGCAGAGCTGACTTCTAAAAAACCATTTCCACACAATAACATGCAAGATCTCCAGAAAGAGGTAACTTAACAAAATGTAGGTAAGTAGTTAATTAGCATCACACTGGAGCAATAGAATGGTCAATTGCCGACGGTCCGGAATCAATTCCATGAAAAATCAGAGGACAATGCCTTGCTATTTTGAATCACGGTCAGATGATGAGGTAACACCTAAGCTGCACCCTACTCTCCAAACTTCCACCACAAGCGAACAGAAGGACATTTGAAACAAAAACAGATTTAACATGTTCCAGCCACCATGCACATGACATTCTGGCTGGACCTAGTTTTGATTTCGCGACCCTCTGGTTGCTAAATCATTATGTAACATGATGTAAAGATACAAAATACTCCACATTATAAGAAATGGATAAGAATTATGAATCAACATAGCACTGGAGCAACATAGTGGGCTATTGGTGACAATGAGGAAAAGATCCAAGAAAAAGACTCATAATTTTGAATCACGGTCAGGCCATGAGGTTGACACCTGAGCTAACATCCCACTCTCTAAACTTCCTCACCATGCCAACATGAGAACGGTTGAGGCCACAGCAGATTTAATGTACGCCAAGCCCTGCATACGCGAGTCTGATCGTATCGAGTTTCAAAAGGGAAAGATCCAAAAACAACACCTCGTCATTTGGAATCAGATGACGAGGTCAACACCTGAGTGGGACCCCACTCTCCAAACTTCCACACTACAGCAGATTCAACCTGCACCAGCCCGAGTAATCTTTGGCTGAACCGAGTTTCTAACTCACACCCCTCCGGTTGCTAATCCATTGCTCTTCCAACCGGGCTACAGCGGGCCCCGACTACGAAAAGGAAGGCTACATTTTCTGGCAATGGTGCGTTACGTAGTGCCTACGTAAATTGCTCTTTACGGTAAATGACTTGCCGCAACAACTACATGCAAAGTTTCTCTCTCCTGTATGCGTTGCTTCATGGTATTTTATGTGGCTTCGTTTTAAAGTGGTGTACGGGCAAAAGAAACAACAGTAGCGCTTCATTTTCTGTGTTGGATTCAGGGGATCACGTTCTTCGTTGAAGTAAAACATTGCTGGAAGGGAAAAATATCTTTTAAAATATAACCAAGATGTCTTTTACATTTCAAATACTAGATAAACATTTTAGTAAAATACAGAAAGTAACTAAGTGTGATTTATACAAACGAAAGTTCCAAAACATTTATATATGAGGCAAATAATTTCTCCAAGTTGGAATCCATTGCATCCCAATCAATACAATTATCTTTAGTGTCCTCAATTTAGGGTAGGTAGTTAATTAATGTTGCACTGGAGCAACACTACGGGCTATTGGCGACAGTCCAGGATCAATCCGCAAAGAAAAGATTTAAGGACAACACCACGTCATTTTGATCCATTTCAGGTGAGGCAAAACCTGAGCTGGTATCCCACTCTCCAAACTTCCATACTATGCCAACATGAGGACATTTGAGGCCATGACAGATTTAATGTGCACCAGCCCCTGCATACACAACAGTCTGTGGTTGGGCCAAGACTTACTTGCAACCTTCTGGTTGCTAATCCAACTGGGATACTGCACCCCCCTTAAAGTAGGGTGACCAGTAATTGTCAGTTTTAAAAACAATCGATCTGGGGCATTACTAGTAGAAGCAAACTTTAAAACTGATTTGTATTGTTTGTATCCCAGGTTATTTCATTTTCATTATTGAGAAAAAATTTAACTGATTTAAATCAATGATTTTTTAATAAAAACCACTTGATTTAAATCAAGAAAACCTGGCTACAGCTAAAGTACTTGTGAAATAGTAGCATTTGTAGTATAAATTTTTAGAAATAGCAAAAAGTATCCACTTAAAGCTCATTTTAGTTGCTCAGATACAAAAGGAATAGACTAAAACTCTGAAATGTAATAATTAACTATAAAACTGTTAATTTTATACCAAGGTTGCATTGCTAAATTTAGATTAAAGTTACTTTACATTTTACCTACTTAAGTACCCATTTAACTAGACTTGACTTATATAGCTACGAATAATAAATAGCACCAGGGTTGCCAGTCAAAGCACTTAAGAAATAGTAGCACAAATTTTTAGAAATAGCAAACAAAGTATCCACTTGAAGTCTATTTTAGTTGCTTAGATACAAAACGAATTGGTTAAAACATCCAAAATGTTAATAAGTATGAAACAGACGAAGATTTTGTCAAGAAATTTAAATTTTAAAACAAAACATTTTCTTAATGAGATTTTTATGCCAATCTAGATTCTGATGTTTTGCATATATGGTTGCCATGGCTTGGCCTCAAAACTTGGCGTCCTCTGGAAAATTTTTTCATGAAAGAAATCCAAAAAATATTTTCCCTTCTGCTATTAGTTACGAAAAAGGTTGGTTGTTTCGGGGTTTTATGGCACAAGGGCCATATCTGACAAAGCTACACCAAACACAAGGCAGACGATGTCAAGTAATTGTGAAAAGAAAGGATAAAGTAGAGAAAGAACGCTTGGGCATCCTGGGGTCGTGATCCCATGTTTACCAGAGGCAGTAAACCCCATGGGTGGATAGTTGCATTAATGTTGCAATGGAGCAACACAACGGACTACTGGCAATGGTCCGGGATCAATCCCAAAGGCAGAGATAGAAAGAAGCCTCGTCATTTTGAACCATGGTCAGATGATGAGAACAAGCACCTAAGCTAGCACCCCACTCTCCAAATTTCCACACTAGGCCAACATGAGGACATTTGTAGCCACTGAAGATTAAATGAGCACCAGCCCGTGTACGCAACAGTCTTTGGCTGGACCAAGTTTCATACTCGCAGCCCTCTGGTAATCCGTTGATCTTCCAACTGGGCTACAGTGGCCTGTAAACCCCATGGAAGAAGAATAGTTCACTAGGGTACCTCGGGTTCATGAAGCCCATACACACCTAAAGATGTGCCCCCAAAGGGGTTAAGAAAAAGGACTAAACTTTTGTTGATCTTTGGTGAATTTAAAATAGTCCAAATTTTGAAATTAGTAGTTTTTGAGGCAATTTTGCTTAAATAGATACCAATAGTTACAAAGGTTGAAAAACAGCAGCAAAAAGTTCACTTTTAGTCACCAGTGGCAACCCCACATTAATAGTTTATACTGAAATAAGAAAATAGGTGGTTATTGATGACACTTTATGAAACAAATCATTCTTAAAGTTAAAATGATTGCCAAAACTAAAATCTTCAGATGCGAAGATGAAAAAAATTATGACAAAATAAAAAAATTAAACTTAAAATTGTTTAGACAAAAAGACATGAAAGGAAGTTCATCAGGAAAACCCTCCTGGAGGTATCTCATTAGCAAAACTGACCAGATTTTGATGGACGATGGCATCTCGTCATTAGAAAACTGACCAGATCTTGATCTCATCATCAAAAAAGAATTGGCAATATCTTGATGACAACATAAGAAAATTTGGTCAGTTCTTGATGGACGAGATATCTCGTGAAAACCACTTGAAAAGTTAAATTAACCTTGCTGCGAGTTTCAGTGGATCCATGGCACCCTAAAATTTCAGATTTATTTTGTGATCACACAAGTGTCTTTGGCAAAACAATAAAACAGCTGAAGTTAAAATTAATTTACCTTTAACGTAGAGCAACTATTTACAACAATGAAGACAAAGCCCTTTTCAAGTCTCCTCTCAAACCCTATTTTAGTAGCAATTTTAGCTTCTCAGATACAAAATGAATAGGCTACAACAGAAAATGCGCTAATTAAATTAAAGTGGTAGGTAGTTGAATTAACATCCCACTGCAGCAACACAATGTGCTATTGACGACAGTCCTGATCAATCCTGAAATGAAAGATCCAAGAACGGCTTGGTGATGAAATTGGTGTCCCAGGAAAAATATTTCATCTAAAGAAAAATCCAAATAATATTTTCTGTCCTCTATTAGTTTAAAAGAAGGAACAAATTTTGTTGACTAAAGGTGAATTTTCCATAAATGTCGCCAAAATTTTCGAAGTCACCAAAATTTTTAAATTAGTCGATTTTGAGACAATTTGGCTTAGAAAATCTTAATTTATATTTCTGCAATGGTAATATTCACCAATAAACATAAAATTTATCTATTGTGCTAAAATGCTTAATTTAATAAAGATAATAAGATTAAGAAACAAAAGAATAAGATACCAACTCACATCTTGCTTAAGTGTTATTAACCTTTACACTACGGTGCTTTTATTCCGCTACCTGATTACAGTATGACTATTGTACTGGCCGTAGTCTAAAGGTTAATATATGGTACATCAAAGAAACTTAGAAAATCTTTTTTTATATACTTCTGTAACAGTATTACTCACCAATTTTCAAAAGCAGTATTTGCCAGCATTCCTAACATAAATATCCATTACTGGAAAGACTGCCAGTGTTCCATGTAGTATCCATTTTAAATAAATGTTTATGACTGAGGCTTATGGGATAGTTTAGAAATATGGATTTTTTCGACACACTAAAGAAGCATTTAAGACTTTAAACTATTTTGCTTTACCTTTTCATCTTCCTCTTTTTTAATATATTCATTTTCAATAAGTTACTCTCCTTTTTACCACCTTTTTAAAAAATAATTTCATCTTTTCAACACAGATTAGGGAAAAGCTAGAACTGGGATTACTATAATTAGAATTTCTTGAAAAAATTCATATAGATAGCAAGGTTGGTTGGGTTTTTTGGCACAAGTGCCACATTTGGCCAAGCTGTGCAAAAACAAGACAGACAATACAATCAGGCAGGAAGAAAAAGTTGAGAAGTATGCAGGGATAAAAATGAGAGGGAGAAAATATCACTAATCACCTTGGGGTTGTGATGCCCAAACACAAATAAAGATGTACCCTGATGACGTGAATCTTCTGAGATACAAGTATCCTGTTTGTGAGTAAATCATTCACCAATAAAAGACCTGTAACTTAGACAGATTTTTTCACATATTACGTTTGTGTGTGTGCCAACAATATTATTAAGTATATTTAATTTTGCATAATGGGTAAATTGAAACTTGTGAGATAGGTAATTAATGTCACACTGAAGTAACACAACAGGCTATTGGCAACGGCTCGGGATCCATCCAAGGAAGCCTTTCATTCTGAACCACGGTCAGACGACGAGGTCAACACCTGAGCTGCCACTCCACTCTCCCCACCATACACAACGTGACGACATTCAAGGACAAGACAGATTTAAAGTACACCAGCACCTGTGTACACAACAGTCTTTGGCTGGACCCTGTTTCGAATTCGCAACCCTGTGGTTGCAAATCCGCTACTCTTCCAACTGGGGTACAGCAGCCCTTGCATGATGGGTAGTTTGAAACTTGCGAGATATTATATCAATAAAATTGCGTGACTAGAGACTTATTAAAATGTTAAGATATTTAATTATTTATATTCAAATGCATATACAATGGAAAGTATTAAGCTTACTATAAACTTAAGAATATGCAATGAAATCACACTCATCATAAGACATTGGAGCACACAAATTTAAGAAAGATCGATATTTCAATTAATTTTCATTTTAATATTACATGAGGAACTTTCACAAGCAATATATTTTGATTTATCTTTAATTAGAATTTGAATTCGACTTGGTTTGTTGGATTTTATGGTGCCAGGGCCATATTTGGCCATACTACACAAGACATACAATACCAAGTAATAGATACACACACAATGCAAGTTTTAGATTACAGACACAGAAGAGAGAAATACACCCAGGGAGGAATCAAATCTGCACTGCCTACAACTCATAGGTTGCCAGTACAGTGGGCATACCCACTGAGCCACGACTGTCCTGAATTGGAATTCTGATTTGAAAGACCGAAAAAGTAAGCTGTCGGAGTTCACTAATAAAATTCTAATTCACAACCAATAATGAAGTTCTGTTGGACCTACATTTCCTACAAAATTGTAGTTCTAATGTTCGCAACAGTGCTATTCTATCAAACGAAAGTTAGAGCTTGGTGGAACAAAAATGTCCACATTTGATTCTATGTAAGGACACAGGTATCTTCCAAATTTCTAAAGTGGACTGAATTGTGAATTAGTGCATGTAGAAAAGCTACACTGAAATTCCAAACCACAAAACCAAACAAGACATTTTTTAAAACTGCATATTTACATGATACCAACTGCCCTGAAACTCACGGACTCAGTTCTGAAAACTCACCTTTTTCCCATTCTTCCAAATTATAATTCCAATTCCGTTTAAAGATAAAATAAAATATGCATGGGAAAGTTCCCTTACAAAAAAAATTTAAGAGTTCTACAGAAAAGAAATTTTATTTCTATAAAAAAAACTCGACAGAGAAGACGACCTGATTCTATAGAAATGCATTTTTATACAATTCTATAAAGTTCTATAGAAAAGAAAGGTTCTGAAATAAAAGAAATGTGAGCTTCTATAGCATTCTAGGTTTCTAGACATTCTAGAGAAATAAATATCGTTTCTACAGAATTTTTTTTAATTCTAGAGATTTCTATATATATTTCTATGGAATTCTAGACGTTAAAAAGAGTAAAATCATGAAACAAGAAATGAACTATAAAATTCTAGGTTTCTACATACATTCTAGAGAAATGAAATTTCGTTTCTATAGAAAAAATTCTTTAGACTTCTAGACAAAATTAGCTGATTCTATAGAAATGTATTTCTATAGAGAAGTTCTATAGAAAAGTAAGGTCGGGAAACAAAAGAAATGAGCTTCTACAGACATTCTATAGAGGTTACTTTATAAAGATTATAGAAAAACAGGCCACATTCTATAGAAAGTTTTCGTAAGGATTCATGCACAGTAAATATTAAAATGAAAATAAATTGAAACAGCAATCACGAACTTGAACTCCCAAGTTCCAAAATGACACTAGAAGGTATTTGCAAACCCAATTTGAAAAATCACTAATTTTCATTTATATACAACAGTTACCACAGTTAAGGAATGAAACAGATTTAGTGGACTGACAACAATCAAATGTCAACTGAATCTTGCAACAGAGTAAACATAGAGTAACAGGCAATATCTCTAGATAAAATATTCACCACCACCAGAAAGCAGGTTTTAGTTGCTCACACACAAAATCAATCTGCTAAAACACAAAATGTGCTTATTAATTGTGACTTGGAAGATCTCACCAAGAAATTTAAATTTTAAAATAAAAAAACTAAATATTTTCTTAATAGTTAAGACAATCTAGCAGAACAATTCCGATGTTTTCCTTTCATGGTTGCCAAGGCTTGGCACCGAAACTTCAAAATTGGCATCCCTTAAAAAAGGTTCTCTCTAAAGAAAACTCCAAAACATATTTTCCTGTTAGTTATAAGTTTAAAAAAAGCTACAGCTTTGCTATGAAGACTTTCGTGGTAACACTTTTGGTGATTTTTGTAGCAAGCTGCGGCAGGCAAACCTGCCTTATAAGGATTAGGCAATCTCAAGATTATTTGGATCTATTGAATAGTTGCCAAGGTTGAATAGTAGCAAAAAGCTCCATGGCTTGGTGCCGAAACTTCGAAATTGGCATCCCTTGGAAGATATTCTCCTTAAAGAAAAATCTGAAATAATTTTCCGTCTGCTAGTTTTAAAAAGTGGACTAAATTTTCATTGATCTTTAATAAATTTTTAAAAAAGTCGTAGACAGATCGTCAAAATATTTCAATTTTGAAATTAAAAGAAAATATTTCCTTAATAAGGTTTTCATGGTGAACTAGTAACCAAATTCTGGTGATTTCCTTTCATGGTTGCCATGGCTTGGTGCCATAACTTTGAAATTGGCGTCTCATGGAAAATTTTCTTCCAAAAGTAAAATATTTTTCCGTCGAATATTTGTTAAAAAAAGAGGGACTAAATTTTCTTAGAGCCTAGTGACTTTCAAAAAAAGTTGCCAAAACTTTTGACATGACTTTACTTAAAAAGATACCCTAGTTGCCAAGGTTGAAAAATAGTAAAAAATTCCCCTTTTAGTTACCTATGGCAGCTATATATAATCAAGGTTCCCACTCTTTTTTCAAAATAAAAAATAAGGAGTTTCTAAGGACTTTCTAAGAACACAAATAATTTTTTATAAGGACTAATCGAGATATACCAAAAACCACATTGCACCTTCATTGTATGAATCAACCTAGTAGGACAAAAATTAGGAATGTATATAGGACCGTTGGCAGATTTATAGTAACTTAAAAGTTGATTTTTTGATGTTGTCTGTTAAATGCATTGTGTGTTTTGAAGTTAACTTTTTAAAAATAATGCACAAAAAATATTAATGTATTTTACACATATTAAACCCATTAACCCCAATAAAACTAATTTTTATAATTTTTTAAGGATGTCATCTCAAAGGGGAAAAAGAAATTAAATTCTAAAAATCACTGCATTTTTTTCTAGAAAATAAGAAAGAATTTTAATAACAGATTTATTTTCCATTTTAAATATTGCCCCTGAGAAAAAAGTCTTACGGATAAATTTCAACTGATATGGTTTTTTTTAGAAATTATTTTGTCTAATTCCTTTATTTCAGCTGCTTTTCCTTTAATTTCTTTACATAGTGCATTTGCACTTTTTAAAAGAGAAAATTCCTCAGAAGCTTCTGCTCATTAGCCAGTTCTTCAGCTGACTTTTCCATTCTCTTTATATCACCCTCAAGACAAATTCTCTTTGATTTTAAGGAATTAAGTTCTTGTAGCTAAAGTTTTCTTTTATTTTCTAAATTTGCCTTCTTCGCACTTTTACATTGTTCTTCTAAGTGCATAACATTTCTGCCTTGAAGAAACAAATTTTCTCATTTTTTTTAGTAATTACTAAATTTGGAATATCATTAGCATTTTCATAAATAAGTCTCTGCAATGAGTCTCCTTTTAAATTTTCAATTTCTAAGGACTTGTTGATATTAAATCCACATTTCACAAAAGCCTGGTCATGAGATGAGATCATTATGGTTTTCATAACTTTCCATAGTTTTCCTTTTGTCTTATCTATACTAAGTCATTTAAAAAATTATCTAAACGCATTGTTTTTGGTTCGAAATTCTGACACAATGAAGCGGATTTGAAAACGGTGCTTTCCATAAAATCTTTGAATTGAAGTAATGTATCAATCTTTTTCTGAGTAAAGTGCGATAATACAAGCTTCATGGAGTTCATGCACTTGGTCTGATCTTTAACCATACGTCTAGGATCAAGACATGAAGCATTTCGAACAAGCAAATATGCTCGAGATTTAGAAGAGACATAGCATTTGAATAACAAAACTTCTATAATCACGCCACACATCAAAAGTAGCACAACTTTTCCTTTACATTTTCCCCCAATGAATCCTATATTGATTTTGTCCACAGGAGAATAATTAGTCAGAAAAATCAAATTTGGAAAGTTTCTGAATGGTACTTATATTAACTTTTTCTTCTGGTTTTAGAAGATTAAAGTATTTCACACATTGCTTTGCAAGCTTTAACATATCAACTCCAAAAAAGGCAACAATGGTTTATCGTTTTGATAAAATTCAAGGAATGGTTGCAATAATTTTGCCACAGCTAAGAAAAAATTAAATTTTGACAGAATTAACTAATCCTTTGTAGCATCTCGTCCTGTCAGAAAAGACTTCCAATTTACTTTCAAGTACCCTTCAAAGTACCAATTCAAAGTACCCTTTCTACACTTCTAACATATTTGATAACATCAAATTACAATTGCATGTTCTACAACTGGGACATTCTCTAGACATCTATGACCACAAAATGTTAAGGGAAGCTCCTTGATATCAGACAAATTACTGAAATCTTACCTTCTTGCAGGAGAATCTTAATAATGCACACAGAATAAGTAATATATGCATACAGAACATGTTCTTGTTTTTCAAAAATTACATTTCATTTTGTGAAATCTATTAATTTCTTTGGAAAATGATAATCGCAAGCCACTGCATTATTTTTCATTATATTAGTACCTAAATAGTTTTGCAATACATTTGCATCCGACTTCTTTCTATTTATTTTAACTTTCAAAAAGAAATTTTTTTGTTTGTTAATATCCTAATGTCGTAGCGAATTTTCAGAGTATAGGCTCTTGAAAATCTCTCATTTGGGGGACATTTTTAATTTTATTTTATTAAAATTTTTCTTACGATTGTAAAATGGATTATGCCCAGCACCGTGCATGATTTCAAAAATACATTAGAACCTAAATCCATATGCATTCATCTGAGTTTTTTATTTTCATCATAAAGAACTTTTGTTTGTTAATTTTCTAATTAAATCGGGGTGTATTTTTAAAATAGGCTCTAAAAATAATTCATTTAGTGAATACATTTGTAATTTCATTTTACATGCAAAAATGATCACTAACGATTGCAAAATGACTAATGCACAGCACATGCATCATTTAAAAATTATATTCAAACCTAAGTACGGTTTTACAATCCATTCGCATATCCATCTGAGTTTTTTCTATTTGTTTTCCATTTCAAGAGGAACGTTTTTGTTCGTTAATTTACTAATTACATCGGAGTACATTTTTCGAATAACAGCACTTATAAATAAATTAACGTGTTTAGAAAACTTGATTGTTTTACACATTTTTATGTGTAAAAAATGTGAACAAAAAGCTTTCACAATAGCTAACAATCACCAAATAAAACAGTTACCCAATTTACTTACCAGTCATATAAGCTTTAACAGCACTTTCCCCCATTCATAAAATATCAAATTCTTTTTGGCAAACAAGGCATTTGGCTTTATGGCGATCAGTTGAAGTTGCAATCCATTCTCGATACTTTTCATTTGTAGTCCATAAGCTGTTAAAAACGCATTTCAAAGGCATACTTTATAACCCTCCAAGAGCTTCGTCTCCGCATCAAAGTCTGCCCAAATTTGCCACTCTTTATCAGCGGAACCAAGTTGTTCCTCATCAAAGTTCTTCATTCCCCATGAAGCACCTAATGCAAACCCATCTGCCATGTATTTTGCTTGTGGGGACAATGGAGAAATAAAGATAGTTATTTATGTACTTTATCTTCAGATGTTTAGAAACTGTCATTGTAAAAACTATGTGAAAACATCTGGGGAAAAGCTGATAAACGCGAGAAGTATGAGCAAATCTATCAATGAAAATCATCTATCTCACCAGACACAATGAACTAGATGGTCATTACCCATCAATCAACCTTGTGGGGTGTCCGCAGTCACACCCCTTCGGAGGGTCAATCAGTGGTCCTCTTTGTATTCGTTTCTGAAGAGGGAAGGATAAACGTTGCCTCCCAGTGAAACCTGCCGCTTCCCGTCCGAGATCAGACAACGAAGCTCAAAAACGGGAGAAATCGGAAAATCACTGTGCCGTCAGAAAATTTAGTGTTCTAATTTTGGGGAAAATAAGGAGTTTTTAAGGACTCTTGATTTTAAAACTAAAGAGTTTTTAAGGGCTCTTAGAAATGATAGCGAAAAATAAGGAGTTCTTAAGGAGTTTCTAGGAACGTGGGAACCCTGATAATGAATATGGTATATATAATGAGGCTATGTACACTGAAGAGCCAAAACATTATGACCACCTACTCAATAACGCGTTGCGCCTCCTTTGGCCTGCAAAACAGCTGCAACTCGCCTGGACATAGATGCCACAAGTTCTTGGTACATGACTGGAGACAGGTTGTACCAAATGTCTAAGCAGTGGTCACGCAAAGTCGAGATATTCGGACATGGTGGTGTTTGAGCTCTGAGCTGCCGCTCCATGACATCCCAAATGTGCTCTATCGGATTAATATCCAGCGAGTTAGGTGGCCAGGACATTAAATGGAATTCATCAGTATGCTCCTCGAACCACTCCAACACAATCCGAGCCTTGTGCGGGAATCTTCCAGCAGGGCGTTGTTCTGCTGGAAGATTCCATTTCCAGTTGGGAAGACAGACGCCATGTAAGGGTGCAACTGATCCGCAATGATGTTCAGATAGTTCGCAGCGTTCATGGTCTGTTCTACCACAACTACGGGTCCCAGAGTCGCCCATGAAAACGTCCCCCAAAGCATAATACCGCCACCACCAGCCTGCGTATGACCTGCCGTACAAGAGGGGAGCAACTGTTTGCCTGGCAGACGGCGTACCCTGACATGACCATCGACGTGATGAATGAGAAATCAGGATTCATCTGACCACGCAACTCTCTTCCACTCATCCATGGTCCAGTCTCGATGTTCCCGGGCCCACTGTAGGCGTAGTTGACGATGACGCTTGGTCAACAGAGGCACACGAGTGGGATGTCTGCTGCACAGTCCCATATCCAACAGTGTCTGCTGAACTGTGTGTTCCGAAACATTGTATTGGGCTGTCAGCTGAGCCACTGTCTCGCGCCGATTTTGCTTTACCAAGCGGGACAATCTACGACGTCCTTTTTCTTTGATGACGCGTGGATGACCAACACCTTGGCGTCTACTGCTGGTGTCACCGTCATTTATCCACTTTGCATGAATACTAACAACGGCAGATCGTGAACACCCTACCAGTCGTGCAGTTTCGGTGATACTCGTTCCGAGTCTTCGGGCAATTACGATCTGCCCTCTATCAAATTCGCTTAGATCAGCAGCCTTTCCCATCACTCGCAAAAGTGCAAGAATGATTACTTGCCTTCTCCAGCAGCAGTTAAATACCATTCTCACTTAATCACGTGCCCTCCACGTCATCCAGACGAGTTCATTGAAAAATGTGGGGATGGTCATAATGTTTTGGCTCGTCAGTAATAAGTATAATGAATATGGTATGTATAATGAATATGGTATGAATGAGCAGTTCTGCAAAAGAAAATTTCCTCACTTCAATTAAAGGAAATAATTGAAACCTTTAGGGGAAAAACATAACCCAATTATCCTACTGTTCAGCACATCCAGATGACTTGTACTACTCACAATCAGTCCAGTTCTGCGAAAGCAAAACTTCACAAGTCGAAACTAGATCTCATATCTTCTGGGCATGGTTCAACATGAAATGCCTGCGCAAGCTGCTGTTCATAGTGAAGGACCTGCTGCAAATGCCGCACTTGAAGTTCCTCTCTCCAGTGTGTTTCACTCCATGGTACTTTATGTGTTGTCGAATCTTGGTAAAGTACGGGCAAAAGCTGCAGCAAAAACGTCTAAATCGTTGACCCGGGTTAACTGGATCTGCCTCTGTGACAACATAAAACATTGGGTTCCCTGGAAAGAAAATTATATGGTTTAAAACAATCGAGATAAATTCCTCATGTGAAATATCTAAACACTTTAACCCTCCTAGTGGTTTCAACGATATATCTTGTCCATCAAGATAAGAAATTTTGCTATTGATGTCCCACTATCAAAATACTGCCAAATTTTTTTATGATGGTATCAAGATCTGGTCAGTTTTTCTGACAAGATATCTTGTACACCAAGATCTGATCCATTTTCTTAGTGATAAGATATATTGTCAAGATATTATCCATTTTTTATGATGAGATCAAGATAGGTAGTTATTTAACATTGCATTAGAGCAACCCAGCGGACTATCAGCGACAGTCCAGGATCAATCCCCAAGGGAAATATCCCAGGACAGAGACTCGTAATCGAACAATGGTCAGATGATAAGGTCAACACCTGTGCTGGCACCCCACTCTCGAAACTTCCACACCATGCCAATGAGGACATTTGAGGCCACAACTGATTTAACATGCACTAGCCCCATGTACTACACGATGGTCCAATGACAAGATCAAGATCTGATCACTTTTCTTCCAATGATATAATGTATTGTATATCAAGATCTGGTCAGATTTGATAGTGACAAGATACGTTGCCGAAACCAACAAGAGGATTGCTATAAACAAGATATAGATTCATATTAAGATTGTAATGAATTAAAGTTTATCTAAAAAAGTTCAAAAAGTCTGACACATAATGAAAAGAAACATTCTAAAACTAAACAATTTTAGATGGAAGGCTTTTTAACTCTGAATTCTTTAAAGATAAATTAAATAGTTTCAATCTGCACTATCCATTCTATAAAGGAAATTTTCTACAAATGATGAGCTACCACATTCTAAATAATATTGAAATTAATCCCACAATTTGATTCATGACATAACACAAATAATTTCTTTAATATAGTTCAAATTTATCCATATCGTGTTTTCAAGCATGGCATCAACTCTTACTGCAGGGTATAACTGAAAAATAAATATAAAAGGCCTAGATTTAGAAATTTTTACCTCAAAATTGTTCTTGTGTACATTTCTTCCAAAACAAAAGTTAAATAAAATAAACAAAACTCCAATAAATGCAGATTTAAATATTTAACAAAAATAAAACAAGAAATATACAAGTAAGCAAGATAACTTAAAGGATAAAACAAGAAAAATTGTTAAGACCCATATATTGACAATATTCTAGAAAACAAATACGAACTGATAAAAAAAGTTAGGTAGGTAGTTGTCTTCACACTGGAGCAATAATCGGCTATTGGCGATGGTATGGGATCAATCCTGAAGGGAAAGATCTGAGGACACCTTGTAATTTTGAACCAAGATCAGATGATGAGGTCAACAGCTGAGCTGGCACCCCATACCACTCCAACAGAAGAACATTTGAGGCCACAGCAGATTTAACATATAATAGCCCCCATGTACACAATGTTCTTTGGTTGGATAGTTTCGAACTTGCAACCCCTTTGGTTGCTAATCCACTACTCTTCCAAGTTACAGCAGCTTTTTTCTTGAAAGGTTCTCTATTTTGGTTAGTAAAAAATTACCTGATCTCCGTAGATCTCATACAACCTTGCTGTGGACTCCTGGGAGTCCACAAACCCTACTTTGGGTTTTATGGCACAAGGGCCATATTTGAGTAAACCCCATGGGAAAAGAAAAGATCACTCGGGTACCTCTGGACCCATAAGCATGTGAAGATGTGCCCGAGGGCTCCCACTTTTGGGGACCACTGTATTATAGTATAAGAGCTAACAATAAGCCCTACAATAAAGATTAGCTTTGTACTTGAAAACACTTTTGTGATAAGGACACAATTGTCTAAAATTAAAAAATACCTTCCCAAGAAAAATAATTTAGAAATGCCACAGCCAGTTGTCAAGGTTGTGCATACTTAGTGGGTGATTCAATCACTGTAGGTAAGTGTAACAGGAAAAAGTTATGGGTTAGTATAAAAGTTAATTACCTTTTCTTCAAATAACTCATTGTATGCAAACAGCAGAAAAAATTACATAATATGTAGTATACTATCAAAATAGGCCAGATAATCATAAAGGAATTATGCATTTTCTAAAATTTTTATTAAATTATCCAAAGCACACAAGGAAAACATCATTCACATAGTAACAATTATCAACTTATGTTATAAACACATTTCATTTTCACATTTCTCGACTTAGTGTAATATTTAATTTCCAATTTATGTTATGACTTACACATCAATCGTAAATGAATTTAACAAGAATATTTACAAGCCATGAAAATTCCACACTTGACTGTACATTGGATAAATTTTAAAATTAAAAATCAGAGAACATGATGAAAAAATGAACTATACATGGAATTTTTAGGGAAAAAATATTCAATCTTAACACATATTCTACTTTCATAAAAAAAGATAACTATTAAATACAGTAGGACCATGATAGGGATGCCACAGCCAAAGCACTTGTGAAATAGTTGCATTAATAGCAAAAGTTCTCTTAAACCCTATTTTAGTTGCTCAGATAGAATATAAATTATCTAAAGCACAAAATGTGTGAAGTATGAAGTTGAAGATGTCACCAAGAAATTTAAATTTTAAAATTAAAAAACTAAATATTTTTCTTCATAAGGTTTTTACGACAATCTAGCAACTACAGATTTCGATGTTTTCTTTTATGGTTGCCACTGCTCAGTGCGAAAACTTGCGACAAACAAAATCGACATTCCCTAAAAAAATTTCTCCCTTAAGATAAAGCAAAAAAATACCATCTATTTTTAGTTTAAAATGGGACTAAAATTTCCTTTGAGACCAGCCCCCACGTATGTGAGTCTATTGAATCGAGTTTCGAACTCGGAACCACCAGTTGTAAATCCGCTACTCTATCAACTGGGTTACTGTGGCCCTTTAGTGATTAAAGGCCTGTTAGTTCTATGTCAAAATGCTTTGCCGTCGATAACATTTGGTTGCATGTCATGTACTCGTAGGGATTTCAGAAACTTAAAACATTTTTAATATAATCTTAAAAAAAATGTACACTTCCAATTTTTAGTCTCCCAATACCTATCTTCATAACAGAAACCACATTGTCAAATACTTGTTTCTCTTTAGTGATTAAAAGACCGTTGGTGGCCGGTCAAATTGCTCCGCTGTCTGAACCTCCGTTTGCAAGTGCCGCATTCATAGGGCTGTTCACCAGTGTGTATCCTCAAGTGTCTGTTCAGGTTGGACTTTTGGGTGAACGCATGGCCGCACACCGAACACGGGTAAGGTCGCCTCACTGAACATAGAGGCACGAACTTGACATTGACGATGCTCTGGATATTGTTCAGAAGGAGGTCATTTCCCAAACTGTGAGTGCTGCCTGGTTGAGCGTCCATGTTAATTAATACTGGTGATGCAATCATGCCTGGAAAATAAGATTACCAAATCAATGTCATCAAAGCTATGAAAGATACAAAGTAAACAGAACCATGCATCAGTGTTAAAAAATGTCAGGTTCTGAATTATGAAAAAGATAGCACCCCTCCTGTTGGCACGAGTACAAAAGTGCCAGGCGATTGTCGTTGGCGTGAGTGCCAGGCGATTGTTGTCCCTGCTAATGACAGATGATTATTGTTCAAACCAATACCAGATCATTACCGTTCGTGCCAATGTCAAATCATCATCGTTCGTGCCAATGCCAGATCATCATCGTTCGTGCCAATGTCAGATCATCATCGTTCGTGCCAATGTCAGATCATCATTCACACCAATGCCAGATCATTATCATTCATGCCAATGCCAGATCATTATCGAATTAACTTGATTATAATGTAGAAAATCCATGTAAAATAAGCCATACATTAGACATGTAATTTTTTAATAAATGCTTACATAATTTTTTGTTAAAATTAAAACGGTTCTTACTTTCTGGATATAACCCTTGTAACTATTGAAAACCTTACTTTTTTTTAAATCCAGCACTGAATTTCAAAAATGCCAAGTTACCATCCAACATTGCCCTTTTTAATTAGGTTAAATTTTTCACACACCCTATATATATATTTCATACAATTCGACACACTAAAATAAACATTACTGAAAGAATCATTTATTAAAACACATTTCATATGGTCAGTTCATTCTCAAGATGTTAAATTCATGCAACTGGAACACTTGACATTTGGTGTTAACATACCTCAATTTGATGAAATGATATACTTAAAAAAATAAGAAATAATTAGAACAAAGTGATTATATGCAACACTAAGTACAACAAAACCTTCAGAAAGGAACCAATAGCATTTCACTATTAACAAACACCTTTTATGCATGAGAAAAATCTCACTTTTGAACAATTCTCCCTGTCAAGGGAGTCATATCAACAATAAGTCCACGTATGTCATATTCAACAATATCTTGATGAAAACAATCACAATTTAGCCCACCAAGTGGTTTCGATGAAATATCTCGTCCATTAAGATCTAACCAATTTTCCTAAAGATGAATCTTGTCCATCAAGATCTGCTAATGATTTTACTAACGACGAGATAAATAGTCAGGACAACCACAAGGTGGGTTAACTGAACATTCAATTAAAATTTAGTATTCATACTTCATGTATCACAACTACACAAAAATTTGCTTAAATTATTTACAACACCTGAACACATAATAATTAGGGGTGAGAATTTTCAAATCTTAAAACAAGAATTTTACTCGAAAATTACAAAACACAAGACAGAACTCTTCAGTTTCAATAAATTTTCCAAATAAAAGAGGAAAAAATTATACCTACTTCTAAAGTCTCAATGAAAAATCTATATGAAGCTTTAAGCAAGATTTTAAAATGTAAAACAGCACTTCATTCAAAATGAACGAATATCACCGTTCTAAGACAAAAATTCAAAGACAATAAAAATTAAGATTTCAAATTATTTAAAAAATCTGTAAGTGATATAAATAAGAATATAAAATGGGCATGAGGTCTCGCATCTATTAACCCTTCTGGTGGTTTTGTCTCGACAAAGTATCTCATCATTAGGTGGGCAGTTAATTAACGTCACATTGGAGTAACACAATAGGCTAGTGGCTAGGATCAAAACCGCAGGGAAAGATCTGAGAATAATGCCTCATAACTTTGAATCACGGTCAGATGAAGAGGTCAGCACCTAAACTGGCACCCCACTCTCCAAACTTCCACACCACGCCAACGTGAGGACATTTGAGGCCATGACAGATTAACATGCACCAGCCCCAGTGCAATATCTTAATGACAAGATATCCAGTCATTAGCAAAATAAGTCAGATCTTGATGGACAAGATATCTCATTGAAACCACTTGGAGGGCTAAACACTGGACTAGAGTAAAGAAAATCATTTAATTTCAATTGGTTTTTAAAAACTTATTTGATCTCTCTTACTAGATTGATCAAGAGGGGCACAAAGTTTAAGGAACACAAACTTCTTAAGTCCTAATACTTTTACATTTGAGGTTAGGCCCCTGCAGTATAAGGGATAAATATTATAAATATATCTGTAGTGGTTTACATAAACAAAATAAAGAGTTCTTTAACACTTAATATATGAAACAAGTGGTGTTTTATTTAGGTTTCTCAATAGAAGGGCTGCCACATCCAAAGTATTTTTAAAAATAGTAGCAAAAAGTCTCCTCTGCAACCTTATTTTTTAGCAATTTTAATTGTTAGGATACAAAATTAATCGGCTAAAGCACAAAATGTGATGATTAAGTATGAATCAGATGTTGAAGATCTCGCCATGAAATTTAAATTTTGAATATTTTCTTTCGAGCAACTAGCTTCAATCTAGCAACCACAAATTCTGATGTTTTCTTTCATGATTACCACAGCTTGGCGCTACAACTTCGAAATTGACGTCCCTTGGAAAATTT
This sequence comes from Meta bourneti, assembly GCA_933210815.1. Classification (NCBI taxonomy): domain Eukaryota; kingdom Metazoa; phylum Arthropoda; class Arachnida; order Araneae; family Tetragnathidae; genus Meta; species Meta bourneti. The sequence continues at coordinate 6,514,796 of OW119924.1, read as the reverse complement.
TCTTTAAAGAAAAATTTGTTTAAAAATTGTCCATCTGCTATTAGTTAAAAAAGGACTAAATTTTCATTGACCTTTGGAGAATTTTCAAAAAAAAAATTGCCAGAATTTTGAAAGTAGCTTTTCAGACGATTTTACTTAAATGATACCCCTAGTCGTTAAGGTTGAAAAATACCAAGGTTGAAAAAAATCGTTGCAAAAAGTCCCTGTGGCAGCCCTGTAGTTATATGACCACTAAAAGTATTTTAATATTTGAAGTAATCTTAATTCTTCCATGTCTGGGCAAAAAGGGTTAAGTCAAAATGGCTACTTCTCAGAATGGTGATTAGAATATTTCTTTCTCACAAATATTCAGGTATAAAAAGAAGCATGCCATGATACATATAATTGAAATTTAGATTCGTAGATTTATTTAGTTGATTTTAAGCATAGATTTTTTTAATTAATGAAAAAACATCTAAATGACCATCTAAAGTCAGACTTCACCTTTTTGCACTGACACAGAAGAATTATAAAAACATTTCTGATGCAATCATTAAAGATTTTTCTTGAATTCTAATTTTATTCCTGAATTTATAGTTCAGTCACATGAAACAATGAACATAAAATTGCACTTTTAAAGGTAGAATGCATGTTTGCATTAATTGCTAACCTACAGCAACATGTGGGAATTACGGAACAACTTTGATATAAAGACTTGTGGCAATGTTTTTATGTTGCCAAGAAAAATTTCTTATCAAAAACACTGTTTTCAACTCAGCAGAAAGTTAAAAAATTAACAAAGAATTGTAAAAACAAAAAAATCCATAACTGATTTTTGAAAATTTTCGACTGTTTTAAACTGCTTAAAATTTATTCAAACGATCTATATTTTCTTCACACAGCTAAATAAAAATTAAATTTGACTTGCCTGTAGTAAGATGGGAGCAAACTAATTAAACTTCAAATTTGGTGAAAGAACACCCTGAAACTTATCTACAACACTCAATACAGAAGGCATGAAAAATTAATAAAAGATTCAAATAAAAGCAAGAAACAATACAACCTGATGTGACTGCACTGTGCTGTGTTTTAAAATACAAATTGAAAATTTTTCTTTAAATTTACAGGAAATGCAAAATTGGAAAAAAATTCAAAAGGACCAATGAAATCAAAGGACGTTATAATGGGTAGGTAGTTAATTAACATTGTTTTGGGCTATTGGCAACAGTCCAGGATTAATCCCGAAGGGAAAGATATAATACCTAGTAATTTTAAACCGTGGTCAGATGACGAGGTCGGCACCTGAGCTGGCACCACATTCTCCAAACTTCCACACCAGACCAACATGAAGACATTTGAGGTCATAACAGATTTATTGTGCACCAGCTACCATGTACACAACGATCTTTAGTTGGATCAAGTTTCGAACTCAATCCTCCTGTTGCTAATCCATTGCTCTTCCAACTGGGCTACCGCAGCCCAACGTTACAACGGGAAAAATTGGAAATTTTTTTTAAAGGACCAATGAAATCAAAAGACAATAAACAAATGAACATTCCAAAACATTCGAGAACAAAGAGCCAGAAATGAAAATTTTAACATGGCGAGATCGACATAATCCTAATAAAGCTGGCTGCCTTAAACTGCCAAACTCGCTAAAAGAGCATGCCAAAAATGAGCCACAAATGTTAGCACAAATAAGTCTTTATATCAAAGATGTACCAAAATAACAAATTATGAGTTACCTTAGAACAAAAAACCTAAGATTCTACAATTCAGTCTAGATTCATGCAGCAATAAAATGGATTAATACACTGAAGGACACATTAACCTTAACGTCACAGGATAAATATACATGGAATGTATAACGAACATAAGAAAAAAGCATAAATCATTTGTAATAACATAAGTTCAATCATGTGATAATCAAATAAATAAAATATCGGTTAAAATATGAAGCATAAACGAGCAGATATTACATAGATGAAAGACAATACAAATAAAATTTATTGTTATACATAAAAATACAAATTTAAGTATAGGATAATACTGCAACTATCCTTTCCCCACTATTTCTGCCAATTCAGCAAAACATAATTAAAATTTTTTGATTTCATGTTAAAAATAGAAAACTTTTTCGTTCTATAACTACGGTAGTACTTGGAGTTATACTTGAACATATCATATGCACTATGTGACATTATCAGCACCAATATTTCCACAAACCAATGCACTTGTGAAATGGTAGTATTAGTTGCATAAATTTTTTAAAAATAGCAAAAAATCTCTTCTCAAACCCTATTTTAGTAGTAATTTTAGTTGCTCAGATACAAAACGAATCAGCTAAAGCATAAAATGTGCTAATTAAGTATAAAACAGTGTTGAATATCTCACCTAGATATTTAAATTTTAAAATTAAAAAACTAAATATTTTCTAAAAAAAAGTTTTTCACGAGACAACTTAGAAACCAGATTCCAATGTTTTCTTTTATGGTTGACACAGCTCAGTGCCAATTGGCATCCTTAGGAAAACTTTCCACCCAAAGAAAAAATCTTTTTTGTCTACAAAAAGTTGAAAAAAGAGACAAAATTTTCATTGACCTTTGGTGGGTTTAGTTGATGAATTTGGGGTATGTGAAGCCGCATACATTTACAGCAGATTTGCTCTTAACAGGTATTCAACCTTGGACCTCATGGAAAAACATGCAGATCAGATTAAATTTCTGATTGCAGGTATTTTAATTAACGTCACACTGGAGCAACACAGCGGGTTATTGGTGACGTCTGGGATCAATCCCAAAGCGAAAGATTGAGAACACCAAGTAATTTTGAACCACGGTCCATAATAAATGAAGTAGTCTTAAAAACATAAGGTAAATAAAGGTAAAATAATAAAAATATCCTAACTAAAAACAATGTTGTGTTAATGGTAATTCTCACTAATCTCTAAAACCGGTATTTAAATCCTAATGAATCAGCATTGAACAATTACAATTTTAAACAATCAAACGCATTATACTGTTAATTAATATTTTACATCATCGAAAGCACCAAATCTGATTCATACCCTAAATAACCAAAATTGATACTTAAACTTCAGATATGATAAAAAATTTCCAGTCACAAGAATTTTTTTCAAAGCACTAATTTCGTAAATACCTTTGTCGCAAACGGTGATGAGTGAGATGAAGTTGATATAACTTAGACAGAAACCTTTAATGTAATGTGCACTGGTGTTAAGTAGAACTAGAAATCAAAAGAGTACAATATCCAACTAGAAAAGAACGTAGAATTCATCCACCATATTGACTATCGACAACGAAGTTATTCTGTTAATCCCTGAAATTTTAAGATATAGTCAAACCTCATTAAGATGAACTCGATTAATACAAACTAAATTCCAATCCCCATCAAAATGTATTTTCAAATATTAACTTATTTGTTTAAGAAGAATTTGAGTTACACTAATCGCCAGGTTAAGACAAATTTTCTAAACTTAAGGGCAAACGATTTTTTTCAATCGTATTACCAGAAACATTAAGTGACTCTGATATTGTAGATTTATTTGTGGGAGTGAAGGAAGAATAAATGAATATTCCAATGAAGACGAGGGAATAAGCGTGCCTTTAAAAGAAGATACTGCTGGCTTAGAAATTGTTCACTGCTTTTTGTTGGGCAGTGAAAATTCATTTGCTCAATTAAACAGCATTGATCACATCAAAGATTTCCTTAAAGAATGTCACAAAAAACACAAAAATCGATCACAGAAATATTTCAAGACCAAAATTGCATAATCAGGAAACATTTATAAATAGTCAGGAATTATCTGTGTAATTAAGAATTATCAATATAATCAAGAATCATTAAGTAGAACTAGAAATCAAAATAGTTCAATATCCAACTAGAATTCAATAAGAAAGTTTTTCTATCTTTTACCCCTGAAATTTTAAGATAGTTATCTTAATTAGAATCTGGCATCATATATAAGTTATATGCATCTTGCAGTGTCTGGTGTAACTCGACCGATCCGAGAATTTCTTCGAGCACACTGGACAGGTGTATGGCTTTTCGCCAGTGTGCGTTCGTATGTGCTTTGGCAAGTTCCCAACGTATGGTGTGGAATAACTGCACATCTGACAATAGTACAATCTGTCTATGTCGCCAAGGAATCTAGATGATTGTGGATGGACATCGAAACCTAGAACAAAGGCTTTCTTTTATTATAACTTCAATCATTCATACAAACTCAACAATGACTGTCAAATTGAGCACATGAAACAAGAAAGCACATCTAATGAGATTACTTCAAGTACAATAGATAGGCAGTTAATTAACATCACACTGGAGTAACACAGGAACTATTGGCGACAGTGCAGGATTCATCTCGAATGGAAAGATCCGAGGACGAAACCTTGTCATTTTGAACCACGGTCAGATGACGAGATCAACACCTGAGCTGGCATCCCTCTCCAAACTTCCACACCAAGGCAAGGAATTATATGGATTATAGTGGCGAAGCTACTTTTTTGAGTAGGTAGTTGAATTAACGTCGCACTGGAGCAACACAAGAGCTATTGGCGATAGTGAAGGATCCATCCTGAATGAAAAGATTCAACCGCCTTGTCCTTTTGAACCATGGTCAGATGACGAGACCAACATCCGAGCTGGCACCCCACTCTCCAAACTTCCATACCACGCCAACGGAAGACATTTGAGGCCACAACAGATTTAACATGCACCAGCCCCCTTTGTACACGAGTCTTTGGCTGGGCCGAGTTTAGAACCAGCAACCCTCCAGTTAATAATCCGTTGCTCTTCCAACTGGGCTACAGCGGCCCACAAAATATGCAGGGGAACTCAGTTTGACTCAATACTCACGTGGCTATATAAATATACCTATATTAAATTATAAAGGCACTAACTTGTAGGGGACCGAACCCCTAGGGCTACTTAAACAATAGGGTTAACTTGGTGGGGTATTTGGGGGTATTTCAATTAACGTCACACTGGAGCAACACAATGGGCTATTGGGGTTAACTTGGAAAAATGTACAAATCCAGCAAAATTTACATGATGTTCCATGGCATTAAACCAGATGATTGATTCAATTCTGAAAAAATTAGTCTGATGCTTAATATTAGAACAAAGATATCACTCTTTCATAGCAATCACATATTTATTCTTTTAACACATAAGATTTAGAAATCTCATTTTAATATCGTCACACAAAAAATATTGAAGCAGTGAAATTATTTGATCAGTAACTGACAGTACATCCAGTAATTGACAACTATTTAGTATTTAAAAAATAAAATTCAAATACAAACATTAGTTCAAGTACTTGAGTGATCATCTACATAATATAGCTAGGATTAGAGTTATTAGCTGAGAATATTCTTCAAACATTTAAATTTGGAAAACATGAGAATTTTCTTTTTAAAATCTTTTATAAGCCTCTAAAATTCTTGCAAATCGCATATTTATTCTTTCAACAAAGGTTATATATAAAAGTCTTAGAAATCTCATATTAATATTTTCACACAAAAAATATTGAAGCAGTGAAATCATCTGGCCAGTATTTGATCACTGTACATCCAGTAATAGACAACTATTTAATATTTAAAAAATAAAATTCAAACACAAACATTAGCATAAGTATTTTGATGATCACCAGCATATTTCCATCAAACATAGCTACGCTTAGAGTTGTTAGCTGATATTATCCAAACATTTAAATTTGGAGAATTGAGAATTTTCTTTTTAAAACCTTTATAAAACCTTTGAAATTTTCTTTGCAATCATATTCATTTTTTTAACATAGGACATAAGATTTAGAAATCTCTCATTTTAACATCTTCACACAAAACTTTTGAAGCCATTGAAATTATTTGATCACTAACTGAAACAACTATTTAATATTTTAAAAATAAAATTCAAACAGAAACATTAGTACAAGTATTTTAATGATCACCAACATATTTCAATCAAATATAGCTACGCTTAGAGTTGTTAGCTGAGAATATGCATCCAAACATTTAAATTTGGAAAACATGAGAATTTTCTTTTAAAAACCTATTATAAACCATTATAAAGCCTCCAAAATTTACTTTGCAATCAAATATTTATTCTTTTAACCAAAGAACTCTGAATTAGAAATCTCATGAAAAAAATCATCACACAAAAAATATTGAGGAAACGAAATTATTTGACAACTATTTAATACACTCATGTGCAAAATTAAGAGAATTTGCACATTATGTGGAATTTCGGAAAAATTAATGGACAGATTTTAATGACATTTGGTACGAATACACAGTTATAGCAGAGAAAGATGTACCATACAAAAGTCATGGTACACATGCATGATTGTCAATAAAGCTCATCAGTGCAGGAACATCCAAAATCCACGTTGCGAGATCGAACCGAAAATGAGTCTAATATGGGGTATGGTCCCCTCTCACAGTCCAACAGGTCACACAGCGCGACGGCATACTGGACACGAGGCAGTTGAGGAGTCCCTGTGGCAGTTGGTCCCACTCCTGCAACAACGAAGTTTTCAGCTCCAGGATGGTTCTCAGAAGGGGATGGCGAGGTGCAATTGCCTCCCAAGAGTGTCCCAGACATGTTCTATAGGGTTTAGGTCAGGAGATCTGGTTGGCCAATCCATACGCCGAATATTCTCACTTTCCAGATAAAAGTCGACCAGGTGAGCCTGATGTGGACAATGCGTTGTCGTCGATGAACAGGAACCGAGGGTCAACTGCGCCCCTGAAAAGTTGAACATAGGGCTCTAAGATCTCCTCTCTATACTTCATAGCAGTCAGGGACCCTCTGTCAAACACATGGAGGGGTGTGCGGCCATCCAACATGATGCCTGCCCAGACCATGACACCTCCACCACCATAGTGGTCCATTTCCCTGATGTGGGAGGAATGGTATCGGGTTCCAGGCTCTCCAGATGAGAGTACGTCAAGAATAAGTGTCCAGGCTGAATCTCAACTTATGTGTGAAGAGCACGGTGCTCCACTTAAGTCTGGTCCAAGGCTGATGTCTGCGCCATGCTAAACACGCTCTTTTGTGTGCTGCCGTGAGCAGGACGCAAACAGCGGGTCTTCTGGCATAAAACCCTCTCATGAAGCCTTCGGGCAATGGTAAACCGTGAAACTCGGGTTCCAGTGGCAGCATGCAGCTCAAGTGAGAGCTGTGAAGCTGTAGCAGTCCTGTGGCGCCGCACTGAAAGTGCCAAATAACGATCCTCATTGATAGTCGTGGCTCTTCGACGACCTTGTCCAAGTCTTCTCGATATGGATCCAGTGTCCTGAAACTTTTTCCACATTGCAGACGACACTGGGCATTACATCGAGCTCTAGTCACCTGCACTTGTAATTGCCCTACCTGCAATCTACCGACGATTCTCCATCTCATTCCGTCATCCATACATTCGTGGCTACTACATTTTATCTAATAGCTTATAAAATTTATCCAACTCTTGCGAGAAACACAGCGAACGTTGCCGAGGAGTACAAGCACACAAATCGTGGAAAACGCCTCGTGCACTTATCCCCTCTGCAGACACAGCTCTGCCCACACGCACGTGTACGCTTACGTATTCGACACTGAATATTTGCATTCTTCTTCGGCGGCATTAATTAGTACCTTTGGTTCAGTACTTTTTGGGAAAATAGACACGATGTGCAAATTCTCTTAATTTTGCACACGAGTGTATTTAGAAAATAAAATTCAATCACAAACATTAGTACAAGTATTTTAGCATATTTCCACCAAGTTGTTAGCTTAGAATCAGGGTATAAAAAAATCATGATTTTTTTTAAATCATAAAAATCAGATAATTTTTAATCTGATTTTTATGATTTTAATTAATCCCTTGACTGTACAAATTTAAACTTGTTGGGCATGAAACACTTAAGTCAGTGTAGTTTCTAGATAGTTTTCATATGTTAAACATTAATATTTATGATGAATAACATTAATGTACTAATAAATATAGCAGGATAAATTTTTGAAAGATGAAAACGTCATACAAAAACTAGCAAAGTTAATCACATAATAGACTTAATAGAACAACACAACAAATGCCATGCATAAGCAATGTTTTTCCATCAGGATCTTGAACAGATTAGATTAATTTAATTTAACCAATAACCGGTGGCATAAAATCTTTTGGTCCGAGATAAATAAGGTTGCAGGATCCCACTAAAACACCATATTATACACCATATAATTTTTTGTATAAAATTAATCAAAAATCAGATGAATTTCAAAATTTTGCATTATATATTTGTCATATGAATAAAATGTAGAAAATTTCTCTTTAGTTATTTTTATAAATTAATTGGTTAGACTTGTTTTTGAGAAAAATTCATGTCACCAAAAGAAAATAAAAGGAATTTGTAACAAAGGTTATGAAAAATTCCTTTCTCATTCATATTTAGCTTGCAAAATGAAATTTGTGAGAAAATTTTATTTGTAATTAAATAGCAAAAAAATAAGACATGAAAATATACATAAATTGAAATCAAATGCCTATTTTTCAAATTTTCCTTGAGCATTGATAAGTATTTCAAAGTTATATTCCAAGCACATATAAAAAGGGTTTATACGTGCATACAAGAAAATGAAGCTTTTCTCTATGAACAGCATAGAATAAGTATAATAGTATTGCCCCAGAACATGAAAATTGAGTGGAATTTTGAGTTTGCAATAAAAAAATCATCATAATCATTAAAATGGCTTTCCACTTCAATCCATAATCTATTTTGTTAAATACTCAATTATCAGATAGACACATAAACTATTACATTTCAAATTTCAATTAATACAGAATAGTTATGCCAACAGTGTAAAGAATTAAGAGGGATCAATGCATAAACTTTCCCAATTCAAATTAAATAAAAATTAAACATGTTACACAAAACAAAATGAAAATATTAAAATTCTTAATTATAAAGATTTATGTGCAAAATTTGAATGCTTTTGTGATACTGCAGAAAAGTTTTTCATTGTGATTAAGTGTCTTTATTTTTCATAAACAGACTACTTAACTTATTTTAATAAAATATCATGTATCTTATTAAATAGTTGTTTCAAATTAACTCAATACAGAAAGGGAAATAAAATTTAAAATTTTGATTTAAATTGATGATTTTTTAAATAAAAAGCACTTGATTTAAATCGACATACCCCTGCTTAGAATATTCTCCAAACATTTAAATTTGGAGAATTTTCTTTTTAAAATCTCATTCTTCAGGTAAGTAGTCCAATTTACGTCACACTGGAGCAACACAACGGGCTATTAGCGACAGTCCTGGATCCATCCCGAAGGGAAATATCCAAGGACAGCACCTCATCATTTTGAACCAGTCAGAAGATGAGAACACCTGAGCTGGAACTTCACTCTCCAAACATCCACACCACACCAACGAGAGGACATTCGAGGCCATGACAGATTTAACATGCACCAGCCCCATGTAAACGATAGTATTTGGTTGGAAAGAGTTTCAAATTCGCAACCCTTTACTCTTCCAACCAGGTTACAGCAACTTCTAATCCGCTACTCTTCCAAAAGGGCTACAGCAACCCTCTCAGTTTCCAGGAAATTGAACATAGATTGTAGAATTGTGAACATTTATCTTATTTTACATATCATTCACAATATATTAGGGGGTCAGAAGCAGAGGGATGCAAGTGGAAAAAACTGACTTTTGAGAAAGAGCTTCAAAGTTAAAGTGATCTTGAAAATTCCGCGAACACTTAAACAGAACAACCATAACATTTTTAGAGAACTCAAACCTTGTTCCTTCCAGTCTTTCATCTTGATTTATCCCATGCTTGTTTACCTGAAGGATATTATGAGCTTATTTCAAGCAATCATACACTTGCACCCCTTTGCTTCCGAGAGTTTATTGCCAGTCGGTATTCTTGTGTTGAAGGAACTACATAAGGGAAGGTTAAAACAGCTTAATGTACGAGTTTCTAAGAAAAATATAACTGATAATAGGTAGAATAACCGATAAATATACGAAAAAGTATAGTGTCTCATTAATACTAAAATAATTTCAAAGAACACTAACATGAGCATAAGATGTTTAAGAGATCATAAAAATTATTAATTGTAAACAGGTGCTAAGTATACCAAAATTTGTCGACAGGTTAAAAAAAAAATTAAAAAAATAAACAAAACTAGTCATCTTCAGATTCCAGTTCGGTTAGATCTTTGGCTGGGTCTGCGATTGCAGGTAGGATTGGATGTTAGGGTTTTATGGCGCAAGGTCCAAAAGCGGACAAGATGTGCCAAACACAAGACAATATAACCCAATAAAAGTACAACATTAAAAGATAAAGATAGATTTAACTATGTAAAATGTGTAAACTATATACAAATAGCCAAATGATAAAAACAAAACCATTGAAGCATAACTAATGATTTAATTTGTATATGCATAAAATTTGATGGTTGGAAATTTAAAAGATTGAATTTTGTAAAAGAATTTGATAAAATAGATTGATGAGTAATTTTGAACTTGGGAAAAAATTAGGTGAGTTGTAAAAAACCTATTGAACGCAAAAATGCAAAAGGTTTGGATGGGGATTTTCAACAACCAAATCTTGTAAGTTTAAAATTGTACTTTTAAAACATTTTTAGCGATGAGGATTAAAGCAGGACATGTAATTAAAATATGAGGAACTGTAAAATCTGAAGAGCATGACGAACAAAAAGGTTCTCGCCCAACAAAAGATGGCGATGAGTGAAACGTGTGTCCAATGCGAAGGCGGGTCAGTTTGAACACCCATCCTCCACACTGGAGATAATGGCCATTGATGAATGATGGGTTTTATACAATGCAATATATTGGTGACTTGCAGGTTCCATGACTCTTGCAACAAGGAGTTGACGAACTCCTTTGTGGACATCTTGCTGCAAAGGAACGGAAGCTGTCTTTGCAGCCCTGTCAGCAAGCTCGTCACCCTTGATGCCCACGTGTGACTAGGGACCCAACAAAACAGAATATCGAATCCTTGCTCTGCAAGGTACGCAAGATGGTAAAAATATCTGACACGACAGGATAGCAAGTGATGCTATATTACTCCAGCTGTTGTAATACACTTATGCTGTCAGTGTAAATGCAGTACTTACGGTGGGTGCTAGAGGATATCTCCCCTGAAGGGCACAATAAATTGCCACCACTTCAGCAGTGTAGATGGAGCAGAAAGTGTGAATTCCATAATTTTAAATAGTATAACTAAGTTTTGCTTTACCCTGTATGGTCTCCATTTTTACAGCTGAATTTTATGGTTTACATGAAGCTTTGAAACACATTTCTCACCTGGAAATACATAATTTTATTGTTTACATGGACTCTAGATGTATTTTGGAATGTTTGTCAGCAGATCCCCACAACATCCCTTAACTATTGCCGTGCTGAAATTCCATCACCAGATTACTCGACGTGGCTAAAGTATGTCTTTCTGTTGGATACCGGGTCACATCGGGATTGCCGGCAATGAACTTGCTGACACCGCTGCCAAGAATGCAACAACCTTTTCAAGTCCGTGAATTCCATATGAGGATATTCGAATAACTATTGGCGACATCATATGGAACGATTGGCAGAGACTGGGAATTGCACAGTGGTAATAAACTTCATGGAATACACCCTGGCCCTCTTTATATCCTCGTCGTTTTGATGTAATTCTAACAAGACTTCGCATTGGGCATACAAGGATTACCCATCGGTACTTACTGGCTGGAGAAAGCTCTCCTTTTAGCCACTATTGTAAATGAGACCTGACTATCTCACTTTTTAACTTCCTCTCCAGGTCTGTGGCATTTTTACGTTACACATTTTAAAACTTCCTTGCCTAATTTGTCTGTCTTGCTGGGTAATCCTCCCCACTTTTCCATTTTTTTACACTTTTCCAGAATTTTAAGATGTATACCACTATCACTTTTAAATATACTATATCAAATCATACCTTTTTATCATTTCTTGTGGATAGGGAAAACCCTATTCACATTTTATTGAACACTCAAATCTTTTTTAACTTTTAAGACCAATTCTGTATAGAATTTTTATCGCCCTTTTAAACTGCATCACTTCACCTACTTTATGTTCATTCGCAACATCGAAAACATTTCATTCTTTTTATTCAGTCTTAATATTCTCTAATGTATTTCTATTTTTAACTGATTTTATTGAGTGACATTTAATCTCTTGTTTGGAGTAGCTTGTCCGATATTGGACCTTGCGCTATAAATCCAAATCAACCAATCATCATAGCCATTTTCCACCAACCGAGTGACTGCAATACTGGTTTTATTTCGTGGCAAAGAGACGTAAGCAACTTGCGTCCCTTTGGCACCAAGCCAAAGATGGTAACTCTTGAGCAGATAATCTTTCTCTCATTATATGGCAGTACCAGTACACATGACGGCTCCGACCGTCCACGGCCAGTCAGCCACATGTCTAAAGAATCTCTCCATGCATCCAACTCATTTTGGCATTTTTGTCACTTGCATCCCTTTGCATCTGACCCCCTCATAAATAAGCACTGTTTTTATAGAAATTATTTATAATTGTTAGTGTTTTATGAGATACAATACATTTGGCATTACATGATATATATTTCATATATTACTGATAATGATGCTACCATGGTGAAGTCTAGGAATATAAGCAGCACATACTGTCATTTCTCTACATATGCAGAACACACATTAAACTTACAGGTAAAACTCTTTGAGTGAGCTTGAAAATAAATGTAGACATATTGTCAAAGTAAACAATTCACACTTTGAGTAAAATTGTTGCAAATAGAGTACACAAATAACTGAAATGTTTTGTACCTTTAGAAGAAAATTCAGTACAGCTTTGAGACTTTTTTGTGGCAACACTTTTGATGCATTGTTTGGTAAGCTTTTTATGCCGCCAAGGAAGAATTTCCAAGAAAACACCATTTTAAGCTTAGAATTCCTAAAAAAATTTTTAAAATAGAAAAAAAATCCATTCAACTGATTATTCAAACTACTAAGTGGTAAGTTTTTCCTTTGATGAAAAAATCTTTTTTTAATATTGTTATAGAAGTGCGTCCAAGTTAAGTAATTTTTTAGGTCTAATGGAACCAGGCTACATAATATGAATATTATAAAAGATCACATTAATTTTTGCCAACTTGCATTTTTTTGCATGGTAAAATCAAAAACGAGAATGAATTACAGAACTAATAAAAGAGATTCAAATAATTGTGAGGTTGCCATAATTCTGATAAAGTAGGATTACATTTGCCTGGCACAACTCGCTACAAAAAGCATGCCAAAAGAGTTACCACAAAAAGCATATACTACATCAAAGATGTACCGAAAATTATGGGTTATTCCATTTGGAGAATATTCTATAAAGAAAATTCTCGACAAAAAATATTCTTCAAAAGATTATTTCGTGGAATTTAATGCTACATTTAGGATAAACATATTTTACATAATATTCAAAAAAATAATAAGGAATATAAAAAGAACAACTCTATCGAATATTAACATAATGGTTAGTACTAATACTAAACAAGTAAACTAGATAAAATATGTTAAACAAATATTAAATGAGTAAATAAATGTTGCCCCCATAATATTAAAGAATTCTTTGGCATTAATTATTAGAGAAATTAACAAGTCAATGCGATCTTTCATCTGTTTTTCCAAAACTCATAACACAAAATCGTCATCTTCATCATTATACATTTGAATTATTTAATCCAAAGTGCAAAAAATGTTTCTTTGGAATTTTATGTTTTGTAGTAACTATCACATTTAACCCAAATGCTATTCATAACATATTTGCTTTTATTTTGCAACCTACCTGCATGAAAATTAACAATGATGGAACCAGAAAGTATAGACAATGTAAATGTCTGGCCGTTGGACTAGCACATATATTCACCTGCCCTGTGATAGTAATTGCTCTTAAAACCATCGATTACCATCCTGAAGAACAGCTTTACAGCAAGAAAATAATCAACATCGACAAAACTACACAAAATGTATGCGGCAACATCTGACTCTGATATGAACATGACAACCTACCTATACATTTTTCAAATTCCAACACTTTTAGTCTTACCTCTAGTCTTTGGAGGTATTTCATTATTCTATAATCAGTCAAATTATTTTATTTGGTTTAAGAGCGACTTGATTCTTTTTTCCTTTCCTTTTTCTCTCCTTTATATCCTTACTTTCTCAATAAACTAACTTCCTAGATGCAGCTGTTTGGCACAATTGCCCTTTTCCATTTGAATCTTATGAGGTTGGTTTAAGGTTTCATGGCACAAGGGTCATATTTGGTCCAAGCTGCACCAAACAAAAAACAACCAACATCAAGTAAAATGTCGTAAAAGGGAAAAATGAGCTTGCTTGCCAATGCCCGCCCTTGGCTGTTGGGCCATTTGGTGGAGTGCTCACCAGCAGACAGGAAAGCTACCTCAACTCGTCTTCAGTGTCTGGTTCTTGGTCCAAGGTCGGACACTGATGCAGGTGGGCAGCATCCATGACATCCTGACTGCACAGTGGGCATTATGGGGAAGGTAACATGTGGATCCTGTGCAGGTGGACAGCAAGGTAGTGGTACCTAGCTGTCATTTGGAACAATGCCATGACGCCTGCCCGAGGGTGGACATGGCAGATGTTGCTCATTTTTTTCCCTTTGAAACCATCAGTCGAGAGATGGGGGAACAGAGTAGTGTAATGAAAGCAGAAAAAGATGACTTGGGTATCACAGGAGCGCAGCCCGAGTTTACTGAAGACAGTAAACCCTAGAAGAGAAAAGATCACTCAGGTACCTCGGATCAGTAAAGCCTGTACACACCTAAAGGAGATGTGCCCCTGAGAGCCTCGTGAGGTAGTACTCACCAGGGTATAATGCATGATCTCGAATGCAAGACTAACGAAAGATTCAGTGGAAGTTGCGAATACTATACTGATTTAATATCAACTTTAGCATAAAGACTTTTGTGGCAACACTCTCGGCATGCATTTTGTAGTGAATTATGACAGGCAAAAACAGCCTTCTTTATTAGGATTATGGCAACCTAGCGAAGTTAAATTTTCCATCTCCTGCCTCTTTCAATCGTACATATTTCGGAATGTTCTTTTCATTGTCCTTTGATTTTATAGGTGCTTTAAATTTTTTTTCAAAATTTTTCCACTATAACATCCTTTGATTTCATTAGTCCTTTTGAATTTTTTCCACTTCCTATGAATTCAAATTAAAACTAGTGTTTAAAATACAGCAGTGCAGTCGCATCAGGTTGTATCGTTTCTTACCTTTATTTGAATCTTTTGTAAATTATAATCTCTTGATTTTACCATGCCTTCTGTATTTAGTGTTGTAGATAAATTTCAAGGTGTTCTTTCGCGAAATTTTACGTTTGCATTTCTGGTGGTAGGGCAACAACTGGAAATGAGGGAGTTGCTAATCATTTATTTTGTATTCATTTATGTCAACATAAAAAATATGCCAAAGACATTGTCCCAAGGTCTTCATACTATAGCTGAACCCTTCATTTTTCATTTGGCTGTGATCATCTTGCCATGCCTTCATCTTGAATTTTTGAGTCTGCTGAATTCCAGTTATTGGTAACCTCTAGTCCGGCAATTGACAACCTGGTCAAATATTGGCCATAGGCTCATTATGTTTTCATATTTAATTTACCCTAGACACTTGTAATCATGCAATTATATTTAAAACTTCAAATTTAAAATCGAAGTTTGGCTAAAACAGGACAATTTTGGTCAATTATAGGACACATGCAATTTCGTTCCACAAGTGGACTTCAATTTAAAACATTAAATTTAAAATCAGTTTGGATTTAATTTAAATAGCTACCAATTCAATTTTAACACTAATTTAGGTAATATTTAAATACCAATTTAGGTACTTCCAATTTAAAATCGAAGTTCAGCTAAAACCAGTAATGTCATTACAAGATCATGCAATTATGTTCTACCTGTAGACTTCAACTTGAATATTTCAATTTAAATACCAAATCAATTTTATATCAATTTAGGTAGTGATATAATTTGGCTTCAATTTTAATACCAATTCAATTTTTACGCCATTCAGGTCTTGTATTTGAATACCCCCAATTCAATTTTATACCAATTTAAAACTTAAAATCAAAGTTTGGCTAAAACCAAGTAATTGGTCAATTACAGGACACCTGCAATTTTGTTCTACCAGTAGATTGACTTGAAATTACTTTAGATGTGAAAAACTAAGTAAGAAACATTTACTTACCTTTAAATAGTGATAGGAGTACTCGAATACAAAAGTACTTATATACTCGATACTAAAGAGTAATCGTTGTACTCGATTCTTTTCCAAAGCATTCGAATACTAGAGAGTATTCTGTTACCAAAGTACTTGGATCCAAGGTATTCAGTTACAAGAATACTCGTCCTAGGTATTCAGATGCCAAAAGTACTCATTTGTGTATTCAAATACCAGAGTATTCATCTTAAGTAGCAGTGTCACATTGCATGGGTATCCATGGTTCTCGTTAGTGTTGTTTCTTGCTTTGATTTTGCTTTTTCCAATTTTACATGTCCTGAAAATGCACGTCATGAAGTGTCGAAAAATTCCATCAATTAAGGGATTGGATTTGAAATTTTCTGGAAGCTATTTCCTGAACAGGCAGGCTTAATTATCAGTAAATCACACAATGCTTTGCCTTTTATTTTTGAAAATCAAGCTGAAAGGTTTTTTAATTTTTATTTCCCCCAACTACATTTTTAATTTTAATTATTTACACTTAATTTTTTTAATTTAATTTTCAAGCTTTTTATTTCTAACATTTAAAATATATCTGCAAATAAGATACATAATGCTTGATATGCTTTTCTTTTTCTTCAAGTAAAATAATGTTATTTCATTCTTAAGATGACTGTTATTTTCTTTAAAATATCTGACAAAATCTTTATTATGATAGTAAAATTATTATGATTTTTTTCTGCTTCGACTCTACCTCTTCTCACATCTTCGTACTCCAAATAGTGGTTGCAAAAATAAAAAGTTAATTTTCAGAAACAAGATTTGTTTATTTAATGTAATTTATTTTGTAAATATTTACGGAACCATTCTTATACTTAGATCAACCGAGATGCATCGCTTTTTATGATAAATTTACAGAAATAATATTAAAATTTCAGATCCTGGTATTAAAAGTGACAAAATACTTTTTACATTCATACAAACTTTTTTAAAGTTTTGTATAAAAGCTTTCATTCCTATTTTCGGGACTCCCTCCAAAATTAAATTCTGGCTATGTTCCCTGTCAAAAGTGATTATAAACAATTATCTAAAAATGTGGCAGAAAATCAAATCTTTCCACTATAAAAACTAAAATTTAAAAATCATGATTTGTAAAATCAAAATAAAAAATACTTCACATATTTATAATTGCAGAAAATCTATGCATGACCAGAAAATTCAGCAATTTGTACATGAGATTAATTTTTGTTGTTCTTCAAACAAAATACAATTTGTCTAGTTCAAATAGATTGATAATAGTTTTCATACTTAAATCTTTTTTAAAAAATTTATATAAATAATTCGGAAAAGATTTAAATATAATTCAGGGAAAAATTCGAGTTTCGTGAAAAATAAATTCCTTTTTTAATAACTGCTTGATCAAAATATTAAAAAAAAAAACAGAATAAATTTGATTGTCTTGTCAAAAATTATCATTCACATTAAAACAACAATCTATCAAACTCCTCTTGCAGGGGATTCAAACCATGAACCTGTATATTACAAATCCAGTGCTATAACCACTATACCAAGAACGACACGATAAATAGCTGTTATTTTTAAATAAGTACCATATATCGTAGTTCTGATTCTTACAATTGATTTTTTTTAAAATTGTTTTTGTATATGTATTTGAATACTAAATACTTAAAAGTACTCAAGTATCAAATATTCGATTCTCAAAAGTACTCAATTCTGCTCATCACTACCTTTATGCCTAACTTCAGTTCAACATAAGAAAAAGAATTGAAGTGAATTAAGATTGAGACATCACTCCTCAGAACAAACTCGGTTTCATAGAGCCCAATGATTTGGCATCCGACTTATTTTTTTATCAATATTAGTGAACTTCAGATTGGCTAACATTAATTCTTGTTGTCCATTGGCTGTAAGAATATCAATTTCATTTATTGTTGGATGAACTGATTTGTTTATCTAAACGAGAAATATGAAGAAATGTTCAATTACTGGTACACCGTAAAGAGAATTTATAAGATCATAAACTGCAATATATCCATAAAGAAAGCAAAAGTACAGGAAAACTTCAAATTCCTGAACAGTTTTTACTTTTTAATTATAATCCTCATGAAAAATTTCTATAGTATTAATTCTATAAAAATTTCTATAGAATCCTATTGAATTATATCCAAGCTCTATAAAGTAACCTCTATAGAATGTCTAGAATTCTCTATAGAATTATTTAGAAACTCATTTCTTTAGTTTCACAACTTGACCTTTCTATGGAACTTAACAAAATAATTCAATAGAAATACATTTATAAAGAATTCTTTTGAATCAAAACTCATTTTCTATATAGAAATCACTAGAATTTTTTCTAATAACGAAATCTCCTAAATTTCTATAAAAGCACATTTTTTTGTTTCACAACTTCACTTTTTTTATAGAACTCTAAAGAAATACATTACTATAGAAATCTCTAAAATTCCATACAATTTCTTTCTCTTAGAAACAAAATTTCGTTTCTCTGTAGAATATTGGACAAAACCTCTATAGAATTCTATAAAAGCTATTTCTTTTGTTTCAGGAATTTACTTTTTACAGAACTTCCCTATAGAATTCTACAAATACATTTCTATAGAATCAGAGCTCGTTTTCTATGGAAACAAAATTTCACAAATCTCTATAGAAGCTCAATTTCTTGTTTCACGACTGTTTTTTTATAGAACTTCTCTAGAAATACATTTCTATAGAATTACAGCTGGTTCTCCATAGAAATATCCAAAATTCCATAGAATTTCTTAAAGAAATAAAATTTTGTTTCTCTGTACATCTGACAAAACCTCTACAGAATTCTATAGCTCATTTTTTGTTTCGGGAATTTGCTTTTTATAGAACTTCCCTATAGAAATACAATTCTATAGAATCAGGGCTTATTTTCTCCATGGAATTTCTTCAAGAGAAATGGAATTTCTTCAAAAGAAATGGAATTTTTTCAAAAGAAATGAAATTTTTTCAAAAGAAATGAAATTTTTTCAAAAGAAATGAAATTCTGTGGAGAAAACGAATATATTCTCTATAAAATACAAAGAGAGTCTAAAAACTTTGTTCGTAAGGGAACAATTTTACTTTGCTTTTATACGTTCGAAAGTGCTTACGTAAGTTACCTTAAACTTACTTTAAGTTTGCAATCTTGCTATTTGAAATGGAAAGTTAGCAGACTTTTAGAACCATTACTAAGGCAAATTTCCTTTAATAACCCAAAGAAAAATCCAAACTTCGAAACTCATGGCGTTCTAAATCTCCACCAAGCTTTCAACCATTTCCCCTGCTGACACTTCGACGTGACATTTTGTTAAATTACTCTCCGGTTGTTACTTAATTACCAATATTATTGACTTTGTATTGTAAAAATATCTGATAAAATGATCTGTTTTTAAAATTGTGCAGGAGTAAAATTAATTGCATAGAAACCGACGAAGGGTTATTTGAACAGTTCCAGGAAATGAAAGTTAATGAGATTTACATTACAGAAAAACGCACAACTGTTTTTCGTTGAAAAACGTATCACTAATAACTAATTTTTAGCACAACAAAAATTTAAAGGAAACTTATCCAAACGGAAAATAAACACTTTACCCACAGCACAATACTAAACAAACAGCTTGAATTTAGATTTCAGTTCACAATTGGATGCTTCACATGTTGGGCATGACATTATGTTTCAACTGTACGTCATTATGGAAACCATATTTCTGCACGGCTCAATTTTTTTTTCTAATGCATATGCCAATGGACAAACGTCCTTAGACAGAGAGGGCCGCGGTGGCCCGGTTGGAAGAGCAACGAACTAGCAACCGAAGGGTTGCGAGTTCAAATCCAGCCAAACACCGTCGTGTACAAAGGGGGCTGGTGCACGTTAAATCTGTCGTGGCCTCAAATGTCCTCACGTTGGCGTGGTGTGGAAGTTTGGAGAGTGGGGTGCCAGCTCAGGTGTTGCCTCGTCATCTGACCGTGGTTCAAAATTACGTGGTGTTGTCCTCGGATCTTTCCCTTTGGGATGGATCCCGGACCGTCACCAATAGCCCATTGTGTTGCTCCAGTGTGACGTTAATTGAAATTCCCCCCCCCCTTAGACAGAGTCACGTTGGCGTGGTGTGGAAGTTTAGAGAGTGGGGTGCCAGCTCAGGTGTTGCCTCGTCATCTGACCGTGGTTCAAAATTACGTGGTGTTGTCCTCGTTCTTTTCCTTTGGGATTGATCCCGGACAGTCACCAATACCCCGTTGTGTTGCTCCAGTGTGACGTTAATTGAAATACCCCCTTAGACAGAGAAAAAATTCAAATACAAACATACTAGTAAGTACAAAAATAAATACGCAAAACTCAAGGGACAGTCTTAGGGGGGGGGGTATTTCAATTAACGTCACACTGGAGCAACACAATGGGCTATTGGTGACGGTCCGGGATCAATCCCAAAGGGAAAGATCCGAGGACAACACCACGTAATTTTGAACCACGGTCAGATGACGAGGCAACACCTGAGCTGGCACCCCACTCTCCAAACTTCCACACCACGCCAACGTGAGGACATTTGAGGCCACGACAGATTTAACGTGCACCAGCCCCCTTTGTACACGACGGTGTTTGGCTGGATTCGAACTCGCAACCCTTCGGTTGCTAGTCCGTTACTCTTCCAACCGGGCCACCGTGGCCCTACAGTCTTAGGACAGGGTAACTATATTTTAAAATTATTGCTATTGGCAATTCGAATCCGAGCACTAGCGATTTATTGCCAAACATGGTAACCTTGCTGTTTTGAACCAGCTTTATGGCAACTTTTCACGTAGGAAAGTCCACGTTCTTTTTTTAACGAAATTGCGATGGCGTTCAAAGCCATGCTGGCTTTGGACGCCATCTTTCTTTGACGACAAACATGCCCCGGATTCGACATCTTTACCAAAAAATGTCAAGTACAAGTAAGGCAAAAAAGTGAAAACTTGAGATCTCTTACCACCCAGTCGGCCCCGTTGGAAGAAAAACAAATTGGCAACCGGAAGTTTGCGAATTCGAAACTCGGTCCAGGCATAGACCGTCGTGTGCGCTGGGGCACATTAAATCTGTCGTGGCCTCAAATGTCCTCACGTTGGCGTGGTGTGGAAGTTTGGAGAGTGGGGTGCCAGCTCAGGTGTTGCCTCGTCATCTGACCGTGGTTCAAAATTACGTGGTGTTGTCCTCGGATCTTTCCCTTTGGGATTGATCCCGGACCGTCACCAATAGCCCGTTGTGTTGCTCCAGTGTGACGTTAATTGAAATAACAATAACAAAATAACAATAACAATTGAAGAATTTGCGCAACATACTAAACTCCCTTCACCCTTTGCATTTTTCAATTTCAGCAAATCGAAAAAATAATTTCATTCAGAAATAAAATGAATTATGGGGGTATTTCAATTAACGTCACACTGGAGCAAAACAACAGGCTATTGGTGACGGTCCGGGATCAATCCCAAAGGGAAAGATTCGAGGACAACACCACATAATTTTGAATCACGGTCAGATGACGAGGCCACACCTGAGCTGGCACCCCACTCTCCAAACTTCCACACCACGCCAAAGTGAGGACATTTGAGGCCACGACAGATTTAACGTGCACCAGCCCCCTTTGTACACGACGGTGTTTGGCTGGATTCGAACTCGCAACCCTTCGGTTGCTAGTCCGTTACTCTTCCAACCGGGCCACCGCGGCCCAATGAATTATGGTTTGCCTTTATCTTGTGAGGTGTCTTAAAAAATCTTTACCGTAACCAAAATTGACTATTAAAATATGTATACTTTTCATTTCCAAGAGTGTGGTAGGTTGAATTAATGTCGCACTGGAGCAACATGATGGGCTATTGGTGACTGTCCTGGATTAATCCCGAAGGGTAAGATCAAGGACAACAACGTAATTTCGAACCACTGTCCAATGATGAGATTGACACCTCAACTCTCCAGCTTGAAAACCCGACAGAGTGCACCAGCTCCCACATACACGAGTCTGGGTGGATCGATTTTCGACCGACAAACTTCCGATTGCTAATCCGCTACTCTACCATCGGGCTTACCATTGCCCCTGAATGTGCAGGTAAGTAGTCGAACGAACATTGCACTAGAGCAACACATCGGACTATTGGAGATGATCCGGGATCAACCCCGAAGGGACAGGTCCGAGGACACCGTTATTTTGAATCAAGGTTAGATGACGAGGTCAACACTTTGAGCTGGCACCCACTCTCCAAACTTTCACACCACGCGAAAGTGAGGACATTGGAGGTCACAAGATATAACGTGTACCAGCCGCCATATACAACACGATCTTGTGTTGGACCGAGTTTCGAACTCGCAACCCCTCGGTTGCTAATCCGTTGCTCTTCCAATTGGGCTACCGAGGACCACTTTACTCTAGGAATATACCATACAATAAATCATTTCTCACTCTGAATTTTGCTGCTCTTCCAAATGGGTAAAGCTTGCAAAGCAGTGCCTTGTCAGCTGATGGCCAGACAATGCTTTTGCACTTCACAATGCAATCATTGAATCTCTTCCGATTGTCTTGACGGCAGGGGCGTACCTACGAATAGGGCTATGGAGGCTTAAGCCTTGTCCAGACATTATAAAAAAGTAAAAATATCCTTATATAATTCATTGGTTGCTTCTTTTAGAATTGTGTATGTGTTGTCCTTGCAGTCATGGAAGTCCTTGGAAGTCATGTTTTGTCCTTGCAGTCAACTAATATTTATTCATTGCTTTTAGGCGATTTACAAGTGTTCCATTTCGTATTTACAGGGATTGAATAAAATAATCGAACATTTTAATATTATTCATAAACACGTTGGCACCTTTTCCCTTCAATACAGGGACCGTCGTGACTCAGTGGGTATGTCCACTGCGCTAGCAACCTTAGAGTTGTAGGAGGCGCAGGTTCGATTCGTGTCACGTACATTCCACCCTGGGTGTACTTCTCTCTTCTGTCAGTAAAACTTTCGTTGTCTATTACTTGATATTGTATGTCTCGTGTCTGGCGCAGCATGGCCCTTGTGCCATAAAACCCCAAAACCCAACCCTTCACTACAGCTTCTATTCGCCTAGTTGTCACTTTCACTTTAGTCTCTTGGTACTCCAAAATCTCTCTTACGAACACTCCAAAACCAGTCTCTTCAGGATTGACCCCGAACCGTCATCAATAGCCCGTTATGTTGCCCCAGTGTGACGTTAATTGAAATACCTACATACCAAAACTAGTTTCTAATACACTCCAAAACAAATTTTTAGGTCTTACTCCAAACTAGCCTATTAAGAGCCTTCCAAAACTAGCTTTTAGGTAATATACTCCAAAACTAGTCTATGTAATACACTCCAAAACCAGTCCTAGGTAAACTCCAAAACTAGTCGATGTTACTCAAAATTAATCTCCAGGTAACCCACTCCAGTACTAGGTAACAGGCTCTAAAACTAGTCTATATAACATTGTCTAATGACGAGGTCAACACCTTGAGTGGCACCCCCTCTTCAAACTTCCACACCACGTGAAAGTGAGGACATTGGAGGCCACGGCAGATTTAACGTGCACCAGCCCCCACGAACACGACGGATCGAATTTCTAAATAAGACGCATTCTTTTACAAAACTGCAATAATCATTTTTCAATTCATAAATTGCACTTCAACAGTAATATTTTCTGTGTAAATGCCAGAAAAATTGACAACTTTCTAATTGTTATAGTATCTTTATTAGAAAAAATCAACAATATACAGTGTTTCCATTTTACAGAAATGTACAAACGATAACGCATTCGTCCACCATTCCTGTTTGCAGTATGCAGTTTGCTCAGAGACAATTCCAATGGAAAGGTACATAATATGAATTCGAAGAAAAACAAATGTGTTAAGTAGTCAGGTGTCTCTTTATGCGGTGGATACGTTTATAGAAACGAAATTTAGTATATCTATACAAAAAAAATGTCTAGACACCTCTAGAATTCTATAGCTCATTTCTTGTTTTACCACTTTCCTTTTCTACAGAACTTCTCACTAGAACATTTCTATAGAATCCGAGATCGTTTTCTCTATAGAAATCTATAAAAAATTCTATAGAATTTTTCCTACATAGAAACGAAATTTCGTTTCTCTATAGAATATCTATAGTAACCTCTATAGAAATTTGTCTTGTTTCACGACTTTAGTTTTCTATGGGATCAGCTCGTTTCCAGTGTGGAAACTCCTATAAAAATTATTTTTCTGTAGAAACAAAATTCCGTTTCTCAATAGAAATCGCTATAGAACTCCATAAAATTTTTCGTAAAAGGGCAAAGACGGAGCCCGAATGAAAAATGCACCGCATAGCTTCAAAACCGCATAAAAAGATACACATAAAAGAGACCCGACTACAAGAAATTTCAGTTAAACTCCAAGACTAAGATTTCAATAAAAAAGAAACATTTGCTGGTTTCTATTCAGTATGTGACACGGTTGTCATTTTTCAAGAGGGATGTTGACTCTATGCTACCCGTGTTGTCATCAATACCAATCCGACTGCAAAAGTAAATAAAATTTTGATTCTTAAAACACAGAAACTACTTCCAAAATGTGCAGTTGCTAGCTGCAAACTATAGGTGCAAAACTCAATTCACATTACACAAGTAAAAACAGTTATCACTAGTTCTTAACATTTTAAAATCAAAAGCCTAGTTTTTATGTTAACGTCGCACTGGAACAACGCAACGATCAACCACGAAGGGAAAGATCCGAGGACAACGCCTCGTCATTTTGAACCACAGCCAGATGACGAGGCGGACACGGGAGCTGGCATCCCACTCTCCAAACTTCCACATAACGCCAACACGAGGACATTTGAGGCCACAACAGATTTAACGTGCACCAGCCCCCGCGTATACGACGGTCTTTGGCTGGACCTAGTTTCGAACGCGCAACCCTCCGGTTGTTAATCCGTTACTATTCCAACTGGGCTACCTAGCTGAGGTATTGACGTCGTCATCTGACCGTGGTTCAAAATGACAAAAGCGTCGTCCTCGGATTTTTCCCTCGGGGATTCATCCCGGACCTTCGCCAATAGCCTGTTGTGTTGCTCCAAGTGCAACGTTAATTATATGTAAGGCCTGTAAGAAGGTAAAAAAAAAGTAAAATCTTGCATAAGGTTAGAAAAATTCTGCGATTTCAAAAAAAATCCTAGCTATTTTTATACAATAATATCAACTAAAATATTAGTCTTGAAACTTAGTTGAAATGCTTTCCAAAGGATTCTTGAAAACCAAATGAGAATTTCAATTTCAATGTGATGGAAAAAATATTTACATGATTAAGTATCACACCTCTATTAGCATAACAGAGAACAATGGCATTTGGGTTAGTTTGTACTATAATAAACTCATTGGATTTCACATATCAATGGTGAGGTAAATACAATGGATATTTTCAACACATTGCAGAAATAGAGAGATTACCCTTACGAAAAATTTTTAGAGTTCCATAGAACTCTACAGAAACGAAATTTCGTTTCTCCAGAGAAGAATTCTATAGTGAAGTTCTATAGAAAAAATGTAAAGCCGCGAAACAAAAGAAATGAGCTTCTATAGAATTCTAAGTTTCTAGACATTCTATAGAGAAACGAAATTTCGCTTCTATAGGAAAAAGTTCCATAGAATCCTATAGATTTCGAGAGAAAACGATGATTCTGTAGAAATGTATTTGTATAGAATTCTATAGAAAAGTAAAGTCTTGAAATAAATGAACTTCTATAGAATTCTAGAGGTTTCTACAGATGTTCTATAGAGAAACGAAATTTCGTTTCTATGGAAAAAAATTCTAGATATTTCTACAGGGAAAATGAGCTGATTTTATAGAAATGTATTTCTAGAGAATTCTATTGAGAAGTTAAATAGAAAAGTAAAGTCGTGAAACAAAAGAAATGAGCTTTTATAGAATTCTAGACATTCTATAGAGAAACGAAATACCGTTTCTGTAGAAATTGTTTTTGGATTCAAGATATTTCTTTTGAGAAAACTAGCAGATTCTATAGAAATGTATTTGTATAGAATTCTATAGAAAAGTAAAGTCGTGAAACCAAAGAAATGAGCTTCTATAGAGGTTTCTATGGAGGCTACTTTATAGAGCTTATAGAAAAACGGGCTGAAAATTTGTCTAGAAAAAAATTCTAGAGATAACGAGCTGATTCTATAGAAATGTATTTGTAAAGAATTCTATAGAGAAGTTCCATAGAAAAGTAAAGTCGTAAAACAAAAGAAATGAGCTTCTATAGAGGTTAGTTTATAAAGCTTATTAAAAAGGGCCATAATTCTTTTAACCACATTCTTTATAAATTTTTATAGAATTCTATAGAACTTTTTCGTAAGGGATAGATGAACATGGGAAGACATAAATCAACAATTTATATTGCACAACTACACAGAAGCATACATTTATGAAAAAATATAACACAAGATCCATCTGATTTCACATCTTCATTTACACACAACACGATTCACTAGTTTTTATACACGAGAATTATTTTACACACTTTAAATAATCCTATTTAAATTATCCATCTATCTAGACACATGATAGGCAGTAATACTCAATGTGCATTTTAGATTCTATTCATGTTTAGCAGATTTTTTAAATTTTAAATGATCGAATTGAAAAGGGCTTTTCAAACTTTGTCATCTCTCATAACCCCAAATAATTTTTTATATGAATGAAAAGAAACGTAAATATTGATCAGAATGTACAGTAAAAAACTTGGCAAAACGTGATTTTTTAACCTAAAAATTCGGAGCAATTTTTATTTGTGAAACTGAAATATTTCTTGCATTTTAAAATTAAAATTAAAACATCCCACAAGTAATACAAATTGATGCCAGTACAGCTTTAATATAGACTTTTCTGTGACAAAGCTTTTGGCGTGCTTCCTGTAGCGAGTTGTGGCAGGCAAAGGCAACCCCGCTTTATTAGGATTATGGTAACCTCGCGATTATTTGATTTGGTAATTAACGTCACACTGCAGCAACACAACGGGCTACTGGCGACGGTCCGGGATCAATACCAAGGGAAAGATCCAAGGACACCACGTAATTTTGAACCACGGTCAGAGATCAACACTTGAGCTGGCACCCCACTCTCCTAACTTACACACCCCGCCAAAGTGAGGACATTTGAAACCACGACAGATTTAACGTACACCAACCCCCGTGTACACGACGATCATTGGCTGGACCTAGTTTCGATTCGCAACCTCCTGCTTGCTAATCCGTTGTTCTTCCAACAGGGCTACCGCGGCACACGTGATTGGTTGAATCTTTTATTAATTTTTGTAAACCCTTATCTTTTTTTTGGTTTCACATGTCCAAATAACACTAGTTTGCTAGACTAATCAATGTGATCTTTCATAACATTCACATTAAACAGACTGATTTCATTAATTAATTTGGACAAACTCCATAACAATATTTCAGAAAAAGTACAGATTTTTTTCATTAAAGTAAATACTTACCAAGAAGTAGAAAGAATAATCAGCTGCATAGATTTTAGTTCTTTTCGTTAATTTTTAAAATTATTTTCCACTAAGCCTAAAACTATTTTTTGGAGAAAATTTTCCTTGGCGACATTCATAAAAAGAACGCCGAAAAACGCCGCCACAAGTCTTGAAATCAAAGTTATACCGAAATGCCTCAAGGTTAATATGGCTTAGGCATACATGTATGATGAATGCTGAAGTAACCTTCCGAACAGTAATTAAAAGTCACACAATACTCAGGCATCTGTTCAAGACTGGTACACACAATAAAGCCAAGTCCGTTTAAATACATACAACCAATTTGGTTCACAAAATGAGAGCAGGGATGCTAGACAAAGCACTTGTACAATAGTAGCATAAATGTTTAAATAGTAGTAAAAGTCTCCTCTTAAACCCTATTTAGAAGCAATTTCAGTTGCTCAGATACAAACTGAGTCAGCTAAAACACAAAATTTGCTGATTAAGTATGTAGCGGGTGTTGAAGATCGTGACAAGAAATTTAAATTTAAAAATAAAAAAGCTTAATATTTTCTTAATCAGGTTTACATGACACTCTAGCAACCAGATTTTGATTTGTTTCTTTCATGGTTGCCATGGCTTGGGCCAAAACTTATAAATTGATATCCCTTGGAAAACTTTCTCCCTTAAGAAAATTTTGCTTAAAAAGATACCCCTAGTCACAAAGAGTGAATGGTAACAAAAAGTCACCTTTTAGTCACCTACGGCAGCCCTATGAGTGAATGGGTAATTACTAATAAAAAGGCAAAGAAATTAAAACAAATTCCTATACTAGAAGATTAGCTATCCTAAAATGTTAAGTGCTTTGGTTTGTGTATTTATGATTATTTTGTGCTATGTGAATGAATTGTTTAAATGGTAGATGTTCATAAATACAGCGGCAAAGCCACCAAGAAATATATATGATAAATTATGATTTTTAAAAACCCGTAATGGAACAAACCTATATCTCATAAATCTATAAATGAAAAACAAGTCATAGAATGCTCAACAGGGCGATTCCGAACTCATGGGACAAACTTCAAGGGGTGTTAGAGCACACTAAAATAATCATTTTTTGTTTGGCAATGTATGGGAGCGAGTGATGCGTTTAGGCGCAAACACAAGAATTGCACAGGAAATGAAACATGATGTTATTTTACATCATTATTTTACAATTACTTATTTACAATGATTTTTAACAATTGCTCAAAAGTGGCACCATCAAAATTAATGCAAGTTTGTGAAACCCGTCTTTCAACTGCCGGGTTCCAGCGCGCCCAACCAAACAGTGCACTCTAGCAGTGAAAAAATTTCCCAATCCATGCATTGATGCTGCCAAGCTAGCATTAATGTTGGTGGTGGCACTTTGGAGCAGTTATTGTTAACAATCATCGTAAATAAGTAATTGAAAAATAATGACGCAAATAAACATTTAGTTTCTTTTCCTGCGCAATTCTTGTGTTTGCGCCTAAATGCATCGCTTGTGCCCATACATTGCTATACAAAAAATTATTCTTTTAGTGTGCTCTAACACCCCTTCAAGTTTGTGCCATGAATCCCGAATCACCCTGTATATGACAAAAAGTGATTTTTAAACATCTCTTATGAAACATAAACTTATATCTTATAAAACAAGAAACGGTACTTACGTATTAACAGCATGCCATTGGCGAATATCAGCTAAGTTTTGTTTTGGGCGTAAAAAATATTTAGCAATTGCCCTTAGGGTCGGAAAAAATGGCCGATCCATCTTTAATGTGTTTTTTATTTCATTCATTAATGTGGTAGCACTACGATCGGGAACCATAACAAGAAATATTTCGCGACAAATGCCCCCAAATATCCATTGTGATGGGAATATTCTTCCAGCATTATTTCATAATGATCAAGCGTTACGTAAAAATTTACTTTGACGTAAAAATAGAAAATAAAACACGAGTATCTAATGCAACTACGCACCGAACTGTGGTTCTAAAAAAGTATTGGGAAATAATCAGAATCAATGAAATTCATGAATGTGGTTCACTTGGCAGTGAATATAACCAGATCATCCCAGTTCTTCCGTCTTATACCCTTCCAACAGATATGGCGATTAATCGCTGGCATGCGGTTAATACGCAAGTACCCAAGAAACAAGTCAAAGACTGCAATATAAATATTTTCACTCGACTAAGGCATGGATAAAATGATAGCAAATCTTCTCGCGTTCTTTAATCATTTGCTTTTTTGAATAGCAGCAACAGCTTTGTTTTTATATTTTAACAAGAAAATATAGTAAACATCATAGAAAATACAGTGAAAAATAGAATAGAAAATATACAGTAAACAACAAATATCATGCTTCAGAGCATCACACACATTACACAATAACACCGACAAACACAACACCTACAAAAGCCATTTGTAGATAAATAATACACTTTTTCCATGAAAAATATCACTAGGGTATAATTTTTCTCACTAAAAGGATAATTTTATGGCGGAAAATGCATTTGATTGCCTTCATAAATGTTTCCCAGTTAACAAAATTCAAAAACATCCTTTTTAATAACTGAAATGGGACATAATTCCCATATTATCATAACAATAAAGGGTACCACAATAAAGAAATGGTAAAATTTTTTCATCAAGGTAATTGCATAACAATTAGGAGATGAAAAATACTCAAATTTGAACATTTTGGATAAATAATACTTGCTAAGCCAAAGCACAAAATGTCCCAAGTCTTAGTTTAGCTTTTAGTTCCTGAATTGACTCCAAGAAATACACTGCATTAGCAATGGCAGTTTTTCATTTCTTAAAGAAATGAATTAATATGGTACGGCTTGGATATAGCGATTTTTTGTGACAATGCTTTTGGTGCACTTTTTGTAGCGAGTTATGGCAAGTAAAGGCAACCCCGCTTGGATTATGCCCGCTTTTATGGCAAACTCGGGAAGTTCGAATTTCATTTTTATATTTAGCTGTTTATTTGTTTAAAAATTTGTGTGAAGATAAAAAATAGATTGTCTCAACAAGTTTTTAAATATATCCACTAATTATTTTTCATTAAGGAAAACAAAGTTTTCTAACTGTTCGTGCTAATTATTTTCCGCTAAATAAAATGGTGTTTATCTAAGAAATTCTTCCTTGCCGACATAAAAAGTGTGATAAGAAACATGCCAAAAGCATTGCCACAAAAAATCTCCAGGCTGTACCATAAATACAAAATCTCAATAGCATTGTAGAGATAAAGACTTATACTTTACAAATGAAATGAAATCTGTTATCGATTTTTGTTTTTTCATGATATTCTTTGATGTGGTCAATGTGTGTGTGTGTGTGTGTGTGTGTGCTGTTTAATTGAGTGGATGAATTTTCGCAGCCTAACAAAAAGTGGTGAACAATTTCTAAGCTGGAAATAGCTTATTTTAAATAAGGTATGCTTATTTTTTCGTCTTCATTTATTTCTTCACTCTCTTCCACAAATAAATCTCCTATAACTTTGGAGTCATTTAATGTATCTGATAATACGATTGAAAAGAATCGAAGAGAATCCCTTAAGTTTTGAATATTTATTCATCTTAACCGGAGACTAGTGTAAACCGAATTCTTAAACAAATGTGTTAACATCATTTGAATATACATTTTGATGGGGATTGGAATTTAGTTCGTATTATCAGTAATTCATATTAAACGAGTTCGTTCTAATGAAGTTTGACTAGTAGCAAGGCTCCTCTTAAACCTCATTTTAGTAGCAATTTTAATTGCTCACATACAAAATGAATCGGCCAAAACAAAACATGCTGATTAAGTATGAAATAGATGTTGGAGATTTGCAAAGGAATTTAAATTTTAAAATTAAAAAAATATATTCTGCTAAGCCTAAAATGCTATTTTATCTCAGAAACTTTTTCCTTGGCAACATAAAGAACATGCCAAAAGCGTTGCAACAAGTCTTTATATCAAAAGTGTACCCATCCATTTAATACCAAAAACAGGCACAAAGTCTTAACCTCACCTTGATCAGGAACCCGCTGAGCATGAAAAATATAAATTATTTAACTGAACATATCTGATACAGCGCAAAAATGGCTAGTCATACTATCATAAATCTTCTCACATGATAACGCCTCCTTATGACATTAACTGTTTGGTTATTTTGATTTTATGGCACAGGGGCCATATTTCGCCATGCTGCACCAAACACAAGACAGACAACTTCATGTAATGGGCATACTCACAATATCTGGTGACATTGAAAAGATTCTGTTGAAATGCATGCACATAATTCATCACCTCAAATTTAAAACAAATTATGGTACTTGACTGTACAATCATGAAACAAAGGGTTAAAATATTGATAACAGCATTAAACATGGGGTATGACATAGGATGAAAAGTTCCCCTTAATTTTTATCAAACTTCTAAAACAGAGATGCACAGACTTGTTAAGACCATGAGCCACACAGATTCACTGCAACTTTGGGAGGGCCACTAGAAAAATACGAGTTACCTATCATATAATATTTATTTTATTAATTATTTATTTTATCTGTCTTTATTATCTATATTTATTTATCATTATTTTTATTTATTTATTATCTTTATTATTTATTTTATTTATACTTACCGAGAGTTATTTGTTTAGTATTATTTGTCACAGATTCGATTCACTGTGACTTATGGGAGGGCTGCCAAAAAACCATAAAAGTTAACTATCATATATTGATATATCAAAGAAACATAACAAAAAGTAAATTAAGAATTTAATTTGATGAATGACATTGCATTGATTTAGAAATCATTTTAATATTTGGTTTGATTTTTGTAGCTGCCAAGCACAAAATGGATTCGAAATTTTCATAAGTCAAGCGATTCCTATTTTACGATTTGTTAATATTCATGACTGAAAAAGTTTGTCCACAGATAAATGTTGACCCAAAGAGGCTTGCATATTTCAATGCATTACATAGCACAGTGTTAACCTAAACTACCTATGGTATGACTTGTTAAAGTTAAAAAAAAAACACATGGTTAGGCATTCCATCAGCGAATTGACGGAGGGCCAGTCTGTGCAACCCTGATCTACAGAATGGAGCACTCTAAATATTGCGAGGAGAAACAAACCAAGTGTACAATTTGCAAGATATTCTAATTCCTTGTCCTAATCATTATTCTACAGATTTTTGGCACTACGAATAGGTTACCCAGAAAAACCGTTAAAGTTGTACGAACTTTAGAAATATCAAATGGATCGAAGATTGCCTGTGGAAGTAGTAGTAGACAATTCCTTACGTTGGAGTCGGAGATGCGACGTCACCGACCCCCTTGAGCGGATCGAGGTAATTGTAGAGGGGAAACTCGCAGAAGATGAGGACTTTCAGGAGACCGGGAATGTCTGCGTAGACGGTGGGCGGCAGAGGGATTAGTGGACTGGTCGTGGTCTTATAGATGCGGTACTCTTCGATGCTGAAAGGAGAGGTTATGTTGAATTTAGAGGCACATTGGAACAGAAAACATGCATCAATACATCTAGAACAGTGGTTCTTAATCTGGCATGCACCCCTGGGGGTGCGAGAGAAGTTTCGATGGACTACAGCGATTTAATAAAAGACTATCTTATTGAAATACGAGCTAATGCACATATTCAAATGGAATTTGAAAACTGAACTTAGACAATTCTGGTGTACAGCTAGAACCTTATCCACAGCTGGCAAAAGCAGCATTGCAGACAGTTTTACCACCTACCTGTGTGAAATGGGATTTTCATCACTTTTGCACATAAAAACAAAAGCCAGAAATCGCTTAAATGCAAGTGATGACTTACACATGGCTTTTTCTAAAAAGGAGCCTCACTTCAAAAGTAATATTATGAATAAGCAACGTAGTCATTAACAATTGAGACAGTGTTTTGTATGTATATGTAAATGTATGTGTTTATTTTTCAATAAATAAATTATCTTGCAATAGAAGAAATTTCCTAAATAAAGAAATAGAAACACATTCAAGGGGATGCAAAAAGTTATTTTTAGATTAAAGGGGATGCCCATCATTAAAAGGTTAAGAACCACTGATCTAGAAGTTGGGGAGGTAGTTGAATTAATGTTGCACTGGAGAAACACAAAACGTTATTCGATTGGCGACTGTCCAGGATCTATCCCAAAGGGAAAGATCCAAGGACAATACCTCATCATTATAAAACATGGTCAGATCAAATGAGAATTACATAGAATTTAACACTAGCCCCTGAATACACGCCGGGTTATGGTTGAACCGAATTTCGAACTTGCAACCCTCCTGTAGCTAATCCGTTACCCTTCCAAACGGTCTACCACTACCCCATCTTGCTTTGTGAGTTAAGCCCAGACTTTGATGAATCAAAAGCCTTGATTTTATGCATAAGAAAAGCTTACACCAAAGCATAAGAAACTAATTAAGAGGTTTTAAGATTTTCAAATACCTCTGGCTAAATTTTCGGGGAGTTAATGACTGGGAGAAGGCTTTTAAAAATAAGTATTTGAGATCCATTTTTACAAAACCGCCATTATCAGATAAATAAGTATGTCTAAAGAACTGAAATTATTCTAAAGGTAGGTAGTTGTATTAATGTCGCACTGAAGCAACACAATGGGCTATTGGTGACGGTCCAGGAAGAACATATCGTTATTTTGACTCATGGTCACATGGCAAGGTCAACACCTGAGATGGCACTCAAACTTCCACATCATGCCAATGTGGACATTTGAGGCCATGACAGATTTAACCACGATGGTCTTTGGTAGTTGAACCGAGTTCCAAACTCGCAATCATCCAGTTGCTAATCTGCCACCCTTTCATGTGGGCCACCATGGCCCTTCAAAGCAAGGGAAAGAATATCATTCTTACTTCCTGTATCGCTCATCAGAGTTCCTCTCCAACAATGGGATCCCACTGAGGAAGAGGATGATGGTGGTTGTGAAGATGGGGCTCAGGATGCAGATCCACTCCACCCCTCGGATGGCATTGATGGAGATCACGAAGATCCCCCACCACAGCAGGATTTCCCCAAAGTAGTTGGGATGGCGGGAGAACTTCCACAGGCCTGGAAAGGAGAAAAGTGTTGGATTTCAGAATTTGTGTTCATATCAAGAATTCTTTGACTAACTTTATAATTGGACTAGTAGATCAATCGGTATTGCATTCTGTATTATTTGTGCCGCAAGGGAGGAGAGATTTGTTTCTGTTTCTAGTTAGTACATGCAAATTTCTTTCTCCCTGAATGGCAATATATATGTACGTGTCAATTTTAAAAGTTGTTCTTGATGCATCGGATATTCTGATTGGGTTGTGTGTTTGTGTATGTTCATTTTAAACTTGAATTATCTTTTTTCAATGTTATGAAATTATTCCATATTTGTGATATACGAACAAACAAAATGTTTCTCTCTGGGTCAAAAACACTTTTACGATGTATCTTAATCATAAAGTCTTTTGATTGTTGGTTGGTTTTGGGTTTTATGATACATGGGCCATATTTGGTGCCATTATTGGTTGATGAGTCATAATGTGCACCAAACACAAAAGGACATGAAGTAAAACGTTGTGAAAGGGGAAAAAAAGAGGTATTAGGGAACAGAGCAGTGGAATGAAAGCAGAAAAAAATTGCTTAGGTATCTTGGAAGCGTGACCCCAGTGTTTACTAGACACATTTTCTCCCTGAAGAAAAATACCAAAAAATATTTATTTCTGTCCACTAGTTTAGAAAGGGAATTAATTTTTGTTGACTTTGGGTGAACTTAAATTTTTGAAAAGTTGCCAAAATATTGAAAATAGGAGCTATTTTGAATGATGATTGTTTAAAAAGATACCCTTAGTGGCTGTTCTTGCCTTGCATATCACCGTGACAGTTGCTGGCACTACTTCTTAATTGGCATAAATTTTCATGTACTTGGCGAGCACCAAGAACATTACCAACTTCTTCAACTCAAAACAACTTCTTCAACTAGGGGCTGATCTCGTGATGCAATAAGTCGATATTGCCAGTGTTCCATTCCTTGTTCACTTAGTATGGTACAACTCTTGTTTACTTAGGATAGTACAACTCTTTGTGTAGTTGGGATAGTACAAAAAGCAATCAATGTAAAGAAATATAAACAGTTCACTAAAGTTGTGAGCACAGACCGTGGTCAAGGTTGAAAAATAGTATCAAAAGTCGCCTTTGAGTCACATGTGGCAGTCCTGTAATATTCAAATGAGAGGGTTGAACAGAAATAGAAAAAGTGGAAAATAGGTACAATACTGAAGGATCTAAGCTGAATAAAAAGGGAAAGGTTTTATGTATTTTCATTATTTTAGAACAAAAAGGTACTTCTCGATTATGTCCCATCACATTTTCTTGGCAACTTTTTTGGTGACAAAGGAGACATCCTCGGCGCCATTTGCATTTACTTGTGCTGACGTTTATCCATGCTTTATAAGATTTATTTAAGAATGCGGATAAAGTTCACTTTTATTGCTGTTTACATGAGCCATTGGCATTATGAGGACTGGCTTATATTTCATGTATAAAGAAAAGAACACATGAAAGTTATTTGAGATGTTTGTATGACAAAATTTGGTCAATAATTAGGTATGAAAATTTTCTGATGTATTATTATCCATATAATTTAGATTGGAACTAGACTAAAACTGCAAGTAAATAGGCAAACAATTAATGTCTTTATTTAAACATACTTTATTCGTGTTCTGCAAATTTGTATATAATTACTATACATAATTATGTTTTGTTTTAGTTGCTATAGTGTAATCATAATTATTTTTGTTCTACTAATGTGAACAATGATACTAGATGATTACCATCTTGTTAATTATTGTGTTAGTGTTATGAATGCTGTAAATTGATGATGAAAAGGCACTACTTTTATGGTAGTTAAATAAAAATTGCATTTAGTTACTGCGACATAATAAAAGCATCAACAGATGGCAGCACAAGTAAATGCAAATGGCACCAAGGATGTCTATTTGGCACGAAGAAAATAAGTAGCAAAAAGTCGGCTTTATTAACATGTGGCAGTCCTGTCGTTTTTTGTTGAAAGGGCCATATTTGGCCAAGCTGATACAAACACAAGATGACATCAAGTAAAAAATGTGAAAGGGGGAAAGGAAACAGTAGTGGTATTAAAGCATAAAAAGATCGCTTGGGTATCCCAGGAACGCGACCACCATGTTAACTAAACAAAGTAAATCCCATGGGAAAAGAAACGACCATGTACATAGAAAAGACAGCATAATCTACTTTTCCCACATGCGAAAAGAAAAGACCATGCAAAAAGAAAAGACCGTATAGTACCTCAGGTCAATGAGAACGACGTACTGAATAAAGAGAAAGATTTTACGCATTTTCAATATTATTTTACGAAAAAAAAAGACACGAAATTAGAACATTTTTATCTGCGCAAAAACAGATAAAGCATTAAACAAAATAAAAAGAGAAAAGTTTTACACATTTAAATTACTCATAAAAGTAAGGCATCAAATGAGATGAAAAACGCACCTGCATCGCACCACCGACTCTTGGTGGTGGGGTTTTCTTTGAACCTAAACTTCTGCAGGTCAGAGACCGATTCACAGAGGAATCCCACTATGAACATGGTCGTTCCCACAATGTCCAAGGTGGTCATGGGCTCAGGATTGAACTGCTTGGCGGCTTTTCTTGGAGAGTTGATGAAAATGACAGGAAGGCTTACAGTGAACACCCAGACAGCCTGCACACAAAGACATCCTGATTATGAGCATAACATACAATAAAATGCAAATAAAAGTTTTCCCTAACCCTTTGAATGTCACGGGATTTCCAAGTAGTGTAGCATTGTGTTTGCCCCACAACACACTTAATGACTAAATTACTACATCTATTCAGTATGAAAGAATTAATGGATTCTTTCAACCTTTAGAAAGATTCTATTCATCCTTTATTTAGAATGGAATCCCTTGGAGAAAGCTTATTTTTTCTTTGCTTCTTTTGCTCTTTTCGTTGGAAGTGAATCCAGTGGAAAGATTTTATTTCTCCTTTTCATAGAATAGACTTCTTTAGTAAAATTTTATTTACCATTTCCTTACAATAGAATCCTTTGAAAATATTCTATTGTTCTCCTTTCCTTAGAATAAAATACTATGGAATTATTATATTTCTCCTTTGAATATAATCCGTTTGAAAGATTTTACTTGTTGAGAAGGTCAATACTGGTTAGATGTCTTGCAAGGAGGACTA
The DNA here is from genome assembly GCA_933210815.1 of Meta bourneti. Classification (NCBI taxonomy): domain Eukaryota; kingdom Metazoa; phylum Arthropoda; class Arachnida; order Araneae; family Tetragnathidae; genus Meta; species Meta bourneti. Next base: position 6,476,743 of record OW119924.1, on the reverse strand, counting down.
CAAGTTGCAAGATGGAATTATGTGTGAACTTTTTAGAGGATTAATCGCATTCATTTTTACTCCCCGATCAGTGAAAACTTTAAAAAATAAAAATGTTCATATCTATCATTTAGGATAAAAAAATCCTACATAAGTATTTAAATCTTTGGACCACTTCCAAAAACAAATCCAGACTATGCTACTGCACATGGTTATTTCTACAGGTCATATACCCCATATGGAATATGGCTCTGATAGTCATAGGTTGATTGTTTTAGGCTTTATGGTGCAAGGGCCATATTTGGCCAGCTACACCAAACACAAGACAAAGTCAAGCAAAAATATCACGAAAGGGATTTGGTTGGTTGTTGAGGGGTTTTATGGTGCAAGGGCCATACTTGGCCAAATATAAGACAATGTCAAGCAAAAAATATTGCAAAAGGGATTTGGTTGGTTGTATGGTTTTATGGCACAAGGGTCCTATTTGGCCAAGCTGTACCAAACACAAGACAATGTCAAGTAAATGTTGTGAATGGAAAAAAAGGGATTGGGGAGTAGTAGGATGAAAAAGACCGCTTGGGTATCCTGGGAGCATGACTCTTGTGTTTATTAAAGACAGTAAACTCCATGGGAAAAGAAAAGATCATTAGAGTACCTTGGGCTTGTGAAGCCCATACACCTAACAGAGATGTACCACAGAAGGGTAGATAGTCATAGATGAAATGAATGACTGACAAATTGATCACTACTTACTTGAAAAGTCCAAAAGACAGCAAAACGTATGACATTGCTCCTTCTATCATCAAATCGCTTGTCTCTACCGATTTTAATTATTCGATAGAGCAGGAATCCGGAAAGTCGAATGCCCCATACGCACACGAACACAGTGACTAGAATCTGTCTGAGCTTATAGGTCTGGAAAACAAAAACATTAATTTCACAACACACTGTAAATTATGAAACACATGGATCCTAATATTATACTACTTCAACATTCTCCTCTTTCACTCGAAACCTGCAAGTTACTGCAAAGGTAAGCGAACACTAGTCTGCACCGAACGGATCGGGTTAATTTAGTGTACTGCACACACTGCTTTCACAGCATCAGCATTTGCGTAAGTGGGCCACTTCCAGAAGGCATCTCAGTTCATTGCGGAACTTTCTCACGTGAACATCAGTTGGTTTGGTTTATTGGTGTTTTTATGGCGCAAGGGCCATATTTGGCCATGCTGCACCAGACACAAGACGAACAATATCAAGTAATAGACATAACACACACAATGAAAGTTTTACTGACACAGAAGAGGGAAATACACCCAGGGAGGAATGCACCCAACAGGAATCGAACCTGCGTCACCTACAAGTCGAAGGTTGCTAGCGCAGTGGACATACCAACTGAGCCACGACGGCTCCCACATGAATCGGTTGCGACAACACATTTTATTGTGCTCAAATGCTGTTATGGACAGTAAGGAAGTAGTTATCAATTGCTTGGTAGCAGCAGAGGAACAAAAGCAGAACTTGTGGGTACACAATATAAATAAGAGGTCAGAGTATGGTGAGTACCCTACATTACCTGATTTAGTTGACGATGTCAAGTTTTTTTTCTCCAGTATTTTAATACGACCCATGTTAAGTTCACAGCACTTCTAGACAACCTGAGACCACACTTAAATATAGAACACATCATCAGGGAATCAGAGGACTCCAAGAAAGACTTGTGCTGTGTATAAGGTGCGGATGAGTATAAAATACAGATGCGTCACCCGCATTGTATGAACGAAATGATTTTTATTCTCCCTCCGGAATCTTCGTCGGGATTGCAGACGTCCGATACAGATGGGTGAGCTGTCTCATTTAAAACAATGTAAATAATTCTAAAATCCGATCCTTGTGATTCTAGATCACTAGAGTACCCAGTGTCTGTAAAGCCTGTACACATATAAAGGTTGGCTGAGGGTTTTTATGGTGCAAGGACCATATTTGGCCATGCTGTGCCAGACACAAGACATACAATAGCAAGTATTAGACATACATACACAATGAAAGTTTTACTGATGCAGAAGAAAGAAATACACCCCGGGTGGAATGCAGCTGACAGGAACAGAACCTGCGGCACCTACAACTCGCAGGTTGCTAGCGCAGCGGGCATACCCACTGAGACACGACTGCCCCGTACACACCTAGAGAAGATATGTATCTGAGGGCCATACACTTTACAGAGGAGATCAAGCAGAAACATTTTTCTCGACTAACCTGAGAAAGAAGAAAAGTCAGAATCGCAAGAATGATGAAGTTGACTCCGCCAGCAAAGTCCGTTACTTTATCAAACTGAAAGGAGGCAGCTATGATGAAAAAGATCAGCTGCATCCCAAGTGTTATGATGGCGCTGATGAGGAGATGGTCCTCATCTAGGACGTTGACTGCCATGGTTAGGCTAGGCTGCAGGGATACAAACATACACTTCAGCAATGAGAAATACATTTGATTAGAAATCAATATTGGTAGTAAAATGAAAATTACACAATGTACAGTAACTCATTGTTATATCACACTCGACTACATTGCTCATCTTTACTAGTCCCCTACTAGAATTTTTCATTCATGCCATCTGCTTCTTTGGAATTAGAATTGCTTCAATCAGTTTTCTTGGTACTTTTCAATTACTTCCAATCACATATTTTTAGCAATGAAAAATGAATACCTAAGTAGCAGAGAAACCTTAACACATGAAATTTTGCCACAAAAACTTCATGTTGCAAATAAAAAGATAAAATATAAAAAAGATGTGGATTGGTCAGTGTAGATTTGGACAGATACCAATGCTGCTTTATATATAGATCATATTAATAAATACTTATCAAGGAAATAAACTACCACTGTATATGAATATACAGTATCCCCCTCATTATATTGCGCAGTTGGCTATATTGCTCTTTTTAAGCCACTGAAGCGAACAGCAGAAAAAAAACTCAATAAGTTGTTTCGATCAGTGATCTTATACTAAATTAGGTAAGATGGATTTGGGTGTCACAAAAGTGGATGTTTTAATTGGCCCTTGCCACATTGTTCACTTTTCATTGGCAAAAATGTGACCAAAAAGTAGAAAAAAGCATGGAAAGCATGTCACAATCACCATTTGCCTGAGCTGGCACCCCACTCTCCAAACTTCCATACCATACCAACATGAGGACATTGGAGGCCATAACAGATTTAACTTGCACCACCCTCCGCATACATGACAGTCTTCGGTGAATTTTTGAATTGTGCAATCTATTTCTTTATAATTTAAATTCAATAGTCACTTGCTCGAATCAGATTCCTTAAACAAAATTAGTAAAAATGACTAGGGTGGCTAAAAAAAGTCAAAAATATTCTACCATATCTTCTTAAACCCTAATAAGGAAGCAATTTTAGTTGCTAGGATATAAAATGAATCGACTAAAACACAAAATGTGCCAATTAAGTAGAAAAGAGACGTTGAAGATCTTGCCAAGAAATTAAAATTTTAAAATAAAAACTAAATATTTTCTTTCAAAAAAATTCTTTATTTTTTTTTCAAGTTTAATAAGGCTTTTATGACAATCGAGCAACCAGATTCCGATGCTTTTCTTTTATAGTCAAGTACATCACTCGAGCAATGGTTTAACAATATTTTAAATACATGCTTTTAAAGGCTTAAGTTAAAGTTTGACAGACAAATATCACCCGCCAAAAACAAATGTTTCTCGACAAGAAACTAGCTAGCTGAAGCTATTATCAGGAATTACATAGAAAATTAAGTATGAAATGTATCTCAAGGAAGACTTGTTTGGAGGTGAACCCAAAGCAATGTAAGGACGAAAAAATTCACTCACAAATTGGTCAAAAGTTATAGAACTGTACAGCAATAAGCCCCTTTTAAGCTATGAAGGCATCCAAGATCAATGGAAATTTTAAGCTCTTAAAATTGGCCCAACTATCTTAATCATTTCTAAGTCTAAAATATGTATCATAAAAACCAGTAAGTTTACGTACAAGAGTTAACATTATCAAATTACAAAAATGGTCCAATAAACCCCAAATTATATAACATTTTAAATACATACTTTTTACGACTCAAGTTAAAGTTTTGCAGATTAATATACGTCAGAAACAAATGGTTCTCTGCAAAAAACTTGCTAGCTGATGACGCTAATATCAGGAATTATATAACAACAAACCCAAAATTATATAACAATCAACAATTATATAACAATAAACGAGAAAGGCTAGATTGCCGCATCTTTGGATGAAACTCAAATCAACGTTTATAACAATTCACCTTGTATTACCTTTAGTATTTTTTATGTGGGATTATTTCTGTTTAATAGTTTCGCGAAATTGCACAAATCCCAATTGAAATATTCATATTAGCTGAGCAATCTCTTGTTTTCTTCGTGTTCCATCAGCTGATGGATGAAAATCCAAGGCCGAGGAACACAAACTGGAACACTGGGAACCTGGTAAATTTACCGCAAAAGTCGCAGTTAGAAACAGCAACATCGATCTCTTATGCACGAGTAAAAGGGAAACGAAATACCAGGAGTAACTTCTCGAGGTAGCCTAGTTAGTACTGAAGCACACAAGGGATTTGTTGGCGACGGTCCCGGACCATCCTCCGAAGGGAAAGATCGAGGACAACACCACGTAATTTTGACCCACGTGAAAGTGCAACGGATTAGCAATCGGACGGTTGCGAGTTCGAAACATGGTCCAGTCAAGAACCGTCGTGTACACGGGGCTGGTGCACGTTAAATCGGTTGTCGCCCAAAATGTCCTCACGTTGGTGCGGTGTGGAAGTTTGAGAGTGGGTGCCAGCTCAGATGTTGATCTCGTCGTCTGACTATGGTACAAAATGCCGTGGTGTAGTCCTCAGATCTTACCCTTCGGGTTTGATCCATAGAGGAGATATAAAAGTAGAGTGAGCTATGACAACCCTTTTATGTCCACATGATCATGTGACCAAAAACAGTAGTCACGTGATCCTTTGTCTCTTCTCTCTAACGCGCATACAGTTTGCGCATTCCTTCTTCCACAGCAAATGCATTGAAAGTGAAAGCTAACATGGTTCTACGGTGCTGTGTATATGGATGCATTTCCCAAATTTATCAACGGTGGAAACATCACATTTCACAGGTAAACAATTTACGTGTTCTTTACATTTGGTTTTCAGTATTTGATAGTGATAAAAATAGATGTCCTAACTTTGGAATTCTTAATATAACCAGCTGACAATTCCCGTTCTATAAAAACATTTCATTGATTTGCAATCAATATATATCTAAAATAGTGTTTAAAATAAAATAACTGATGTTCTAGTGTGTTTGCTGTTGTAAATTGTACATCTATAAGGCTTACAATATTAAAAATAATAAATCAAACTTTAAAAATTTGTGTGAAATCGTTCTGTCTTGGCGATGATTTTTTGGCGCCAACTTGGAGCACTATATTCTTTCGTGTCACACTATAAAAATGTTATGAATTGAAAACATGAACTTAAGTAGTACATCATTTAAATTGTCATTTCTTGCTGAACAAAATTGTTTTGTATCCACCCATTTGTGGAATTACATAAGAATAATAATTAAAATACAAGATAAATTTTGAAACTTTTAAGAATTAAAAATTAAATAAAATCAATTTGTTAAAAATCGGATAAATCATTTCATAAATCGTATTATAAATGCCCACATTTATCCGCTTTAAGGAACCTTTTTGTTCATGTTTTAAAATATATGTAAAATTTTCATAAGATTGTATTTGACAAAAGAGCTTTTCTTCCAAATAATTTCCCTTGAACATATAACTTTCTGTCATCTGACCGTGGTTCAAAATTACGTGGTGTTGTTCTCGGATCTTTCCCTTTGGGATTGATCCCGGACCGTCACCAATAGCCCGTTGTGTTGCTCCAGTGTGACGTTAATTGAAAAATACCAATATCATATAACTTTCTACTGGAATGGCGAAAAACAAATTGTCATTCTCTTACGTGAAAAACAAAAACAGTGCTTGAACAGAAATTGAAATACTGTACCTGCTTTGGCGTATTATTCTTGTTAATGAAACATGCAATACAGCAAACTGGGAAAGCAAAAAATTAGAAGAAATGAAACTTCTATTGTACTAATTCCTAACAATCCGCGCAGCTGGAAAAGTTCCTTTTGTAAAAACATTTGCTTGACACCCTGATTCTTTTTGCTTAGTGTTTAAATAAACCTAACATTAAAATTTAATTATTTTCCACTTTTAAACCAGATTCATCTTCTTTACACGTTGTAATCCTGAGATAAATAATATTGAATTTAGGTTGTTCCGAACAATATTTGTGAACATTTCAATGTTTATATCATTCTTTAATTCGATAAATAAGCTTGGTAGTGATAAAAACATATTCCACAGCCGAAATGAAATCCTTCACTCTTTTGTTTCCTACCTAAAAAGGGGACACTGATTTTTTCTAAGCAGTGTTTGAACGAATTAAATACATTTGTGAAAATCTATGCACATAAAAACATGCTCCTCAATCGAGCGAAACATTTATTTCTACAATTTTTAAACTGAAAAAACCTATTTTTTTAAAGCATTAAATTTATGATAACTTAAAATCTTAAGGTATTGTCCTTCAAATTATAAACATAATTTTGTATTTCTGATTTTTAGAATTATAAGTAAAACAATTTATACGTATATATACTTGCAATAAGAACTTGTAAAGATGTGTATCTGCTAAAAATTCATTTATTCAGTTCTTATGTATTACATTTTTTGTTCCATTTATTAGTTTTCTCAAAGATGAAGAAAGAATGTCGGTAGTAAATGGCTACATGTTTCTATATGAGTTTTATTCAGTGGATTTAAAATGTGATGAATCTGACAATAGATTTTATAAGTTTACTATTTCTTATTTATCTTTCGTATTTATAAAGTATTGATTTCACACACACAATACAAATTTAATATTAAAAATCCTGCACTTTTGCACACACTTAAAATCATGAAAATTGTCAAGAGTTATTTACATGATCAATTTAATAAATTTAAAATTCAGATATAGACATGGATGTTACTTAGTTTTTGAACCAGAAATTTAAAATTCGGCAAAATAGCTAACTGCAAAAGTATATGTTTCCATCTTATAAAGATTATATGTATAACTTTTCATGTTAATAATATTTTTATGCGTAACTCTCCTAAAATAAATTGGATTGGTTTGAATGATTTTCTACAGTTTGCGAAAACATAAGCAATGAATGATCCATAATATAAATGAAAGCTTTCAGTGGTGAGACAGACGTGATTTGATCACACAACTTTATCTGTTTTCACTATTTTTATTTTATGCATCAGTAAAATATTTATTGAGGCAGTCATTTCTTAACTTGTGCATTTATTTTTCAATTTATTCCAAATCGTGTTAACCTCATTAAGTTTAAAAAAGGAAATATGAATGATTTTCTGCTATTAAACCTTTAATAGATAATTTTCACAATTAACACAGTTGTTAAAGAAAAAATATAATATATTTAAGTAAAGAAGGTCAAGTTTCGGACAACTATCTTACACAAAATTTTAACCAGTGACGATATACTTATGAGCATCCCCTAACACTTTTGACGTTTTCTCTAAACCCTCTCGCTGAGTAATTTTTTTTATCAAAATAAGTTCAAAAATTGCGTATTTTTTTATTACATATTTCAAATCTACATATATTTTAGAGTTAAAATATACAAAAAATTTTTGTAAAAGAGTTTTGTTTTCAATATAGAATTAGATCATAAGAAAAGGTTGTCGGAATATTGAAATTAAAGAATAATCATATAAAAGCAAAATATTGAAAATTAATCTTGGTTAAATTATGATTTATTTTATGAAATACAAAGGTAAAACGTATATACTAATGAAAATATGCAAAATACTTACAAAACATTTATTAGAAATGAAGAATTATTAGAAATCACTATCCGCAGAGGAATCCGAGAAATTCTCATCAGTTTCGCTATAACTATCTTCAATATACTTGATATCAGAATCAGAACTGCTATCAGTATCGGAAATATTGTCAGGAATGTAGGTTCTATCACCCGCGAAACGCTTCCTGCCAGACATCTTTGAGCTTTGAAAAGAGCGCGCAAAATGCTGCAAAAAATGCTTGTATATTTCGCAGAAATGTGGACATCTAAAGCCATCTGTTAACCCAGATTTGAATAAACAATTAAACATCACAGAAAAGACAAAATAAAACCATGAACGGGAAAGAGCGGGTTGCACAGTTAAATAGACGGCAAAAATGCATCCCCGCGGAAATCGCGGGCTGCGCAAATTTTGCTACTTCTACGTTGCCCGCGGAAATCGCGGGATGAACAGCGAGAGGGTTAATATACGATTGCAAAAGGTAACAAACAGTCCAGCGATATTTCAAATCAACACTACAGGACCGATCTCGACTGCGGGTCTGGTAAACCTGTGCGGAAGACTGTATCTGGACTGCAGGCTGATTAAGCCGATTTGGTGGACCGGGGCTGATAAAAAAAAATTATAGGATTGTATCTGGATTGCGGGCTAGGTAAAACTGTCCTGAGGGCCGTATCTGAAGAGCGGGAAGGTTAAAGATGTCCAGTATCTGGTCTGCTGTTCTAATAAACATATTTGGTGGACTGTGGGCCGTGTAAACCTGTCCGGAGACCGCATCTGAACTGCGGTCCTGATAAAAATTTGGAGGGCTCCCCATATCTGGTCTGCTTATTAAACATGAGGACCGGTTAAACCTGTCCAGAAAGCCGTATCTGAACTCCGGGCCTGCAATCAATCTATTCACTACAACGTATTTAACTTACACGTACGGATTTTTGTTTTATACGTGCTAGTTAAACGATCCCAATGAGAACTTAAGCTAAGAAATTAAGCGCTAACAGCTCAAATTGCTAAAAACATTAAAAAGTTACACAAATTCAATAAGTATTCAGTAGTATACACATTCGCATCGCCTAACAATGTTAAAACGTAACTCAAATTCAAGAACTAAGCAGCATTATACACATTCGCATCGCTAACTTTTTATAAGTAAATGTTATGTCGCCAAGAGAGAAGCGATAAAAAATCAAATCAATCAACCAAGCTGAATTTTCTTGTAGCGTTCACGGGACTACTAGCCACATGTTGGGGACACTTTTCGAAGCTCTTCGCAAAGCGGTGCTCAGTCTACTATGAGTGGGAAGTTAATGAAAATACTTACCTTGGCTGAACCGAGTACTTTTGTTAAATATCGCGTAGTCTCTCCTGTTCGTGCTTAACAGGCACTGTGTGTTTACTGCTACGAACGTCTGTGATTGGATGAGAAAAATCCTTCCTGCAACGCTTTGTTTGTTGTTATCTGGCCTGCTCTGACGAATGTCAAATTTCAGGTTTGGTTGAAGTGAATTCTGCATCATGACATCGGAGAAAAAGATTTGTGAAGGGAATGAATGCATAAGTCAAGCTGAAAAATAGTAAATTTTATTTATTATTTATTCTCTCGAAACATTTGTTTAATCGAAGCTTTTATATTACAAATTTTGATTTGTTTTTTACCATAAATTGAGATCGTTATAGGATCGTTGTTTTGAAGATCGTTGGTTTTCTTGGAATTCCTTCTCTTATTTAAAAAATGAGCTGTTTCGAATTCGTTTTTTGTCTTCTACTCCTTCACATGAATTGGAGATACAACTGGGAAATGCGTTTCTAACTTACATTTTTTGTGCTCTTACTGATTTTTAAGTGCCTCTAGTCCAGTTTGAAGTACAACGAATTCGCAATAGGAGGGTTGCGAGGTCGGAACTCGGTTCAGCTGAATACCGTCGTGTACAAGGAGGCTGGTGCACGTTAAATCTGTCGTGGCCTCAAATGTCCTCACGTTTGCGTGGTGTGGAAGTGTGGAGAGTGGAGTGCCAGCGCAGGTGGTGACCCCGTTATCTAACCGTGGTTCAAAATTACGGGGCATCCTCGGATCCTTCCTTAGGGATTGATCCCGGACCGTCGCCAATAGCCCGTGTGTCACTCCAGTGCGATGTTAATCACATGCCTGCCTTACTGATTTATATATATTTCAGTGAAGCTTTCCTTATTTTTAGAATGATGGCATCCTATTAACATGCATTCAACTTCCATTCACTTATATTCCTTCAGTATATTTGGTTTTGCCGTTATAAAATTAATGCACAAGTATGAGAATTATATGTTGTGCAGAAGTGTAAATATATAATGATAAAAAATAAGAAGTATTTTATATTTATTTTAAAGCATAAATCATTCACAAACCGTGTATCATTTTTCTGCAAATTTATTGTGAACATTTTTCTATCATGTTATCTTTTAATTGCTTTTATTCATACATTATCCCAAAGTTCAGAGCTTTAATATTCAGAAATTTAATTAAAATGTCTAGAACAACAAACCAACCCACAAATTTAGGTTTTTTTTCTAAAACGTTTTAGTTAGGTGATCAGAATCAAACTTGTAAATATTTTTGTGCTGGTGCCTGAAAATTTTGTTTATATTCTGTTCGTGGTTTGAAATTAGTGGTTATACTTTGTACCTTTAAGCCATGTTTGGATGACTGAGTTTTTAGACTGAGTTGTCATTTTTTACGTCCACATTTTTAAAAATAATTTTACTTTAAGATGCAAATTCCACCCAATCAGTTTATTAATTCTTTCATCATTCTGTAATCTATCTGTTAGTGTAACACATATCTGTTAATTAAACAATAACCCAAAGAAAAGCATGTTCTCTAGGTCTAAATGCAAGTCATCTAAGTACAAGCTCGAGTCATTACACTGTATTACCCTTACTTATTAATAACGTCCATGTAAACTAAATTTATTTTAAAATTTCTCCCAAGTTGGCTTTGAGGAAAAATGTTTCCAATGTGCCTATTGATTAAAGTTCCAGAAAAGGAGTTTTTAAATTTTTACCTTGATGAATAGTTATGTTTAAGTTTAATTTAATCTTTCAGTATTGCATGTCATTTTTCAAATATTCTACCTTGATTGACTGCTTGTAGTGTAAGTACTGCCTTTTGTAAATTTTTCCTACTAGAATGCTGAATCCGACTGAAGATCGTCGTCTACAAAGGGGCCTGGTGCACGTTAAATATGTCAGGGCCTCAAATGTCCTCATGTTGGCATGGTGTGGAAGTTTGGAGATTGATGCCAGCTAGGGTGTTACCTCGTCATCTGACTGTGGTTCAAAATTATGTGGTGGTGTTCTCAATCTATCCCTTGGGGATTGATCCTGGACCGGTCTCAATAGCCTGTTGTGTTTCTCTAGTGCTACGTTAATTAAAATACCTACTAGAACGCCTTGGAATATGCATTCAGCTCTAGTTAATTTTATTTGGTTAAAATAACACAAAGAACAGTATTTTCTACTCAAAGTCCTACTGCATAAAAGGTTACAAAAGCAAGCATACCTGAATTAGTTGTATAAGTAAATTATTTTATGCTGTAGTTGTCACCAGTCTTAGCTTCCTTATTCAAATTCTATGGCTGAGATAACTTGATTTGGAATTAGCTTGTTGAGCTTTTATATTCTTAAATGTATGAAAACACTGTCTTCATAAGTGTATTTTTTAAACATTTTAATGTGTAATTTAAAACTAAGAGCTATAAAAGTTAAAATAAATGTCTTTCTATGTATTTTATCTGACTGGAAATTTTTTTTCAGCTTGAAAACTTCTTTCTTGAAATGGAAGCCTGACTACGACAGTGCAGCTCTAGAGTATTCCAAAGCTGGTAATTGATAATATTTGTTCATATGGTACAGCTTTGATATAAAGATTTTTTTGGCATCGCTTTTGGCATGCTTTTTGTAGCGAGTTATGGCAGGCAAAGGCAATCTTGCTTTTATTATGGCAGCCTTGTGAAGTTAAAATTTTAATTTCTGTCCCTTCTTTGTTCTTGATTATTTTGAAATGTTCATTTTATTTCCCGTTTATTGCCCTTTGAATTCATTGGTCCTTGAAAAAAAGTGTCCCAATTTTTCTGTTATGTGGTCATTGTTACATCTGTTATGGTTGATTTAATAGCCCTTTGTGTTGCTTTAGTGTGACATTAATTAACTACCAACCTACCTTTGATTTCATTGGTTCTTTAGAATTTTTTTCCATTCCTGTAAATTTGACGAATTGAAACTTTCAGTTTGTATTTAAAACAGGTCACAGTGCAGTCAGATCAGAGTGTATCGTTTCTTGCTTTTGTTTGTTTGTTACCTCTTATTTATTTTTGTAAATCATTATCTTTTTTATTTTACAGTGCCTTCTGTATTGAGTGTTGTAGATAAGTTTCAGGGTGTTTTGCTAAATTTTAAGTTTAATTTTCCTGGTGGTAGGGCGACTTTACGAAAACTTGCATCCATCTCAACAACAGGCATACCAAATTTAATTTTAATTTCACTGTATTTGTTTAAAAATTTATGTGAGGAAAAAATAGATTGCTTCAACAAATTTTTAGAAGTTAGAGATTTGGATTGGGAGGAGTTTAAATTTGTTAAAAAACTTTAAATAGGGTATATTCAGTTTTGTGAATTATTTTTTCTATTTTTAAAATTATTTTCATAAATTTATTTTCTTCTAAGCCTAAAATGATGTATTTCCTAATAAATTCTTGCTAGGCAACAGAATCATGCCAAAAGTGTTGCCACAATAAAGTCTTAAAAAAGCTATTTCATTAAATGCTTCAAAAGTTTGCATTTATTAGGTTGTTACGTTATGGTCTTTATGTATATGATTAAGAACTTTTAAAACAACTGTCAAATACTGTATAATGTTTGTCATTCATAAATTTGTCTATTGCAACAAAGAATAATTGCATAATTTGTTATCTCAAGTTGATTGCTTTTTCTTTTGTTTGTTATTTCAATGTCAACTGAGTAGCAGATTTGCTGCAAATGTAACTATTTTATTGCATACTTATAGATATGTTTAATTCTGTTTTAGCTACATGCTTCAAAACTGCAAAAGTATTAGGACAATGCAAAGACTGCTTGCTGAAGTCTGCAGACTGCTATGCAAAAAATAATTCGTATCCTTTAAGATATTTATTTAAGTCTTATGGTTACATAAAGGTATTACCATTTTAAAGTTTTCAGAGGTGACTAAAATGCAACTTTTTCTAATATTTTTTAACTTCGGCGACTTGGTGTATCTTTTTAAGCAAAATCATCTCTAAAGTTCCTATTTACGAAATTTTGACGACTTTTTTCGAAAATTCACCAAAGTCAATGAAAATTTAGTCCCCTTTTTAGTGGACAGGAAAAATATTTTGGATTTTTCTTTAGGGACAAAAGTTTCTGAGATGCCAATTTCAAAGCACTAGTCATGGCAACCATTAAAGAAAAATATTGCAATCTGTGGTTACTAGATTATCATGAAAACTTGATTATAAAATATTTAGTTTTCAAATTTAAATATTCTCTTTGAGATCTTCAACGTCTGTTTCATACTTTATTAGCACGTTTTGTGTTTTATTCAATTCATTTTCGAACCAAGCAACTAAAATAACTCTAAAATAAGGTTAAAGAGAAGACTTTTTTGCTAATTAAAAAGTTTATGCTACTATTTCACGAGTGCTTTAGCTGTGGCAGCCTTGGGCTGACCCTGAGCCATTACTATAGACGTTACATGGCCAAGTCTCTTCTTACAAACCATATGTTTGATTCTATGAATACCAGAATATTTAATGTTGGCTGGCATACATTTGCCTTTGAGACTTAAAAAATGTTACAATAATTTCAAAAATATTAGTTTTGAATAATTTAGTTTTCGTTTAAAAGAAAATAGTCATATACATTTTGTACCGATTCATGTTGCTTTATCCTATTCTAAAACGATCATCTTCCTTGACTATAGCCAAGATATTTTTCAGCCGCCAAGTAAGTGTTTTCATTCTCATTTTTCTAGTTCAGAGGTTCCCAACCTTTTTGACTCATGGAGCCCTTTTTAGAATCAACTAGCTGAATTACCCAGCATTGCTCGAGTTGAATTACTTATAATGTAAGGCATTTTAAGGACTTGCAACTTTGAAGAGCTGTTGGGAAATCACTTGATGTTGCATGTTTGAAGCTCTCTTTCTCAAAAACTACCTAATGTAGACAACAATATTTCATATTTTTGTAATCTATGAAGAATTCTCTTTTTATCTATTTGGAAACAACAATTTTAAACATATTTAATCTAAGAATTAGTAACGAAAAATGGAAAATAGTCGATTTTGATGGAATTAAAAAGGTTTCTATGGGCTAAAGGAAATTAAATACATCGTTGTAATTCATACCAGATATAGTGCTAGGTATGATAAAACTACTGCTGAAGTTTGGAAGTCGGCTTTTATTTCCTTCATCTTCCAAACAGCAAAGGAAAATTATAAACTGACTGTTTTCCACTTAAAATACGCACACAAAATTAAATGAGGGACAGCTCTGACAAACACTATATCTTGGAAAATATAGTTTAATATGTCTATTACTTGTAAAAAAATTTCAGGATTGTATTTTGAGTCCTAAAGCAGCAATAACGAAATTAGTGAAACGTAAAAACACGTTCTTACCCTTCCTATCAATTGGCGACTGTAAGTTTCGTCGCCAAACAGCTATTCGGATTTTCTACAACGGGTTACAATATTCCATCAGTATCGCACTAACTGGAAATGCTTATTATCGCCAATCATAGCATTTCCTTCCCATTCTATGTATATTACTCGTTTAAAAAGGTAACAATGAAATGGAAAGAGTGAAACCCCAAATCAACAATGAAATACCAAATTTGAACTTTTGAAGGAAATTTTAAAAGCAGGATATCACAATTTAAAAAGCTTAAACATTTAAAACCTTTACTTGATTGTCTTCAAATTTACTTTCAATCTGATAAAGGTCTCTTGTTCAATTTCGTAGTTGCTTAAATTGAAATTTTCCTAGTGCTGCCGAATTCTTGAAATCTTTTACTTGTTTCACTAGTGATTGTGATAAATATGGAAAAAGCATTCGTGAGTTATGTACATTGAGGAGAATCGAGTTTAACGACGATGTTTAAATTCTTTTTTTTTCTTTCAAAATTAGTGTTTACCTGACTAATAATGCTTAATATTTACAAAACGCATTTAATATTCACAGGTAGTAGTATTTAATACTTACATTTCCAAAGGAAAAAGCAAATTGAAAAGACTTCTCTAAGAAAACTTTCCACCTAATTATTTCACTGATGGAAACACTCCTTGGATTAAGCAAAAAAGACTTTAAAAAGAAATTTCATGTAAAACTGTGCACGTGCACCATAATAGTAGTTATATTTCATTCTTATACTGCATTTTTATATTATCGGAGGTTATAATTCATTATCAACTGCGATAAAATAAAATTTACGTCTAATTAAAAATTTTCCCAAGACAAAAATAATCAAATTACAATTATGAAAATTTCAGGACATATAATAGACATCTTGCTCTTTTATGTTGAAAAGTTTTGACGTTCTTGGAGCTTTCCCTCACAGTGAAATATGCATTTTTAAAAATTGAAAAATCGTATTTTTTCATAATTTTAACTTTGAAATGTTTTTTCTTAATAAAGGAGTAGAAATGCAATCACCAAATTATGCCACGCTATTTGTTAGGAAAGGCTCTTCATTGAGAATATTTTTAATATTGTCTTTCCATTTCTAGAGATACCAGAGCAATTTGAAATTTGTAGCAAATTGGCAAAATTTCTATTTTCGTGGATCCCTCAGATTCAGTAATGACGGCTATTAAATTATATTCTGAGGTTTCCTAAGAGACCTTTTTCTGAAGAATGCAACAATATAAAAATTTTAAATTTGTGTTAATACCTTATTGAAATATAGGGTCGCAAGCAGGCCACTTTTAGTGCTTGAAAATCTAAATTTGTGTGACCTTGAACCTTTAAATGTCAATTAACAAAATATAAATTTCTGAAATCTAATATTTTGCAGTTCGTCATTACTATATGTGACCTATTTAAAAACTGATTTTCATTAAAATCGGTGATATGTCAGCCACAGCCGATATGCTCATTTTTTGTGCAATGACCCCATACCTAAAAGTTCTTCTAAAGGTCAATGAATCAAACCATTTGTAACAGATTATATATTGGTGAGAGCAACAATAAGGTCCATACAATAAACCCAGTTCCTCCAATTGAATCATTACATCCAATTCAATTCAAGTACCTATCCTTTCATTACTTGTTATTGGAAATTTTTCTTTATGGAAGACAATTCCTTTTTAATTTCTCTAAAGTGCACTGTAGTACAACAGGCCTAAATTAAGACAACGTAAAAGAATGTTTAATGAGACGCTTATGGTTACATTCTTTTTACAGATTTCTTATTTTGGTATAATTGAGGATAATTGCAGGCGAATGTCTGCTTCTGCATTTAAGCTACTTCTGTGTTTTGTTTTGGAATCTGTATAGGCGGAGAATCCTACTTGACATATATATGTAATTTCTGTTCAGTTTTCTTATTCTGATTCTACTTTTAGTTTCTTTTTTCATTTAATTCTATTTTCATTTAATTTTATTTAATATTATTGTTGATTTATTTGAATTGTTTTGAGAAGCATGAATGGATTTTCATAGACGGTCTGTTTCAGGAGCTACGAACAAGCAGCTCTAGTGAGCAAGGACATGAACGACTTCAATGCTGCCGTGCAGCTGATCGAGCGGGCATGCCAACTGTTTCGAGAGCACGGCACCCCTGACACTGCTGCCTTGTCATTGGAGAAAGGAGCAAAGTAGGCTATTCTGCATAGTTGCTTGATTGTTTTGTGTTGATTGAAGATCAGGGCAGGGTCCTTAACCCTCCGGGGCCGTCGTTGCTCAGTGGGTATGCCCACTGCATTAGCAACCTTCGAGTTGTAGGTTGCACAGGTTCGATTCCTGTCAGGTGCATTCCTCCCTGTATTTCTCCTTTGTCAGTAAGACTCATTGTGTGTGTCTATTACTTGATATTCTATGTCTTGTGTCTGGTGCAGCATGGCCAAATATGCTGCACCAGACACAAGACATACAATATCAAGCCATAAAACCTCGAAACAACCAACTTTAACCCTCCTGGTGGTTGCCTTGATGAGATGTCTTGTCATTAGCAAAATTGGTCAGATCTTGATGGACGAGATATCTCTTCACTAGCAGCCCCGTTTTAGAATTTGGAGTTTCAAAAGTCACTTGTTTGAAGCACTTTCTTAAACTGATTCTGTGACATTTAGGTGTCTTGAAGGAAAACTGACTATCTAGATGGATGGGAAATGATTTTTGTTTTCAAAAATATTGAAATGTAGTTAGTATTAGTTTAGAAGATCTTTTGTTTTTGACTTGTAGTTTTACATAATTTTAACCCTCCAAGTGGTTTCAACCAGATATCTTGTCCATCAAGATCTGACCAATTTTGGTACCAAAGATATTTCTTCATCCAGGTATTGCCGATTTTGTTACGGTGGCAAGATTGAGATCTGGTCAGTTTTCTTCTAATAGAGATATCTCATCCATCGAAATCTAATCAGTTTTGCTGACGACAAGATACCTCATCGAGACAACTACTGGAAGGGTTAAAAAGACCCGATTTAGAGTAGCTGAAGAAGACATCAAGATTTGCTTCCGAAACCCAGACCACTCTTCAGTTAAGTCTGAATTGTTGGCTTAACTATGCTGCAGCAGTCAACAATAAACTGATATGGATCCTCACCGATAGCCGGAGTTTGATACAGAACCTCAAATCATGGCCTAGGATTGTAGAAAAACAGGGCATGATATTATTACTATTCTTCCCAATTTTGACCATGACGTTGCCATACATATCCAGTGGATTCCATCGCATGTTGGAGTGTGTGGTAAGAGGTTGCCAACCAGCTGGCTAAGGAGGGTTGTGAACGTCCCCCTTTCTTAATAAGGACCTCTCGGCACAGAAATTTTTCTATTTTCAAAGCAAAAACCAAAGACCCTTGTTCCCTTTGCACATGCATGATATTCGACCAGCTTTCCCGGAGTATCACTAATTTGCAAGTTGCCTAGAGTTTTCCAGACTTCTCTAGTGAGACTCAGAATGACCACACTAAGGACTTGAGTTTCGAGGATGGCATTAAGATCTTCTCCAGATGTTCCTGGTCTACAACCCTAGCAACCCCTGCCCACCTTATCGATTGCATTGGTGTTTCCATGGGCCAGCTTGTCTTGGATCAGGAGAAAGTTTTGCCTTTCTTTTGGAGCGACATGGTCTTATGGACCTGATTTAGGCTTATCCTGAACCTTGGGGATAAGAAACAACAGATCTGATTTACCATATTAGTTTTTAATAGCCCTTGGAAAAACTTTAATTTTTTGCTAAAAGTCCTCACAAATTTCTTTAAGACTTAGTTTTTACGAGAACACTGCACATTTGGTTTCATCTGTATTGAAAACCCAACATCAGTTTGTGCAACATCAATTGTCAAGGTAAAAGTTTAGAGCAGGCCTGGCCAACACGCGGCCCGTCATGTTAAATTATGCGGCCCACCGGACAATTTTATATTTCTATTGAAACTTTTGTTTTTCGTTGCATGTATACAAAAAATATTGAATAAATGAAAATTTGAAATAGCGATAAAAAATTAAATTTTAAATTAACGATAGAAAAACCACGTAAAAAAAATTAATATAAATTGCGCCAGTAAGTGATAATTTCGCCAAGGGGTAATCTTGGTTGTGTATGGAAGCAGGCAGTCAAGGCTGACTCGAGACACTAGTCTAGACACGCTTGGGTCCGTCATCGTTGCGTTATCCACTGCACGAACGAAGTTATTATTTCAAGTGAATCTCTGTTTATGTGTTAGGTTTGTTTTTTGACTTACTGGCGTGTTTACTAAGTTTTTTGTGTGTGGTGCTGATAGTTGAATAAAAGTGACATCTGAAGATATCCAAAGAAAGTTTGAAATTTATTCAAGTGAGTATATTTTTACTAATGCAAGTAAATTTAAAAATTAGTAAGAATTTAATAAAATGTTAAATTGATAAAAGTTATAAATTTTCAAGTGATCACTATTTGCATTAAGTTTAAATATTGGTATTTTTACCAGGCCTTCGAACCGGAACTGAACTGAAAACATTGACAAATTGCGGTTCTTTAACCATAAACCGAACCCCAAAAATTGTCCACCTCTGAACCCGAATCGAAATCAAAAATGTTATTTTTTTGTACCGGTTTTCAGTTAATTTATACTTATTTCGGTTCAGGCACAAATTTTTAACTAAAAGACTTTCAAACTCTCTTTTTTATATGCCGCTCAAATATAGCAAAGAGTAGCTGACTGTATGCTCTTTCAAGGACTATTTATTGCATTGTAAGCAAAATTCCGCAGAATCCAAACTGTCATAAAACATTGACAGTTCTTTCTTTCGACGCGTTCCCTGCGAGAATTCGAAAAGTATTATGAACTTTATAATCAATAATAATTTATAATAAAAGTATTACGTACTTTATAATTTACATAAAGTGATTATCAGGTTAAGTGCAAATATTTTCCGCTATAGGTTGAGTGCTTGGTAAGCAAATCTAAGGTACAGGGGATTTTTGTAAATTTAATTCATGATAATTTATTTCACAAATTAAATCTTTATGAAAATTTTACAAAGATCTCTTTAAAAGACTTTAATGACCCCTAGAGGACAACATTTTTATGTAAATCGAATTGCAATCGGAGAGAAGAAAAACTGTTCGAATATACGTAAACCGGTTTACGTACTATTGATGACGCAAACCGGAACAGAACCGAATTAAAAAAATTTTGGCTAATAGAACGAAAACCGTAACGGAAAAATTACGGTTCGAAGCCCTGATATTTACATAACTATAATACATAATTAGAAAACAAGAATACTAAATTTACTTAAAGTAAATTTTTTTGCTCTGTGTAATATACCAATATTCTCCAACGAACATTTATTTGAAATTTTTTTGGTCCATAACAAGGATGAATTCAAAGAAAAGTTGTTGATGAAAACAGGAAATTTAATGATCGTTGGGAAAAAGATTATTTTTTCACAATGCATAATTCGAAATTAATGTGTTTAATTTGTAGAGACGGTCGCTGTATTTAAGGAACATAACGTTAAAAGGCATCATGAGACAAAACATATTGAATATGTAAATTTCAGTAAAGAAGTAAAAGTTTTAAGTTAACTGCGCTTAAATCGCATCTGAAATCTCAGCAAACGATGTTTGATTCATTATTACAACCATCTACCATTGTCAAAGCAAGTTATTCTGTTGCCATGTTGATTGCAAAGAAAATGAAACCATTTTTGGATGAACTGGTAAAGGACTGTTCGGAAGCAGTTATAAAAGATGTTTTGCCTGATGAAAGCAAATTATTTTTAAGTATCAGTCTTTCACGCCAAACTATATGTCGTCGCATTGATGACATTTCAACTGAAATTGTAGTAACTTTGCGAGATAAAATTAACCAATTCAAAGCATATTCTTTGGCATTTGATGAAAGTACAGATATCTCAGACACATCTCAACTTGTGATATTTATTCGCGGTGTGAATGATTCATTCAAAGTGACAGAAGAAATGTTAAATTTTTTACATTTAAAAGACACAACTAGAGAAGATGTTTTCCAGGCGATTGAAAAATGTTTAGCCGAAAATAGCTTACATTTTGAGGCTCTTTCAGGATTAACAACAGATGGAGCACCTGCTTTGGTAGGTAAAAATAAGTGAGCTGTAAAATTACTTATGGATAAGCTAGATTGCAGAGGCATTAAAACTAATGATATTTTTATTGTTCACTGTTTGATACATCAACAAAATTTATGTGCTTGAGTATTATCCATGAATCCTGTTATGAAAGTAGTTATAAGAAAGTAAATTACATTCGTTCACAAACACACATATGCTCTTCAGCATCGGCAATTCGAAAAATTCGAAATAGATATGTTTATAAACAAGAATCTGTTCCTGAATTAAGTGATGATGATTGGTTGTTAGACCTATGTTTTATAGTGGATATAACAGAAAAACTTAATCAGCTAAATAAGGACTTGCAAGGGCAAGATAATTTAATAATCGATGCTTGTAATTTCATCAAAGCTTTTAATAAGAAATTATTGTTATTTGAGGGCCAAGTTAGAAATAATAATGCTCAACATTTTCCGCTGTTAAATAACTTCCCAAAAAGCCAACCTAAGAATTTCTCGAAATATGCTAATGAAATAAATAAACATATAACTGCATTTGATAGTCGTTTTTCAGAATTAGCAAAATATGATAAAATGTTTGAAATATTTTCATGCCCATTTCATGTTGACGTGAATAGTGTTCCTGAAAATCTGCAAATGGAGTTAATTGAGTTACAATGCAACAATGAAATGAAACAAATTTTTGCGTCCAGTCAAAAATAAATTTTTACAATACTTATATTACATCCGAGAGATATTCCAACATCCACATATGTTTGTGAAACATTTTTTTCGAAAGATAAAATTTACAGAGTTCATCACGTACTTCATTAACTGATGCCAATTTAGAAAACCAGCTACCATGTGCAACGTCGAACATAAATATAGATTTACAAAAATTAAGTGAAGGAAAGGATAAACACATATCTCATTAATTAAGACTCGAGAGTTCATTATATTTGAATCATAGTATAACAATAAAATTTTATTCCTTTTGTATTTGTATTATATTTTTTAAAAGCATGTTTACCTAAAGTGCGGCCCGCTGTAACGTTACTCGTCATCAAAGTGGCCTGTGAAACCATTTGGGTTGGCCAGGCCTGGTCTAGAGCATAATATTCACGAGTTTGCTAAAAATTGATGTTTTTAAAACTTGGTCTGATCCAAATCTAGCACTTGCAAGTTTCGTCATCGTACCACGCATGGATCACACATGTGAACCCATGATTGAACATATGTGTATGTTGTGGTTGTAGCTATTGCTTATGGCGTAATTTCCTATTCGTTTTCATAGGATGGTGGAAAGCAAGCATCCGGAAATAGCTCTGGATCTTTACAAGAAAGCTGCAGAAGTTGTGATGGTAGGTATCGTAAAGCTAATCTCATTACATATTTGTACACACACACACACACATGTGCAGTAAATCTCTTACACTTTATTTTAACTTTTATGTAATCCACTAAAAGTTGGATGTTATGAAGAAAAATTCAGGGCTACCTCTCAGGTGACTTTTTTCAACCATTTTTCAGTCTTGGTGCCTAGGACAAAATTTTGACTAGTTATTTTATATAAAAATTTGACTTTCAATTAGGATTTTTGAAGCAAAATCAGCTTAAAAGCTCCTATTTTTGAAATTTTCGTGACTTTTCGAAAACTTTGGCAACTTTTTGGAAATTCCAAACGAAAATTTGGTCCTTTTTTTAGCTGGGGCAATCTTGACTCTGGGTATGCCATCTCTGTTCTGGCAACCTGCGAGTTGTAGGCAACACAGGTTCGATTCCTCCCTTGGTGTAATTCTCTCTTCTGTGTCAGTAAAACTTTCATTGTATGTATCTATTACTGGGCATTGTATGTCTTGTGTCAGGCACAGCATGGCTAACTATGGCGTTTGTGCCAGAAAATCCCGACCAATCCTTTTTTAACAAGTAGCATACGAAAAAATATTTTTAGATTTTTCTTTTGAGGGGAAAGCTTTCCAAGGGATGCCAATTTCGTTTGGCGCCAAGCCGTGGCAACCATGAATGAAAAGAATTGGAATCTGGTTGCTAAATTGTCTTGAAACCTTATTAAGAAAATATTTAGTTTTTTAAATTTTTTGATGAGATCTACGTATGTGTCATACTTAATCAGCACATTTTGAGTTTCAGCCAATTGATTTTGTATTTGAACAACTAAAATTGCTACTTATATAGGGTTTAAAAGGAGATTTTTTTGCTACTATTTTTTTAAAATTTATGCTACTAATGCAACTCTTTCACAAGTGCTTTGACTGTGGTAGTGCTGTTAGGTTGACTTGGTTCCCATGCACAAATATGATACAAAAAAGATTAAAATTGTTGCATCAAAAGTGTAATGTGCATTTATAGAGTTAATATTCATACAAAATATAAGTATAATCAAAACCATTGCATAATGGAAAATTTTTGCATTGTTGTGTAAAACAATATTCCAAATATTCTGTAAGTTTACAATTTGGAAGCAATGTCATATCGTATATTGGAATAAAAGTATAAAATTAATTCAGATAAGTTATTAAATTTAATTATTGAAAACTTCATTATAGATAAATTCGTCATCTGACCGTGGTACAAAATTGTGTGGTGTTCTCGGATCTTTCCCGGACTGTCACCAATAGCCTGTTGTGTTGCTCCAGTGTGACGTTAATTAAATGTACCAATACCATTATGGATAAATACTCTATACTCTGTTAAATTTCTGTTGCAAAAGGCCAAGACTATTAGAGTATTAAATAAAATATTAAATACTAGATCACTGAAGTCACGAAAGATTTGTACACAAAATAATCCTTTGTTTAGTTTGCTTTCAATTTGTGATTCTAATGGTGTTTTGTAAAGTGTACACAAAATTAAATATTGATGTACATTATTTTAAACATAATTTACTTTAAAATTTGTCTTCATAGTGTTTTATTATGAATAAGCATTTTGTTTCCACAGATAGAAGACAGACCATCGCAGGCGTCTGAGCATGTCGGTAAAGCTGCCAGAATCCTACTGAAACTGAAAAGGTAGGGTAGTAAATTGAAAGGTACAAAAGTTAGCTGTTCAATAAAAATAAGAAAGACACCATTGTGGTAGAAATAATACTTGCATACCTTTCAAACATTACACAGCATGTTTTGTTGAATTTGGGGTAAGAAATCACATATAGATATGAAACAATACCTAAAACTAACCCCCTAAATACAATTTGTGGAGAGCATCCTTAATGTTCAACTTTTCACCCGATGGTCTTTGTCTTGCCGCTAGCTGTGTGGTCAGTACATCTTGTTATCCACTTTCATCGGGGCCATGGTAGCTCAGTTCAAAGGGGGCTGGTATATCTGGTTAAATCTGTCGCAACCTCAAATGTCCTAACATTAGCATGGTGTGGAAGTTTGGACAGTGGAGTGCCAGCTAGGTGTTGTTTTCATCCTCTGACTGGTTCAAAATGATGAGCGTTGTCCTCTGATCTTTCCCTTTGGGATCGATCCCGGACCGTCGGCAATAGCCTGT
Organism: Meta bourneti; assembly: GCA_933210815.1. Classification (NCBI taxonomy): domain Eukaryota; kingdom Metazoa; phylum Arthropoda; class Arachnida; order Araneae; family Tetragnathidae; genus Meta; species Meta bourneti. The sequence continues at coordinate 6,452,531 of OW119924.1, read as the reverse complement.
TGTGTTGCTCCAGTGCAACGTTAATTATCTGCTACCTACCTACTTTCATCTTTGAATTTCGTCCATCTCGCTAACCTCGACTTCCAACTGACCCGCTCGAAATGATTGTCTCTTCCATTTGAAATCACCAGTGCAAGATCGACTTAATTCTTCGTTAAGACACTGACTTTCTGCCAATGAACTTTTTTGATAGATCCCCTGGTCCAATAATCTTTCTCTTAATCCTTATCCCCCTAGCAAGTTCATTTATAACTATTTATTCTTTCATGAGCCCCTTAAAAAAAGGAGCTCTCAGAGCCATCAAAACACCCTTCACTCAACAACCTCCACACATTATGATAGTACCAGTCGCTTGTAGTAATAAACCATTATTTAATTTTCAGCCTCCATTTGTGGAACCAATGCTACACTCAGTCAGTGAATTCTTCTCTGATTGCAGTATATCCCACTACTCTTGTCATGACTGCAGGCACTTGTGATTTCTGTTATTATGACTTACATTCAGTCAATGCTCCTATATAAACAACCTTATTGTGTTCGCTTGGCCAGAGCTCATTTAATTGACATCTTGAACTCTGGTTGGATCATTGCCTTCGAATGGATACCAAGCCATTGGGACAATGCAAGCCATACCAAGCCAGGCAATGAGCGTGCAGACAAGCTAGCTAAAAATGGTTGTCTTCTACCCCAACCATCCAGCCCTCTCTCGTACCTCAGTGCTTGCAGGTTGGTAGAGCGAAAGATAAATCAGACCATAAAAAGCTCAAGGCCACAGACAAAACATGGATCAAGCTTTTGTCTGACCTTGTTCCACCTAATATGCCACGACATTGCTACGGCAAATTTTAGAATTTTAACTGAACACGACTTTTTAAGAGGACACTTACACCGCATTGGTGTGCATGCTTCTTCTGACTACCCCTTTTGTCCGATGGGGAGCTTTATGGATTTTAGTCATCTTTTCTCTTGCACTTTTTATCTGACGATCACATCTTAGTTGACCTTTTCAGCCGGACTAATTTGTACTAGGTTGCCCGTAGGAAATTATGATCCCTGGACTTTTCCCTGACATAGGCAAAAAATATATATATTCAGTCAAACCACATTAAGACGAATTTTACAGGATTGTAAGGCGCAACTTGTCCGCTTTGGGACGTTGTGCCATAAAACCCCAAAATCCAATCCAATCCACATGATCGTAAGAAAATTCGTATTGGTTGTTAAAATTAACCTTTGTTGGGGTTATCCGAATCCAGAAAAAAGTTCATTTCAACAATAAAATATAACATTAATGTATTTACCTTACTGTGCAATTCCTGGTTCACAAATAAATGGTATTCTTCATCACAAAGATTATGCAGATGGTTCTTGATTGTACAGATGGTTCTTGATTGTACAGATAGTTCTTGTTATGCAGATGATTCTTGATTACACAAATAATTCTTGACTACACAAATGATTCTTGACTACACAAATGATTCTTGACTACGCAGATATTTCCTGATTATGTAATTTTTGTCTTAAAATAGTCTTATCGATTTTTGTTTTTTTCGTGACATTCTTTCAGGAAATATTTGATGTGGGCTACTGTTTAATTAAGCAGATGATGACTGCCACCAATAGCCCTTTTTGTTGCACCAGTGTAATGTTAATTAACTACCTACCAAATAAAACAGTAATTTCCTGACTGAATAAATATGCAACAGCTTGATTTTCTCCTTCAGGTACGACGAGGCTGCAGAGATGGTGAAAAGAGAGATGGGGTACCACCTGGCCATTGATAACACCAGGTCTGCTGGCAGACTAGTGGTGGCAGAGGTTTTGATCCACTTGATGCGGGAGGATTATGTGGCTGCTGATAAAGCATTCAAGGAAGGATACAAGTTAGTACACGTTAGTTTTCTGTGATATCGTTTGCATTTATTTGGGGCTGCGTTTTTCTGTTGCGTACTGCTAATGGCGACTTTTTGCTGCTATTTTTCATCTTTGGCGACTAGGGGTATGTTTTTCACAAAATCTTCCCAAAAACTACAAATTGCAAAATTTTGGCAACTTTTTTTGAAAAGTCACCAATAGTCAACGAAATTTAAGTCCTCCTTTTTATAAACTAATTGTTGATCAGGAAAAAATTTCATATTCATCAGAGGTCAAAGAAAATTTAATCCCTTTTTAACAAATTGTGGACAAAAAATTTTCAGATTCTTTGGAGGGAAGATTTTCCGAGGAATGCCAATTTCGAAGTTTTGGTGCCAAGCCGTGACAATCATGAAAGAAGGTTTTCGAAAATTTTACAAAGGTCAATGAAAATTAAGTCCCTTTTTTTAACTAATACCTGTTGGGAAAATATTTTTCAGATTTCAATATTTTTCAAGATAGAGAATTTTTCAAGGGAGACGAATTTCAGTTTTGGCATCAAACAGTGGCAACCATGAAAGATAAACATTGGAATCTATGGTTGCTAGATTGTCACGAAATATTTTTCCAATTTTGGCAACTTTGAAAATTCATGAAAGATCAATGAAAATTTATGCCCTCTTTTATATATGATAGTGAACAGAAAAATATGTTTTGGATTTTCTTTAGAGAGAATTTTTCTAGTGGCTACAATTTTGCAGTTTTAGTGCCAAGCCGTGGCAACCATGAAAGAAATTTTGAAAATTCGCCAAAGGTCAACGAAAACTGAGTAGAGGACGGAAAAATTATTTTCTTTTTTCTTTGGGGAGGGAAAATTAGCCATGGGACACCAGTTTCAAAGTTTTGGTGCCAAGAAGTGTCAGCTATGAAAGAAAAATATTGGAATCTCGGATGCTAGATTTTCATAAAAATCTTAGTAAGAAAATATTTAGTTTATTTTAAATTTCTTAGCAAGATCTTCGATGTCTGTTTCATACTTATTTATCTGAATTACCCGGCATTGCTCTGGTTGAATTGTTTACAATTCATCGTAATATTACTCAATATTATTCCTATGGAGATTTCAAATTGTTTTTAGCCCCCTGCAGACCCAGGACAAATCGAATGGGGTTAATATATAGCCTATGTGGCCCGAAGAATTCTGCAGGATGAATGTACCAAATTTAGCATGAATTGGTCTGACATTGATTGTATAAAAACGCAGTGTTATTCCTATGCGGATTTCGAATTGTCTTTAGTCTCCTGTATCATATCGACAATTGAAAAAGACCACTTTCTGCAAAAATAATCTTTATTATCTTATATTATCCTAAAAATTTAAATTCCAATGATAAAGCTATAATTTAAGAATTTACAGATGGGATACATAAACGATATGATACTGAGCAATTTTCAGTGCAACTGCACCCATCTGCGATTCCATCATACTCCTTCTAATGGGTTGAAAGAGTAACGGATTGGCAACAGGAGGATTACGAGTTTCGAATCCAACCAAACATTGTCGTGTACAAATTGGGCTGGTGCATGTTAAATCAGTCGTGGGCTCCAATGTCCTCACGTTGGCGTAGTGTGGAAGTTTGGAGAGTAGGGTGTCAGCTCAGGTGTTGCCTCGTCATCTGACCATGGTTCAAAATCATGTGGTGTTGTCTTTGGTTCTTTCCCTTCAGGGGATGACCTTGGATCGTCTCCAATAGCCTGTTGTGTTGCTCCAGTGTGATGTTAATTGAAATACTTACCATCTGTATTTGCGATATACGAACACTTTCTGTTCACATTTGCTCTTATGAGGGAAATGATATTTAACCTGGAAAGCAGGAATTTTTTTTTCTTCAAATTTCAATTTCTTTTCAGTACATTGTTATGTTATTAATGTAGTAAAAGCCAAATTTTGTTGTGAATACACCTGGAGGTCTCCCTTAACTCTTGTATAAAACATCTGCTATCAAACCTAAATGCATTCCTCCCTGGGTGTATTTCTCTCTTCTGTGTCAGTAAAAAACTTTCATTGTGTCTCTTATTTGGTATTGTATGTCTTGTGTCTGGCACAGCATGGCCAAATAAGGTCCTTGTGCCATAAAACCCTAAAAAAAAAAACCAACCCAAACCATAAAACCCATTTTCGCTGGTACCAAACGCTTCCCCACATAGCTTTCTTTGGTTAAGCACGCTGATAAAGCTTTTACTGAAACAGTGTTCTGAATGCTTGATTTTTTTTCAGCTACTGCGAAAGGGACGAATGCAACACGGTGATGGACATTCTGGAAGGATACGACCAAGGGGATTCAGAACAACTCAACCGGGCTCTTAACAGCCCATTCATCAAGCACATGGATGTGGAGGTAAGGAACAGTCCTCAATATTTTCTTTTAACCCTTCAAGTGGTTTTCCATAGATACCTCGTCGAACACGACCTTCCTACTCTATTCCCTCTTTTTTTCCCCTTTCATGACATTTTTTACTTGTGTTTGGCACGATCAAACACAACTCGCTGAGATGAGGGGCCATCCTGGCTCTACGGTGTTCCCTCTGCGCTAGTAACCTTCGAGTTGTAGGCGGCGCAGGTTTGATTCTTGTCAGGTACATTCCTCCCTGGGGTGTATTTCTCTCTTGTGTCAGCAAAATTTACTTTTACACGCATGTGCGTCCATTGCTTTACATTGCCTTTTGTTTGGCGAAATATGGCCCTTGCGCCATAAAACCCAACCAACTGTAATCTATCAGTAAAAATAGTATCTCCTTTGCCCAAACTCGGATACGGTTGTGATCCGCAGTGGAGTGGTTTTTAATGGCTTTAAAATGTAAAATATTGTCAAATAAGGGTTTATTTGTAATATTGTGTTTTTCTCTGTATGTCCATTACTTGATATTGTCTGTCTTGTAACAGCTTGGCCAAATATAGCTCTTGCTTCATAAAACCTAAAAACAATCAACGTGTCATCTGACCGTTGTTCAAAATTACGTGGTGTTCTCGGATCTTTCCCTTCGGGTTTGATCCCGGACTGTCGCCAATACCCTGTGGTGTTGCTCCTGTGTAACGTTAATTTAAATACCTACCTAACAACCAATGCAATCTGTCCAATTTTGCTAAATCACAAGGTACCTGAGCCCTGTTTTGCTAAGGAGAGATACTGTCATTTGTGTAAGTCGCAATTTGCATATTCTGCTTGTAAACCTTCAATCCCTGAGTCTTTTCTTTCATTGTATGTTTTTCAGCTGTATTATATGCATAGGTATATAAAACATTGAATTAAATTTAGCATAAAAGTTTGAGGGTCACCATGGCTCAGTTGGTTTGCCCACTGCTAGCAGCCTGTTGGTGGTGCAGGTTCAATACCTCCCTGGGCATAATTCTCTCTTCTGTATCAGTTAAACTGTGTGTATATCCATTTACTTTATGTTTGGTGCATCTTGGCCAAATAGTTTTAAAAATCTTCCGTCTTCCCTGCATGGCTTCTAACTAGTTTTGTCCTTCTTGACCAATAGAATTCCTAACATTCTTTCAACCAATATATGAGGTTTAAACCCAATAGATTAAGGTAAAAGCAATGCTACTGTACTCAGATATTGTGACTCAGAAGGTTAAAGGGTTTGATTTATTTTAAAGGACATCTGGTTCCACATCATGAGAGCCATTTTGCTGGGTCCTAGAGTAAACCACTGAACAGTAACCTTGTGACATAAAACCCAAACAACCAAATATGTAAGGTGACACATCTTTAGGTGTGTATCGTCACAATGCCAAGATACCCCAGTGATCTGTCCTCACTTCAGTTTTACCCTTCAGGAGGTGGTAGCCCGGTTGGTAGAGTAACAGATTAGCAACCGGAGGGTTTCGAGTTAGAATCCAGCCAAAACACCGTCGTGTACAATGGGGGCTAGTGCTCGTTAAATCTGCCGTGGCCTCAAATGTCCTCACGTTGATGTGGTGTGGAAGTTTGGAAAATGGGGCGCCAGCTCAGGTGTAACCTCGCCATCTGACCGTGGTTCAAAATTACGTGGTGTTTTTCTCGGATCTTTCTGTTAGGGATTGATCCCGGACCGTCGCCAATAACTCTCCAGTGCGACATCAATTAAAATACCAACCTCGCCTACCCTTCTGCTGTTTCCTTTTTCACCTCCCTCGTTGTTGCACTGTGTTTGGCACAGCTTGCCAAATATGGCCCTTGAGCCATAAAACCATCCAGAAAACGGTGCTCAACTTGCTCTTTTACCACACTCGTCAAACGAGCATCGTATATGGATCTGAATTGCATGAAATGTGTTCCTCCTTTTCTCAAATTCATTCTCTTCTCCCCCCAACAGTATGCAAGACTCGCACGATCTCTTCTGGTTCCTGAAACCGAGGAAAACTCCAAGAAAGAGTGTCAGGGTGGATCCAAAGCCGGGGCGGCCGAAGAAGACGAATACGCCGAAGGACTCCTATAGAAGAATCACACATAGTTTTGTTTTGTACATATGTAAATTTTTGTCGACGTAATTTTATTAGGCTGATATATACATGCTTCCAGTGTCGCTGTTTAACGTTTCATCCGTACTTAATTTGTATATCTTGAGTCCTGTGCAGATGTGTGTCTAGTCTGTTGATGAGAATAAAACGTTGAAATTCTCCGTGTCTTATTTTCCAGGATGTTATTGTTATTTTTACTTGTATTTTATTTCATTGAGGGCAGTGGTAGCCTGGTTGGCAGCGTAGTGGGTTTGCGACCGGAGGGTTCGAGACTCGGTCCAACAGAAGACCGGCTTGTACGTGGAGGCTGGGGCATATTAAATCTGGCCTCTCGTCGGTGTGGAAGGGCCGAAAGATTAGCAACTGGAAGGTTTCTTTGGGTTTGAGACATGGTTCGACCAAAAATCGTAGTGTGCGTGGGGGCTGGTGCATATTAAATCTTGCCTCGTGTGTCCTCACGTTGGCATGGTGTGTGGAAGTTTGGAGAGTGGGGCGCCAGTTGACCTCGTCATCTGACCGTGATTCGAAATGAGGCCAAAATTTTATGCAGTTCCATGGAATTCTAGAGAAATTAAATTTAGTTTCTATAGAGAAAATGAAATCTGATTCTATAGAAAGCATTTCTATAGAATTGTAATTGGTACTTAGAAGATTTATAGAAAGATAAAGTGAAACAAAAGAAATGAGTTATACAATTCTATTCAAGTACTTTATAGTGCTTTTTTAGAGACTATTGACCACATTCTACAGAAACTTTTTAAGCATGAATAGAAGGCGCATACCATAACCCCAACATAAAATTAACTTCACTTAAATTGGTAGGAATAGCCCGTTGTGTTGCTCCAGTACGGCGTTATTTAAAATACCTACCTTAAATGGGTGGTTGTTGAATTATCGTAGCACTGAAACAACACAACGGGATATTGACGGTTCAGGATATGGATACCTCGTCGTTTTTAGCCAGTCAGATAACGAATTTATATTTTCTTATGACTTACTTCTCTAGTATGATAAATGATTTGCCCATGATAAATCTTCCAGACTCAAGATCTATAGCTTCATAATGTTTTTTACATATGCCTTCTCTTTTTTCTCGTTTCTTACCTGTTATTGATTTTTTCATTAATTTTTCCGTCATCTGACCGTGGTTCAAAATTATGTGGTGTCCTTGAATCTTTCCAGTAGTGGGGTGCCAGCTCGGGTATTGCCTCGTCATCTGACCGTGATTCAAAATAACGTGGTTTCCTTAATTTGGGATTGATCCCAGACTGCGAGTTCGAATCCAACCAAAGAGCGTCGTGTACAAAGGGGGCTGGTGCACGTTAAATCTGTCGTGGCCGCAAATGTCCTCACGTTGTCGTGGTGTGGCGAATGGGGTGTTGACCTCGTTATCCGACTGGCTCAAAATTACATGGTGTCCTCGGTTCTTTCCCTTGGGGTTTGATCCCGGACCGTCGCTTGACCCGTTATGTTGCTCCAGTGCGACGCTAACTACCTACCATTACTTCAAAAAATATCTAGTACTTTTGCCCTTTTTCTGCTAAAGCCAGAAACGGCCACATTGGAACTCAGTAGGTAGGTATTTTGATTAACGTCACACTGGAGCAACGTAACGGGCTATTGGTGGCTGTCCAGGATCAACCCCAAAGGAAAGATCAGAGGGGGGGGGTATTTCAATTAACGTCACACTGGAGCAACACAATGGGCTATTGGTGACGGTCCGGGATCAATCCCAAAGGGAAAGATCCGAGGACAACACCACGTAATTTTGAACCACGGTCAGATGACGAGGCAACACCTGACCTGGCACTCCAAACTTTGTCACCACGCCAACGTGAGGACATTCGAGGCCACGACAGATTTAACGTTCTCCAGCCCCCTTTGTACATGACGGTCGTTTGTTTGGATTCGAACTCGCAACCCTCAGGTTGCTAATCCGTTACTCTACCAACCGGTAACTCGGACCTACTTGAATCATTTTTACCGGGCTGGCTCCAAGTGCATTATTTGATTTGAGGAAGAGACTGGAGCACATCTTGTCCGTCTTTTTTAGAATTCTATTCAAGTAAATTTGTGATTCATCTATTCTTTCTGTTTTTCTAATGTTCATTTTATGTATATTGCTTCGCTGGTTCATAGAAGACATGAAATCGGCGGGGGTTTTTGGCGACTAGGGTTATTTTTTAAGTCAAATCCACTCAAAAGCTATTATTTTCAAAATTTTGGGGACTTCGAAAATTCGCCAAAGCTCAACGGAAATTTAGACCCCTCTTTATTTAACTAATAAGCTAATTGAAAAAAAAAATTTTTTTTTTCAGTTTTCTTTGGGGAGAAAATTTTGCAAGGAAAGTCAATTTCGAAGTGTTGGCGCGAAACCATGAAAGAAAACATCGGAATCTGTGGTTGCTAGATTGTCATGGAAACCTTATTAAGAAAAAAGATTTAATTTTAAAATTTAAATTTCTTGGCGAGATCTCTCTTCAACGTCTGTTTCGTACTTAATCGCCACATTTTGTTCTTTAGCCTATTCGTTTTATATTCAAGCTTGGGGCATATCTTGTTCGATTGCACCATAAGAACATTTTTAAGAATTCTCTTAGAGAAAATTTGTGATTCATCTCTTCTATTCTTACTGTTTTTTCTAATGTTTTTTTCTTCTGTATATTGATTTATAGAAATGTTTTGGCCAGATCTTTGTATCTGAGTAACTAAAATAGGGTTTAAGAGGAAACCTTTTGCTACTATTTTTAAAAATTTATTTTTAAATTATTTCATAAATGCTTTGGCAGTCCTGAGCAGTTTTTGAATCAGTGTTTTTAATCAATTTATAAACTTACTTTCGGCAAAGAAAGTGGAAACAAAATTTTTTACTCAAATTCTGTTACGAGTGATCATTACTGAAAACTTGAAACGCGTCCTGGTCTACCGACTGGAAGAATTATCACGCACGAAAAAAAGGAATTCTTACGTGATAATAATGCAGGGATGCACAGACGGCGGCCCGCCTCAACACGCGTTATTTTAACTTTAACACGTCACGAAACTTCGTTGAGAAATAATGCATTAAATGCACAAGCTTCTTTGGGTCAACATACACTACTGTTTGTGAAAATTGCAACACCATGAAGGAATCATGCAAATTAAACGAAACTTTCAGGAAATGCAAAACAGGTTAGGATATGCAAATGGGGCCGAGAAACACTCTCTAAACTTCCAAGTGAGCCGTGTATAAAAAGCACTGTAAAGGTGCGTTAAAATGTATGTATCGTCGTTTGACTGCTGTAAATGATTGATTAGAAGTCAATATGCCTCGCCAAAAACGCAGAGTGCCATACGAGCAACTAACGGAGTTCGAACGGTGCCGCATGATCGGCCTCCGTGAGGGTGGACTTTGGTATCGTGAAATCGCCACTCGCACGGGACGTAATGCCACAACAGTGATGCGTGTGTGGAAGAGATGAACCATGGAGAACCGGACAAGTCGAAACCCTGGCAGTGGGCCACGCAATATGACGACACCTCATCCGCATGGCGGTGACGGACCGTACAGCGTCCTCTCGTGCGTTGGCACAACATTGGAGCATGTCTACAGGTGTGTCATTATCTGCCCCCGCGGTTCGTCGACGTCTGCTGCGCCATGGGCTACGTGCAAGGATTCCCTTGACGCTGTACCACCGACGCCTCCGGCTACAATGGGCTCACCAACACAGCCATTGGCGTGCCGATTGGCAACAAGTCGTCTTCTCAGATGAGTCCCGTTACAATCTGGACTATAACGATGGACGCGTACTCTCCAGACGCTACAGAGGTGAACGCCCGGCGTTATGGTCTGGGGCGCTATTGGATATCATGGGCGATTCCGCCTACTCCAAATTGTGGGGACTCCGAACAGTGGGCGCTACATCAGGGAAGTTGTGGAGCCCGAGGTCCTACCCCTCTTGCAACGCATTCCCAGAGCTGTATTTCAGCAAGACACTGCCCGTCCACATGTTGCTAAGAATGTACAAGTCTTCTTCAGTGTACGACAGGTTCCGCTTCTTCCATGGCCTGCATCTTCCCCGGATATGTCGCCCATTGTGCATGTCTGGGCATTACATCAGACGGCGACTCGCTCGAACCGCTCGTCGGGCAAAGAGTACGTCTGAACTTTGACATCAGATAGAGGCCATGTGGAATGCCATTCCTCAGCATGACATTCAGAATCCGTATGATTCGATGCCATGATGTGTACAGGCTCTCATCGCTGCGCGTAGCGGCTGCATAAGATATTGATTTTCGGCATTATTTTTATTTTATTGCTCTGCAAATTTAATCGTTTATTTAAACCACTATAAGTAATACGTGGAATAAATTTAATTTATTTCTGATGATTCTTTCAGTGTTGCAATTTTCACAAACAGTAGTGTATGCTGAACGAACTTTTTCAGTCATAAATATTAACAAAGCGAAAAATAGGTAGGAAATTATTTTAATTAACGTCACAACTGGAGCAACACAACGGGCTATTGGTGACGGTCCGGGATCAATTCCGAAGGGAAAGAACCGAGGACAACACCACGTAATTTTGAACCACGGTCAGATGACGGCGAAAAATAGGAACGACTTGACTAATGGAAATTTAGAATCAGTTTTGCACTTGGCTACAAGGTAAGTGGGCCGCGGTAGAGTAACGGACTAGCAACCGGAGGGTTGCGAGTTCGAATGCAACCAAAAGACCGTGCAAAGGGGCTGGTGCACCTTAAATTTGTCGTGACCTCAAATGTCCTCACGTTGGCGTGGTGTGGGAGTTTGGATAGTTGGGAGCCAGCTCAGGTGTTGCCTCGTCATCTGACCGTGATTCAAAATGACGTGGTGTAGTCCTCGGATCTTTCCCTTCGGGGGTTAATCCCAGACCGTCGAAGTTGTGGCTCAGTAGGTATGCCCACTGCGCCAGCAACCTTCGAGTAGTACGCGGCGCAGGTTCGATTCCTGTCAGGTGCATTCCTCCCTGGGTGCATTCCTCTCTTCTGTGTCAGTAAAGCTTTCAATGTGCGTCTGTCTATTACTTGATATTGTATGTCTTGTGTCTGGCGCAGCATGGCCAAATATGGCCCTTGCGCCATAAACCCCAAAAAACAACTTTCAACTGGGTTCTCTGCCCCTTGGCTACTACAAAAATTGAACGCAAAATTAAAACAATTGTTAAATCAATGCAATATCACGCATCAAATTGAATGCTTCGTTTACTTTTATTACTTTTCTCTTTTTGTAACAATGCGTAAAACAAATAATAAATAGAAATAATATATGATAGATAAATTCATGTTTTTTGATGGCCCTTCTATAAGTATCAGTGTGGCTCTTGGGCTAAACAAGTCTATCCCTGATATGAAGTTAAGATGCTTCGTGTTAATGTCTCATGAATAAGAAAGCAGTAGCTTTTGTCTATTTAACCTTGACTCTGAATCGTGACCTCTTCGCGGTCTGGGAAAGTGAATTATCACGCATATTTCTGGAATGTTTTCCGTAGGAGAACCGGTTGGTTTTGTTCCTTCAGAAATTATTGCCTTGTCAGAGTGATTTCAACTACAAATTTTTACAAAGGCAAAGGAGACAAACTCAGCACAAACCCAATTTTATAAGCTGCGCTTAGTTTCACCAAAAAAGAGTTGCTCTATGTGATGAGTGTTTTTACGCAGTAACCGTAGGTATGTGCACTGCTGTCAAAAGTCACTGCACACCTGGAGTAGTATCAAAACAGCATTTATTTTGGAGTCTTGACTATAATTTGGACCGCAGTAGCCCAGTTGGAAGAGCAACGGATTAGCAAACGGAGGGTTGAGAGTTCGAAACTCGGTCCAGCCAAAGACCGTCGTGTATACGGGGGCTGGTGCGCGTTAAATCTGTCGTGGCCTCAAATGTACTCGCGTTGGCATGGTGCGAACGTTTGGAGAGTGGGGTGCCAGCTCAAGCGTGACCTCGCCATCCGACTGGGATTCAAAATGACGAGGCGTTATCCTCGGATTTTTCCCTTCAGGGGATGATCCTGGATCGTCGCCAATAGCCTGTTGTGTTGCTCCAGCGCGACGTTAATTAAAAATATCTACCACATCTACATGGGTAACTACAGATGGTAGGTAATTTTAATTAACGTCGCACTCCAGCAACACGACGGGCTAGTAGCTAACTACTTGTGAGTATGGACTGAAATTTAAGGGGGGGGGGGTATTTCAATTAACGTCACACTGGAGCAACACAACGGGCTATTGGTGACGGTCCGGGATCAATCCCAAAGGGAAAGATCCGAGGACAACACCACGTAATTTTGAACCACGGTCAGATGACGAGTGAAATTTAAGGAAGGAATGCCCTATAGAAATGTTTTATTTACATCAAAGTATAGCGCGACGTCAATTAAAAATACCTACCACATCTACATGGGAAACTACAGATGGTAGGTAATTTTAATTAACGTCGCACTCCAGCAACACAACGGGCTAGTGGCTAACTACTTGTGAGTATGGACTGAAATTTAAGGAAGGAATGCCCTATAGAAATGTTTTATTAACATCAAAATCTAAACTCTTCAGAGTTTAGATTTTGATGTAAATAAAACATTTCTATAGGGCATTCCTTCCCAGCATTCCATTCATAAGTTTTAAGGGTTTTCGGTAGTCAATAATTTTATAAAGGGGCGCCATCACACTTCTATCCCCTAGGACTTTTGCTCATGATGGTATGTATTTAACTTTCTAAAATATGGATATTTAAGGATCATAAAGTGACCGTTCTTCAGTGTTTGATATACACTCCTGTCCAAAAGTTAAGCATAATTGCTGTTCAAGTGAATATTTCAGAAAATCTACATCGAAAGGAAGGAAACGCTGTATGCGGGTGTAATAGGGACATAGAAGAAGAAAACAATGCAAAACAAGGATAATAATGACTTTTATTATCCAAAGAAAAAGGCTCACAATACGACTGTCAACTTTAGTGAAACAGAATGATTAAAACAATGTGATGCTGAGGTTTAATACGGTGTGTGGGAACCTCTGGTAGCCACGCATGATGCACAACGATTTCCCATACTTTCGACGAGGGTTTGGATGAGTTGTGTGCTCAGAGTTCCAAACCTCACGGAGAGGTAGCCAATTCCGGAACGAAACTTGGTTGGTGGCGGAGGGCTGCAATATGTCTCCCCCTGAAGGAAAACGATGTCTTTCAGTGATGTTTTCCGGGTGAAAACGCTTTCCACGTTCTCTCCAGATCGTGGTACGAGAATCAATTCCCAGACTAAATCTGGACTCGTCACTGAACATGACACTGCCGATGTTCCAAACTCCACTTGTAAACGCGCGCGTGCAGATGTCAGGGGAATGCAAACTGCTGGTCGATTGGCATAGAGACCAACGTGTCATTAAACAGTTTGTCTCGAAACTGGCGGCTGTCAGGGCTGAACCCAGTTATCTGGCAGGACGGTTCTTCCGACGTCGCGCAGTTATAGCCAAATATCGGCCCTGCCGAGCGGTTGTTACCCTTGACCGATCTGGTACTGGTCGTCGGGTAACATCTCCAATGGTTTGAAACCTCTGACACAGTCTGGAGATCACACTAAAAATACCTCTTCTGTGTCAGTAAAACTTTCATTGTGTCTATTACTTGATGTTGTATGTCTTGTGTCTGGCTCAGCATGGCCCTTGTGCCATAAAACCCCAAAACCAACCAACCACGCCAACGTGGGGGTATTGGAGACCATGACAGATTTAACGTGCATAAGCCCCCTTGTACACGGCGGTCTTTGGTTGGATTCAAACTCGCTAATCTGTTACTCTTCCAACTGGGCTACCGCGTCCTCCGCCTACCGGGAATTTTTGTCTATGCGATCATTACGTATTACATTTGGTGTTTTACGTCACCGTGTAAGACTTAAACTGATTAATTAAAATCACAAAAATTCGATTTAAGCAAAAAAAAAAAACCAAATCTTGATTTAAATAAAATAGATAAAGTGGTACCTTGAGATACGAGTGCCTCAACATACGAGTTTTTTTTTTTGAGATACGAGCCGTCACTAGGTCGATTTTTTGCCTTCAGTTACGAGCCAGAATTTGAGATACAAGCCTGCCTCGGTGACGTCACAACCACCACTCCGCTCAGATTCCCGATTCAGTTCAGTTCACATGTTTACCTCACTTGATGACAGTTAACGTCTGTCACAAAAATCAATCAATTTCTTAATTTGGTTTGACATGTATTGTTAACTGCCACCTGGAGTCCCGAGTCCCGTTCTTATTTCATTTCTCCGACCAGATGCGTCAATTCTGAAAACGGGGTGAATGAACAGTTATTTAGCTATTTTTTTAACCATGAGTCCCAAGAAGGTCTCGGATCTTTCCCTTTGGGATTGATCCCGGACCGTCATCAATAGCCCGTTGTGTTGCTACAGTGTGACGTTAATTGAAATACCCCCCCCCCCAAGAAGGTGAGTGTAAAGAACAGTGGTGAGAAAAGGAAAAAGGTAATTATCCATGAAATTAAAGAGTGAGACAAATATGAGCAGGGAGTAAGAGTAAGACTTGGCAACGCAATACGATCGCACTACTTCTACGATATGTACTATTCTGAAGCAAGACTCGATAAAGGCTATAACTCCAGCTACAATATTTGCTCATTATAAATACATTTTTATAAAAAAATTGGAATGGATTTTTGGGGTGGTACGAATGAATCTCATTTCAATTAATTTCAAAGGGGAAGATTGATTTGAGATACGATCATTTTAACTTAGCGCTCGGTCATGGAATGAATTCAACTCGTATCTCAAGGTACCAATGTACAATTGTTTTTTATTTTAAAAATTACGATTTTTTCACCTGATACTTTGGCTTTTCCACCTTGTGC
This sequence comes from Meta bourneti, assembly GCA_933210815.1. Taxonomy (NCBI): domain Eukaryota; kingdom Metazoa; phylum Arthropoda; class Arachnida; order Araneae; family Tetragnathidae; genus Meta; species Meta bourneti. The sequence goes on along the minus strand of OW119924.1, from coordinate 6,437,290 downwards.
CATGAGACTCAAGCCAAAATGATTTAAGTGTTCGTAGAAAGATATAAAATTCTAAGACCTGTCATCACGCGTATTAAATGCGGATTTTTGATAAACACGTTGCGATCTTTAAATACACTGCTGGCCACCGCAAATGCAACACCCTGAAGGAAGCATGCAAATAATATGAAATTTACAACATGCATTAGCGGAGGTGAGATATGCAAATGATTAGAATTTCAGCGCAGACGCACATCACGCGCGCCTGTGGCGCCACTGCAAAGCGCTATTTAAGGCTTGGAGATTTCGACGATTTCAAGTACGGCAATTGTGTTTTTCTTGTGGTTTTTTCAAAAAACGATCAATTATGCCTCGTAGAAAACAGCGATCATCTTTTTTTTTTTTTTTTTTTTTTTTATTATTATTTCAATTAACGTCACACTGGAGCAACACAATGGGCTATTGGTGACGGTCCGGGATCAATCCCAAAGGGAAAGATCCGAGGACAACACCACGTAATTTTGAACCACGGTCAGATGACGAGGCAACACCTGAGCTGGCACCCCACTCTCCAAACTTCCACACCACGCCAACGTGAGGACATTTGAGGCCACGACAGATTTAACGTGCACCAGCCCCCTTTGTACACGACGGTGTTTGGCTGGATTCGAACTCGCAACCCTTCGGTTGCTAGTTCGTTACTCTTCCAACCGGGCCACCGCGGCCCTTGATCATCTTTTGATCAAGTATCCGAGTTCGACAGAGGAAGGATAGTGGCCTACCGAGATTGTGGATTATCTTTCAGGGAAATCGGTAGTCGTGTTGGACGAAACCAAACAACTGTAATGCGGATATGTGATCGTTGGATGCAGGAGGGTACGACGGACCGACGTGTTCGATCGCATCCACCTCAGTGCACCACTTCACGTGATGACAGGCATATTGTGCGTATGGCAGTGACGGATCGCTCAGCCACATCACGAACCATAGCACAGCACATTCAGTCTGTACCGCATCATCCAGTGTCTGCGCGTACCATTCGACGCCGTTTACAGCAGAGTGGTCTGTCCGCAAGACGTCCATTGCTTCGTCTACCCTTGACGCAGAACCACAGACGTTTCCGCCGCCAATGGTGCGATGAAAGAAGGATGTGGACGGCAGAATGGAATGAAATTGTCTTTACTGACGAGTCACGCTTCTGTCTGCAACACCACGATGGTCGGATTCGAGTCTGGAGACACCGTGGAGAGAGGATGCTGAACAGCTGCGTTATGCACCGCCACACTGGTCCTGCACCGGGTATTATGGTATGGGGCGGTATTGGATATCACTCTCGCACTCCTCTAGTACGCATTGCCGGTACTTTAAACAGCCAGCGCTACATCTCCGAGGTGTTGGAGCCAGTTGTCCTTCCTTACCTTCAGGGCTTGCCCACAGCCATATTTCAACAGGATAATGCGCGACCACACGTGGCACGCATTGTCCAAGGGTTCTTCGTCAATCGCCAGATTGAATTGCTTCCCTGGCCAGCTCGCTCTCCGGATCTTTCGCCGATAGAAAACATGTGGTCCATGGTTGCTCAACGATTGACCCAGAATACATCCCCAGCTGCCACACCAGATCAACTTTGGCAACGTGTGGAAGCTGCTTGGTCTGTTGTACCCCAAGAACACATCCAAAGTCTCTTTGAATCAATGCCGAGGCGTGTGGCAGCGGTGATCTCCAACAATGGCGGCTTCTCTGGCTACTGATTTTGGCAGGAACCACACTTCACAGAAGTCTATAAATTTAATCATTTGATACTTGGTCAACATGTTATCTACAAAATAAATTTTGTTGTGATATCTCTTGTCTTTCTTGGTGTTGCAATTTGGGTGGCCAGCAGTGTATATACGAAAAATGGGGATTGTTTGTTCCATTGACTTTAATAAAGAATTTTATGAGCTATTAAAATATTTATCGATTAAATGAGACCCTGTTGCTTCACAGTTATTAAAATAGTTACTGTATCATAGTATTGGGGCGCATTATAATGCATGTTTACGTTTTTATAATATACAGAACTAAATACACAAAAATGTTGAACTATTTGAGTAACAAATTCTTCATTTTATTTTAAATCAACATATGATATAATAACAGTAAGTATATAACCGGTTATTCATAAAACAATACAGAAAACAACAGCAACAATGCTTGAAAGGCATTGCGTACCTTTAATCCTCCTGGTGGTTGTCTCGACGAGATATCTCGTCATAAGGAGAAAACTGACCAGAGCTTGATCTCGCCATCATCAGAAAAATCGGCATCTTCTTCTATGACGAGGTATCTCGTCATTAGCAAAACTGACCAGAGTCTGATCTCGTTGTCACAAAAAATCAGATTGTCATGATGACGAAATATCTCGTCATTAGAAAAATTGGTAACATCTTGATGGACGAGATATCTCGTCGAAACCACTTGGAGGGTTAAAGCAATTCCTCCTGAGGTTCCGAACCAAAGTTTCCAATATGCAAATACTTCCTTCGTACTGTCACCTAATTTAACCCTAAATATCGCAGATTCACTCTTCACTAATGCCCTCTTTCCCTGAATCTGTGTCTGATTCAACCCCTAAAGGGAAATCGAATCCCTACACTCTCAAATGGATGTAATGTCCTCAGGATCATAGAGGAAATACAAAAGTAGAGTGAGCAATGGTAACCTTTTTATGTGTCCAGGATCATGACCAAAACTAGTAGTAACGCGATCCTGAGTGCTTTCCTCTGATGGGTGGAACCTAACATTCACAAAATGATTGGTCCACGGGATGGGAGAAAACGCCCATTGGTTGATTCATCATCTGATTGGTCCACGGATTGATCATCTGATAGTGGAAGACTGGCGATTTCACCACTGTAGAAATGAGAATTCACACATAGACCCAGTCATAAGATGTCATGCATCGACTTCCTAATGAAATAGGCAGAGCATGTGCCCGCAGATCCATGTTATTTATTCCGGTTGTTCAGTTTGAAGATCTGTCACGTGGTTTTGGATTAAAGCATGAATCTCAAACAAATTGATTGGCTAAAGTGATTATCCACCATGACCAAACACACTCGTCTGCGATTCGATTAGCCACTTTTGGCTAATCGAATCGCAGACAAGTGTGTTTGGTCATGAATCTCCTCTAGGCTAAGTCGATTCGTAAGACCACGCGATTTTTCCTTCAGAGATGTTACAACGACTCCGCCCAGATGGGCCTCCGTCTATTTCATAAGATGGTCGATGATACGTCGCGAAACCAGGTGATAACATGACAAATCGGCCAACCTAGTCAATGGGACTACTAATCGCCATGTTGGTCACGCTTTTTGAAGCTCCTCTCGATAGCAATGCTCAGTCTACTTATGTTTCGAGTCTATGCAAAAGGAAAGAATCACAGCCTTAACCCTCCTGGTGGTTGTCTTGAAGAGGTATCTCATTAGCAAAACCATTAGAAGATCTTGATGGACGAGATATCTCGTCATTATGAGAAAACTGACCAGATCTTGATCCCGTCATCATAAAAAATCGTCTTGTTGGACGAGATATCTCTTCGAAACCCCTCAGAGGGTTATTAAAGTTCTCTTGCGCCTGGACCCAAGAGTGGTTCCTCTTCTCTCACTAGGCCTAATGATCTCCGGGGTGGTCAGATTGGACACCCTCGGATCGAACACCGGATAGAACACCTTCCTGGAATCTGTATCTGGAAGATTCGCGTGCCTATGGGCGGCCTCGATTACCTCCTGCGCGCTCAGAGGCCGCTCCGGTTTGTCCTCTTGGGTCCGATACCTCTTCTCCCTCTCCACTATATCAACTCTGGAAGGCACTAGTGATATCGCAGATTCTGTTAAAGTGTCTCTTCGGATCGTTTTGGGAGGTGGTAGTCTGTCATCCTCCGGATATCTCGCCGGACTGGCGCGTCTACGGTCGTCATCCCGCTGAGATGACCTTGAAGGTGAATCGTCAAGGTCACCAGGACGGTATCGGTCCGTGTACGGGTCTTTCCTGTCGTCCGTCCGTCTGACGGGGGTGTCGTACTTCCTGGAAGGGAGTCTGTCCTCGTCGTAGTCATCTCTGTAGCGCGGTCTGTCATAATCTCCTCTAGGTCTGCTCCGTCTGTATTCGTCGTCGTCCGGTCGAGACCTTCGCACATATTCCTCGTCTCCAGGTCTGATCCTCGGTTTGTACATCTCGTCGTACGAACTCGAGTCGTCTCTCCTGAACTCGTCCGACGCGTACGACCTGCGGTCCAGAACGACGTCGTCCCGTCGATCGGTGTATCTGTCGTCCGGCCTCCTTTCGTCCGATGTCCTCGTGCGGTGTTCCCTGTCTTCCGGATCTGTCCGTCTGGATCCGACGACGTCCGTCCGTCGGTCGTCGTAGTATCTGGTCCCTCGGTCATCCGGGTACCGGTCGTACGACCTTGAAGGTACCCTGTCTCTCGGTCGGTCAACCGACGATCTTGAATCGTAGACCTCGTCTCTGGAAACCAGAGGGGAGGACCTCGAACGCGAGTACTCCTCCCTCACTCGCGTGGGTTCTATCCTATCCCGATCGTCGTATCGTCTGTAATCGTCGTCCCTGTACCGATCGTCTGCGGGTGCCCTGTCACGCATTCCAGGACGATCCCTCTCCAAGGAGTCGCGATATCCCCTTCTGTCTTCTATAATGCTCGAGTTCTTTCTCGATAACAATGGCTTCCGATCCACAGGTGGTAGATCTCCATTCTTATCGTCATTATCGCGTCGTCTGGATTCGTCTCTCGATCGGTCCTCGTCACCTCTATACCGATCGTTTGCGGGAACCCTATCACGCGTTCCAGAACGCTCCCTCGCCGAGGATTCGTGATACTCCCTTCGTTCTTCTAAAACGCTTGAGTTCTGTCTTGCAGTCAATGGCTTCCGATCCACAGGTGGTAGGTCTCCACTCCTGTAGTCTTTATCTCGTCGTATTCCATCGTCTCTTGACCGGCCCTCGTCACCTCGATACCGGTATTCGTCTTCCCGGTATCGATCTCGTTCGTCGCGCGGACGATACCGGTACTCGTCGTCCTGGTCCACATACCTTCTGTCGTCGTAGGTCCTGTCCTTTCTTCTGTCCTCGTCGCTCTTGGACCTATACCTGTCCTCTGGATACCTGTCATCACCTCTGTATCTAGAATCGTCTCTGGCAATGTCCCGATCTCTGTATCGGTCTTCGTCATCTCGTCGTCTTTCGTCGTACCTGTCGCGCGACGAGTACCTGTCGTCGTCCAACGGCGTCCTGGACCTCCTCTCGACTTCATCAGGGTACACTCTGGTGTCGCCCTTCGACAGCCTGTCATCGGTGTCTCGACCCCTGTCCCTCCTGTCATAGCGACCCCTCGACCCCCTGAGGTCGTCCTCGTCGTCGTACCTGCCCCTGGAGGGAGGTCGAGGAGGGTAGTCACGTTCGAAATCGGGGTCGCGGTAGTCCGGGTTGGAGCGTCTGGAGCTCTGTATGTCGTCCCTTCTCGGTAGACTTGAGTCATGATGATCCCTTGGTAGTGGTTTATCTGAGGAAGAAAGGAAAAATAACTTTGTTTAGGTTGATGTTTAGGCTGTCTTAGGGGTTGATTGTTTAGGCTGTCTTAGGTTGATTGTTTAGGTTGTCTTAGGTTGATTGTTTAGGCTGTCTTAGGGGTTGATTGTTTAGGCTGTCTTAGGTTGATTGTTTAGGTTGTCTTAGGTTGATTGTTTAGGCTGTCTTAGGTTGATTGTTTAGGCTGTCTTAGGTTGATTGTTTAGGCTGTCTTAGGGGTTGATTGTTTAGGCTGTCTTAGGTTTTGGCTGTGCCAAAGCACGCCCGCAAGGTTTTACGTGCATACGTCTCGTTAAGATTATTCATTTAGGTAGGTAGTTGAATTAACGTCACACTGGAGCAACACAACGGGCTATTGGTGATGGTCCGAGATCCATTCCGAAGGAAATGCCTGATCTTCATTTTGAACCAGATGGGGAGGTCAATACCTGAGCTGGCACCTCACTCTCCAACCCACCAAGCCAACGTGAGGACATTTGAGGTCACGTAGGATTCAACGTGTACCAATCCCCCTTGTACACGATGGTCTCTGGTTGAATTCAAACGTATTGATTCGATGGAATTGATTGGAATTAGAGAATCGAAAGTCTTACCCTCTTCGTCTTTCGGTCTGTTCTTAACGTCGTAGTCGTACACTTGCGTGGGCACGATGTCCACTCGGGGTTTTACAGGACTGCGACTGTCCGGCAGCTTGTCCGCGGGGTGGTTGTCTTTGGCCGACGTGGACACCCTCCTGGCGTGGATGCCGTCCTCTTCTCCGCCAATCAGGATGGACGCCTTCTTCACCTCGTCCTCTGATCGGGGGGAAGCAGTGGATACATCTGTGGGTGGACGAAAATTGATTAGATTCGAAATACCCTCTTTGGAAGCTTTCTTTGTATTGAAATTCTTTTGTAATTTATTGTTTGACGATATTAATTCCTCAAGATCTCTTGGGTTACGCTCTTAGGAGGGCAATTGCAACTCGCCTTCCCCATCCAGGATCTGGAAAAAGCGTTGCTGGAGGAGTGGGACCGACTGCCTCATAAACTGCCTCCTTTCCAGTATGAATTCACGATGTGAGAGCTGTATAACTGTAAGAGCTGTATAACTGTAAGAGGGGACTACACCCCCCCTATTAACCCATATTTTGTTTCGATATTGTGTTTTAGATCCTCCTGCGCTGATGAGTCTTATGCACGATCATGCGTGTGTACCATAACTGGTTATTTTTTGTATCATTTCAACCTATGTGCATAACTAATTTCATTAAAATGTGCCCAGTAGTCCTGGAGATAATCGCCCAAAAGTGAAATTTATCTTAATTTTGAACACCAGTGTATTTATGTACTTGTATATACAGTGCAACTTGGATAATTCGAAGCTGAAGGGACCACTAAAAAATTCGAATTATCCAAAACTTCGAATTAAAAAAGTTACATCTTTTAACTTTAATTTCAGGTCCACTGAATGCTTGAAAAGATTATTCTGTCAATAATTAAATATTTATTCAGAAAGATCATGGTATGAAGACTTAAACATTATATGTATGTAAACAAAATAAGATTTACATTACGTAAGCTACAATACTGTGACATCTTAACGCCCAAGAGTCTAAGATGGCGGGCTGCAGACCGGAAGTTTCCTGTTAAGAGTCCTTCACTACTGCGCTTGCGCATGTGAAGAGGATAAAAAAACAGTTAACTCACGGACTCCGTCTAGTTGAGACGTCTTCGTAGCAATTCGGATAAAATGTAATATGAAATTAAGCATTTTGTTTCGCGCGTCCATTGTCAACCCATGTTTTGTCTGTAAAAATAAATGTTATTTTTTTTAATGTCCAAAAAAATTTTGGATTAATTCGTCACAGTACATATTACATGTACTGTAGCTTATTTAACTTTACATGTACTTAAACTTCGAATTAAGGAAGTTGAACTTCGAATTATCCACAATTTTTTAACATTGATTTCATGAGAAGTTCAAGGGACTAAGAGAAATCTTCGAATTAACGACGATTTCGAATTAGAGACGTTCGTTTTATCCAAGTTGCACTGTATTAGGGGTACCTAAAAATAATGTCGTTTTTTGTATCGTAAGATATAAATTTAGTATGTTATTTTAAAAAGTGGCATTTAATCAACTATCCAGCTACCATAGTTTTCTATGATCTACCTCCGTCTGGTTACCAAGTTTTATATCCCAGCTTTAAAAAATTCTCCGATTTTTGAGTCAAAATACTTAACCACTGTGTTTTTCTCCTCTTTATAAGAATTTCATTTCTTCCCAGCAAGAAAGTTCTGTAAGGATTTGAAAAGCTGATAATCAGATGGGGAAAGGTCAGGTGAGTATGAGGGATGTGGTGAACTTCCCATCCGAGTTACCTAATTTTTTGTCGAATGATCCTCGAAATATGTGGTCTCGCGTCATCATGTTGGAGGATAGCACCTTTCTTGTTGATCAAAACAGGATGTTTTCTGCAATGGTTGCTTTCAATCGGTCAAGTTGAGCACAATAAACGTCTGTAGTAACGGTTTCTACGACATTAAGCAGCTCGAAGTGAACCACACCATGAATGTTCCACCAAACACATGGGAGAATCTTGTTTCCATGTATTTGGAATTTTTCTTGGTGATTCTCCAGTGAAAAGCCATTGCATTTTCACCACTGGATTGTAGAGAACCCATTTCTCGTCTCCCGTTATGATACGGTCAAAAAAACGTTTTTTTATGAATCAAGCTCAAAAACAGCTTGAAAAATGCAGTTAGGTGAAAATCGCCAAAATGCAGAGCATTTGGTGTGGTGGTAACGATATATATGAGGTACCCATACACCGTCATGCTGAAACTTTCCGATGGATTTCAAGTGGCGGTGACCTGTTGACCAAAAAGCATTAATCTTTTCTGAAACTTCCTCAATTGTTTGACGAGGATCTTCCACAATAGCCCGCAAAGCGTCTTCATCAAATTGAATTGAACGACCACTTCTTGGGGCATCTTCAAGGCCAAATTGCCGTTACAAAATCTGTTGAACCATCGTTGGCACTTGCAAACGTCGAAACAATCTGCATAAATTGCATTTATAATTCGCATTTTCCGTAGTTGCGTTATGACAGCAATTAAACTGAAAGAGCATAATATGAGCTTCTCCAGGTTTACCGTTGTTCATTTCGTAAAGGATATTTAACACTCTAAAAAATCTTGGAATGTACGTATGTAATGTGTGATTACCCGCTACTCTTCCCACTTCTGATTCACCAATGGTGAACACCGGCATGGACTTAATAACGAGAACGTTCCAGAAGAACACGAGCGACTTCCGAAAGCTCCGAGAACATTCTAGAACACGAGCGATTCCCGCCGAAAGTGTTGCAAGGACGTTCGAGCGGGAGAACGACGATTTCAGATGATGAACCGAGAAGACGTGTCAATGGCAGACGGCCATCCCTTTTTTGGTTGTTTCAAATATGTTTGCAACTGTCCTTAATTGCTATTGTTAAATTAAATGTTTTATCGTTAAAAGAAGTTCTCAGTATTATCTAAAGCTCTTTTGCACTACCACTGAACTTCACATGGGCGCTCAGCCGGTCCGATCTCTACAGTAAACCCCCTAGACTCGGCAACGACGAAAATTCACCGATGAAAATTCAGGATTAATCTGTGCTCTGTGTTTCTAATAACCTGTTCTTGTTTTGAACTGTGACAAGTGTGTGTCGACAACTTGGCTATAGAAATTTTGCACCATCGATTGAATATCATCAAAAATGTGCGAGTACGTTTTATATTTCTTCTGGTTTGATCTTCAAAATATGAACAGTGCACCTAAACTTTAGTTAATTCTTGCATTATGATGAAAATGGGTACATTAAATGACATTCCTCACATTTCCCAAGCACTTATATCTGGATCTACGAAAATGATTAAATTGCTGCATAGCTTTATTTTCGGTAACGATGCAGGCAGAAGCAATAAGAAGGAACTAAGACTTTTTCTGGTTTTCCAGACTCGTAACATTTCCGAAGAAAATTAAACACTTTTAACTGCTTTTTCAAGTTAACTGCTGATTTAATTTCGATTTCAAATTTTCTGCACCTTGAATATTCCACAAATCCCGATAAATGCTGTGACGTCATCCTAAACGCTTTGAAAGATTTGGGTTTATTCTCTCCCCTGAACATTCAGACCGTAGCGACAACGACGCCAACGCCACACCCAATGTTCTCTTGGCAGCAAGCCAATTTTCACAAACTAAAGCTTCTATAAATAAAAATAATTCATTTCCTCACGTAGGACATCCGAACGAAACCAAAACCACCTGTCCTCAAGTTCTACCAAAACCACACTGCTGTACGGGTTTAAATTTATCATTTCGACTGTATAAAGTATTTTAACGGATCATCTGATTCTTATACAATTCAAATTTTTATACAAGATCTTAAAGAACTTTTCCAACTTAACGACATTACAAATGATGTTCATAAAATTGTATTCACGAAAAAATGTTTAACGGATTCAGCTAAAACATTTGTGTATTCTCTTCATGGTTTTGTGACATGGGAAATTTTAAATAACATTTATTTGGAAAAATTCTCTTCGAAACTCAATAGTGCTGATTTACATCAAATGCTGCAACATAGACATGAAATCAAATGAATCTTTAAGTGACTATTTTATCGCTGAGGGAACTTAGATTCAAGAGGTCAAATCGATATTTCTTCTATTTTTGAATATGTAATTAATGGCATACCAGATTCTACATCCAATAAGATGTACACGGTTGTAAAACAGTAAGTGAATTCAAAGAAAAGTTAAAAATTTATGAAAAACTTTTTCTACTACAAACGTAAACAAAACTCCAGGTGTTTCTAAACCAAAACATGCAATTTACAAATCCGAAACTTTGATCGCAAAATTTTCAAGGGCCCTCCGAAAGATATTATAATTGTGGAATTAAGGGACATAGGAGTTCGACATGCGTTAACAAATCTAGAAATCCTAAATGTTTCTGATGCAATTCTTTTGGACACTTGTCCTCAGACTGCAATAAGTCCTCTGCGAAACCTACCACACCACATACACGAAACGTAGCCTTCCATATCCCTTCACCATCCAACTCCATGCATGTGTTAATCAAAATAAATAATGTTGACATTCATGCACTTCTTGATTCCGGAAGTGAAGCTACGATGATCAACGAGCAGACCTACAAGTTAATAGGATCCCCACATTTCACTCCCTCCAGCACTGCATGCACCGGTATCGGTCATACGATAATACACCCCATCGGACTTTTTCATGGTTCGTTAGATATCGATAATACCACATTTCATACTCGAATTCATGTAGTCAAGAATGAATTTCTCTGAATCGAAGCATTGATTGGAATTGACTGCATACAAGAGGCTGAGTTTGTAATAGGGAAAAATGGAATACGAATAGTAAAAGACGAAAGTTTTCTAGTTAATATAGTCAATATTTTGGAGGAAAGCAATCCTGTTGATCTCACTCATATTTCATCTGCGTCACAACGCGAAGACCTTAAACGACTCATCGCCACTTACCACCCAAATAAAACCAAAAACACTGATTTAAAGATGAGAATCGTCCTCGCGGATGACACGCCTATCGCACAACGACACCGTCGACTTGCACAAAGCGAAAAACAAGAGGTTGATTGTCAGATACAAAAATGGTTAACTGACGGAATCATAACTGAAAGTTCTGATTTTGCAGCACCAATTGTGCTAAGCAAGAAACATGACGGCTCCACTAGGATTGGTATTGACTTTCGACGACTTAACCGTAAGACAGTGAAAGAGAAATTTCCATTGCCCCTTGTAGAAGATATTTTTGATAAGCTGCAAGGCGCTAGTTTTCACAACTCTAGACTTGAAAACCGCTTTTTTTCTTGTTGACATGTATCCAGATAGCTGCAAATTCACTAGTTTCGTGACACTTAACGGCCAATATGAGTTTATAAAAGTTTCCTTGGGTCTTTGCACAAATCTCCATCCGTGTTTCAAACGTTCATTCAACATGTATTTCGTGAACGATACTGTCATTATATACTTGGACGACATCATAATCCCCTCCCTTGACGAAAACGATGGTATATTAATACTCAAACAAGTTTTTAAAATCGCATCCCAGTATGGATTGGAATTCAATTTAAAAAATGCACTTTTTTACAACGTACTGTAAAATTCAATTTCTTGGACACATAATTGAAAACGGAATGATTCCCCCTTCATCAGAAAAAAACAGCCGCAGTTTTGAAATTTCCACAGCCAACAACTCCCAAACAGATACAATCCTTCTTAGGCCTTACTGGATATTTTCGCAAATTCATAAAGAACTATGCTTTAATTGCAAGACCCCTTAGTGATCTCTTTAGAGGTGGTACCCCATTTCATTTTGGTCCAGACCAACAACAAGCTTCTGTTGCCCTGAAACAAGCCTTGACTACAGAACCTGTTCCTTTATCAACAAGGTTCAACCCTACAACTGTATTGCGATGCTAGTAAGAAAGGTTACGGATCAATTTTGTTACAACAGGATACCGATGGACAATTCTACCCAATACTATATCTGAGCAGAAAAACCACACTTCAGGAGGAAAAATATTCCAGCTATGAACTCGAAGTTCTTGTTATAGTCCAAGCCCTTAAAATATTTCGTCATTACATGCTCGGAAACAAGTTTGAAATTTTTACAGACTGCTCCGCTTTTCAAATGACCATGTCGAAGACAGATGTTCCCCCTAAAGTTGCTCGTTAGGCTCTTTTCTCAGAAGATTTTAACTATGATATTGTCCATCGACCAGCAAAACAAATGCAACACGTTGACGCCTTAAGTCGTAACACCGTCTTAAGTGTTACTCCGCACGCTGAAGTTACTGCCAAAATCGCCGCTGCTCAAGGTCATGACGAATACATCACTACACTCAAGACGCTGCGTGAGAAGAATGACGGAGGCGAATATTTCCTCAAGCAAGGAGTACTTTTTAAGCATGAAAATGGACAAGACTTATTGGTTGTAACCGATGCAATGCAACCGGAGATCATTCGTGAAATTCACGAAAATGGTCATTTTGCTGCATCCAAAACCGCAGAAATAGTTAAATGCGACTATCATATTCGCCACTTAAAGAAACAAGTTGAAAACGTTATTGCCAATTGTGTCGATTGCAATTTTGTGATAGAAAACGAGGAAAACGCGAAGGTTTCTTAAATCCAGGTCCTAAAGGAGATGTACCCTTAAGTTGCTATAATTGTGATTTTCTTGGTTCACTCCCGTCAACTAACAAAAAATATCACCACATTTTCACTGTCGTCGATGCGTTCACCAAATTTGTGTGACTTCATCCCGTTAAGTCTACTTCAGCTTACGACGCTATCGACAAACTGAACTTGCAAAAGCCCACATTCGGAACCCCGACCAGAATTATTTCGGACCTGCATTCACATCGAACGAATTCCGACTACTGTAAAGAAGAAATTGACCACGTACTCATCACAACAGGAGTTCCACGTGGCAGTGGACGAGTTGAACGCAATCATCATACCTGCACTGGCCAAATTTTCAAGAGACGACCCAACCAAATGGTATAAACATATTCCTGATCTACGAAGAATCCTAAATAGTACAACGAGTCGCACAAATATTCTCCTTTCGAGCTCATGATTGGCACTAAAACGAAGAAAGAAGAGGATGTGGCAATCACGCAAATACTCGAAGAATATTAGAATTACGTCATGCAAGACAGACATGCGTGAGCACGCCAAACAAACCATTCAAAAAATACAGGAAGCAAACCGCCGCCAATACAATCGCAAAAGAAAGAAACCTCATATCTTCAAAATCGGTGATTTAATCGCAATTCAAAGAACTAATTTGGATCCGGATTAAAACTTCGACCTAAACTTTTTGGCCCCTACAAAATAGTTAAAGTGAAACCCAATGATCGCTATGATGTGAAAAAAAATCGGTCAGCATGAAGGCCCAAACATAACGTCAACTGCTATCGATTATACGAAGCCATGGAATTCAAAATAAGACCTCATCCCAAATAAATCACTTCCTCGATAATTAACAATTGCACGAAATTCCATTTTTTTTCTTTTTCTAGCTTTCTAATTTTTTTCTATTAAGGAGGCTGAGAAATATTTTTTTAAACCAAAAGACAGGATGTCTTTGCTAGTGAAGGACGAGCCATTACACTTGCATGTCACATCGAATCATTTTAGGACATCTGGACAACGACGGCATCACTTTCACTTCGAAATTATCATTTTGATAATAACGACGATAAAGATGACGACGAACTTTTAAGACGATTTTTCATTTTTAAATGAAGGAACTTTCAAATATCAACGACGAATTTTCATTTTTTTTCCAGAAAGACATTTGATATTGAAGACGTAAACACGACGCATCCCTGACATGTTCATGATGATTTTTCAGCATATGACGACGGTCATCGATGATACCATATGAGATGTGCTTTCCCTCTTTCTTCTTTTCAGGTTTTCTGACACCATTCCCTTAGCCTGGAGGTCCAGTCCCGTCAAGATGCCCGAGTGTGATGTGTGATTGCCCGCTACTCTTCTCACTTCTGATTCACCAACGGTGAACACCGGCATGGACGTAATAGCGAGAACGTTTCAGAAGAACATGAGCGACATACGGAAGCTTCGAGAATATTCTAGAACACGAGCGATTCCCGCCGAAAGTGTTGCAAGAACGTTCGAGCGGGAGAACGATTTCAGACGATGAAAGGAGAAGACGTGTCAATGGCAGACGGCCATTCCTTTTTTGTGTTGTTTCAAATATGTTTGCAACTGTCCTTAATTGTTATTGTTAAATTAAATGTTTTATCGTCAAAAGAAGTTCTCAGTATTATCTAAAGCCCTTTTCCACTACCACTGAACTTCACATGTATTTGGTAATGGTAATAGTAATGGTAATTAATTAGCGTCGCACTAGAGCAACACAACGGGCTATTGACGACGGGCCGGGATCAATCCCGAAAGGAAAGATCGAGGACAACACGTAAATTTGAACCACGGTCAGATGACGAGGCAACACCTGAGCTGGCACCCCACTCTCCAAACTTCCACACCACGCCAATGTGAGGACATTCGAGGCGACTACGGATTTAACGTGCACCAGTCCCTTTTCTACACGTCGGTCTTTGGTTGGATTCAAACTCGCAAAAAATCTCGGAAGAAAGTACAATGTGTTTACGCGTTGTCATGTGAGACGACTATAACGAACTTACCGTATTTCTTAGGAGTCTTCTTTCTGAAATTTTACGCACTTAACTGCCTTTTTTTAGTCAAGTCATTTTTCTTTTTGCTACAAATTCTGCTTGCTTCTCGATAATGAAAAACTTAACCTCCACCGCCATTTTGTACACGCTTCCTTTACCTTGAGAGTGGGCGACACGAGAGCCCTCTGGTGTTCGTCCTGCAACGCTCGCTCTGTTTCTATCAGCGAAATCGCCTTTAACCGGGGTTGTCACATTGAACGGGTCGGAATCCTTTCTCTCGTCGGCCGTTAGCGGCGAAGACTCACCTCTCCCCGACGTCCTCGCGGCGGTCGTCGAGACGGTTGCAGATCTGGAGATCGTGTTGGCCGAGCTCTCGAGGGTCGGTACGTCCGTCCGGTTGGTGGGTGGGGCGGAGCTCGTGTACGAGTAGTTGACCAATGCCCGTCTCTGGGTGTCGGACATCTGGACGATCGATAGCCCCAGGTAACACTGGAAGACAAAAGTATAATGAAAAAAATCTTTAGTTTGATAGGTTGGTAGGTAAGTAAATTAGCGTCGCACTTGGAGCCTCACAACGGGCTATTGATGACGGTCTGGGATCAATCCCCAAAGGAAAGAGGACAACACCACGTGATTTTGAGCCATGGTCAGAAGAGGCCAACACCTGAACTGGCACCCCACTCTCTAAACTTCCACACCACGCTAACGTGAGGACATTCGAGGCCACGGCGGATTTAACATGCAGCAGTTCCCCGTACACGACGGTCTTTGGCTGGACCTAGTGCATTATAGCAGGAATAATTGTTCATTGTATTCATAACCCGGCGGATCATGGAAAACAGTTCACAGGTTAAAGACAGGTAAGTTTAAGAATTGGTGATTCATCATCGGATTTGACCAACTTTGGAGATAGGTGAGAATTACCATTACCGAAAAATCATTGCTCGTTATCTTGGTTATATTTTATTATTTTACCATTATTTTTAAGATTTACTTCAAGAATCAATTTAGTAGGCTAGTTGGTAGAGTCGTGGATTAGCAATCGGAGGGTTGCGAGTTCGAAACTCGATCCAATCAAAGACCGTCGTGTAAGTGGGGGCTGGTGCACGTTGACTTTATTGACTTAGGTATTCTTCCAATGGAGAAATTGCTTTCTAATTTCAGAGAAACCATAATTGAATAATCCAAAATATAAAAACACAAATACAGTTTGATAAATAAAAAGTTGTTAAAGTAACTTTCAAAGATTTAAGTTTTCGTCTACATTATTCCCAATCTCTCATGAGTGGAAAAGAATATTGTGTTACGAAGTACGTCGGTTCTTTTAAATTCAAATATTATTTATTAGCAATAGCTCAGCGAAGTTTTAAATTACGATCCAACATAATGAAATAGCAATATTCAATCGACTACAAGAAATCGCAAAGTACAAGAAAAACTTTTACTCACATTTTATTTCCGAAATTCAAGCAACGAATGAATCATACGAAACCCAACATTCTGGTTGCAGTATATATGCAAGACGGGTTGGCGCCGTTTTATACCTACGCACGCCAAGTGTGTGTGTGTGTGTGTGTGCTCCAACATATTACATATTATTTAGTTCAGGACCTAGCTTGTATATTTAGGAGACGTTATGCAAAATTTTAGGCAAATGTACTCACATTGGTTTTCCAGTTGTAAGGTTTTTCGTTAGCGTCCTTTTTTTACCTAAACTTTGCTAACTTTTTTAATAAGTGATAATATTGTAATTTTTTGTTATTGCTTGTTTTATAACTTGTTTTTATAAGTTGTTTTACCTTAAAAAGAAAAAACAGTATAGTTTGAAGATTAAAGAAAAGGATTCCTAACGTAGTCGGATACCATAAGAGAGCAAAAGTAATGATAATTTCGAATTGTCTTTAGTCCCCTGTACTATATCGACGATAAAAAAGACCACTTTCTATGAAAATAATCTTACATAATCATAAAAATTTACATTCCAATAATAAAGCTACAGTTTAAGAATTTACCAGACGGGATGCATAAGCAATATGATACTGAGAGATTTTCAGCGCAACCGCACCCATCTGTACCATACTCTAAGATTCCAAAAAAACTCCAAGGTCATCTTGAGAGGTGACTCCTGTAGATGTTAACTCTGACGTCATCTGCACAGCCAGACAGAGCGCCCCCTAGCAAGTGCTTTGTCGCAGGATGACGGTCAGTTACACCCCTCTGCACACCCAATACAAATAGAACGGGGGTTAATACGTAGCCTACGTTACCGGCAGGTTCCAAACAATAAGTGTACCAAATTTGGTGTAGATTGATTAAACGGTGTAGATTTGTATTGAGGAGAGACAGATGCCAACTCTGCTTTATATGTATAGATAACAGTTATTATTAATACTCTTCGTGTGATTAAGCGGTAATATTAATAATAATC
Source organism: Meta bourneti (assembly GCA_933210815.1). Classification (NCBI taxonomy): domain Eukaryota; kingdom Metazoa; phylum Arthropoda; class Arachnida; order Araneae; family Tetragnathidae; genus Meta; species Meta bourneti. Next base: position 6,420,048 of record OW119924.1, on the reverse strand, counting down.
GATTAATCGCATAAACCGTAATATAGATACTAAATTCGAGAAAAGTGATTCGATTCTACTTCGATTCGATTCTTTCGTAACTTTTTACCACTCCGCTGCCTGTCCTAGCTGTCGAAATTCGTTTTTACGATCGTTTATTTACTTGTCTTGCGAGTCCACAAAATAAAATGTCTTCCATAATTTCGAATCACTGGGTAGGTAGTTAATTAACGTCGCACTGGAGCAACACAACAGGCTATTTGGCGACGATACGGTATCAATCTCGAAGTAAAAGATACGAGGATAACCCCACATCATTTTGAACCACGGTCAGGAGACGAGAGCAACAACTGTGCTGGTACCCCACTCTCCAAACTTCCACACCACGCCAACGTGAGGACATTTGAGACCACGACAGATTTAACGTGCACCAGCCCCCGTGTACACGACGGTTTTTGGTTCCCGGTTTTACAGTAGAAGACATTTAAGATCTTCAACAACAGATGAAAAATGAATAGAATGAAATAGAAAAATGAAACAGAATCCATCCTATCCGATGGATTCTATTATATGTTAATAGAATCCATCGGATAGGATGGATTCTATCGGGGTTAATATGCAGCCTACTTTACCCGCAGGGTTCCAAAGAATAAGTGTACCAAATTTGGTGTGGATTGGTCAAACGGTATAGATTTGCATAGAGGACAGACAGACAGATGCCAGCTCTGCTTTATTGTATGTATAGATTGACGATTTAGAGTTCCTAGCAATTAAGAAAAAAAAAAACAGTATACAAACAGCTAGAACTAGCATCAAAGGGAGGATATTAGCCTATTACAAGTAAAGGCACCTTATTACTTTTGGAGTCCTTTTTTTAAATGTTCAAACTATACTATTTTTTCTTTTTAAGGTATAACAATTTTTAGAAACACAAAACAAAAAAATCACTAAAATTTTTTTAATTTGTTAAAAAATTGGCAAAAGTTGGAAAATTTGAGTAAATAAATGACGCTAACAAGAAACATTACAACTGAAAAACTATCTTTTTTTTCTTTTTAAGGTAAAGAAACTTATAAAAACAAATTATAAAACAAAAAATAATTAAATATTACCATTTATTAAAAGAAGTTAGCAACGTTTTGATCAAAAAGGACGTTAACGAAAAACCTTACAAATGGAAAACCTATGAATGCATCTGCCTAAAATTTTCAGTCATCTAAATATTTAAGCTAGGACCTGAACTAAAATATATGCACTATTCCTTTCTACTCGTGAGATATTGGGAATAATGTAGAAGATATGAATTTAAAAAATTTTTCTTTGCGCGACCAACACTGAAATCTCTTAAAAGTTTTTCAAGATAACCCTCCCCTAGTTCAGGCCTCCAAAACAAATATAAAAATCAACTCACTAAAAAATATATAGTACATTTTAGTTGTCGCGTTTCTCGAGCAAAATGTTCGCTAACAATCACAACGAGAAAAATGCATAAATGAATTTAAAAGCAGCTGTTTCGCGATCTATTCAAATTGCTACATCTCCACTTCTATTCACCGTATTGACAAAATAAAAACAGTTTTGTAAAGAAAGAAGCCTAAATATTGCAAACATGTGTGAGCTTGTTGAATTATAATTTGATTGTCGCGAGAGGGCGCCACTGTGAGTATGGTATGTATAGACGTTTTTGTTGCAGTGTAAGAGGGAGAGAGACGGTTTGAGTAAGTGATGTGAGAGACGGTCTGGGACCGTCCGTTGCAAATGTTATTTTACGGAGGACCAGTGGGTCGATTCATATGTGAAAGAGGCACAGGGTGCCATGTATATATATTAATTGTACATAAAGTTGTATATAAAGATTATTAGATTGAATTTTCGTGTTGCCATCCATCGAGACGCCTACATAGAAGTTCGTCGGTTGGAAATAAGCGACAACAAGAATCAGAAGTGGGATATTTGACCGTGGATATTTGACCGTGGATATTTGACCGTGGATATTTGACCGTGGATGGAACAATTACATGTATACAACAAAGACTTAATCAGTGTGAAATCTAAACGAATCATCTGGAAGCCGAACATCGCTGTATGTACAAACGGAACTCAGGACTAACTCCTAACAATTTAAGAAGGTATGTGGCATGAAATTTCTGAAACTCCGTCTAGAAACTCCGTCTTGGTGCAATTTATTTTTTAATCTCTGTGTGAAATTGTGTTGAGGAGTTTATTTTATTTTATTTTATGTGTTAAATTGGTTAAGGAACTTTGAAATAGTGTGTAAAAATGGCATTTCTTGCAAAATCGAAAAAGGTAGATCTAATTTCTTTAGCGGAAGAATTAAATATAAAATTACCTGATCACGCAGTCGTTATTGAAATTAGAGAGTTAATTACGAAAAGTAAGGATTATGATGAGGAATTCACGCGTGATTTGTTAAAAACGATAGTAAGTACCAGAGAAGAAAATCAAAAGCTAAACGAACGTGAATTAGAAAGACAGAAAAACGAACGTGAATTAGAAAGACAGCTAAACGAACGTGAATTAGAAAGACAGTTCGAACTAGAAAAATTAAGAATAGAACAAGGTAACGTATCTAACGAAAGCGAAAATGGAAACCAAAATGAAATTTCTAGTAATTGCATGATTACTAAAATAATGCAACGATATGAAATGAGAGATGGAGACATCAGTTTTTACCTCATATTGTTTGAACGACAAGCGAAACGTTTAAATCTAAGTCCTGAGAATTGGGTTAGTCATTTAGTTAATTTATTACCGTATGAAATTAACCAAATTATCGCGAGAGTTCCGGAAGAACTTTCAAATGACTATGGACACATTAAAGATTTACTATTAAAAAAGTTTAAATTAAGTCCGGATAAATTCCGACAGAAGTTCTTTGACCATGCCAAACTACCCAAAAATACATGGAGAGATTTCACGTATGAATTACAAAACTACTTTGACGAATGGTTACGCGGAACTAATGTAAGTGATTTTGATGGTCTCAGAGAGTTAATCATAACAGATCAATTAAAAAGAAAAGTTCCCGTTGTAATGAAAGAACATTTCGTGGACGAATGGGTAAAAATAGTTAAATCGTCAGAATTAGCGGATAAACTAGATCAATATGAAAATGTACGAAACGAAAGTAACTTGTCCAAATTCAAAAACGGAAATCAAAATATGTATGAAAAAAAATACGAATTTACGTCTAGACCGAGATCACCGTTGAATGAGTCAGCTCGATATGAAAGAAAAACAAATCCTAATTTCAGTAACGGACGATTTACGACCAGGAATAATAATAAATACAATAGTCAGACAGAATGGCGGCGTCCAATGCAGAAAGATAGTAGATGCTTCATTTGTAATGAAAATACGCATTTCGCTAGAGCATGTCCTAAACAAAAAAATAAATTCGATCAAATTAGAGGGCAGGGTGTTAACAGACAAGGAGAAAGAATTGAACGGAATGAGGGAAGCCACGTGTCGAAAAGAGATCACAGTTTAGTGACGACTAGTGAGGGCGGAATAGACAGTAAGACATCATCTTATGTTAAAATTGCACGGATAAACAAGGGTTCGTTGGAGTTTGCAGCTCTGATTGATACTGGGAGCGATTCCGTTATTTGTAGGAATTCTGTAGCGAAAAAGTTAGATCTAAAAATAGAACCAGCTTCGAACATAATGTACGGATTTGGGAATGTCAAATTGTGTGCCGCGCGCGCGCTAGGAAAGTCAACAGTAGATATTTCCTTGGATGGCGTTGAAGTAAAAAGGGTTGAAATGCTTATTGTTAGAGACGACGCTTTACCGCACGACTTGTTAATTGGGAGATCATTTTTGGATCGGGAGAACATATCGTTTGCTCGCATTGGGAATAAATTTCATGTTTATTATGCAGAGGATAACCCGTTTGCTAACATGGAATGTGAAAAGAATTCGGACGTAAGAGAATTGAAAACGTCTAGTAAAGTGTTACTTGAAAGAAATTCGGTGAATTTTGTAAGGGCTCAGACCACCTTGGTAAATGAAGGCTTGGTAATTATAGAGGGAGAAGAAGGGTGTTACGATTCTTTGTTAGAAATAAAAGATGGTGAAACCGTAGTTCCAATGATTAATGTGGGAAATGAGAATGTTTTATTGAGGAAAAATCAATGTGTAGGAAGAGTTATTGAATTAGACCCCATTTGTTTGGTTAATGAGGAGAGTTGTTACGTAAACGTGATAAAAGAAAATAAGCGTTTAATCGAAATGAGTGAAATTAAATTTGACGAAGGAACATCAATTGAGAATAGAAGTGAAATTTTGAAGTTAGTCAATGAGTTTAGGGACTGTTTTGCACTGGAATTGGGTGAATTAGGGTGTACAACGCTAACTAAAATGAGTATTAAGGAAGTAGAGGGGAGTAAACCCATTAGTGTACGACCTTATAAAACGAATGCAACTGAGAGAGGGATTATCAAGGATGTAGTGAGGGAATGGAAGGAAAACGGTATTGTTTCTGAAACACGTTCGCCGTATGCTAGTCCGGTACTATTAGTCAAAAAGAAAACAGGGGAGCACAGGTTAGTTGTTGATTACAGGAAATTAAATAATCAAACAGTTAAAGATAAATTCCCGTTACCTAGAATAGATGACTTACTTGAATGTTTAGCAACTTCCACAATGTTCACAACGCTAGATTGCGCTCACGGATATTTACAAATACCATTGAGTGAGGAATCAAAATTAAAAACCGCGTTTATAACACCGGATGAAACGGGTCAATTTGAAAGAATGATTTTTGGATTAGCTAATGCACCGGCGGAGTTTCAGAGGTTAATGCACCATGTCTTAGGGCCACTACTGAACACAAAAGCTTTGTGTTATTTGGACGATATATTGATACCAGCCAAAAATTGGTACGAGATGATGGAAAGACTGAGAGAAGTACTTGAATGTCTAAGGAAGGCTAACTTAACACTCAAATTACCTAAATGCGAATTTGGGAAGAAGGAAGTTGACTTTTTGGGTTTTGTGATCAATGAAGAAGGAATAAAGCCAGGAGTAAGGAAAGTGGAAGCAATAGCGAAGTTCCCACAACCTAAGAATGTTCATGAAGTTCGCCGTTTCTTGGGTTTGACTGGTTTCTTCAGAAGATTTGTTCCGAAGTATGCTGAGAAGGCAGTACATCTAACTTGTTTAATTCAAAAGGACAAGGACTTTGAATGGACGGAAAAACAGGAAAATGCTTTTCGAGAACTCAAGGGTAATCTGACCAACAAACCGATAGTTGCTCATTACCAGCCCGAAGCATTGACTGAGGTACACACCGATGCTTCATCTGATGGACTCTCAGGTATACTCCTACAAAGAGGAACAGATGGTCGCTGGAATCTAGTGTACGCTGTCAGCAAAAAGACAACACCGGCTGAAAAGAACTATCATTCTAGCAAACTAGAATTGATGGCGATAGTGTGGACTTTGGACAGACTTCGACAATTTCTGCTCGGAATAAAATTTACTATCGTCACCGATTGTCAAGCCTTAGTCTATATGAACGCAAAGAAGTCGACAAATCCTCAAATTGCCAGGTGGAGCAATCTTATTCAAGAATACGATTTTGAAGTAAAACATAGACCAGGTATGAAGATGTCTCATGTAGATGCAATGAGTAGAGCTCCTACCTTAGAAGCTGATGACACGATGACTGAATTGATCGAAAGGAATCTAGAAGTTTATCTAACGATGTCCGTTGACGAACAAATCCTTATGATTCAACGAGGAGATCCCGAATTAGATAAGATCATTTCCATTTTCAAGAAAGAAAAATTTGAAAGAACAAAAGCCGACAACCAAATTATTGCAAATTACGTTTTCAAGAGAGAAAGACTGTATCGAACCATAAAAGACAATGGAAAAGAAAGACTGCTTTACGTTATACCTAGATCCATGCGCAAAAGTACTGTAGTCAAGTTTCACGATCTAATCGGACATTTTTCAGTTGACAGAACTGTGAATAAAATTAAGGAATTGTATTGGTTCCCAAGAATGAAGCGCTACGTGAAGAAACACATATCGATGTGCTTAGAATGTTTAGTGAACAAGGTTCCCGGAGGTAAACAACAAGGACTGTTACATCCTATTAAGCCTGGAAAGAGACCATTTTCCATAACTCACGTCGATCACTTGGGTCCATTTGTAAGAAGTTCCAGAGGTAACCAACACTTACTGGTCATCATCGATAATTTCACGAGGTTCTTACGATTGATACCTGTGAAAAGTACGAAATACAGCTACATTCAGAAGGCATTGAAAAACTTCATCAACGACTTTGGTTTACCAGATCGAATCATTAGTGATCGGGGTTCCAGTTACACCTCACAAGGTTTAGAGAAGTTTTGTCGAGAAAATGGCATAGCTCATACTCTAAACTCCACAAAGCACCCACAAGGTAATGGGATGGTTGAGAGAGCTAATCGCACCATTATCCCAACCATAGCAACGTCCATGGAAGACCATAGACACAAAGACTGGGACTTGAGAATGAAAGAAGTGGAAAGAAATCTAAACAATGCCTTAAACAAAACAACTAACAAGACCCCTTTCCAAATGTTACACGGCTACTCACCAAGATTTAATGATGGAATTTTACGAAAACAAGCTGATGAGAGTGCAGAAGGATGGACTGATCCTGCGGAGATTCAAATCTCGACTCGAGAGCGAATAGAAGATATGCAGAAAAAGATGAAGGATGCTCATGACAAGAAGAAATGCGGAACAACTACTTATAGGTCAGGACAAGTTGTTGTTATGAAAAAAGCTCCAATACCGACAGGAGAACCAACAAAAACCCAACCAAAATATCGAGGTCCTTTAATTATAACTGATGTGCTACCAAGCGACACCTACAGAATCACTCAACTTGGGGAGAAGAGCAAGGGACATTCTTACACCACTACTGCACACGTAAGCCAGTTAAAGGCATGGCCGAACCAAACTGATTCTGATACAGAGGACTCATCAGATGAACTCAGTGATTTTTCAGACAACAAACTTAGTGACTCTGAACTGAGACATAATCCAAAGCGTGCCTGTACTAAGGCAATTTTCTACGGAAAATAATAATTAAAAAAATAACTAACTGGTTGATTATAACTGATTCAACCTTAACTTCAATTTGTTTATATTGAATTTAACTGATTTATTTGTTATTTGTTGATATTTTTATATTCAATTAATTGATTTATTTGGTTATTGCTGATTTATGTAGTTTGATAATCATGTGCATGATTTCTATAATTTTCAATCATGTTTATTAATATACTTATATTATTTTATAACATTAGTAGCACATTCGAGGGCGAATGGTTGTCAGGAAAGGCCGAATGTGAGCTTGTTGAATTATAATTTGATTGTCGCGAGAGGGCGCCACTGTGAGTATGGTATGTATAGACGTTTTTGTTGCAGTGTAAGGGAGAGAGACGGTTTGAGTAAGTGATGTGAGAGACGGTCTGGGACCGTCCGTTGCAAATGTTATTTTACGGAGGACCAGTGGGTCGATTCATATGTGAAAGAGGCACAGGGTGCCATGTATATATATTAATTGTACATAAAGTTGTATATAAAGATTATTAGATTGAATTTTCGTGTTGCCATCCATCGAGACGCCTACATAGAAGTTCGTCGGTTGGAAATAAGCGACAACACATGAAATTTCATACAAAAATTGACTATTCAATGTTGCCAGAAAAGAGATTGTCGAACTTAACGCCGAGGTATGTACAAGATGTTTTTGATGAAATATCAATAAACGCATCTCAAATCTCCCTATACGAAAAGTTTTAAACGAATTCTAAAGATTTCTACAGAAAAACTGAATTTCGTTTCTATGGGAAAAAATTCTATTGAGAGATTTGTTCTATAGAGAAAATGAGCTCTGATTCTATAGAATTCTAGAGAAGTTCTAATAAAAAATAAAGTGAAACGAAAGAAGTGATCCTCTATAAAATTCTATATAAAGGTTTCTATGGATTTTCTATAATGGTTACTATATATCAGGGATGCACAAGCCCGTCCCGCGGGCCTCATGCTGCCTTCCGTTGATTTGCTGGCGGCCCGCCTCACCATGTGTTATTTTAACTTTAAAAAGTCACACGAGAGATAAATAATTTGGGTTAAAATTTCGTTTCTAGATAATGCATTAAAACGCGAAAGCCTCTTTGGTCAACATGTATCCGTAAACAAAATTTTTGAATCCTGTATTACCAAACTGAGAAACATGAACCGCTTGGCTGCTATTAAAACCGAACCCTATATTACAACCAATACCAATGCAATGTCACGCATCAAATTAAATTCTTTATTTACTTTTAATTATCTTTCTCTTTTTTGTAACAATATAAATAATAAACATCAATATAAATAAAATAAATCATATATAATAGACAACTTTCATTGTGTTTTGGGCGACCTCCCATAAGCCACTGAATCTATGCTGCCCTTGGTCTTAACAAGTCTGTGCATCCCTGCTTCATAGAGTTTATAGAAAACGGGCCATAATTCTATAGAAATTTATATAGAATTCTATAGAAATTGTTCGACAGTCTCATCTCAGCATTTCTTCTGCACAAAAACGTCGTTGCGTAGTCAGAGGGACTGCACTGGTCTACCTGCGTGCAGCTTACCGCAATTACGTGGACCAGATTATTCTAATGTTCCTTTCGTGTTCGATTCTCAAGGACGCGGAAGAAAGGCCCCTCTGTCGAAAAAAGCGAAGATGTGTTCGGACTGGTTTTCCTGTAGCGTGTCTGTCTGTTTCCTTTATCTATTTATTTTTTAATTCCATCCTCATCACGTTACTGACAGTGCTTATATGAGCCCAGAAAACCCAGGCACACTCTTTCTTCTGATGACGAGATATCTCGTCCATCAAGATGATCAGGTCAGTTTTTTCTGATGACGAGATATCTTGTCCAAGATCTGATCAGTTTTTGTAAATGACGAGAAATCTCGTAGATCAAGATCTGTCCAATTTTTGCTACTGACGAGAAATCTCGTCAATCAAGATCTGTCCAATTTTGATAATGACGAGAAATCTCGTCCATCAAGATTATCAGGTCAGTTTTTTCTGATGACGACATATCTTGTCCAAGATCTGATCAGTTTTTGTAAATGACGAGAAATCTCGTAGATCAAGATCTGTCAAATTTTTGCTACTGACGAGAAATCTCGTCCATCAAGATCTGTCCAATTTTTGCTACTGACGAGAAATCTCGTCCATCAAGATCTGTCCAATTTTGATAATGACGAGAGATCTCGTCCATCAAGATCTGTCAAATTTCGATAATGACGAGAAATCTCGTCCATCAAGATCTGTCAAATTTTTGCTACTGACGAGGAATCTCGTCCATCAAGATCTGTCAAATTTTGATAATGACGAGATCAAGACGTGGTCAATTTTCTTCTAATGTCGAGATTGATAATGTGACCAGATATCCCGTTAAGATATTAAGATCTGGCCAGTTTTATTAATAACGAGATATCTCGTCGAGGCAACCACCAGGAGGGTCAAAGTCATTTCGCAAAGAGCCATTTCGCAAGATTGTCTTAAATGTCAAATTTGACGAAAAAAATTAACCAAATACAAAATAGTCTGGCGAGTCGGCATTTGTCAAGTGGTTTTGAACGAGTCTATTCCTTAAATTAGGTGATGGGTTGGAATGTAAACAATGCTTTCCCACAATTAGCGTCCTTATATTGATTTCTGTCTTCACGTTTCTCGTTTGATGCCGAAAGCGATAGCTAAAACAAATTGGTGAAACATATCCCCCAAAGTCAGATGCCTTCTTCCCAGCACAATAGCACTGTATGCGTGGACTTCTAAAGACGAATTTACTGCACCAATGGACTAGACAGCTCTGTAGGTAAGTAGTAATTAATTTACCTTGAATTAGGGCAACACACAACGGGCTTTTGGGACGGTCCGGGATCCATCCCGAAGGAAAAGATCCGAGGACAGCACCTCGTCATTTGGTACCACGGTCAATGACGAGAACACCTGGTCTGGGACTCCACTCTCTAAAATTCCACACCACGCCAGCATGAGGACATTGGAAGCCACAACCGATTTAACGTGTACCAATCCCCCACGTACACGACGGTCTTTGGTTGGATCGATTTTCGAATCGAAACCCTCCGATTGCAAATCAACCAATCTTCCAACTACGTTACCGCTGCCGTACAACAAAGCGTAATTACAAATTTTAATAACATGGACATGGAATTTCGGATGTGATGAAAGAGCAAAAGTGACCGGATCTTGATGAACGAAACATCTCGTCATTAGAAGAAAACTGACAATATCTTGATGGACGAAACATCTCGTCATTTGAGGAAAACTGACCAGATCTTGATGGACGAAATATCTCGTCATTAGAAGAAAATTGACCAGATCTTGATGGACGAAATATCTCGTCATTAGAAGAAAATTGACCAGATCTTGATGGACGAAACATCTCGTGATTAGAAGAAAACTGACCGGATCTTGATGGACGAAACATCTCGTCATTATAAGAAAACTGATAAGATCTTGATGAACGAAATATCTCGTCATTTGAGGAAAACTGACCAGATCTTGATGGACGAAACATCTCGTCATTAGAAGAAAACTGACCAGATCTTGATGGACGAAACATCTCGTCATTAGAAGATAACTGACAAGATCTTGATGAACGAAATATCTCGTCATTTGAGGAAAACTGACCAGATCTTGATGGACGAAATATCTCGTCATTAGAAGAAAATTGACCAGATCTTGATGGACGAAACATCTCGTCATTAAGAAAACTGACCAGATCTTGATCTCATCATCATCAAAATATCTTTTGATGACGAGGTATCTCGTCATTAACAAAATTGGCCAGATATTCACGAATGAGATATCTCGTCTAAACCACTTGGAGGGTTAATGAGACAGTGGACTTTCAAAACAAAATTTTGCTGTTATTATCGGATTTTAGTAAAATTCTTTTATATTAAAAGGCTTATTTATAAAGTTTGGTCTAAAAATATTAAGTCATTTGGTAGTTATTACACGAAACGTGGTCCAAAATTTTGATAAAAGGATAGGTCCAATGTGAATTCGCTTTCCATGTATTGTCAAAATTTTAATTCGCACAATAGTGTATATACATATGATTCCATTAGTTTATATACATTAACTCCATTAGGTAAGTGTATAGCTCTATTATAAATCAAAACAAAAAACAATTTTGTACTAAAACACTAAAGAGTTTGCTGAGCATGCCTTTCTAACATTTGCACTTCGATATACACAACAAATTGCAAGGATTATCCAAAAAAATTTCACGTCATCAATTAACACTGCAAGTGGTTTCGACGACATATCTCGAACATCAAGATCTGGCCAATTCTGCCAATGACGAGATATCTCGTCATCTTACGTTTTTTTATGAAGAGATCAAGATCTACTCAATTTTCTTTTAATGACGAGATATCTTGTCCATCAAGATATACATTGCCGATTTTTTTATGATGAAGATATCAAGATCTAGTCAGTTTTCTTCTGAAGACGAGATATCTCGTCCATAAATATCTGGTTACTTTTTCTAATGACGAGGTACCTCGTCGAAACAAGTACCAGGAGGTTTAAAACCAGATGTGCAGGGAAATTTTGGGGAATTCATATGAATATAAAAATCTCAATTGGAGAAAAAACTTTTTGTGTATACTATACTTATCTACATCTTTGATGTCGTTGTATATGTAACTCCGTCAAAAATTATCGTAATTGAAAAATTATTTTGCCATCCACAAAATTTGCTATCAATTCATTTTTAACGCTAAATATCGATTTCTTAATTAATCTTTTTTAATTAAAAAAATTTGACTACAGGAAAATCGTATCGTATTGTCTTCACAATAGCGATTATTGTCATTTCGAAAATGTGCTCGCAGGACCTGTAGAAACTCTCCTGGTGGTTATCTTCACGAGGTATCTCGTCACTAGCGAAAACTGATCAGATCTTGATGGACGAGATATCTCGTCATTAGAAGAAAACTGACCTGATCTCGATCTCGTGATCATAAAAAAAATCGGCAGTACCTTCATGATGAAATATCTCGTCATTAGCAAAATTATTCAGATCTTGGACGAAATATCCCGTCGAAATCCCTCACAAGATCCCGAACACAATTTCCAAACACATAAACAAACAAGGAACAAACAAGGCTCACCCACAAAATCCAAAACATCACCGATATGAAGAGAGCGGCTATCAGAAACCCGATACCGAAACATGCACCTTGATAGCAGCGATAAACGAGCCTGTGGCTTCCGAGGTGGTCGGATCCCATCTCCTGAACCCTTCCGAACACTGCTCAGCGTTCGAAAGACACCCTCGGGGCCACAGGACTCCTCCATTGGTGACCATCGTTTTGTTTTTGTTTTTTTAATTTCCTTCCACGCTCTTTGGCAGAGAACAGGTTTGGTGGCGTGAGAAGCAAAACAATTCCACTTGTGTGTGTTGCCACGCGGGAGGGAAAGAGTGTTCTTGGAATGTACTTACAGGTGGGTTCAGGAAGTACGAAGATGCGTAGTGACAACACTCTGGTTGTGGTTGAACAGGTGATGCAATGCTTTGTTGATGTTTTAAAGTCGGGATTGCACACAGAACTTTACTTTCAGTTGGTGGACTCCAACTTTTCCTTTAGATAGGGTTTCATGGACCCGAGGTACTCTAGTGATGTTTTCTTCTCCCATGGTCCTATAAAGACAGTAAACACGGTGAGCCCCGTGTTTACTATCTTTAGTAAACACGTGCTCGAGTTCCCTTGATATCCGGGGCTGCGGTGGCCCGGTTGGAAGAGTAACGGACTAGCAACCGAAGGGTTGCGAGTTCGAATCCAGCCAAACACCGTCGTGTACAAAGGGGGCTGGTGCACGTTAAATCTGTCGTGGCCTCAAATGTCCTCACGTGGGCGTGGTGTGGAAGTTTGGAGAGTGGGGTGCCAGCTCAGGTGTTGCCTCGTCATCTGACCGTGATTCAAAATTACGTGGTGTTGTCCTCGGATCTTTCCCTTTGGGATTGATCCCGGACCGTCACCAATAGCCCGTTGTGTTGCTCCAGTGTGACGTTAATTGAAGTACCCCCCTTGATATCCAAGCGATCTTTTTCAGCTTTCATCACATTACTCTCTTCCTAGATCACTCTATTTCACGTTGGAATGGTGTGGAAGTTTGAAGAGTGTGGTGCCAGCTCTGGCGTTGCCTCGCCATCTGACCGTGGTTCAAAATGACATGGTGTTGTCCTCGGACCTTTTCCTTCGGGATTGATCCCAGACCGTTGCCCGTTGTGTTGCTCTAGTGCGACGTTGATTAATTACCAATACCACCCTTTCACTATTTTTTAAGTTTCAGGTTGTCTGCGTTCGACGCAGCTAGGCCAAATATGGCCCTTGCGCCATAAACCCCCAAACAACTAAGCAACTTTGGGTAGGTAGGTAGTTGAATTAGGGTCGCACTGGAGCAACACATCCGACTATTGGCAACGGTCCGGGATCCATCCGTGAAAGATCCGAGGACAACTCGTCATTTTAAACTACGATCAGATGATGTGCACAATACCTGAGATGGAACCCCACTTTCCAAACTTCCACACGACGCCATCGTGACAACATTTTAGGCCACGATGGATTTAATGTGCATTATTCCCCACGTATACGACGGTCTTTGGTTGGATCGAGTTTCGAACTCGGAATCGATTTTTTTAAATGTTAAAATTCTTGAAAAAATTGTAATAAAAACTTAGTCCTTCTAGCAGCTTGATTGAGGGTCAAAACATGAAGAATAATGTAAAAAAGGAATGATTTTTCAACAGGAACTGTGTTCCTGAACTAATTAGAATTTGAGATGACTACACGAAAAACATGCTAATTATTTAATTAAATCTAAATTAGAAAAATAATGATTAGCTTAATCTGATTTTTTTCACTCTGAAATTATTTTAAGCATAAGTCAATGACCTATTGTAAAAACTGGATTTTCATAGTTAAAATTTAAAAGAAATTCTAGTGTATACATACACCTTAAAATTCTTTTTGTGAATACCTGAAACAATAATAGACTAACGAAGTTTGGAATTATTTGATTGATAGTTTCGTCACTAAAAAAATACATTTAAAAGTGGAAATTTTAGTGAAAAAAATCCAGAATAATAATAAAAAACAGATTAAAATGATTTTCATTATATTTTAACATTTAAATACTTCGGAAAAGATTCAGAGCCCCAGAGCTATGAATCTTTTCCTATATATTTTAAATGTTATAAAATTATACAAAATATACACTGAAGCTAATTAAATCAGCATAAATTAAGCCAAATATAGCGAGAACTATCATGTTATGAATGTAGCACAATTTCACGCGGTTATTATTAGAGTTATTTATTTTTTAATTTTATTTATTAATTTTTTGTAAATATAATACATTTTCTCTATACGCTAAGTAAATTTACGTAACGTTAATAAAGTTTCGATAAAAAAGGTATTAATTTGAATGAAGTTTATTGAAATATTTGGGTTTCACTTAAATCTGTTAGAATATTGCCTTTCGTTTTGCATATTTTACTTATTGAACGAAATGAAAATACTAAAATTGCTGCAGCGGGTATGGAAAAGAAATGTAATTATTATTTAAATTTATTTGCCAAATACAGTATTAGTATACAAACACAAAGTTAAAAGATATAAAAACATATGCAAACTATGATTTTAATTTAATTTTAATATGGTACATCATCGCTTGTAGAGATTGTACGGTTTTAATAAAATGCAAAACCGGTTTTTAGGTTCTCATTTTTTCCAAAACTCGAAAACCGGTTTTGCAAAAAATACGAAATCAGCTATTTTGTGGAACAAACATTAAATAAATGTATTTCTTAAGTATGTAACTTATGTATATCTTACCGTGAAAGACCGAAATTGGAGAATGTCGACTTTCACCAATGAATGTCGACACATACCAAATACGTCGGTGAAAGATCGAATATTTCATTACATTCTTGTACATTCGGACCCTCACCGGTGTATGTCGACAATCACAGATATGCTCTGGTGGAGGTCGAAAAGAGAGGAGCCGAGGTTTTTTTCCGATACCCTAATTTATACTGAATGGATACTGCAGTGAATCGTGATCTTTTTCTAGAAAAGTTAAATACATTAATTGCGGGTAAACGAGAAGACAATTGTTTTTATTTTTCTCAAGAAAAGTACTCTAAAATACTTTCTGAAATGTTACGAACCTCACAAAAACAATTTCCTCCTGCTCAAATTGGTGATACTGTACGAATACAAGTCCCTGATGTCGACCGTGGTCGTACAGATAGCCGAAATGTGTTAGCGGTTGTTGTTGGAATAGAAGACTCCGACTTCTATAAACTGGCAAATAAAAATGGTACCCTCAAGCAGCTTTACACACGTAATCAGTTCGTAATTTGTAAAGAAAAGTTACTTTCCATAGATGAGATTTCTTTTCAAGAAATGTCACTGAGAGAAGCAGCTGCAGCTAATTCGAGAAGCGGGGGCCAAGGCTATACACGCTGTCATTGCAAAAGGAAGTGTTCCACAAATAAATGCAGTTGTAAAAGCAAGGGACTCTTGTGCAATTCAAAGTGTCATAATAGTTTAAGTTGTTGCAATAAATAAGATTTGAATCACATATTTAAGTAAGTTTCTTATTACTATTATTTTCTTTTCTCATTTAGAATGTACTGTATAATTAAGTAAGTTTTTAATTTCTATTATTTTCTTTTCTCATTTAGAATGTACTGTTTGTTTTAAGTTCTTGGTCACTCCTCTCAGAAAGAGAGGCGAAAAAGTTACGTCACCCTTGTGACGTTTTATCGCGACTGAAATACGTAGAAGAAAATATAAATCTCCGACATGTTCAACATTCACCATTAGTGCATGGTGAACGTCGACATTTGCCGGTGTAAGTCAGAAATAAGGGTATTTAGCAAATATTTCGGACATACACCAAGCGACTATGTGAATGTTGACATTCACCGGTGAAAGTCGACATTCTCCAGATTTCGGTCTTTCACTGTAACATATATACATACATAAAACGATTATTATCTAACATTGAGAGCTATAAAATCACCTACCAGTACAATTAGCATTTTTTCGGCATTAAAGTGTGTACTCGCAGAACACAGTGAATTTATGGAGACATCATTCAACTTCGATCTTATTTTGGTTACGAATTGACCTGACGATGAGAATGCCCGTTCCGACTCCACGCTTGTCGGTGGAATAGTGAGCAAGTATTTGTAGCACAAGCTCCATAATTGTGATTTTGGCTCCCCCTCCTTCCAATACTGCAACATCTTTTCAATTTCCTTTTCAAAATATCACTACTTGTACAATTATCCAGTGATGCCGAACCAGCAAGCTCCTTGTCAATTGCCATCTGCAGCAATTGTCCCATGTATAAAACAGAAAATTTTCCCCCAACATCATCGTCTTTGTCGTCGAAGTTGATATCTCTTGCATCAGATTGTGCTGGTGTTAAAGAAGACGGCGATAAACGTTTTATCGGGTTATTTGTAAACCGACAGATAGCCGGTTTCCCCAACTTTTTAAACACATATTCCGATCTTTTATCACCGGTTCGATATCCATTATGTAGAAATTGAAGTACTGCTGACGCGTTAGTGCGTCTTTCTTGAATTCTTAATTCTAGGGATTCTTTCAGTTCATTACCGAGTGTAGTATGAAGATCATTTAAAGACGTCAACATGAAATTTAAAGCAGCGGCAGCAGTCAATAGATTTGCATCTGCTCTACATAATACTTCCACTGTAAGTTTTACTGGCAATAAGGCAGAAATGGTATCCACTAATAAATTAAAGTTCTCTTCAGAGAATGAAATTTTCGATGACAAATCAATCAGTGCTTTCTGAACAAATGATTTTAATTTGTTGAACCTTTGCAACATGGTGAGTAAACTATTCCATCGTGTTTTTGAATCTAAAATCAATGAGTACCTCTACCAAATTCCAATTTCACATATTTTTTCAGTAAACATACTATATCTTTATCAAGGCACAGACCAAAAACTTCCAATTTTCTAATTACTTCGACACATCTCTCAGCTGGTAAACTTCCATGTACACGAACCAGACCTAGACTCCAACATTGTTTTTGACAATGTACATTGATATTCAAAAATCGTGGATTCATTATTGATGGCGTCAAGAGTTAGACTCGCTCTATATCCCCTTTTAACTTTAGCCCATTAAATCCACTGACAACAGCTGCCCGCACTTTGTGTGAATAGGCGACCACTAATTTCTGAATGGTATTTGAGGATTTTGGAATATTTTGAAATCCCCTTGCAATGAGAGATTTACGAAGATCAATTGAAGTGCAAGATACGGAAAAAGGAAGTCGGTCCAACGCAGGTCATTCTTGATAAAACTGCTGGCAACGTGTCATCAACTAGATTATTAATACATTTTGTTATTTTTGTCGAAGATGATATTGCTGGACTTTCTTCCGAAATAGGTACTTCTTTTCTTTTCAAAATGGAAATACTATGCATCTTTTTAGGTGTGTATGTAATGCACCTGTTGAGCCGTCAACACATTTTATTCCTTCAGAACAACATTTTTTTTTCATTTTAGCCAAATGTCTAAAGATGTCTAGAAAATGGCTAGTTGACCATTTCTTTCACGAAGATAATGACACCAAATGGAATAATCATCACATGCTGCTACGTTTCAACTCCTCGAAAATATGATTGGCCATGCTCTATTATGGGTTGAAATAAAAATATTATTATTTTATTTTTATTTCTAGCCGATGTACGATTACGAAATCAAGTTTGTGAAGTACACCTACCTCTTATTTCTGAATAAATATGTTCATTATAAACTATAAAAGATTGAGCAAACAAAACTAAGAATTCTTCAAATCAGAATTACTTAATGAACAGCAGCAATTGATGACATTGTGACATTACGTGCAGGGAGTCGGCCGAGGCGTAGAAAATCTACTACCTTGGTCTCTGTGGAGTAGGAAGAGTTTTGGTAGTATGATTCTTTATTGTTTGCGGCAGTGGTAGCCGAGTTGAGCTGCTTCCTAAATGACATGTGATATAAATGTCTTCTCTATTTATATTTTTACATTTTATTAGTATGAAGAATCCGCTGTCTGACTCATTGGCACTGATGTTGAGAATCCGTCTACATGTTATTATGATTGGTCAGCGGAGAAGTAGGTCACGTTGTGTCACACGAAAGTGATGTATGACTCATGTGGCATTAATACCACAGACATGTAATAATGTTGAATTTTTATTCTGACAGGGTAGTAAACACTAAACATTTAGTTGTTTGCATCAGTGTGCGTAGTATGGCATACCTCGTTTTGGTGAGTCTCTTATGAGTTGCCAATGCGTAAAACCGAAAACCCGGTTTTCTTCTTTCATAAAACCGGCTTTTCGGTTTCGAAATTCGGGTTGGTCAACCGGTTTCCCCGAAACCGGTTTTGCAATCACTAATCGCTTGCGTATTGGTTATTTCTCAGAAAGTTTTACATTATAGTTTACGTCTTTCAAGTATAGATGGCGACACGAACTAATGGTAAAATTTATATTTCAAGTTCCACGTTTGATACATAGATGGCGCCCATTTATTAAATCTTGTGGATTGCCTTTTATCCTATGTTTAATGTATTGGTATTGGTATTTTTTAATTAACGTCACACTGGAGCAACACAACGG
This sequence comes from Meta bourneti, assembly GCA_933210815.1. Classification (NCBI taxonomy): domain Eukaryota; kingdom Metazoa; phylum Arthropoda; class Arachnida; order Araneae; family Tetragnathidae; genus Meta; species Meta bourneti. The sequence goes on along the minus strand of OW119924.1, from coordinate 6,401,279 downwards.
GCTATTCCTATGTTTAATGATATAAAATAGCACTTTTCGTGTTGCTCCAACGTGACTTAAATTCAATTACCTATCAATATTCAAAGCATTCATTTAGTTGCAAAAAATATTCACGTAATTAAAAAATATAAATATCAAAAATTCTTTTGAAAATTCAAAATTCAGGTTTTGAATATTTGAAACACGTAATATATCTTCGTTTTATCAGATAGAAAATATTTGTATACCTTTCCTAAATGTAATATGATTTTTTAGATCTCTATAATCCCCTTCATGATCGATATCGTTAATAGTTATCGTTTTAATCATTCTACATCTGAAGTCCAAATATCATCTGACCGTGATTCAAAATTACGTGGCGCTGTCTTAGGATCTATTTCTTTGGGATTGATCCCGGACCGTCACCAATAGCCCGTTGTGTTGCTCCACTGTGACAGTACTTAAAATACCTACCTCCTACCTGAAGTCCAAATAAAAATATTAATGTTTTCATTTTAAATATAGTTGTACAATAAAAATTTGGAAAAAGAATTAAAAAATATTGTTGAGTCAAAATAAATGTTATATAATACACCCTTTTAATCTGTTCTTTTAATGTCGAAAAATGAAATATTTAAAAAAATGCATTCTCTTTACGAAACGTATTGAAATTTTCTCAGCGTTTCTCAAACTGTGCTCCGCAAAACAATTCCCAGTGCTCCGCGAAAAGGTAGGACACGTTTAAAATTAAAAATATTTTTATTAAACATATTTTCAATTAAAAATATCTCTTACCAAAAAAAATGGGACAAAAATATTTGAATATTATGACCTTTTGTGCTCTCGGTGTGTAAGAAAAAAATCGAGTATAAATCATTTATCACCGATCAGGTGAAACATTGACTATATAAAAAGGTAGTCGGCATTCAATATGTAAGTTTCTTATCCGCCAGTCGACAAAACAAATTTACGTTAAAAGGCAAAACCAGAGAACACGGAGCCAGACAGAAGCTGGACTCACTGTCTCCGCGTTTGCAGAAACAATTAGAAGCTTCGACACATTTCCAGAACTAGCGGAAAATTTTTTATTGCATATAAAACTGGTGGTTTATTCACTTCTCAAATCAGTTGCATTTTAGTCAACATTCAGTCGAGAACCGACAAATTATAAAGTTCATTATATGTAATTTATTATTTTTAAAAATCAATTTTCTGTAGCTTCTCAGATTTTTCGTTTTGATGACAAAATATGTGTCTTAGTATTCCTCAAATACTAAATTAGTGATACGGGGAATAACGTCGATTTTCTTTCAATGGATCGCTGGCTGGAGACGGGGTCCTTAAAAAACATCAAAACTTTTGCCAAGTCAATTGGAATAGACGTGGAAGCATCAACATCTAAGAGGTATGTACTCGTTTTGGTTTTATTCGATGTTTGAGGGGACACAGCACTCTAAATATATTAAGATATTTAGTTCTTTTATTTAAAAAAAATGAACAGTATTAAATTTAAAAAAATAAAATTATGGCTGCAGACTAAAGTAAACATTCCATAATCGAGAAAGTAAGGGAAATAAACAAATTTTTTATTATTATTTGTACTTCAGTTTCATTACTTTTTCATTTTTTTATAATAAAGAAAAAATATTAAATCTTTAAATTAAGTAATCTTAAAAAAAGTAAAAATTTATTTTGCACTTTAAGTTTTAATGCCGAAAACAGTAATTTTTGTTTGTAGATGAAATTTCAATTATATAATTTAAAATACCATAAATTGCAAAATAAAGAAAAAAATGTTGAGAATTGTTTGTTGTTTATAATTCGTTGTTTTGCTTCTTCTCAAGCATATGAAAACTATATGTCCTGTCCATTTTCGTACACCTAGTCCTGCAATCTGTTGACTCTTTCGTTCCTGTATCAAAATGGTTAAACTCATTACGATATTTTAAAATCTTGAAAAATTAGAATCCCTAAAAATACAATTTTACTACTCACGTATAAGATTTTGCATTATAGGATTAAAAAATCCTATAATGCAAAATTATATAATAATTAATGCAAATCCTATAATAAAAGATTCATTTACAGTATTGTCTTTTAAAAAACCTTCAATGAATCTTTTTAGATGCAATATCTTATTTAAACTTTTTACTGAATTTATGCTGTTGTTATATATAGCTAATGTTCATATTACTTTCTAATTGCAGTGCGGAAGAAGATAGAGGTGTTACTGCTGTGTACAAGCTGGTTTTTCGGATAAATCATTGACTGCCGGATGCAACAGAACTTCTTGAACTATCGAACAAGTTGCATAGCTCTACTTCCTCGGATACAAGTTCCACAATTAAAAAAAAACTAAAACGAAAGTATCATGATTCTTATTTGGATATTGGGTTCGCTGAGACCACCGATAATAAACCTCAATGCGTAATTTGTGGCAAAGTCTTGCCGAACAGTTCAATGTTTCCAGGAAAAATGCGTCGTCATTTTGAGGGGGTCCATCCAGAATGCAAGGATAAACCAACTGACTTTTACAGAAGGAAGTATATTGAACTCAGGAAAGTCCAGAAATGTATATCGGATCATTCAAAAACTGTCAACGAAAAAGCTTTGATGGCATCTTAGTCAGTTACCGAATTGCTCAAGCTGGCGAAGCCCATACTGTTGCTGAAAACCTTATCAAGCCTTGTGTAAAATACATTATCGAATGCATGTTTGACGTAAAGGCTGCAAAAGTGATAGACACAATTCCTTTGTCAAATGAGACAATCTCGCGATGAATCGGGGACTTAGCAGAGAATGTGAAAGCTACTTTAATTTCTCGACTAACTGGACTTCGACTAACTGGATCGCTTATAGGACTTGGAAAAACTTCTAGTAGTATCCGAATTTTAATTTATCTATGGAGGACTGCTTATGGGTTGAACTTACAAAGATTGCCTCTCGGAGCGCTGTTCGCCGACCTCAGCTTAAACGCTGTTAACGAATACCGTGTTATTGAAGGAGTATCATAGAGGAATTAGAAAAGTAGAGTGAGCAATAGTAACCTTTTTATAAGTCCAGGATCATGTGACAAAAACTAGTAGTCATATGACCCTTAGACTTCTTTCGTCTGCCGGATGGAAACGAACATTCATTATTTGATTGATCCACATGATCTTTCCCTTAGCGATTGATCCCGGACCGTTGCCAATAGCCCATTGTGTTGCTTCAGTGCGACGTGAATTGATTACCTAACCTGATTGATCCACGGGATGGGATAAGACGCCAATCCGTTGATTCATCATCTGATTAGTTCGCGCGACACAGTAGAGATTGGCGATTTGACCGCTTTTGTAGCCACTCTACACCAAATGCGGATTCACACCTATACCCTTGCACATACCTAGTAAGATGTTATGTCGCCAAACGAGGCTATAAGATGCCAAATCGGCCAATCAAGTCAATTTTTCAGAGTTGTCACGTGACTACTAGTCTACATGTTGGTCACACTTTTTGAAGCTCCTCTCAATAGCAATGCTCAGCCCAAGTATATTTCATGTGTATGGGACCAACTTCAAACATTATATGTTTCTTAAAATAATGATAAAGTTCTTTGTAAAACAATTTTTATTTTTAAAGCTCTGTTTCGGTTGTTTTTGCAACTCGGGTTTTTAGAAATTTGGAGATTGCAAGAATAAATTTTACGCCGCATTTATACATGAAATTTGATTACGTTTTTTTTTTTTAAGTTTTCATGTTTGTCTTCTATATGGCAGCAGTAAAGTAGGGTCAGCGCCCCTACTGGCAGAAAAATGAAACTCGCCTGACGAGGAATATTCGAGTGAATCTAGGTATCTCCCGCTACAATCGAAGTTAAGGTACGGGAAAGGGAAATTATTTAACACCGCACTCTTTAGCAACACAACATGGTCCGAGATCCATCCGGAAGTAAAAGACCCGAGGACAACGCCTCATTCTGAACCACGGTCAGACGATGAGAACAACACCTGAGCTGGTACCTCACTCTCCAAACTTCCACACCACGCCAACGTGAGGACATTTTTACTGAGTATTGAACGTGAGGACAGATTCAGCGTGTACCAATCCCACGAACACGATCGTCATCTGACCGTGATTCAAAATATGTTTTTTTTCCTCGATCTTTCCCTTCGGGTTTGATCCCGGACAGACATCAATAGCTCGTTGTGTTGCTCCAGTGCGACGTTAATTAAAATACCTACCTACCTACCCATGTATACACGACGGTCTTTGATTGATCGAGTTTCTAATCCGTTACACTCCCACCTGTGTTACCGTGGACCTTTTTTTTTTAAAGGGAAGTTTTCACTTTGGCTTTCTCTGGGTGGCAATGGTAAAGCGGGGTCAGTGCCCATAGTGGCAGAAAAACGAAACTCTCCCAACTAGGAATATTCGGAGACTTCAGGGTATCTGGTTACAATTCAGTTAGTCATTGGTTTAGTCAACTTGCTCTTCCAAGAATATCTCGTTTCTGAGCATTCCTCTTGCTGGAAAAAGCAGTTCCAATTCCCCTTACGTCACGTTTCGGGCCGTTTTATGGATGCGGTGAATTTACAACTGCGGTTCATTGGACACATGGCGTATGAAATGATGGTTTTCCGCGATCTCTCAAAAAGCAAGCAGTAAAAACATCGGATAACGGTATTATGATCGGCGAATCTACATATTAAGCAGAGTTGGCATGTCTGTCTGTTCTCTATACAAATCTACACCGTTTGACCAATCTACACCAAATTTGGTACACTTATACTTTAGAACCCTGCGGGTAACGTAGGCTACATATTAACCCCCTTCTATTTGTCGTAGGGGCTAAAAACAATTCGAAATCCCCATAGGAATAACATTGAGTACTGCTAGGGGGCGCTCTTTCCCGGTCTGGCTGTGCAGATGACGTCAGAGTTAACATCTACAGGAGTCGCCTCTCAAGATGATCTTGTAGTTTTCTTAGAATCTTAGAGTATGATGGCAATAGCAGATGGGTCGATTGAGCTGAAAATCGCTCAGTTATATCGTTTATGAATCCTGTCTAAAAATGCTGGATGGAATTTTCAAGCATAAAGTGTAATTGCTTGAAACGTTGATCATAATATCGCATCAATATGATTTGTCAGCCTTTCATAATGATGCTGGAATTCCGAAATTCGCATTCCTGGTGCAAGGTGCTACAAATAAAAAATATTGATAAGAAAAAACTAACTGCAATAATACGATTTATGTCGCGTTTTTTTAGAAAATGAACTTAAAAGGCATTCACAATCACTCCAAAACTCAAAATCTACTTTTGTATATAGTCATCTCAGTATCGGTTTCGTAGGTTTGTCTTACCTATAGTATGTGAAATGGATCTAAAGTATGTAAATTGTAGAAGTTATAAAAATCTCCGTTTTAAAAATTATTTTTGCGCTCGCTTATTTTTTCTCTATTAGCATTTTCTGAAAGAAAAGTGATTTTTTTGGATAATTTCAATCGACGTTTAACCAATTAATACCGAGCAACGTCGGGTAAATTCAGCTAGTTGACTTCGGAACGGACGGACACCGTATTCAGAATATAATTTCAGATTCAAAAATAAACATTTCCTTAAACATTTACAATTCACTTTCAAAACTCCCGAAAAAATTCACCAATTAAAATTTTTTAAGAAGCTTTTATATTATTTTTAAAGTTCAGTTTCGTCATTTTCGTGCAATTCGAATCGTAAGGAAAGAGAATTAGCGATTCCAAGATACGTTGTTTGTAGGTTGTAAAAATGTTTATTTTATAATGTTTCCACGTTTAACTACTAGGGCAGTGGTTCTTAACCTGGGGTGTGTGCACCCCTGGTGGTGGGAGAGAAGTTTTGATGAACGACAGCGATTTAATAAAAGACGATCTTATTGAAATACGAGCCAATGCACGTATTCAAACGGAATTCGAAAAACTAGACAGAACAATTCTAGTGTACACAGTTAAGAACCTTATCCACAGCTGGCAAAAGTAGCATTGAATACACTTTTACCATTTGCCACCACCCACCTGTGTGAAATGGGATTTTCATCACTTTTGCACACAAAAACAAAAGACAAAAATCGCTTAAATGCAAGTGATGACTTACGCGTGGCTCTTTCGAAAAAGGAGCCGCGCTTCACACAAAAGTATTATTATGAATATACATAACCATTAAAAATTGAGATAGTGTTTTGTATATATAAGTAAATATATATGTTTATTTTTCAATAAATGAATTATCTTGCAATAGAAGTAATTTCCTAAATAAAGAAATAGAAACACATTTTTCAAGGGGGGTGAGAGAACTTATTTTTAGATTCAAGGGGGTGCCGATCACTAAAAAGGTCAAGAACCGCTGGTCTAGAGCATACATTTAGAGGATCACTAAAATATTCGTAACAGCAGTCTCCATAATTTTAAAAATAAATTTAAATTTTTCAATAATGACCTTGGTAGGTAGGTATTTTAATTAACATCACACTGAAGCAACACAACGGGCTATTGGTGACGGTCCGGGATCAATCCCAAAGGGAAAGAACCGAGGACAGCACCTCGTCATTTTGATAATTTTGAACCACTGTCAGATGATGAGGCAACACCTCAGCTGGTACCCGTCTCTACAAACTTTCACCCCACGCCAACGTGAGGAAATTTGAGGCCACGGCGGATTTAACGTGCCCCCTTTGTTCACGACGGTCTTTGGTTGGATTCGAACTCGCAACCCTCCGGTTGCTAATCCGTTACTCTTCCAACCGGGCTACCGCGGCCCAATAATGAGCTTGAAACATCGAGCAACATAAGACGGTCTTCGACTAGAACAGACCTGGCCAACTCAAATGGTTTCACGGGCCATTTTGATGACGAGTAACGTTACAGCGGGCCGCACTTTAGGTAAACATGCTTTTGAAAAATATAATACAAATACAAAATGAATAAAATTTTATTGTTATACTATGATTCAAATATAATGAACTCTCGAGTCTTACCAAATTTTCGTTTGGAATTTCCAAAAAGTTGCCAAAGTTTTCGAAAAGTCACGAAAATTTCAAAAATAGGAGCTTTTAAGCTGATTTTGCTTCAAAAATCCTAATTGAAAGTCAAATTTTTATATAAAATAACTAGTCAAAATTTTGTCCTAGGCACCAAGACTGAAAAATGGTTGAAAAAAGTCACCTGAGAGGTAGCCCTGAATTTTTCTTCATAACATCCAACTTTTAGTGGATTACATAAAAGTTAAAATAAAGTGTAAGAGATTTACTGCACATGTGTGTGTGTGTGTGTACAAATATGTAATGAGATTAGCTTTACGATACCTACCATCACAACTTCTGCAGCTTTCTTGTAAAGATCCAGAGCTATTTCCGGATGCTTGCTTTCCACCATCCTATGAAAACGAATAGGAAATTACGCCATAAGCAATAGCTACAACCACAACATACACATATGTTCAATCATGGGTTCACATGTGTGATCCATGCGTGGTACGATGACGAAACTTGCAAGTGCTAGATTTGGATCAGACCAAGTTTTAAAAACATCAATTTTTAGCAAACTCGTGAATATTATGCTCTAGACCAGGCCTGGCCAACCCAAATGGTTTCACAGGCCACTTTGATGACGAGTAACGTTACAGCGGGCCGCACTTTAGGTAAACATGCTTTTAAAAAATATAATACAAATACAAAAGGAATAAAATTTTATTGTTATACTATGATTCAAATATAATGAACTCTCGAGTCTTAATTAATGAGATATGTGTTTATCCTTTCCTTCACTTAATTTTTGTAAATCTATATTTATGTTCGACGTTGCACATGGTAGCTGGTTTTCTAAATTGGCATCAGTTAATGAAGTACGTGATGAACTCTGTAAATTTTATCTTTCGAAAAAAATGTTTCACAAACATATGTGGATGTTGGAATATCTCTCGGATGTAATATAAGTATTGTAAAAATTTATTTTTGACTGGACGCAAAAATTTGTTTCATTTCATTGTTGCATTGTAACTCAATTAACTCCATTTGCAGATTTTCAGGAACACTATTCACGTCAACATGAAATGGGCATGAAAATATTTCAAACATTTTATCATATTTTGCTAATTCTGAAAAACGACTATCAAATGCAGTTATATGTTTATTTATTTCATTAGCATATTTCGAGAAATTCTTAGGTTGGATTTTTGGGAAGTTATTTAACAGCGGAAAATGTTGAGCATTATTATTTCTAACTTGGCCCTCAAATAACAATAATTTCTTATTAAAAGCTTTGATGAAATTACAAGCATCGATTATTAAATTATCTTCCTTATTTAGCTGATTAAGTTTTTCTGTTATATCCACTAAAAAACATAGGTCTAACAACCAATCATCATCACTTAATTCAGAAACAGATTCTTGTTTCTCGTTCACAAACATATCTATTTCCTCCCGTAAATTAATAAATCTTTTTAAACATTTTCCACGACTTAGCCATCTAACATTGGTAAAATATACGATATCACCATATTCAGAAGATAATTCGCTAAGGAATTCTTTGAATTGCCGATGCTGAAGAGCATGTGAATGAATGTAATTTACTATTTTTATAACTACTTTCATAACGTGATACATGGATAATACGCGAGTACATAAATTTTGTTGATGTATCAAACAGTGAATAATAAAAATATCATTGTTTTTAATGCCTCTGCAATTTAGCTTATCCATAAGTAATTTTATAGCTCCCTTATTTTTACCTACCAAAGCAGGTGCTCCATCTGTTGTTAATCCTGAAAGAGCCTCAAAATTTAAGCTATTTTCGGCTAAACATTTTTCAATCAAACATCTCTAGTTATGTCTTTTAAATGTAAAAGATTTAACATTTCTTCTGTTACTTGGAATGAATCATTCACACCGCGAATAAATATCACAAGTTGAGATGTGTCTGAGATATCTGTACTTTCATCAAATGCCAAAGAATATGCTTTGAATTGGTCAATTTTATCTCGCAAAGTTACTACGATTTCAGCTGAAATGTCATCAATGCGACGACATATAGTTTGGCGTGAAAGACTGATACTTGAAAATAATTTGCTTTTATCGGGCAAAACATCTTTTATAACTGCTTCCAAACAGTCCTTTACCAGTTCACCATCCGAAAATGGTTTCATTTTCTTTGCAATCAACATGGCAACAGAATAACTTGCTTTGACAATGGTAGATGGTTGCTGTAATAATGAATCAAACATCGTTTGCTGAGCTTTCAGATGCGATTTAAGCGCAGTTAACTTAAAATTTTTTACTTCTTAACTGAAATTTACATATTCAATATGTTTTGTTTCATGATGCCTTTTAACGTTATGTTCCTTAAATACAGCGACTGTCTTTACAAATTAAACACATCAATTTTGAAATCTGCATTGTGACAAAATCTTTTTTCCAACGATTATTAAATTTCCTGTTTTCATAAATAACTTTTCATTTCTTTGAATTCATCCTAGTTATGAACCAAAAAAAAAATTCAAATAAATGTTGGAGAATATCGGTATATTACACAGAGCAAAAAAATTTACTTTTTTAAGTAAATTTAGTATTCTTGTTTTCGAATTATGTATTATAATTATGTAAAAATCAGGGCTTCGAACCGTAATTTTTCCGTTCCGGTTTTCGTTCTATTAACCGAAATTTTTGAAATTCGATTCTGTTCCGACTGGCGTCATCAATAGTACGTAAACCGGTTTACGTATATTCGAACAGTTTTTTTTCTCTCCGATTGCAATTCGATTTACATAAAAATGTTGTCCTCTAGGGGTCATTAAAGTCTTTTAAAGAGATCTTTGTAAAATTTTCATAAAAATTTAATTTGCGAAATAAATTATCATGAATTAAATTTACAAAAATCCCCTGTACCTTAGATTTGCTTATCAAGCACTCAACCTATAGCGGAAAATATTTGCACTTAACCTGATAATCACTTTATGTAAATTATAAAGTATGTAATACTTTTATTATAAATTATTATTGATTATAAAGTTCATAATCCTTTTTGAATTTTCGCAGGGAACGTGTCGAAAGAAAGAACTGTCAATGTTTTATGCCAGTTAGTGAATTCTGTGGAATTTTGTTTACAATGCAATATATAGTCCTTGAAAACGCACGCAGTCAACTACTCTGCTTTTTTGTGCGGCAGATAAAAAAGAGAGTTTGAAAGTCTTTTAGTTAAAAATTTGTGTCTGAACCGAAATAAATATAAATTAACTGAGAACCGGCACAGAAAAATAACGTTTTCAATTTCGATTCGGGTTCAGAGGTGGACTATTTTTGGGGTTCGGTTTGCGGTTAAAGAACCGTAATTTTTCAATTTTTCTGGTTTTCGGTTCAGTTCCGGTTCGAAGCCCTGGTAAAAATACCAATATTTAATAACTTTTTTAAACGTAATGCAAATAGTGATCACTTGAAACTTGAAAATTTATAACTTTTATCAATTTAACATTTTATTAAATTCTTACTAATTTTTAAATTTACTTGCATTAGTAAAAATAGACTAACTTGAATAAATTTCAAACTTTCTTTGGATGTCTTCAGATGTCACTTTTATTCAACTATCAGCACCACACACAAAAAACATAGAAAACATGCCAGTAAGTCAAAAACAAACCTAACACATAAACAGAGATTCACTTGAAATAATAACTTCGTTCTTGCAGCGGATAACGAAACGATGACGGACCCAAGCGTGTCTAGACTAGTGTCTCGAGTCAGCCTTGACTGTCGGCTTCCATACACAACCAAGATTACCCCTTGGAGAAATTATCACTTACTGGCGCAATTTATATTACATTTTTTTACGTGGTTTTTCTATCGTTAATTTAAAATTTAATTTTTTATCGTTATTTCAAATTTAATTTTTTATCGTTATTTCAAATTTTCATTTATTTGATATTTTTTGTATTCATGCAACGAAAAACAAAAGTTTCAATAGAAATATAAAATCGCCCGGCGGGCAGCACAATTTAACGTGCTGGGCCACATGCGGGCCGCATGTTGGCCAGGCCTGGACTAGAATCACTCTCAATTTACCCTTACGTGCATTTTCGCAGCAAGCTCACGATGTGTTTCAGGAAAGATATCTGGAGGGTTGAGAATTCGATACTCGACTCTCCAAAGACCGTCGTGTACGTGTGGGCTCGTTCAATCTGCCGTGGCTTCAAATGCCCTCACATTGACGTGGTGTGGAAGTTTGGCGAGTGGCGTGCCAGCTAAGGTGTGACTTCGCCATCTGGCAGGTTCAAAATAAAGAGGTGTTGACTGTAGCCAATAGCCCGTTGTGTCACTTCAGTGCGACGTTAATTCAACTACCTATCGATCGATCTCCACACCGTGCTAAGTGGCTCAGTGGTTATGCCCACTACGCTAGCAATCTGCGAATCGTAGGCGGCGCTGATTCCATTTCTTCCAGGGTGCTAAGCTTTCTTTGTATCTTGGTATGTTCATTACTTGGCGTTATCTGTTTGACGTTATGCGTTTGGCCAAACACACCCTTGCGCCATCTAACCCAACAAACCAACCCCACATTGTCTGCAAAGTGCCGCAATAACAGAACGAGAGAGGGCGCTTCTCTTCCGCACGCCCCCAAAATTTCCAACCTAAACGACATCCCCAACCAATTCCCGACGTTATTTACCCCGCACGGACGATCCGAAATCTGGGAGGGGGCGAAACGGGACTTCAAACCACACCCTCACCCCCAATCCCTTTTTTTTCCCGACATCCCCCACCTCCTGACGTCACTCCGAACCACCCCTCTGAATAATGCAGCACTCCGCGGCTCTTCCAACAGCGTTCGCCACTCCCTCAAACGATATCATTCCGCAGTCGGCATTGGGTCGTGAGTGGAAAAAGCCTCCTCTCCGTGCTTTACTCTCTCACCTGAGCGACACCGGAACTAGCCGCGGGGTCGACTTCCGGTCGATCTTCGATCCGCCGCCCGCGCGCAGACGCCACTGCTCAGTCGTTCTCGCGTTCGGGAAGGTGACCAGAGCTGGATAAACTGTCTCTCCGTGTGTGTGTGTCAAGTTCTCTTTTGGTTCCGGTTCTGGATTCGGTTCGGATACTGCGCTCGTAAGGATTAAATCTCCATCCCTGCGGATTGAGGAGAGAAAGAGAGGTAAGCCACTCTCCTTCATCCTTGATCTTCTCTCTCTGAGAATCGGGGGTTTTTCCGGGGTGTTCCTGACGGGAAAAGGTCATTCCAGGTTGAGTCGGGTTTCGGGAAAAATCCCGTGTGCTTTGGGTGTGTTTCTGTGTTGGGTCCTTGGGTGCGGAAATGGTTTACTGGGAAAACGTCAACCTCGAAGATCAATAAGTTCATCCGCCGTGTTTGGTTCTGGTTTGTTTCGTTTAGAACAGTGGTGCGGGTTTATTTAACCCTAATATTGTTTCGACCATATATTTCGTCCATCAAAATACTGCCGAAACGACGAGATCGTTTCAGTTTTTGATGATGATCAAATCAAGTATCATTTTTTTTTCTAGTGATGAGATATCTCGTCTATCAAAATCTCGCTAGTTTTGCTAATGATGACCTCGTGGACACAACGCCAGAAGGGTTAACCCTCCAAGTGGTTTCGACGAGATATCTCGTCGATCATAATTTTGTTTATGACCAGAAAAATCGTCAAAACAATGCCGTCATTTTTGATGTTGATGAGGTCAAGAGCTGGTCAGTTTTATTCTAATGACGAGATATCTCGTCCATCAAGATGTCTGATCAGCTTTTCTAATGACGAGATATCTCCTCCATAAAGATATCTGGTAAATTCATCTGATAAGTAAGTGGTTGTCTAACCACCAGAAGAGAAAACTCGATTAGTTGGATCAGATAATTCACGATGATGCTTTTCATAATTTTCCATATGTTGTTTTCATAATTCATGTGTTACAAACTAAACAATAATAATCAAGTAATGGAACAGTTTTGTGGACATCGGGTAAAGCCCCAATGGTATTCTGGGAAAACTCCAGTGAAATAAACCTCTGACAAGATCAATAAGATGATCCGTCGTCTTGGGTCTTGTTTTTCTTTAGAACAGTGGTACTGGTTTATTTAACCCTTCAAGGGGGTTCGACGAGATATTTCGTCCACCAAAATCTGGACAGTTTTGCTAATGAAAAACCTCGGTATTGGTATTTTTAATTAGCGTCAACTGGAGCAACACAACGGAAAAAACCTCGGAACAAGATCAATAAGTTCATCCATCGTGTTTGGGTCTTGTTTGTTGCGTTTAGAAACACTGATACGAGTTTGTTTAACCCTCGAAGGGGTTTCGACGAGTTTTATCGTCCATCAGGATTTAAATAATTTTGTTTATGACTAGAAAAGTCGCGAAGATAATGCCGATTTTTTTTTATGTTGGTGAGATCAAAATCTAGACAGTTTTGCTAATGAAAAACCTCGGTATTGGTATTTTTAATTAGCGTCAACCGGAACAACACAACGGAAAAAAACTCGGAACAAGATCAATAAGTTCATCCATCGTGTTTGGGTCTTATTTGTTGCGTTTAGAAACACTGATACGGGTTGATTTAACCCTCGAAGGGGTTTCGACGAGTTTTATCGTCCATCAGGATTTAAATAATTTTGTTTATGACTAGAAAGGTCGCGAAGGTAATGCCGATTTTTTATGTTGACGAGATCAAAATCTGGACAGTTTTCTTCCAGTGACGAGATATCTCGTCCATCAAGATAAGTGGGATCAGTTTTGCAAATGACGAGATATCTCGTCCATCAAGATATCTGGTCAGTTTTTCTAATGACGAGATACCTCGTCTAGACGACCACCAGGAGGTTCTTTTGAAGATACACGGTTGGATCAGTTAATTCAGGGTGCTTTTCATATACTTTTTCTGATACTATTTTCATAATTCATATGACCACGTTGGTGAGGCGTGGAAGTTTGGAGACTGGGCAGCCAGTTCAGGTGTTGACCTCGTCTATCTGACCGTAGCTTAAAATGACGAGGTATTGTCCTCGTATCTTTCCTTTCAGGGTTGATCCCGGACCGTCGGCAATTGCCCGTTGCGTTGCCCCAGTGTGACGTTAATTAACTACCATAATTCATGTCGCAAACTTAAAAAACAACACCTTTAAACAACATCTTCGCTTTTGAGGAAAATCCCGTGTGCTTACGACGTGCCCTGGGTTTCGGAAAATGGTTTCAGTTTCGGAAATGGTTTTGTGAATGTTAAATACAATAGAGAGAGAGAGAGAGCCGGAACGGTTTACTGGGAAATCGCCAGTGAAATGCCCCTCGAACAAGATCAATAAGTTCATCCGTAGTGCTTGGGTTTGTTTCGTTCAGAACAGTGATACGGGTTTTCGAAATTACGAGGTGTTGTCCTCGATCTTTCCCTTCGGGGACTGATCCCCGACCGTCGCCAATAAACCTCTGTGTTGCTCAAGTTCGACGTTAATTAAATACCTACCAGTGATACGGGTTTATTTGACTGAATATACACGGTTGGATCAGGTTGGTAGTTAATTAACGTCGCACTGGAGTAACACAATGTACTATTGGCGACGGTCCCGGATCCATCCCGAAGAGAAAGATCAGAGGAAAACACCTCGTCATTTTGAACCACGGTCGGATGACGAGGTCAACACTTGAGCTGGCACGTCCACACCACGCCAACGTGAGGACATTTGAGGCCACGACCGATTTAACGGCGGTCTTTGGTTGGATCGAGTTTCGAACTCGCAACCCTCCGTTTGCTCCGTCCGCTACTCTTCCAACCGGGCTACAGCGGTCCTCCGTCGTGTTGGTTCTTGTTTGTTTTCTTTAGAGCAGTGATACGGATTTATTTAGCTGAAGATGTACTTTGAATCAGATAATTCCTGATCCCTTTCATAATTTTTCGCATATGATTTTTATAATTCATATTACTAACTTAGAAAGAAGCATCATTAAAAAACATAGATTTTGTTAAGTCTTTAATAGTAACAAAATTTTATCCTGATAGCGAGATGTTTTCGGCGAAAGTCTTGAAAACTAATGGAACTAAGTTCTCGAAATTTTTCTTAATTGATGTAATCCATAAATGGCTATACCAAATGACTTGAAACTTGGTATTCGAGATTAAATTTTGATATAGATTCAAAATTTGGCTCCGAAATTGCCATTGGAAATTACCAAGTTTGTGCCTAAATTATTACCAAGACCAACCCTCAGGCAAGGTTTATTCGTATGAATTTATAGAATACACCATTCCTTATTCAATGGTCCTTTCAATTTTGTGTACTATCAACGATGCGCGAATAAACAGAATTGCTGTACAAACGTTCATATTTTTTTCTCAAGGTTCGACTTCAAGTTCAATTTTTTCAGGGACTTTCTAAAAAGTGCAGTATTTAAAGATAAACCTAAAATAATATCAACAAGCTAATTCAACGTATATGGTCTGTAAAATGTTTGTAGCCAGGATGTTATAATTTATAAAATTAAACTTTTAAGACAAAGTTAACCCTTCTGGTTGAAATGGTTACTAACCCTCCTGGTGGTTGCCTCGATGAGGTGGTCTCGTCTTTAGAAAAACTGACTAGACCTTGATGGCCGAGATATCTCGTCATTAGAAAAATTCTGACCAGATCTTGATCTCGTCATCATAAATCAGAAATATCTTGATACCGAGGTATTTCTTCGTTAGCAAAATTGGTGAAATCTTGGATCTATAGCTATTTCGGGGAAACAAAACGTCCACATCATCAGAACAAAAGTAAACAAGAATAAAAACCAGAATTTAAACGGATCCCTTTAAACTTCTATTTGCTTAAAAAATTAACTTGCATTTCATTGTTTTTGTATCTCCCTTCTGAACTTTCTGAGCTTCGCGGAATTTCTTAGTAATGTAGTGTTGCTTTCACCCCTCTACACATACTTAATGACTAAATAACCACATTTTTCTAAAGAATCCGTCGATTCTTCAACCTTTGGAAAGATACTATTGGGCTTTTTGAATAAAATTCGTTGGAATGATTATTTTGGTCCATTCTCTAGAATGGACCAAATGGACCCCAATGGAACCGCTTGGAAAGATTTTATTGTTCTTTTGCTTTTAATAGAATCATTTGGAATGATTATATTCAAATTTCATTGGAATAGAATACTTTGGACCGATTCTATTGGTCCATTCTTCAGAAAAGAATCGCTTGTAAAGATTTGATTGCTTCTTAGCTCATAATAAAATCATTTGGAGAGATTCTATTGCAAATTTCCTTGGAATGGAATGCTTTTAAACGATTCTATCGGTTCATTTTGTAACATAAAATCGCTCGGAAAGAGTTTATTGCTCCTTACCTCGGGAAAAAAATTTATAAAGGTTCTATTGCAAATTTCATTGGAATAGAATACTTTGGACCGATTCTATTGGCCCATTCTGTAGAATAGAATAGCTTGGAAAGACTTCATTGCTCCTTTCCTTAGAATAAAATCATTTGGAAAGATTCTATTGCGAATATCTTTGGAATAGAATACTTTGGAACGATTCTATCGGTCCTTTCTTTGGTCAAGAAGGTCAAAATCGGTTAATAGTCATGCAGGGTAATTGCACAGTGCAGTTTGCGAGGTGGAATTATGCGTGTAAACCCCACAGATGGTTAAAAAACTACAATACACTACATAAGTACTGCTATCCGGTTGTCTGTAATTAAACGGCGTTTGCTCTAGTTCACAAGAAACGCGTTTTTGATCTGTGATGTTATCACTAGTAGTCAAATATTTTGCATATTTATATATTCCAGAATAGGCACTTCTCGAAATGCAACTTCGGGATTGATCCCTGACCGTCGCCAATAGCTCGTTGTGTTACTCCAGAAAGACGTTAATTCAACTACCTACCTCTAGCAGCAAAGCCCTTTGCAATAGTTTGATAAAAAATATGATTAAAATCCTGCAATTGCTTTGATTTGTGATTTGCTTACTAAAATGATAGCACCCAGGATTATTTATAAAAATGAAGTGCTCAGTAGAAATTTACTAAAAGGAATACTGCTCACAATTATTTATAAAATTTAGAAATTTTCTTATAAGACTTGTGAATATTTCTGAAATAAAAAGACGTTGCTAATATTTTACAAAAATGAAAAATTTACGACCAATAATTATTAGATTGATCTACCAATTTGAAAAGGGTTTTGTGAATATTGACTGAAATATAAGTTCTTTCGTGATTATTTACTAAAACTAGCGATATGGTAGAAATACAAATGTTTAGTAAGCGATGCTATCGCTAAAATAAAAACACTTAGGAAAAAACATATTATTTTCAAATACATCGCAAAATTAATATATCTCCATCGACGCAAGCGAATTTATTATTTCTACACTTGATTCTGAAAAATTAATGCACTATTTTTAGAAATCCAGATCGCCTCTCCTATGGGTCCAAGATTTTTAGTTCAGAAACAAGTAAAAATACTTATTGGAAAATTAATCAAGTACCTCGTAAAACTAAATTATCTCCATCGACGCAAGCGAATTTATTATTTCTACACTTAATTCTGAAAAATCAATGGCACTATTTTTGGAAATCCAGATCGCCTCTCCTATGGGTAAAAGATTTTTAATTCAGAAGCAAGTAAAAATACTTATTGGAAAATCAATCAAGTACCTCGTAAAACTAAATTATTTCCTCCATCGACGCAAGCGCATTTATTATTTATACACTAGATTTTGAAACATCAATGACACTATTTTCAAAATCCAGATTTCATTTCCTAGAACCTCAAAAAGATTTTTAGTCGAGAAACAAGTTAAAGTACTTACTGGAAAATGAAAAAATCAAAAGAACCTACGACATTTAAATTCCACACAGTACAGATTACTGTATAATACTACATTGTTTTAAAACCTAAAAAATAAGAAATTTAGAAAATGTTGGAATGAAGCCAAATTGCATTTGTAATCAAATAAGAAAGTTCAAAACAAATGTAGCTTTTTAATGTGGAGTGCTTAGGAACTGAATAAATCATGCAAATGAAAAGGAACCTTTTAAAAAGCTCAAAATATCCAAAAGGTCAGTACCGTTTTGTAGGAAATATCAACTATAAACTCTTACAATAAATTGCAGGAACACAGGAAGGTTCAATATCAAGGTTTAGCTTATTTCAAGGAAATTCGTTATTACTATCAAATTCAATTCTAATAAAAATGTTAGTCTTTTGGCGAATTAAAAAATTCTGTGAAAATGACAGTTTATATTTAGCTTTGGAGAAAAGACGAATCACCAACGTTTATTCAATGCATCGTTCATCGGAGAGCAAATTCTGAGATATCATTCAATAGGGAATAATGCCAATAAATTCATATACTGCTTAAAGGATCGCTTTCATTTTAAATTTCGGAGCCACATTAGCCCGGTTGGTAGAGTCACGGATTAGGAACCGGAGGTTTGCGACTTCGAAACTGGATCCAACCAAAGACCGCCGTGTATACAGGGGCTGGTGCACGTTAAATCTGTGGTGACCTCAAATGTCCTCACGTTAGCGTGGTGTGGAAGTTTGGAGAGTAGGATGTCAGCTTAGGTGTTGCCTCGTCATCTGACCGTGGTTCAAAATTACATGATGTTGTCCTTGATCTTTCCCTTTGGGATTGATCTCGGACCGTCACCGCCCGTTGTGTTGCTCCAGTGTTACGTTAATTAAAATACCTACCTGTTCAATTTCTAAACTATTATTTCCAAAGCATTCAGAACAATATCTACAATGCATTGTTCTAAATAGAATAAATACCACAATTATAAATTTTCAAGGAACATTAAATTGCTTCAAAATAATTTCGTGGATGTCCTAGTTGTTCAGGTTGGTAGGTAATTTAATTAACCTCGCACTGGAGCAACACAATGGGCTATTGGTAATGGCAAGAGATCAATTCGGAAGGGAAAGACCCGAGGACAACGCTTCGTCATTTGGAACCACAGTCAGGTGACGAAGTCTAAACCTGAGCCTAGCACCCCACTCTCCAAACTTCCACACAACGCTAACGTGAAGAAGGAGGGCACGGCAGATTCAACGTGCACTAGCCCTCGCGTACACGACGGTCTTTGGCTGGACCTAGTTTCGAACTCGCAACCCTTAGGTTGCTATCTTCCAACTGGTCTACCGCGGCCCTACACATCTTTATAACATGTATATTATTCCAGTTAACTAATTGTCCGGTTCCTAATTTTTTACGCGTGGTGTGGAAGTTTGGAGAGTGGGGTGCCAGCTCAGGTGTTGCCTCGTCATCTGACCGTGGTTCAAAATTACGTGGTGTTGTCCTCGGATCTTTCCCTTTGGTATTGATCCCGGACCGTCACCAATAGCCCGTTGTGTTGCTCCAGTGTGACGTTAATTGAAATACCCCCCCCCCCTAATTTTTTACTCCAGTTAACTAATTGCCCAGTTCCTAATTTTTTACTCCAGTTAACGAATTGTGCGGTTGCTAATTTTTTACTCCAGTTTATAATTCGGTCTAATTAACTAACGTTTCACTGAAGATGACAATTGAAAGCGACATACCGAACCCAAATTGACTCTGTCTACTTGATCTATGTATAGGGCCATGGTAGCCCAGACGGAAGAGCAACGGACCAGCAACCGAAGGGTTGCGAGTTCGCAACTCGGTCCAGCCAAAGACATTCGTGTACACGGGGGCTGGTGCACGTTCAATCTGCGTGGCCTCAAATGTCCTCACGTTGGCGTAGTATGAATTTTTTTAAAGTGGTGTGCAAGCTCAGGTGTTTACCACGTCCTCTCACCGTGGTTCAAAATCACCTCTCCTCCGGGATGGATACCGGATCGTCGCCAATAGCCCGTTGTGTAGCTCCAGTGCGACGTAGATCACTAGTTCGGGAACTACAGGTATCAAGAATGGCCATCCCCAAAGCACTACACATAGATAGAATGATCCAGTTAACTAATTGTCGTGTAAACTATTAATGCGGTCTAATTAAGCAACGTGTCAGTGGAGATGACATTTTAAAGCGATAAACCGAACCCTAATTGACTATGTCCACTTGATCTATTTATAGACGCGTGTTGTGAATTGAAGTGATGGTTTGTGAGATTGATTTTTAGTCGGGTTGAAATGGAGTTTACATAATTCAGCCTCTGCACAGCAGCGACAATACGGTTGAGTAAATAATACAATCAGCCGTTCTATTGTTGATTCAAGTGTTTGATAATGTTTAAGGGACGCGGTGCAGATAAAGACGGTCGTGTACACGGGCTGGTGCACGTTAAATATGTCGTGGCCTCGAATATACTCACGTTGGCATGGTGTGGAAGTTTGGTGAATGGGGTGTCAGCTCAGGTGTTTAGCACGTTATCTGACGAGTGTTGTCCTCGGATCTTTCCCTTCGGGATCAAGGTCTGGGCAGTTTTCATCAAATGCCGAGATATCTCGTCCATCAAGATACTGCCAGTTTTTTTATGCTGACGAGGTCAAGGTCTGGGCAGTTTTCATCTAATGCCGAAATATCTCGTCCATCAAGACACTGCCAGTTTTTTTATGCTGACGAGATCAAGGTCTGGGCAGTTTTCATCACATGCCGAGATATCTCGTCCATCAAGATACTGCCAGTTTTTTTATGCTGACGAGATCAAGGTCTGGGCAGTTTTCATCTAATGACGAGATATCTCGTTCATCAAGATATGTCAATTTAGCTAATGACGAGATACCTCGTTAAGACAACCACCAGGAGGGTTAACTAACAGTGAAATAGTTACAAGGCAATATACTACTGTGGGGGAGTTTTTCTGCAAAGCTAAACATACAAAGGGAGCTAGTTGTTTACATAACATTTGAAGTAAACTGGTATGTTACTTAAATAAATTATCAACGAGTTCTTTATAATAAAAGCATAAATGCAATATCAATAAATCTAGTTCTTAACCGGAAGTATTATCATCCTGTAGTTTATGTTTATTCTGCCCTCCCCAAAACCTCTCATGAACAAAATAGAAATATTTTAGTAGGTCTTTTTAAGGTTTGAAATCGAAATTTAATTAATCTGTTAGGCTGTCTGAAATTGCGTTATTCTGAATGTTTTAAAACGTTTGGAGAGTGGGGAGTCAGCACAGGTGTTGTCCTGACCGTGGTTCAAAATTACGGGGCGTTGTTATCGAATCTGTCCCTTCGGGGTGGATCTCGGACCGTCACCAATAGCCCGTTATGGTGCTACAGTGTGACGTTAGTTAACTACTTACATACCTAAATGATTTAAAAGCAGTCGAATTTGACAGGCATAAAAAAGATACACTCTGAAGAGTAGTAAACCTGTATGATCTGCCAAGCACGTAATTAGGAACTCGAATTTAAGAGAATGTTGAAACTTGCAGAATGGTATACATACAGGGTGATTCTGCGGTCATGGGACAAACTTCAGTAGAATCACCCTGTATATTATAATTTCCATGTTGATTTTGAGAATATTGTGTGTGAGTAGTAGTAATTCAGTAGGAAACCAAACTGTATCTAGGGGAAATATTGCACCTTTATAATCCTTAAATTATTCACACTGCTCTAATATTTATTTAGTTTTTAGTTTAGATGAGATTATTATGTAGATTCATTGAAGTGGTGGTGATAGAAAAAATTTTGTGTTGAGTACAAAACTTGGTTAAATCAAATTTACATTCTTATCCTAGTAAAATATTAGCTTAGGTGTTGACCTCGTCATCTGACCGTGGTTCCAAATTACGTGGTGTTGTCCTCGGCCCATTCCCTTCGCAGGTTGATCCCTGACTGTCGTCAATAGCGCGATGTATTGCAAATACCTACGTATTAAAAAATATATTTATCTAATAGTTAATTAATGTCGCACCGAGCAACACAACGGGCTATTGGCGACTGTCCGGGATCAATACCGAAGGGACAATGAATAGTAATTTCGAATCGCGGTCAGATGACGAGGTGTGTGTTTTATTTGATGTGTTTCATTTAAAGTTTTATTATTTTTATTGAAATTAAATTTTGCCTTCAACAGGTTCCTAATTAATGCTTATATATGTTAAGAATGCTATGGGCCATTAATCCTCGAAGTGGTTTTGACGAGATATCTGGGTCATCAAGATCTGACCCATTTTACTAATGACGAGATATCTCGTCATCATGCCGGGTTTGCCAAGATCAAGCCGTCCCATCATCGTCATATAGCCGAGTTTTTTTATGATAACGAAATCAAGCTGTGGTCAATTTTTTTCTAAGGTCGAGATACTTCGTCCATCAAGATCTGGTCAGTTGTCTTCGAATGACGAAATGTCTCAACATCAAGATATTGCCGATTTTTTTATGGTAACGAAATCAAGCTCTGGTTAATTTTTTTCTAATGACGAGATACTTCGTCCATCGATCTGGTCAGTTGTCTTCCCATGACGAAATATCGCAACATCAAGATATTGCCGATTTTTTTATGATAACGAAATCAAGCTCTGGTTAATTTTTTTCTAAGGTCGAGATATTTCGTCCATCAAGATCTGGTCAGTTATCTTCCAATGACGAAATATCTCAACATCAAGATATTGCCGATTTTTTTATAATAACGAAAACAAGCTCTGACCAATTTTTTTCTAAGGACGGGATATTACGTTCATCAAGATCTGGTTTGCTTTTTTCTAATGACGAGATATTTCGTCGAAACAACCACCAGGAGGGTTAAATACATACGAAGAACCTCGAAAGGGGAGTGCCATTCCAAGAACTGGAATCGTACATTTGTCACTTGACAGTATCACACGCTTTGAAAAGCAAACTAAAAACGTTAATTCTGAGAAGGTGCCAAAGAAAATACATTCAGGCCTTTCTTGATGTGCCAAATTCTTTTTTTAAAAAGAAAGTCCCTTGAACTTGCTTAAACGAAAAACTTGTCGCTAAATAAATATGAGAAAATTTACAATGAAGTCTTAGAACGTAAAAGGGCCCAATTGAAAGGCGATACTTTATCAGAGGTAGGTAGTTAATTAGCGTCGCACTGGAACAACACAACGGGCTATTGGCGACAGTCCGGGATTCATCCCTAAGGGAAAGATCCGAAGAAACGCTTCGTCGTTTGAATCAAAGTCAGATGACGAGGTCAATACCTGAGCTGGCACTCCAAGCCAACGTGAGGACATTTGAGGCCACGACAGATTTAACGCGCACGAGCCCCCGTGTTTGACTGAACCGAGTTTGCTAATTGTTTTATATGCTGAACTTAATTTGGAAACATATTAGACTCTCTAAAAAGCAACTTCGTATTCGCCATTATACTTTTAAAGTTCGGTTTTAAGTTTCAAAAACATCAAAGTTCTATGTCCGAAATTGAGGTTTCACCTAGCGCGCATTTTGAGGACAGCGGTAGCCCAGTTGGAAGAGTAACGTGTTAGCAACCAGAGGATTTAGAGTCCGAAACTCGGTACAACCAAAGACCGTCGTTTGTGTGCGGGATGGTGCACGTTCAATCTGTCGTGGATTTCAATATCGTCACGTTGGAGTGACGTGGAAGTTTGGAGAGTGGGGTTTCAGCTCAGATGTTCGTCATCTGACCGTGGTTCAAATTGTCCCTTGATCTATCCCTTGAGGATTGATACCGGACCGTTGTGTTGCCTCCATACTAAGTTAATTAATTACCTACTTACCTCCCTTTCATAGTTGCCATGGTTTAGCACCAAAACTTGGAAATTGGCTTTACTTAGAAAATTCACCCGCTTAAAAAAATCTGAAAACATTTTTTTCCGCCCGCAGTTTGTTGAAATGAGACTAAATTTTCGTTGACTTTATGTGAACTTTAAAAAAGGTCTCAAAAATTTCGAAATCAGTAGCTTTTGAGACGACTGTTTTCATAAAGATACGCCCTAGTCTCCAAGGTTGAAAAAATAACAGCCAAAAATCGCTTTTTTAGTCGCCAATGGCATCCCTGTATACAGTTAAATGTCATAATATAGACATCACTGTGTTTACCTTTGGTGAACTTTAAAAAAAGTTGTCAAATTTTTGAAAATAGGTGTTTTGAGACGATTTGCAAGAGTTTGATGACGAAATATCTCGTCCAACATCTGGTCAGTTCTGCAAATGACGAGATACCGTATTGAGACAACCACAAGGAAAGCAAAAAAGATACCCCTAGTCTCCAAAGTTGAAAAAAATAGCAGCCAAAAACCGCCTTTTTAGTCGCCCCATGGCATCCCTGTACACAATTAAGTGTCAATACAGACATCACTGTGCTTACCTCTGGTGAACTTTAAAAAAAGTTGCCAAATGTTTTTAAATAGGTGTTTTGAGACGATTTGCAAGAGTTTGATGACGAAATATCTCGTCCAACATCTGGTCAGTTTTGCTAATGACGAGATACCTTATTGAGACAACCATAAGGAAAGCTAAAAAGATACCCCTAGTCGCTAAAATTAAAAAAAATAGTTTTTTAGTCGCCTATGGCAGCCCTGCATACAGTTAAATATCATAATACTGCGATCACAGTTGGAACCCCATTTTGAAGCGACGGGTCCTCCTCTTATGTGTCCTCCAAACACTTGTAACCTTCAACTCCAATAGACTTCCATCAGTGAATATGAATAATACAGGTTTCCGAAAAATTCTAAAGGCTCATCAATTTTGTTTTGCAAATAAAAGCTTTTTCTTCGTATTAGTTCCCTTTCTATTCCTATGAATGGCCTTTATCTAGCACTTCTGCGCTTATGGACTAATTTGTTGAGGTTGTCGCGTTCAGTTTTAAAGCCAGCAAAGTCAGCCTCTATTTCCACGCTTCTAAAAAGGATTTTTCCCAACTGATCTCTGCTCTTTGCAGCTATGGTTTCTGGACGTCTTGTTTTTCTCTTATTTTATGTTTGACAGTTATGGCAATATAAGTTATAGAAACTTGCTTCAAATTACTTGCAATGGACTGAAGCGTTTCGACTTAAATTAACGATTGTGCGACGAGTAACTAGAGGAAACTAGTTCGAGGGTCACCTCCAGCTAGTTTCCTCTAGCGAGAGGAAATTAGTGATTGCGAGATTAATGCAGAGCAATCTGCTTGAAAGATAGAGCATTCATTCTGGATACCATAAAAGTAGCATTCAAAGTTGTTCTACCCTTTTGTCTAAAACAGGCCTAGCCAACCCAAATGGTTTCACGGGCCACTTTGATGACGAGTAACGTTACAGCGGGCCGCACTTTAGGTAAATATGCTTTTAAAAATATAATGCAAATACAAAATGAATAAAATTTTATTGTTATACTATGATTCAAATATAATGAACTCTCGATTCTTAATTAATGAGATATTTGTTTATCTTTTCCTTCACTTTGTTTTTGTGTATCTATATTTATATTCGATGTTGCACATCGTAGCTGGTTTTCTAAATTGGCATCAGTTAATGAAGCACGTGATGAACTCTTTGTAAATTTAATCTTCGAAAAAAATGTTTCACAAACATATGTGGATCCAAAAGCAATTACAACTCGTTGTGCAAAATATCTTAAGTTGGAATATCTCTCGGATGTAAAATAAGTATTGTAAAAATTAATTTTTGACGTGGACGCAAAAATTTGTTTCATTTCATTGTTGCACTGTAACTCAATTAACTCCATTTGCAGATTTTCAGGAACACTATTCACGTCAACATGAAATGGGCATGAAAATATTTCAAACATTTTATCATATTTTGCTAATTCTGAAAAGCGACTATCAAATGCAGTTATAAGTTTCTTTATTTCATTAGCATATTTCGAGAAATTCTTAGGTTGGCTTTTTGGGAAGTTATTTAACAGCGGAAAATGTTGAGCATTATTATTTCTAAGATGGCATTCAAATTACAATAATTTCTTATTAAAAACTGATGAAATTACAAGCATCGATTATTAAATTATCTTGCCCTTGCAAGTCCTTATTTAGCTGATTAAGTTTTTCTGTTATATTCACTAAAAAACATAGGTCTAACAACCAATCATCATCACTTAATTCAGTAACAGATTCTTGAATTAAGTAATTTCTCGTTCATAAACATATCTATTTCCTCCCGTAAATTAAAAAAATCTTTTTAAACATTTTCCACGACTTAGCCATCTAACATTGGTAAAATATACGATATCACCATATTCAGAAGATAATTCGCTAAGGAATTTTTTGAATTGCCGATGCTGAAGAGCATGTGAATGAATGTAATTTACTATTTTTATAACTACTTTCATAACGTGATTCATGGATAATACTCGAGCACATAAATTTTTTTGATGTATCAAACAGTGAATAATAAAAATATCATTGGTTTTAATCCCTCTGCAATTTAGCTTATCCATAAGTAATTTTACAGCTCCCTTATTTTTACCTACCAAAGCAGATGCTCCATCTGTTGTTAATCCTGAAAGAGCCTCAAAATTTAAGCTATTTTCGGCTAAACATTTTTCAATCGCCTGGAAAACATCTCCTCTAATTGTGTCTTTTAAATGTAAAAGATTTGACATTTCTTCTGTCACTTGGAATGAATCATTCACACCGCGAATAAATATCACAAGTTGAGATGTGTCTGAGATATCTGTACTTTCATCAAATGCCAAAGAATATGCTTTGAATTGGTTAATTTTATCTCTCAAAGTTACTACGATTTCAGCTGAAATGTCATCAATGCGACGACATATAGTTTGGCGTGAAAGACTGATATTTGAAAATAATTTGCTTTTATCGGGCAAAACATCTTTTATAACTGCTTCCAAACAGTCCTTTACCTGTTCATCATCCGAAAATGGTTTCATTTTCCTTGCAATCAACATGGCAACAGAATAACTTGCTTTGACAATGGTAGATGGTTGTAATAATGAATCAAACATCGTTTGCTGAGCTTGCAGATGCGATTTAAGCGCAGTTAACTTAAAACTTCTTACTTCTTTACTGAAATTTAAATATTCAATATGTTTTGTCTCATGATGCCTTTTAACGTTATGTTCTTTAAATACAGCGACAGTCTCTACAAATTAAACACATTAATTTTGGATTCTGCATTGTTAAAAATAATCGTTTCCTAACGATCATTAAATTTCCTGTTTTCAACAACTTTTCTTTTCTTTGAATTCATCCTTTTTATGGACCAAAAAAAATTCAAATAGATGTTAATTGGAGAATATTGGTATATTACAGACAAAAAAATTACTTTTTTAAGTAAATTTAGTATTCTTCTTTTCTAATTATGTAAAAATCAGGGCTTCAAACCGTAATTTTTTCCGTTCCGGTTTTTGTTCTATTAACGAAAATTTTTGAAATTAAGTTCTGTTCCGGTTCGCGTACGTAAACCGGCTTACGTATATTCGAACAGATTTTTTTTCTCTCCTATTGCAATTCGATTTACATAAAAATGTTGTCCTCTAGGGGTCATTAAAGTCTTTTAAAGATATCTTTTTAAAATTTTCATAAAAATTTAATTTGTGAAATAAATTATCATGAACTAAATTTATAAAAATCCCCTGTACCTTAGATTTGCTTATCAAGCAATCAACCTATAGCAGAAAATATTTGCACTTAA
The DNA here is from genome assembly GCA_933210815.1 of Meta bourneti. Classification (NCBI taxonomy): domain Eukaryota; kingdom Metazoa; phylum Arthropoda; class Arachnida; order Araneae; family Tetragnathidae; genus Meta; species Meta bourneti. Next base: position 6,373,784 of record OW119924.1, on the reverse strand, counting down.
CTTCATAATCACTTTATGTAAATTATAAAGTACGTAATACTTTTATTATAAATTATTTTTGATTATAAAGTTCATAATCCTTTTTGAATTCTCGCAGGTAACGTGTCGAAAGAACTGTCAATGTTTTATGCCAGTTAGTGGATTCTGCGGAATTTTGCTTACAATGCAATAAATAGTCCTTGAAAGCGCACGCAGTCTGCTACTCTTTGCTATATTTGAGCGGCAGATAAAAAAGAGAGTTTGAAAGTCTTTTAGTTAAAAATTTGTGTCAACCGAAATAAGTATAAATTAACTGAAAACCGGTACAAAAAAAATAACGTTTTAGATTTCGATTCGGGTTCAGAGGTGGACTATTTTTGGGGTTCGGTTTGCGGTTAAAGAACCGTAATTTTTCAATTTTTCTGGTTTTCGGTTCAGTTCCGGTTCGAAGCCCTGGTAAAAATACCAATATTTAATAACTTTTTTAAACGTAATGCAAATAGTGATCACTTGAAACTTGAAAATTTATAACTTTTATGAATTTAACATTTTTATTAAATTCTTACTAATTTTTAAATTTACTTGCATTAGTAAAAATATACTCACTTGAATAAGTTTCAAACTTTCTTTGGATGTCTTCAGATGTCATTTTTATTCAACTATCAGCACCACACACAAAAAACTTAGCAAACACGCCAGTAAGTCAAAAACAAACCAAACACATAAACAGAGATTCACTTGAAATAATAACTTCGTTCGTGCAGTGGATAACGCAACGATGACGGACCCAAGCGTGTCTAGACTATTGTCTCGAGTCAGCCTTGACTGCCGGCTTCCATACACAACCAAGATTACCCCTTGGCGAAATTATCACTTACTGGCGCAATTTATATTACATTTTTTTACGTGGTTTTTCTATCGTTAATTTAAAATTTAATATTTTATCGTTATTTCAAATTTTCATTTATTTAATATTTTTTGTATTCATGCAACGAAAAACAAAAGTTTCAATAGAAATATAAAATCTCCCGGCGGGCCGCACAATTTAACTTGACGGGTCACATGCGGCCCTCGGGCCGCGTGTTGGCCAGGCCTGGTCTAAAACAAAAGTAAGACGAACTTTGTTGTTCATCTTCCTATGGCCCGTTCAAGATAGATTCAATGTATTTTTTTACGTATCTCCATAATAAATCAACTTATTCATTTCTACTAGAATTTATGTGTGCTTTTATTCATGGTTGACTTTTAGTAATTTGACCAAATGATAGATAATTGTTTTACATGTACTCGTTTACTTATCTCAATTTAAACAATTTTTGACTTGTACTGTTTTGCCCAAACACGCTAGATATACAGATTATTATATCGAACTCGATGCCGTTGTTTCGTAACGTTCAACTTTCCGTACTGGCCACCTACAACTGTCTGATTTTAAAGACGCATTCACGCATCAAAAATAGTCATCTGACCGTGGTTAAAAATTACGTGGTTTTGTCCTCGGATCTTTTCCTTTGGGATTGATCCCGGACCGTCACCAATAGCCCGTTGTGTTGCTCCAGTGTGACGTTAATTAAAAAAATACCAAAATACTACATCCAAAATAGTCTACCATATACAGAGTGAGTTTAAATTGTTTTTACAAAATAAGAGGGGTGATAGTACCCATCCAGAGGAGCAATAATTACCATGGAACATAAGGTCGCATTCCACTCTGAGAGGCAGAAAAGAGTCAAATTAGAATTTCAACATGAACTGACAACAATGTTGGGAAAGCGAATGAACGATACCAAAAGTATCTGATTGATTGATCAGAGAAAAACTCACAGCAAGTGCTCAAAGTGGCGTGTCGTTGCACAGTTCACACTGGCGAAGGAATGACTGGCTCTCGAAGATTCCTGTTATTGTGTTCATTTTGTCTGCGGCAATACCGATTCTCGCTACGAGGTCTTCAGCCGAGTCCACAGGCGTCTGGTACATTAAAGATTTCATGTGGCCCCAGAAGAAAAAAGTCCAGTGGGTTGAGGTCCGGTGAGCGAGGAGGCCAAGCCACAGGTCCGCCATGTCCGATCCATCTTGCTTAGGAGATATGCTACGTAGGCAGGTACAAAACGACGTCAGAGGCGATGACTTGTTCATGCTCGACGCGTTTCGACTTGACTCTTTTCTGCCTCTCAGAGTGGAATGCGACCCTATGTTCCATGGTAATTATTGCTCGTCTGGATGGGTACTGTCACCCCTCTTATTTTGTAAAAACAATTTAGACTCACCCTGTATAGTATGATTCTAAGAATTTCGCATCGATTTCTTGTTTAATGTGTACGTTTACATCTATTTAAGTAAAAACGCCTTTAAATATTAATGCATATATTTTACCTTTTAATTTCTGATAAGCAAGTTTTTATCGACACTCGGTATATTGCTCCTTTTTATATCCGAAGAAGCGATACATCGAAGATTTATCGCATATTTTAAAATGCATGTTTTTTAAACATAAAAGTACGAACTTTCTTTACATGTTTTGTAGTGAAAAGTTTACACATTTCTACTTTGATTAGAATTTTTTTCCTATAAAATCCTGTTTTAATTCCACCAGTAATTATTTATTTATTTTTATTCCACCAGTAATGGCGGAAATAATATTTTTGTGCAAAATTTACTGGACAAAATAAATTATTTAAACCCTTTCTCCGACCTCAGGTTAATAGCCTTATGTGTTACTCAGTGCGACGTTAATTAACAACCTACTGACCTCAGGTAGGTTAATTTTCATTTTAAAAACAAATTAAAAAAAAACTATTCCTCTAGCAACTTGACTCACACCCTTAGTTGAAAACTAAAATTTTCATTTTGAGTCTACTTCCTCGATAGAGACTGCGACTTCATGACCTTTATAAAATAAATTCCAAAACTCATTTGAAACACTTTTCTAATTGAAATTTATCAGGTGCATTCCTCCCATGGATGTATTTCTCTCCTTCTATGGCAGTAAAACTTTCATTGTGTGTGTGTCTACTACTTGATATTATATGTCTTGTCTGGCGCAGCATGGCCAAATATGGCCCTTGCGCCATTAAACCCTCATACCCAATCAACCTAATTGAAATTACTTTACTTCAATCAACCGCTTGGGAATATAACTACTGCACAACTAACCTAGCAACCTGTCTAGTATGTCCGTCCGTCCTTCCACGTCGAAAGGTTGCTATGGCATCTTGTGAGCAGATGCCTCACGATGTATAATTTCCCCATCCTCATTTCCACCACGTGTTTACGGGTTTTATGGCGCAAGAGCCGTATTTGGCCAAGCTGCGCCAAACACAAGACAACGACATGTAAAAAATGTCGTCAAAGGGGAAAAAACAGGGATTGGGGAACAGAGTAGTGGCATTGAAGCAGAAAAAGATCGCTTCCCGAGACTGAGACTCCCCGTGTTTATATAGTAAAGACAGTAAACATCACGGGTAAAAAAAAGATCACTAGAGTACCTCGGGTTCGCGAAGCCTGTACACACCAAAAGCTACGTAGGTAGGTAGCGAATTAACGTCACACTGGAGCAACACAATGGGCTATTGTGACCGAAATCCATCCCGAAGAGAAAGATCCGAGGATAACACCTCTTTATTTTGAACCACGTTCAGGTGACGAGGTCTACATCTCTGTGAGCTGGCACCCCACTCTCCAAACTTTCACACCACACCAACGTGAGAGCATTTGAGGCCACGACCGATTTAACGTGCACCAGCGCCCATGTACACGACGGCTTTTTTCTGGACCGAATTTCGAACTCGCAACCCTGCGATTGCGAATCCGTTACTCTTCCAACTGGGCTACCGCGGCCCTTGGGTATCCCGGGATCACGACTCCCTTGTTTACTAAAGACAGTAAACCCCATGGGAAAATAAAAGATCACTAGAGTACCTCGGATTCGTGAAGCCCGAACACATCTAAAGATGTGCCGCAGAGGACACCAACCGTTTGGAAAGATAACTACCACACTACTACCCATAAAATGTCCGTCTGTCCCTTCAGAGGGCCCAGTTGGAAGAGCAACGGATTAGCACCCAGGGGTTGTGAGTTCGAAACTTGGCCCAGCCAAAGGCCGTCATGTACGCAGGGCCCGTTAAATCTGTCGTGGCCTAAAGTATCCTCTGGCGTGTAAATTTGGAGAGTGGGGTGCCAGCTCAAGTGTCCACGTCATCTGACCGCGATTCAAAATTACGACGCGTTGTCCTTGACCTTTCCCTTTGGGATTGATCCCGGATCGTCGGCAATATCCCGTTGTGTTGCTCCAGTGCGACGTTAATTTACTACCTACCTACATACAGTCCCTTCAGGTCGAAAGGTTGCAGCGCCATCTAGTGAACAGATGCCTCCGGATGTATCTTGTAGTTTCCACACCCTCAACGGAGGAGAGGATCTGAATTGCAAGCGATAGTGGAATTGAAATGACAAAGGAACAAGGGGATCTGGCGCAGGAGTCATTACTGAACGGCTTTGCGTTGGCCGTTCACTGTCGAGTATCAAATAGATGGGTGAAACGTCGAGGCTATTGTATCCTGCGTATAATCTATCGCGGTGCACTGAAACAGCATTTGCGGTTGTACTCTTGAGTTGTGATGTCCGTAATTTCTACGGTGCTTGCTACGGCGCTGAGAGCATGTTAAATGAAGGTAGCTCGGTTGATGGATTCATATAAATATAAATAGATTGAGTCTTTGAGTCTATTAAGAGGAAATTCATAAACTGGGACTGGCGTGCCGACTAGTAGTCACGTGAATTCCTCTGCGAAAGATGGACTTGGTTGGCCGATTTGGCATCTTCTCGCCTCGTTTGGCAGGAGTAGATGTTTGAACGTGCATCTGTATAGAGTAGCGACAAAAGTGGCGAAATCGACAAAGTGCACTACAATAAGATGATCCATCAATGGACTATCAGATGACTAATCAATAGACTAATCAGATGACTAATCAATAGACTAATCAGATGACTAATCAATGGACCAATCAGTGGACTAATCAGATAATCAATCAATAAACCAATCAGATTATAAATCAATGGACCGGTCAGATCACCAATCAAATGATCAATGTTCGGTTGCACCCGGCAGACGAAAGTAGTCTAAGGGTCACGTGACTACTAGTTTTGGTCACATGTTCCTAGGCAAATAAAGAGGTTAAATTGCTCTCTCTACTTTTATATTTCCTCCATGGATGGGTTAGCGGATTTACGAAACTCGATCCAACTAAGGACTGTCGTGTACGTGGGAGCTGGTGCACGTCAAATCTGTCATGGCCTCGAATGTCCTCCCGAACGCCTCCCCGTGTATATTTCCACGCCCCTATGGAAGGGGTGGATCTGAATTCCAAGCAATGGTGAAATTGAAATGAACAAAGTTATCTCGCTCCGGAGTCATTACTGAACGTCTTTGCATTCGTGATTCACGGACGCGTATCAAATAAATGGGTGAAACGTCTCGACTATTGTGTCTTGCGTGTAATCAATCGCGGTATGTTGAAACAGCGTTTGTGGTTGTACCCTCGAGTTATGATGTGCGTAATTTCTACTGTGAAATCGCTACGGCTCTGGAATTGAGAGCCCGGTAAGTTTACGTTAGACGTGGTAGCTCGGTTGGTAGAGTGACGTAAAAGTGGATGAGTGAACATTTTTTCCTTTAGTAACCTTTATTTAAGTTTCTGTAAATACTTTGGTGATACCTGATGACGATATATCTCGTCATTCAAATTGGCATATCATAGCAAAAACCCAAGACACAACTTGTAAAAATACGCAATACTGTTTTAAAATTAGTGAATTTATGAGAGCTATAAATTGCAATTCAATAAATTTCATTCACATTTTAAAAACCACTTATGCTCACTAAAGCAATTTCCTTATTTCATGAGAAATTATACTGTTAAAAATGTTCCAAGGTGATTCAGAAAATAGACAGGTTTAGTTACACTGAAAATCCTTTTCACTAAATGGGCCAAAATGGCCATTGCGCTATAAAACCCAAAACCAGCCAACCGACTCTCTCGCTAAACGAAATGCTCTATTAAATTTCTAAAATTCTAATACTTATTCGTATTAAAATTGGTAAATAATTACGTTTTGTAACCTTTATTAAAGTTTCTGTAAATACTTAGGAACATTTTCAAAAAACAAAGCATATAACATATAAGAATACATAACACTGTTCTAAAGCAATAAAATGTAATTCAGTAAATTTCAGTGACATTATAAAAACTACTTATACTCACTAAAGCAAGTCCTTATTTAATGAGAAATTTTACTGTTAAAAATGTACGTACTTGTTTCAAAGTAATTCAGAAAACTGATAAGTTTGTTTATTCTGAATGCAATTCTTTATTAAAAAGCTGAAATTCCATTTATTCATATTAAAATGTTATATTTTGAACTTTAATAAGGGGATAAACCCTTATTAAAGTTCTTGTAAATACTCTGGAACTTTTCAAAAACACAAGACCACACAACATAAAAATACCTAACTCTATTCTAAAAGTATAGCGAATTTACGAGATCTAAAATGCAATTCAGTAAATTTCATTTACATTTTACAAATTACTTATGCTCATTAAAGCAATTTCCTTATTTAATGAGGAATGATACTATTAGAAATGTTCATACTTGTTCCGAAGTGATTCGGAAAACAGACATGTTTGTTTACTCTGAAAATTCCTCTCACTAAATGCAATGCTTTATTAAAATGCTAAAATTCTATTATTTATTCGTATTAAAATTTGTTAAATAATTAAGCTTTCTAACTTTTACTGAGGTTTCTGTAAATACTTTAGAACTCTAAAAAATACAAGACATACAACATATAAAAAAACAAAACAATATTCTGAAGTGATAAAACGTAATTCAGTAAACGTCATTGACATTTTATAAACTACTTATGCCTCACTGGGCAATTTCCTTATTTAATGAGAAATTCTACTGTTAAAAATGTACGTACAGTCGCGGAAAATAAACCCGAACCCCGCTTCATTCAAGCAATTTTTATAAAAGAGAAAATTCAAAGGCATAAGGGGCCGTCTTCATATTAAATTGAGCACTAACTTCATAATTTCCAATGAAAAACCTTTATTTTGACACTGAATTTCAAATATATATCAAAATTTAACTTCAGATACCAAATTTCATGTCATTAGGTCTTACCGTTTCGAAGGTATGAGTACAGAAAGATTGGAGCTCCTAATGTTAAATCGGTTTCTTAGACTTTCACATGGATATCTTCCTAAATAATATTTCAATAGCGCTGTATTTTGTACCATTTATTGTTAAACAACCCAAACAAAATTAACTTATTATTTTATTTTAAAAATAGTTTTTAGTATGCAATAATAATTTATAAATTAATGTTTGAAAAAATTATGAATTGGAACTTTACTATATTTTGATAGACTCGATTCAGAAAGACTTCTAATATGATCATGCAAAATTTCAACTCATTCCAATCGTTAGTTTTTGAATTACAATTAAATTTTCCTCATTATTGCGATTTTAGGGTGCAACCAAAGGTTTGAAAAACGTCTGACAAACCTCGGATAATAATTCTCGGATCGTTTGCAGATGTAATTCTCCAATCGTTTTCACTTGCATAATAAATATAATAATTCTCGGATCGTTTGCACGTGCTGACAAATACGTTTGAAATAGTGTTCAAATTTGAAATTCCGCGGTAACTATAACTACAATTAATCTCGATCTACGAATAGAGAGCGATTTTCAATGTGGAGATGATTCCTGAAATCGACAGCAATTTTAACATTGAATATCTCCGGATATAAAAATAGTAGTCATGAAATTTCATACTTAGACTAATTTAACGATGCCTAATCTGATTAAGGCATCAAAACATGGAAGCTAATTAGTAAACTATCTTTATATTCACACAACAGTTAAAAATAACTGCAAGAAATAAAAATTATCAAATTATTTAGGTTCGTATTCACTTATTATTTTGATACAGTTGTTATGTTTCTCATATTTTGTGTACATTAATTTCTTGGTGTCGTAACCGTTTTCATTTGAAATCATGTTTTAACGGCAAACGATTTATTCGAATTTTAGATAGGCCATGTATTTTATTTGACTCGGCTGGCGCCGAAATCGTTATTTGTCTGGTGGTGAATGGCAATAAAACAATCTAGAGCGTTCCAGACATTATTTATTGGGATAGATAAAGCATGGCGATCGTGGAATTTTTTCGACTTCGCGATGCGGTTGTTGTGGAACTTTTGTTCGTTGTGAATTGTTGTCAAGGAAAAAAGTAATTCTAATACAGCGGATTTGACAAGGAAATTTATTTCTGTAACTTTTACCAAGTTTCTACTTAATTAAAGTAAGAGTAAAGTGATAAGTTAATTTTGTTTTTCTATACAAAACTTTTAAAATATTTCGGGGAATAGCATATTAAATGAAACGTATAAACAAATAAAATAACGAATTACTTTTTCGTGAATCAGGGATACACAGACTTGTTAAGACTAAGGGCCACATAGATTCACTGTGACTTAATGAAGGACCGCCCAAAAAACCATGAAATTAACGATCATTATTTATTTTATTTATATTTATTATTTATATTTTATATTGCTACAAAAAAGAAATATAAGAAAAATTAAATGAAGAATTCAATCTGATGCATGACATTGCATTGATTTAACAATTATTTTAATGTTGGGTTCGATTTTTATAGTAGCCAAGCGCAAAATGGATTCTAAATTTCTATCAGTCAAGCCGTTCCTGTTTTTCGCTTTGCTAATATTCATGACTGAAAAAGTTTGTTCACAGATATATGTTGACCCAGAGAGGCTTACGCATGTTAATGCATTCTCGCAACGAAGTTTTGTGTGACTTGTTAAAGTTAAAATAACGCATGGTAAAGCGGGCCGCCAGCAAATCAACGGAGGGCCGTATGAGGTCCGCGGTCTGCGGTCTGTGTATCCCTAGAATATAGCAATAAGTTATTCGTTTTTCAGTAAAACTTTTAAAATATATTTTGGGGCTTTGCATATTAAATGAAACGCTTTTATAAATAAATAACATGGGAAATTACTATATCGTTAACTCAAGATTGTGAGTTTTGGAAGAGGGCCAAAAATGGATTTGTAAATACTTGTCTCATTTTGAAATTTGTAGAAAAAGTATGTTTTTATGTGACCCATTTCCTGTGTTTGTTTCTATAGTTTGTTGGAGCAAACAGAATTGTTTGTTCTGTGAAAAAAAATATCACCATTTTTGGTTGTGTCACTCTTCTCTAGACCAGGGATGCACAGAACGCGTCCCGCGGGCTTCATGCGGCCCTCCGTTGTTTTGCTGGCGGCCCGCCTCACCTTGTGCTATTTTAACTTTAACAATCCAGACGAGATATGTAATTTAGGTTAAAACTTCGTTGCTAGACAATGCATCAAAATGCGCAAGCCTCGTTGGATTAACATATATCTGTGAACAAACATTTTCAGTCATGAATATTAAAGCGAAAAAATGAAACCGTTTGACGAATGAAAATTTAGACTCCATTTTGCGCTTGGCTACTACAAAAATCGAAACCAATATTGAAACAATTGTTAAATCTCAATGGAATGTCACGCATCAAATTAAATTATATTTTTACTTTTTATTACCTTTCTTTTTGTAACAATATAAAATATAAATAATAAATATCAATAAATATGAATAAAATATGATAGACAACTTCCACGGTTTTTTGGGCTACCCTCCCATAAATCACAGTGAATTTATGTGGACTATAGTCTTAACAAATCTGTGCATCCCTGTTCTAGATAATCAAAGTGAGAATAAAGTATTAAGAGTTTATTTGTTTTTCCTTTAAAACATTTCAAAATATTTTCGGGCATTGTTGAATAAAACGCTTTTATAAGGAAATAAAATTATGAATTAGAATATCGTTTCTTCACGATTCTAAGTTTTGAAGGAGAGCCATGAAACGATTTCGAATATTAATTTCTCAACTTGAAATTTATGGAATAAGTTTGTTTTTATCTGTAACATATTTCTCCTATTTTTATTTCTATGGTTTGTTGGAACAAATTGAGTCATTTGTGTTCTTTGAGAGAAAAATCAATTCTTCTTTTTTGGAGTGCTACTTTTCTAGAATGAAAATAACTGCTTTTTGATGTTCAGTTCGAGGTCATTGTATTGTAAATAACTAGCTGAATTCCCCGGCGTTTGCTCGGATTGAATTGTTTAGAATTCATCGTGATATTACTCAATATTATTCCTATGGACATTTTGAATTGTTTTTAGCCCCCCTGGAGACCCAGAACAAATCAAACGGAGTTAATATATAGCCTGTGTTCCGCAGAATTCTACAGGATGAATGTAAAAAATTTAGTGTGAATTGCTCTGACATTGATCGTATAAATAAGCAATGCTATTCCTATGAGGATTTCGAATTATCTTTAGCCCCCTGTACCATATCGACAATAAAAAAAAAGATCGCTTTCTATAAAAATAATCTTACATAATCATAAAAATTTACATTCCAATAAAAAAGCTGCATTTTTGAGAATTTACAGACGGGATACATAAACGATGATAGTGAGCGATTTTCAGCGCAACCGCACCCATCTGCAATTGCACCATACTCTGAGATTCTAAAAAACTCTACAAGGTCATCTTGAGAGGCGACTTCTGTGGATGTTCTGACATCATCTGCACAGCCAGACCGAGAGAGAGCGCCCCCTAGCAAGTGCTCTGTCCAGGATGACGGGACGTTACACCCCTCTGCACACCCAAGACAAATGGAAAGGAGGTTAATATGTAGCCTACGTTATCCGCAGGGTTCCAAAGAATAAGTGTACCAAATTTGGTGTAGATTGGTCAAATGGTCTAGATTTGTATAGAGAACAGACAGACAGATAGATGTCAACTTTGCTTTATAGGTATAGATTGACTCGACGTGCCTTGCCTTAAGAATGACACGATAACAACACACGTGATTCCCATCTGTCATATTTCTATCAACTCAATGTTTAGGCCAAATGTTTTTTTTATTAAAGATTAACTCAATACCCAAAAAGAGAAACACGTTCCCGTCATCTGACCGCTTTTCAGAATTGCGAGGCGTTGTGTTGCTCCAGTACGACGTTAATTAACTACCTACAGTAAGAAAAAAAAGTTTAATTTCATAGAATTCTATGCAGATTTATTTCTATAGAGAAACTAAATTTCGTTTCTACAGAATTTTATTGAGATTTCTATAAATAGAAAACGAACCGATTCCATAGAAATGTTTCCTATAAAATTCTATAAAGAATGTTCTATAGAATAGCAAAGGCGCGAAACAAAAAAAATGAGCTTCTATAGAGGTTTCTATAGACTTTTTCTATACAAACCTCTTTATAGAGCTTATAGTTAGGTAGTTAATAAACGTCGCACTGGAGCAACACAACGGGCTATTAGCGACGGTCCGGGATCCATCCCCAATGGAAAAATCCAAGGACAACGCCACGTAATTTTGAACCACGGTCAGATGACGAGGTCCCACCTGAACTGGCACCTCACCCTCCAAACTTCCACACCACGTCAACGTAAGGGCATTTGAGGCCACGAATTAACGTGCACCAGCCACCGTGTAGACGATGTCTTTTAGTTGGAACGAGTTTCGAACTCCCAACCCTCCGATTCCTCCCAGGGTGTATTTGTCTCTCCTGTGCCAGTAAAGCTTTCATTGTGTCTGTCTATTACTTGATATTGTATGTCGTGTTTGCATGGCTAAATATGGCCCTTGCGCCATAAAACCCCAAAACCTACCCTCCAATTGCTAATCCGTTACCTTTCTAACTGGTACCGCTTCCCTGGGAAAAAACTTTGCAGCACTGCTTCCGTGCATTGACGGATGCTTACGCCTGACAGCTTCGCCAAAGACTGATTTCAGTACAGTAATAAATATATTAGAATTTAAACTAGCGCTCTTGTACTGGCCAATCGATAGGCCTCTTTCCATCATGGATGATGGATCATTGCTCCCTTCCCCCTCGGCTGTAGGGATTTTCCTCATTAGCCAGATTATTCAACTCCATTTTGAAATGGCAGACAGATTGCTTTTTCCCCATTCAACGAACTCGCCTAACTGTCTTTAATAGGAGAATGAATTCAAAACAGTCGGAATAACCGGTGTCTCAAATTAGCGATGGTTCCCTGAGGGGGATGAGTTCTGCGCATGCTCGTGGACGTGTCGATTGTCGACCGCGGGTGCGTGTCGAAACGCATTGATTCGATTCAGATTGGTTCTACGGTTCGATTCGATTCGTTTGCTCCCGTGGTTTTTGGGGCAGCGGTAGCGCGGCTGGAAGGGTAACTGATTAACAATCGGAGGGGGGGGGTTCGAGACTCGAACGAACCAAAGACCGTCTAATACATTGGGGATTGGTGCACGTTAAATCTGTGGTGGTCTCGAATGTGAATGGAAGGATTCAGTTGGTGCTTTCCTTAGAAAAGCACCATTCCGGATAGGATGGATTCTATTCATTTTCTGTCATTTTCTATCTGTTGTTTAAGTTCCTAAATGTCTTCTACTGTAAAACCGGGAACCAAAGACCGTCGTATACACGGGGGCTGGTGTGCGTTAAATCTGTCGTAGCGTCGAATGTCCTCACTTGGAGGACATTCGACGTGGGAGAATGGGGTGCCAGCTCAGACGTTGACCTCGTCATCTGACCGTGGTTCCAAATGACATTGTCCTCGGATCTTTCCCTTGGGGATCGATCCCGTACCGTCACCAATAGCCCGCTGTGTTGCTCCAGTGCGACGTTAATTAACTACCTACCGAGTGATTCGAAATTATTGAGGGCATTTTATTTTGTGGACTCGCAAGACAAGTAAATAAACGATCGTAAAAATGAATTTTGACAGCTAGGAGAGCCAGCGGAGTGGTAAAAAGTTACGAAAGAATCGAATCGAATAGCTTTTTTCGAGTTTAGTATCGATATTACGGTTTGTGTGATTAATCGATTATTATTAATATTACTGCTTAATCACCCGAAGAGTATTAATAATAACCGGTTATCTATACATAAAAAGCAGGGTCGGCATCTGTCTGTTCTCTATACAAATCTACACCGTTTAACCAATCCACACCAAATTTCGTACACTTATCCTATGGAACCCTGCGGATATGTAGCCTGCCGATAACGTAGGCTACATATTAACCCCCGTTCTATTTGTCTTGGGTGTGCAGAAGGGTGTAACGTCCCGTCATCCTGGACAGAGCACTTGCTAGGGGGCGTTCTCTCCCGGTCTGGTGTGCAGATGACGTCAGAACATCTACAGGAGTCGCCTCTCAAGATGACCTTGGAGGTTTTTAGAATCTGTGAGAATGGTGCAATTGCAGATGGGTACGGTTGCGCTGAAAATCGCTCAGTATCATATCGTTTATGTATCTCGTTTGATAATTCTTAAACTGTAACTTTGTTATCGGAATATAAATTTTTATGATAATATAAGATTATTTTTATAGAAAGTTATCTTTTTTACTGTCGATATGATACAAGGGGCTAAAGACAATTCGAAATTCTCATACGAATAACATTGCGTATTTATACGATCAATGTCAGACCCATTCATACCAAATTTGGTACATTCATCCTGTAGAATTCTGCGGGACACATAGGCTATACTATATTAACCCCGCTCGATTTGTCCTGGGTCTGCAGGGGGGCTAAAAACAATTCGAAATCTCCATAGGAATAATATTGAGTAATGTACTATGGAATTATAAACAATTCAACCCGTGCAACGCCGTGTAATTCTGTTAGTTATTAATATAAATGACAAGGTTATTATGAATACTAACTGGATTAATTACATGAACATCTTAACCTATGTTCCTACGGTGGAAAATCGAATCGTCCTCGAGCATGTGCAGAACTGATCCTCTCTGGATCCTCATCGCTGAATTGAGACAAGTTGTTTGAGTGGTGTTATGCTGTTCCAACAACCCTCCTTGGCAGTGATTGGGAAGAAAATGAGTGCGGTTTTATCTGTTTTTTTAGTTCAATCCCATTCACGAAACCTCGTAAACACTTGTGATGCTCCAGCTGTTGACCTCAGATTTCTGGGGTTGAAATAAAGGGTAGGAAGGTAGGTAATTATCGTCGGCACTGGAGCAACACAACGGGCCATTGGCGACGGTCCGGATTTAATCCCCAAGGGAAAGATCCAAGGAGAACGCCTCGTCATTTTGAACCACATTCAGATAACGAGGTCAACACCTGAGTCGGTACACCACTCTCCAATTTTCCATACCACGCCAATGTAAGGACATTTGATACTGTTATTGCTAATTATTTCGTATTTACTTTCGTACACATCTATGAATCTCCACAGTCAAGTATTTGCAGTCGGTTACTCTTATCAGTTAAAAGCAAGGATGCACAGACTTGTTAAGACCAAGGTCACATACACTATACGGACGAAAGTATTTGGACACTGCAGAAAAAATCAGGTTGTTTTTCCTGGTTAGGACTCGGCCCATTGCTTTATGTACCTGGTACCATGAACGCTGACGTGTACCTCGACGTTGTGGATAATTGCCTACACTATGGCAATACTACGGCGATGATGGTTGTTTCTTCCAACAGGATCGAGCTCCATGTCACACTGCAAAACGTGTGCTGGACTGGTTTCCTGAAAATGAGGTGAATTTGCTTGACTGGCCTGCTCAGAGCCTCAATCTCAATCCGATCGAGCCTAACTGGAGCGACGGGTACGACACCACCACGCACGCCCATCTTCACAACAATCTCTTCTCACACCCTTGCAAGAGGAATGGCGAGCTATTCCTGCCTAGACTTATAGAGGACTTGTGAAAAGTATGCCTCGACGTGTTACAGCTGTAATACAAGCAAAAGGAGGGCCTACCCGTTACTAAATAGAATAATAAAGCTCTTTTTCTGAAAAACATGCAGTGTCCAAATACTTTTGTCCATATAGTGTAGATTCACTGTGACTTATGGAAGGGAGGCCCCAAAACCATGAAAGTTATCAATCATATTATTTATTTTATTTGTATTTATTGATGTTTATTATTTATATTATTTACATTGTGTGTTGTTACAAAGAGCGATAGCTAAAGGTAAACAAAGAATTTAATTTTATGCCAAACATTGCATTGATTTAACAATTATTTTAATAATGGGTTCGATTTTTGTAAGTCGTCAAGAGCAAAATGGATTCTCAATTTTCATAAGTCAAACTGTTCCTGTATTTCGTTAATATTAATTAACTCTTTCTTTACAGATTTTAGTTGACACATAAAGGTTTGCGCATTTTAATGTATTATCTTGCAACGTTTAGTGTGACTTGTTAAAGTTAAAATAAAGCATGAATCGGGAACCCACCAAAATCAACAGTGCCGCATGAGGCCCGAGCCCAGCAACGAAGTTTTAACCTAAATTACTTATTATGACTGGTTTGCGGGCCGCCGGCAAATCAAAGGAGGGCCGCATGAGGCCCCCAGGCCACGGTCTGTGCACCCCAGCTCTACCGTCAAGTATTTGCAGTTGGTTACTCTTATCAGTTAAAAGACTCGTGACCACTTTTAATTCACGTTCAACGAAACAGGATGACGATCAGGAAATCAAAAAATAAAGTCGGTAGTCTCAATTATTTACATCGTGATGACCTCGAACTTGGTGCACGTTAAATCGATCGTGGCCTCAAATGTCCTCACGTTGGCGTGGTGTGGAAATTCGGAGACTGGGGTGGCAGCTCAGGTGCTGTTTTCGTCACCTGACCGTGGTTCAAAATGAGGAGGCGTTGTCCTCGTATCTTTTACTTCGAGATTGATACCGTATCGTCGCTAATAGCCCGGTGTGTTGCTCCAGTGCGACGTTTATTGACTACCTACCTTCTATTTACGATAAGGTTTGGTTTGGATCTCCAC
Source organism: Meta bourneti (assembly GCA_933210815.1). Classification (NCBI taxonomy): domain Eukaryota; kingdom Metazoa; phylum Arthropoda; class Arachnida; order Araneae; family Tetragnathidae; genus Meta; species Meta bourneti. The sequence goes on along the minus strand of OW119924.1, from coordinate 6,357,868 downwards.
AAGGTCATTCTTTTGCTACTCGAGGCTTTAATTAGCTACGGCTCCGGTCTAATGGAGTCCCTTCTAATCTGGTATAGTAAAGGTTTCAGGAAGTCAGATTAAAGCAGTGGTTCTTAACCTGGGTGCAACCCTGGGGGTGCGAGAAGGCATTTCCAGGGGTGCGAGAGAAGTTTCGATGGACGACAGCGATTTAATAAAAGACGATTATATTGAAATACGAGCCAATGCACGTATTCAAATGGAATTTGAAGAACTGGACTTAGAACAATGGTGTACACAGAACCTTATCCACATCTGGCAAAAGCAGCATTGCAGACTCTTTTACCATTTGCCACCACCTGTGTGAAATGGGATTTTCATCACTTGCACATAAACACAAAAGCCAGAAATCGCTTAAATGCAAGTGATGACTTACGCGAGGCTCTTTAAAAAAAGAGCCTCGCTTAAAAGTATTATAAATAAACAACTACGTAGCCATTAAGAATCGAGATAGTGTTCTGTATGTATATGTAAAATGTATGTGCTTATTTTTCAACAAATAAATTATCTTGCAATAGAAGTAATTTACGAAATAAAGAAATAGAAACACATTTTTCAAGGGGGTGCGAGAACTTATTTTTAGATTCAAGGGGGTGTCGATCACTAAAAAGGTTCAGAACCACTGGATTAAACGGAGTACGAAAGCAGTGATGCAGGCTTGTTTAGACCAAGGGCCATATAGATTCACAGTGACTTAAGGGTAGATATTTAATTAACGTCGCACTGGAGCAACACAATGGGCTATTGGCGACGGTCCGGGATCAATCTCGAAGAGAAAGATCCAAAGTGTGATTTAGGGGAGGGCCGCCAACACACCATGAAAGTTATACATCATACATATTATTTATATATTACATATTATACATATACATATTATTATACATATTACATATTATTTATTTTACATATACATATTATTTATTTTATTTATATTTATCGTATATTGTTACAAAGAAAGATAATAAAAAGTAAATAAAGAATTTAATTTGATGCATGGCATTTAACAATCGTTTCAAAATGAAAGACTATCTTTTCAACATATAGTCTTGAAGTCGGCATTGAACCTCTTGGAAAGCCTGGCGCCACAGCAGCTTTGTTGCGCGCACGTGCAGTTATCAAAAATTACCCATCGCGTTACTTGTTAAAGTAAAAAAGTATCGAGGCGGGCTGCCAGGAAATCAACGGAAGGCCGCATGTGGGCCGCGGTCTGCGCATCCCTGTACAAAAACGATGCTTTAACAAAAAATGGTAGATTGTGTCGTGGACGCAAACCGTGGTTTTGTCGTGTATACTCGGGACTGATGCTGGATTGTGGACATAGGAAGTTTGAACGATTGTTTAGTGTGTGAATAGTCAACAATTAATTCAGTTTAATTAATTATATTGAATGATAGTTTTATTGATTAAAGGTTTATGATCGTAGCGTTGTTCAGTTGTTTTCGAATGATATCATTACGTGGTCCCCACTCTACTCTCTGGCCCAAAGCTCTCCCAGCACAGTAGAATTGCGACATATTGTCGTATAGAGTCCTAAGATTACGTAAATATTTCAAGTGTTTACCTTTGGTCGTGGTTTTAGAAAGGTAAAATCAGTCACTTTTGAGGCATCAGTCATTAAGACTTCCAGATGGAAACCGTTTACATCTTTAAAATATATCTTTAAAAATACTTCTAGGCAAGTTGAAAAAAATGGTGTCGAGGACACAAACCATTTAAAAATAAATTACATACCTAACTTAAAAATGATTTGTTTTGTATATTTTATTTATTTTTATAAAACAGCATTCTACAAACCATTACGTATTAAACCAGACTTTTAGAAAGTTGGTCGAAACATACATATACCGCAAAGAAATTACCTCTCTAGTGATATTTTGCAGAAAATAAATAATTCATTAAAATTTAACTGCTAAATAATATATATATATAATAGTAATACTGGAACACAAATACAAACGAAATTCCGATTCTTGAAAATTGCAGAATTCTGAGAAAGAAAGATGTGCAAACGTATCGAATTTCGACTTCCTGAATATATTCTGAAATAGAACAATTCGAAAAAAGACTTGAATAATATTGATAAAGACAATAATGACTTATTTACAAAAGAACGTATTTATAATACTTGTAAATGCTCATATATGACCGCAACTTTTCGCTGTCAACTCAAATTAAAAAATTAAACATTCATTCTGGTGTTGCAATATACCTCAAATTCATCTTTTATGATCAATGAGTTTTTCACCAAAATTGACCAGATCATCGAAACACTTGGAGGATTAATAAGAGAATGTAAACGTAAGAAAACCGAAAAACTTAAAACTCCTCCTAATCTTGATGGACAAGATATCTCGCCATTAAAAGAAAACTGACCAGATCTTGATCTCGTCACCATTAAAAAAAATCTGCAATATCTTGTTGACGATGTATCTCGTCATTAGCAAAATGGGTCAGATCTTGATAGACGAGATATCTCGTCAAAACCACTTGGAGGGTTAATCAGCGTGAGTTGGTAAGATTATCGTTAACATAATGGCATAAATTTAAATTGCCGCTCGCTGTAATCAAGTTTGGTTTATGGACATGCATTTAAACTGCTTCGTCGTTCGTAATTGCAAATTTCATTTCTTATCACAACAAAATTTAAATATTAACAATTTCTCAGCGTAAATGCTCGTGCTTGAATACAAACTCACTTGGAATCGTCAAGCTTATTTTTTATGTACATCGTGTTACAAGATTTCCACATGAATGCATCTGAATCCCGATTCTAAAAAAGGGCCGCGGTGACCCGGTTGGAAGAGTAGCGGACTAGCAACCGAAGGGTTGCGAGTTCGAATCCAGCCAAACACCGTCGTGTACAAAGGGGGCTGGTGCACGTTAAATCTGTCGTGGCCTCAAATGTCCTCACGTTGGCGTGGTGTGGAAGTTTGGAGAGTGGGGTGCCAGCTCAGGTGTTGCCTCGTCATCTGACCGTGGTTCAAAATTACGTGGTGTTGTCCTCGGATCTTTCCCTCTGGGATTGATCCCGGACCGTCACCAATAGCCCGTTCTGTTGCTCCAGTGTGACGTTAATTGAAATACCCCCCCCCCCGATTCTAAAAAGTCTGCATTTTTTTCAAAAAGGCGTTCACGTTGGCGTGGTGTGGAAGTTTGGAGAGTGGGGTGCCAGCTCAGGTGTTGCCTCGTCATCTGACCGTGGTTCAAAATTACGTGGTGTTGTCCTCGGATCTTTCCCTTTGGGATTGATCCCGGACCGTCACCAATAGCCCATTGTGTTGCTCCAGTGTGACGTTAATTGAAATACCCAATACCCAAAAAGGCGTTTGATATGAAATTAAAAATTCAGATCAATGCAGGAGTGATTCGAAACTCATGGGACATACTTCAAGGGGTGTTAAAGCACATTAAATGAATCATTTTTTGTGTGACGCGTTTAGGCGCTAGAACATGAATTGCGCAGGAAATGAAACACAATATTGATTTACGTCGTTATTTTAATTATTACTTATTTACAATGGGTTTTTACAATAACACGTCATCCAACCGTAGTTCAAAATTACGTGGTGTTTTCCTCGGATCTTTCCCTTTAGGATCGATCCCGGACCGTCACCAATAGCCCGTTGTTGTTGCTCCAGTGTGCATTAATTAAAATACCTACCTACCTTTACAATAACTACTCAAAGGTGACATCAACATTACAAGTTTGGCAGCGTTGATGAATGAATTGACGGACTTTATCGCCGCTATGTTAGGTAGGTAGTTAATTAACGTCGCACTGGAGCAACACAATGGGCTATTGACGACGGTCCGGGATCGATCCCAAAGGGAAAGATCCGAGGACAACGCTTCGTCATTTTGAAACACAAGATGACAAGGTCAACTCCTGAGCTGGCAATCCACTCTCCAAGCGTCCGCACCACGCCAACGTGAGGACATTTGAGGCCACGGCAGATTTAACCTGACCAGCCCCTTGTACACGACTATCTTTGGTTGGATTCGAGCTCGCAACCCTCCGGTTGCGAGCTCGCGCAACCCTCCGTTACTCTTCCAACCGGGCTACCGCGGCCCATCTTAAAATAAAGAGTGGAATGTAACAAGCGAAAATGACTGGATTTTGTCACTTTAGATTTATGCCACCGATCACGTGTAGCCCAGTTTGAAGAAGCAACGCCTTAGCAACCAGAAGTTGCAAGTTCGAAACTCGATCCAACCAAAGATCATCGTGTACGTAGTGGTTGGTGCACTTTAAATCTGTCGTGACTTCAAATGTCCTCACGCTGACATGGTGTGGAAGTTTGGAGAGTGGGGTTCAAAATGACCTCGGATCTCTCCATTCGGGATAGATCCCGGACCGTCTCCAATAGCCCTTTGTGTTGCTCCAGAGTGACGTTAAGTATCTACCTACGTCCATTTTTAAACGATCTTAAAATAAGAGTGGTACATACGCGACGTTTATTTCCAAGCACTTCCAACATTAATCTTGAAAACACTGATTTAATTCTCGAGTTCTTTGAAAATAGCACCACTCGAGTTGCCGTTCCATTCTATTCCCCACTCATTAAACAGGAGTTCTCCCTCTAATCTTAGAAAATGAAGCTCATTAGGAATTCTGAACGGCATTCGTTTCTTCAGCTACACCCCCACGTTTTGGGGAGGGAGGTATTTAAGTAATTAAATATTTATACGCGCTTTTAGAATCATTTCCTTTTTTTTGGAACGAGATCTCGTAAATATTTTACGGTGATTCTTGATTGTAGTATTTGTGTTTGTTTTACCGGGGAACTTATATTGGCTTAATTAGATCGAGTCGTGTGCGATGTGATTTGAATCGAGTTGCTTGGGAATTGATGTTGGAGATCGATTCAACCGGTTGGGTCTCGATTCGTTCTAATGATAATGGTAATGAATTAACGTCGCAATGCAGCAACACCACGGGATATTGGAGACGGTTCAGGATCCATCCCAACGGGAAAGATCCAAGGATGACATCTCGTTATCTTCAACCACGGTCAGATGACGAGAACAACACTTATTCTGACACCCTACTCTCCAAACTTCCGCACCACGCCAACGAGAGGAAGTTTGCGGCCACGAAATAGATTGAACGTGTACACGACGGTATTCGGTTGGATCGAACTCGTATTCAATGGCCGATTTTGTGTCTTACCGTCACTTGGCGATAACCTCTTATTGCACGGAAGGTGTGTGAAACCGCACTTATATAGACAGGCGACGAAAGTGGTGAAATCTACAAAGTGTGCTATCAGATGATCAATGAATGGACCAATCAGATGATCGATCAATGGACCAATCAGATGATCGATCAATGGACCAATCAGATGATCAAACAGTGGACCAATCAGATGATGAATCATTCTATGGACGTCTTCTCCCATCCTGTGGGGGGGGTATTTCAATTAACGTCACACTGGAGCAACACAATGGGCTATTGGTGACGGTCCGGGATCAATCCCAAAGGGAAAGAGCCGAGGACAACACCACGTAATTTTGAACCACGGTCAGATGACGACCCATCCTGTGGACCAGACAAATGATAAATGTTAGGTTCCACACAGCAGACGAAAGCAACCAAAGGTCACATGACTAGTAGTTTTGATCACATGATCCTGGACACATAAAAAGGTTACCATTGCTCACTCTACTTTTATATTTCCTCTATCAGGTTGCTCTCCTAGCGCAGCGGGGTGCGGTAGTTCGGTTGGAAGAGTAACGGGGCTAGCAATCGGAGGGTTGCTATTTCGAATCAAATTTAAGACTGTACAAAGGGGGCTGGTGCACGTTAAATCGGTCAAGCCTCAAATTTCCTCATTTTGGCGTGGTGTGGAAGTTTGGAGGCAGTTCAGCTGTGTCCTCGTCATCTGACCGTGGTTCAAAATTACGTGGCGTTGTCCTCATATATTGGGGGATGATCCCGGACCGTCGTCAATAGCCCGCTGTGTTGCTCCAGTGCGACGTTAGTTAAATACCTACATATCTAGCGCAGCGGGCTAGGCACTGAGCTCCGAAATCCCCAATTGGTAGTTAGGTAGGTATTAACGTCGCATAAGAGCCACACAGCGGGCTATTATCGGCGGTCCAGAATCAATCTGGAAGATCAAGGCCCGAGGACATCGCCTCGTCGTTTTGAACCTCGGTCAGATGACGAAGTCAACACCAGAGCTGGCGCCCCACTCTCCAAACTTCCTCACCACGCCAACTGAAAATAAGGAGTGGTACATACGCGACGTTTATATTTCCAAGCACTAATTAATCTTAAATTGAAAACACGGATTTAATTCTCGAGTTCTTTGAAAAAGCACCACTCGAGTTGTTCATTGCGTGCTTGCTTCAACCATTCGATTCCCCACTCATTAAACAGGAGTTCTCGCACTAATCTTAGAAAATGAAGCTCATTAGGAATTCTGAACGGCATTCGTTTCTTCAGCTACACCCCTGCGTAGCAGTGGGAGGGTATTTAAGTAATTAAATATTTATCGCGCTTTTCGTATCATTTCCTTTTTTATTTTGGAAACAAGATCGCGTAAATATTTTACGATGTTTCGGGATTCTATTTTATTTGCTTAGCTGGTAACTTGTATTGGGGGTATTTGGGTATTTCAATTAACGTCACACTGGAGCAACACAATGGGCTATTGGGGACGGTCCGGGATCAATCCCAAAGGGAAAGATCCGAGGACAACACCACGTAATTTTGAACCACGGACACAGAAGAGAGAAATACACACAAGGAGAAATGCACCTGACAGGAATTGAACTTGCACCGCCAACAACTCGAAGGTTGCTTGCGGAAAGATCCACCACGTAATTTTGAACCACGGTCAGATGACGAGGTAACACCTGAAGTGGCACCCCACTCTCCAAACTTCCACACCACGCCAGCGTGAGGACATTTGAGGCCACGCAGATTTTACGCGCACCAACCCATTTTGTAGTCGGTCTTTGGCTGGATTCGAACTCGCAATCCTCCGGTTGCTTAATTAGATCGAGTCGTGTGATGTGATTTAAATCGAGTTGTTTGGGAATCGATTTTGAAGATAGATTTATCCGGTTGTGTCTCGATTCATTTGATTTAACGGGTGATCTGAAGAATGTAATTAGCAATAAAATTGATTTTGATGGTCGATTTTATTGAATAGGTCGAATTTTTTTTAATTGAGTACAGTTTTCAAGCTTTAAAATGATGCACTACTTTTTGGTATTTGGTATTTTGGTATTTTCAATTAACGTCACACTGGAGCAACACAACGGGCTATTGGTGACGGTCCGGGATCAATCCCAGAGGGAAAGTCCGAGGACAACACCACGTAATTTTGAACCGCGGTCAGATGACGAGGCAACACCTGAGCTGGCACCCCACTCTCCAAACTTCCACACCACGCCAACGTGAGGACATTTGAGGCCACGACAGATTTAACGTGCACCAGCCCCCTTTGTACACGACGGTGTTTGGCTGGATTCGAACTCGCAACCCTTCGGTTGCTAGTCCGTTACTCTTCCAACCGGGCCACCGCGGCCCGCACTACTTTTTGACGTGAATACGTTTTTAAAATACGTTTTTTAGGCTGGGATCTTTCATGCTGCCGGAATAATTCACTGCATAACTCAATTGCATTTTTGTTGGGAATTGGCGTTAATTAAAATACCTACCTACGCACTAATCAGAAAATAAATCTCATTAGGAATTCTGAGCATTCCCGTTTTTTCGACTGCACCACCGAATTCTTTTTTTTGTGGTTTTTTATAAGTACTTAAATATTTATACGCGAATTCGAATCATTTCCTTTTTTATTCGAAACGACATATGGTAAATATTTTATATTCCCGGATTTTAGTATTTTTATTTCCTTTTCTGGGAGCTTGTATTTGGACTTTAAATTAGATCGAGTCGTATTGGTTCGATGTGATTTGAATCGAGTTGTTTGGGAATTGATGTCTGTGATCGATTTATTCGTTACGGTTGTGTCGTGATTTATTCGTTCTCACGAGTTTAAGGTAATTCGAAGAATTACTAGCCCGGTTGGAAGAGTAGAGGATTGGCAACCGGAGGGTTGTGAGTTCGATACTCGGTCCAACCAATGACCGCCGTGTATGAGGAGGATGGTGCACGTTAACCCTTTCGCCCCGACTTTTGCATGATTAAAATTTAACTCTGAAAAGTAGTATAATTTAGTAGTTTTTGCTCTTTTTGACGGACGACCGTACTTTCGCGTTCTTTTTGTGTTTGCTTTCTCCCTTCCAACATTTATGAGTTGCTCAGCTAAGGGGACCATGAATGATAATAGTGGTTCTGTTTTATGTTCCACATCACACTTCGTAATCCATGCATTCACAACACAAATCATAACTAAAAATCTTTTTCCACCACTTGTCTTATTTTCTGCCATGATCCTAAAAAGTAACAATTTCATCACAGCGGTCAACTCCATTCATGTACATAGTGTAGTGGGCTTCTGGGCAACTAACGTCTAATTTTGCACCATCTTTTTGTTTCCGAACCACGGTCACTCATTCATCAGAATGAATGGGCGTGCTCAAAAACATGAATCCGCCATTTGCAATCTGAAAGTATTGCCAGGTTTTTTTAGTCATATTTTTATTCCCTAATTCCTTAAGAACACTGAAAACGTAAAAACTCATTCAAAAGTGGGATTTATTTACCCAATAGGGGATGAAATCTAATCTCTGGGACGTATATGCCCATTAGGCCCGAAAGGGTTAAATCTATAATGGCCTCAAAAGTCCTCACGTTGGCGTAGAGTGGGATGCCAGCTCAGGTGTTGGCCTCGTCATCTGACTGTGGTTCAAAATGACGAGGTGTTGTCCTCGATCTTTCCCTTCGAGATGGATCCCGGACTGTCGCCAATATCCCGTTGTGTTGCTCCAGTGAGACGTTAATTCAACAACCCTACGATTGTTCAGTGTGAATGTTCAATTAATTTACAGTTTGAGCGAATAAAGTGCAGTCTTATTTTTATTTTGAATGACAATTTTGTTGATTAGAGGCCTCTGATTGTAGCATAGTTCGGTAGCATTCAAATGACACCACTTACGTAGTCCACGTAATCCAAAGTAACACTGGCCCAAAGCTCGCCCAGCACCGTGGAATTTCGACCTCTGCGCTCAGTGCGCCTGCGCACTCTGTCATATCAGGTACGGACATACTTGGCTACATGACGCTATATTTATCTCCTAGTTCCGAAATCAGAAGACGAAACAGTTATAACGCTAGACTTTACAAGCATGCCCCCAGCAAACAAGCATGAATTTTGTATAACAAGATCTCGACGGCATCACCTGTAATTTTGCATTTATTTCATATTTGTTGCGTTAAATATTTCTTCTGTTTAATGTTAATGAGCTGTTCTCCTTTCGATGTTCGCTGGGTCTTTGTCCCAGCTTTGTATATCCTATGAACTATGTTAATGATAAATAAAAGCCGTACGCGCCCACTGGGGGTGGGTGTGCTGCCTTCTCTGGCCGGGGCTGAGCCTCCTGGTGTCTGGAGGTGCTATTTTTTCTCCCCGTCCCCCATTCAAATGCTCTAAACCATTTAGTGAGCTGGGGTGGGGAGGGTCTGGAAGCATGCCCCCAGCAGTGATCCGATTTCAACGTCAAAATATAGTGCTTGTCGTAGTTAGATTGTGAAAAAATCTTACACATCAACTATTACTCATTTGAACATAGGATTCGGTATGTCGTTAAACTCAGTGTGATCTTAAGAATGTTTTAATTAAATCCAGTCACACACACATATTTAATGTAATTTGAATCGAGTTCTTTGAGAGTTATTTCTATTGGAAATCGATTCACTCATACGGTTGTCTCGATTGATTCATTCATTTCCTCACGAGTTTAATTACTTGATCCATAGTTTGAAAAGAATTAAATCCAATAATTGCTGTCTGCTCCTTCATATAATTTAAGGATTCTCAAATTATTTGTTGTAAATGCCGTAATAATTGACTGCGCTTTGTGATTTACCCTCTCAATTGCATTTTTGCTGTGAATTGGCTTTAAGTGACACGTGATTAGAAACCGAGTTCGAAACTCGATCCGAGCAAAGACCGGTACTTGGTGGCTGGTGCAAGTTAAATCGGTCGTGGCCTCAAATGTTCTCACGTTGGTGGGATGTGGAAGTGTGGAGAGTAGGGTGCCATCTGAGGTGTTGTCCTCGTCATCTGCGCATGGTTCAACATTGCGAGGTGTTATCCTCGGATGGATCCCGGACCGTCGGCAATAGCCTCCTGTGTTGCTCCAGTGAGTCGTTAATGCAACTACCTACATCTCCTAGGGAAAGAGAATTTTGAATCACAATAGGATTTCGTGTGAATCCTATACACATTTATTTCTATAGAGAAATGAAATTTCGTTTCTATAGAATTCTATTTAGATTTCTATAGAGAAAACGAGCTGATTCTATAGAAGTGTTTTCTATAGGATTCTATATAGAAGGTTCTATAGAAAAGTAAAGTCGTGAAACAAAAGAAATTAGCTTCTATAGAATTCTATAGTAGTTTCTATAGACTTTTTCTATAGAAACCTCTTTATAGAGCTTATAGGTAGGCAGTTAATTAACGGCTCACTGGAGCAACACAGGAGGCTATTGGCGACTGTCCGCGATCCATGCCGAAGGGAAAGATACGAGGATAACGCCACGTCATTTTGAACCACGGTTAGATGACGAAGTCAACACCTGAGCTGGCCCCCCACTCTCCAACTTCCACACCACTGATTTAACGTGCAAGTAACCAAGTCGCCCAAGCCTCAATGTACACGAGGTCTTTGGCGACTTGGAGTTGAGAAATCATGCCAACCAGTGACCATGGGATTTCGCGTGTCGTCATGGTTGAGGAGTATTTGCAGGCGTCATTCTTCATGGAAATGATTAAAATTTCTTTTTTTGAATAGTGAAACAATAATAAATAGAAGTATAAAGTTTGGAATTATTTGATAGCAAAGTTTCGCCAGTAAAAAACCCAAAGCTGTAATTATAGCGAAAAAAAATCCCCCCTTAAACACATTTGCGTACATAATTACATGAAAAATGACTCAGGAACTGAGTTTTAAATTTGTTTTTCTATCTGTGGAGTGGGTGCCCATAATCGAGAATCCTCCTCCTTCAAAAATATTCCTTTTTTGCAATTCCACCCCTAAACGAGTTCTCTGCACGATACTGATGTAATGTGTTTATCGTGCGATACATGCAGTACTACGGGTAAGCATTCCGCTGACATCCGTTTTGGCTGCATCTGCAAGTGCTGCAAATGACGACTTTCACTTATTTTCAAACTTTTGGCGACTTTTTTTAATTCGCCAAAGGGCAATGTAAATTTCGGTAGATCTTTTTGAAAATTCACCAAAGGTCAATGTAAATTTTGGCGACTTTTTCTGAAGATTCACCAATGGTCACTGAAAAGTTTGACGACTATTTTTAAAAGAGCACCAAAGGGTAAGGTAAATTCTGGCGACTATTTTTGAAAATTCACCAAAGGTCAATGTAAATTTTGGCGACTTTCTTTTTGAAAATCCACCAAAGGTGAATAAACATTTTGGCGACTATTTTTTAAAATTCACCAAAGGGCAAAGTTAAACGCTCAGACGACGAGGTCTACACCTGATCTGGCACCTCACTCTCAAAACTTGCACATCACGCCAGCGTGAAGACATTTGATGCCACGACAGATTTAACACCAGTCCCTGCATACTCGAAATTACTGTGATTAGATCGAGTTTCGAACTCGCAGCCCTCGCGTAACTGATCCGATTCTCTTCCAACTGGGCTACCGTGGCCCGACAACCACTAGGTTTGTTGGTTGGTTTTGGGGGTTTTATGGCGCAAGGGCCATATTAGGCCATGCTGCGCCAGACACAATAGAATATCAAGTAATTGACACGAGACATACACTATCAAGTAACTGACATACACACAGTGAAAGCTTTACTGACACAGAAGACAGAAATCCACCAGAGAGGAATGCAAGATAAGACTTTGATGCAACTACCACCACAATTTCACGAGTATTTTGGCCGCTGCAGTCCCGCATACATGACCGCCAGTAGTACGCGTTCTCCCGCATACCACGGTTATATCGATCGCCGCCCTTACATAGGCAATCCCCGGCCGACTCCTTGTCAGACCCACAATCAACCGATGAGATCATTCCAATCTGCTGGATGTACGCCCTTCCATCAAATGGATGAAGTCCTTTGTTGCTCATCTGATGGACAAAGTGTAATTTCTGAGTCTTTTCCCGAGGAAATGATACTTTGGGAGAATGGGGATGTTTTCCGATGGTGCTCATTTCCGTCCGTCTGACCATCTTTTTCATCGTAATCTGTATCGTTTCCTATCGATTTTCTTCTGTGGTAAGGGTCATCTCTAGCTATGGATATCTAGTAAACTGAAATGAGGACCGCGGTAGTCTTGTTGGAAGAGTAGAGGGATAGTTAATGGAGGGATGCGAGTTCGAGACTCGGTCCAACCAAAGACCGTCTAATACATTGGGGATTGGTGCACGTTAAATCTGTCGTGGTCTCGAATGTGAATGGGAGGATTCAGTTGGTGCTTTCCTTAGAAAAGCACCATTTTGGATAGGATGGATTTCTATTATTCATTTTGTGTCGTATTTCATTTGTTGTTAAAGTTCCTAGATGTCTTCTACTGTAAAACCGGGGCCGCGGTAGCCTGATTGGAAGAGTAGCGGATTAGCAACTGCACGGTTGAGAGTTCGAAACTCGATTCAACCAAAAATAGTCGTGTACGTTGGGGATTGGTGCACGTTAAATCTATCGTGGACTCAAATGTCAATGGAAGGATTCAGTTGGTGCTTTAATTAGAATAGAATCCTTATTCGAAGATTCCATTGCTCATTTCCTTATCTAGGTATGTAATTAATTAACGTCGCACTGGAGCAACACTACGGGCTTCTGGCAAGTGCGAGGGATGCATCCCGAAGGGAAAGATCCAAGGAGAACGTCTTGTCATTTTGAACCACTGCCAGATGACGAGGTCCACACCTGAGCGCCCCACTCTCCAAACTTCTACAGTTCGCCAACGTGAGGACATTCAAGGCCACGAAAGATTTAACGTGCACCAGTCCCCACTACACTACAGTCTTTGGTTGGATCGAATTCCGTTGCCCTTTCATCAAATGGATGAAGCCCATTGTTGCTACATCAGATGGATAAAGTGAAATTTCTGTTCGTAATTGAGTCCTTTCCCTGGAATTTATACTTTGGGAAAATGTTGCAGGGATGCTTGCCGATGGTGCTCGTTTCCGTCTGTCGGAATCTTTTTCATCGTAATCTGTGTCGGTTCTATATATACAGCGTGATTCTAAATTGTTCTTACAAAATAAGAGGGGTGATAGTACCCATCCAGATGAGCCATAATTAGCATGGAACGTAGGGTCGCATTCCACTATGAGAGGCAGAAAAGAGTAAAGTCGAAACGCGTAGAGCATGTACAAGTCATTGCCTCTGACGTCGTTTTGTACCTGCCCACGTAGCATATCTTCTAAGCAAGATGGCCTCGTCGGTAGCGGACATGGCGGACCTGTGGCTTGGCCTCCTCGCTCACCGGACCTCAACCCACTGGACTTTTTCTTGTGGGGGCACATGAAATCTTTAATGCACCAGACGCCTGTGGACTCGGCTGAATATCTCCTAGCAAGAATCGGTGTTGCCGCAGACAAAATGAACACACCACCAGGAATCTTCCGAGAGCCAGTCATTCCTTCGCCGGTGTCAACTGTGCAACGACACGCCACTTTGAGCACTTGCTGTGAGTTTATCAATCAATCAGATTGTGCAACTTTTGGTATCGTTCATTCGCTTTCCCAACACTGTTCATGTTGAAATTCTAATTTGACTCTTTTCTGCCTCTCAGAATGGAATGCGACCCTATGTTCCATGGTAATTATTACTCGTCTGGATGGCTACTATCACCCCTCTTATTTTGTAAAAACAATTTAGACTCACCCTGTATACATATATACATATATACGTATATACGTATATATATATATATATATATATATACGTATATATAGATATAGATATATATAGATATATAAACATTTGCGATGTTTATCCAAGTGCATCAGACGTTCGTAAATGCCAAAGGTGGCTTTCTAAGTTCAGATTCGGTAATTTTGATCTTTCCGACTCGTATCGATCAGGATGACGAACTGCTTTAGACAATGACGTGTTAAGGGCGGAAGTGGAAGCAAATCCGTGTCAGACAATCGAGGAACTGTCAAGGAACTCTTAACCAACCTTGGTCGACCATCCAAGAACATTTGCAGCAGATTGGTAAAGTAAGCTGAGCAGGTGGTTGGGTCCCGCATAATCTGTCCGAAGAAAACAAAGCTAACCGATCCACCACATGCAACTTATTGCTTCAACGGCACAATACAGAAGCGTTTTTTGATCGCTTGATCACTGGAGATGAAAAATGGGTCCTCTATGATAACGCAAAAGGCAGTGGCTTACATCCCAAAAAGGCGCTTTTGTGTATTTGGTGGAGTATTGGCGGAATCGTTCATTTTGAAGTGCTGAAACCTGGACAAACTGAATGCAGACCTTTACTGTGAACAATTGGATCGAGTAAATCAATCTTTAATTGAAAAGTGTCCAGCGATATATATATATATATCGCTACACACCCACCATACTTGCCCGACATTGCACCATCGGATTTCCATTTATTCCGATCGCTACAACACTTTCTGTGACAAAAAATTTTAAAATTTGGATGATATCCAAAATGCCATCTCCAGATATTTTGATCAAAAACCAATTGATTTTGATCGATCCGGCATTGAAAATTTATACACTAGATGATAAAAGGTTGTTGATAACGAAGGTGATTACACCATTGATCAAAAATAAAACTTGTTAAAAATTTATTTGTTTGAATTGAATGGAAAAAAATGAATGACATTACTTCCATTATAATGAATGGCATCCAAATGAATGACATTACTGACATTATATATATATATATATATATATATATATATATATATATATATATATATATATATATATATATATATATATATATATAGACCATCACCACAAATCAAAAAGGAGAAACCAAATAAAAACAAAAACAAAATGCAAATAATAACAAGAACAAAAATAAGAACAAAAATGGAGCAAAATAACAACAATAATATTGACCCTTTAGATGAACAGCGCTGAAAAAATATAATTATATAATTATTTTTTTCACTTTTGCCCTCGTTTTTTCTTTCAATTTCATCACTGCCCACAATCTTTACTCTTTGTCACAATTTTATTTTCTTGTTAAAATTTACCTTTCTTCCCTCCCTTTCATTTGCGCTAATTTGTTCACATTATCTCCAAGCCACCCTCTTTCGTTTTTAAATCCGTTATTCTACATAATACGGATCTGGCAATGTTTTGCTCTCCTAGCTTGGGCGGCAACTTTCGGTAAGGTATTACGTTGGCTATGTTCTTTTGATTCCTAACCTTGGTAACAGGTATTATTTTCATGATTTTTTTCTCTCTGGTAGTACTTTGAGTTTTCGGGGGTAACTTTTGTTGATCTCTTCGGCCTGGCCTCACATAAGTACAGAAAAAACTCAAAGCATCGCATTTTTAAGTGACAACCTGGCCTTGCTCCCCTTGAAAAAGTAGGCAGGCTCACTTAACATTTACATATTTTATTTCATCTTGTTTCTCGGGGAAATCTATTCTATTCTTAGGGTAGTTTTACTTATTATATATATATATATATATATACTATATACATATACATATAGATACATATATATATACATATATATATATATATATATATATATATATACTATATACATATACATATAGATACATATATATACATATATATATATATATATATACATATATATATATATATATATATATATATATATATATATATATATATATATATATATATATATATATATATACTTATTATATATATATTACATATATACACTGCTGGCCACCCAAATTGCAACACCAAGAAAGACAAGAGATATCACAACAAAATTTATTTTGTAGATAACATGTTGATCAAGTATCAAATGATTAAATTTATAGACTTCTGTGAAGTGTGGTTCCTGCCAAAATCAGTAGCCAGAGTAGCCGCCATTGTTGGAGATCACCGCTGCCACACGCCTCGGCATTGATTCAAAGAGACTTTGGATGTGTTCTTGGGGTACAGCAGACCAAGCAGCTTCCACACGTTGCCAAAGTTGATCTGGTGTGGCAGCTGGGGTAGTATTCTGGGTCAATCGTTGAGCAGCCATGGACCACATGTTTTCTATCGGCGAAAGATCCGGAGAGCGAGCTGGCCAGCGAAGCAATTCAATCTGGCGATTGACGAAGAACCCTTGGACAATGCGTGCCACGTGTGGTCGCGCATTATCCTGTTGAAATATGGCTGTGGGCAAGCCCTGAAGGTAAGGAAGGACAACTGGCTCCAACACCTCGGAGATGTAGCGCTGGCTGTTTAAAGTACCGGCAATGCGTACTAGAGGAGTGCGAGAGTGATATCCAATACCGCCCCATACCATAATACCCGGTGCAGGACCAGTGTGGCGGTGCATAACTCAGCTGTTCAGCATCCTCTCTCCACGGTGTCTCCAGACTCGAATCCGACCATCGTGGTGTTGCAGACAGAAGCGTGACTCGTCAGTAAAGACAATTTCATTCCATTCTGCCGTCCACATCCTTCTTTCATCGCACCATTGGCGGCGGAAACGTCTGTGGTTCTGCGTCAAGGGTAGACGAAGCAATGGACGTCTTGCGGACAGACCACTCTGCTGTAAACGGCGTCGAATGGTACGCGCAGACACTGGGTGATGCGGTACAGACTGAATGTGCTGTGCTATGGTTCGTGATGTGGCTGAGCGATCCGTCACTGCCATACGCACAATATGCCTGTCATCACGTGAAGTGGTGCACTGAGGTGGATGCGATCGAACACGTCGGTCCGTCGTACCCTCCTGCATCCAACGATCACATATCCGCATTACAGTTGTTTGGTTTCGTCCAACACGACTACCGATTTCCCTGAAAGATAATCCACAATCTCGGTAGGCCACTATCCTTCCTCTGTCGAACTCGGATACTTGATCAAAAGATGATCGCTGTTTTCTACGAGGCATAATGGATCGTTTTTTTGAAAAAACCACAAGAAAAACACAATTGCCGTACTTGAAATCGTCGAAATCTCCAAGCCTTAAATAGCGCTTTGAAGTGGCGCCACAGGCGCGCGTGATGTGTGTCTGCGCTGAAATTCTAATCATTTGCATATCTCACCTCCGCTAATGCATGTTGTAAATTTCATATTATTTGCATGCTTCCTTCAGGGTGTTGCATTTACGGTGGCCAGCAGTGTATATATAATAAGTAAAACTACCCTAAGAATAGAATAGATTTCCCCGAGGAGCAAGATGGAATAAAATATGTAAATGTTAAGGTGAGCCTGCCTACTTTTTCAAGGGGAGCAAGGCCAGGTTATCACTTGAAAATGCGATGCTTTGAGTTTTTTCTGTACTTATGTGAGGCCAGGCCGAAGAGATCAACATAAGTTACCCCCCGAAAACTCAAAGTACTACCAGAGAGAAAAAAATCATAAAAATAATACCTGCTACCAAGGTTAGGAATCATAAGAACAGCCAGAGTAATACCTTACTGAAAGTTGCCGCGCAAGCCAGGAGAGCAAAACATTGCCAGATCCGTATTATGTAGAATAACGGATTTAAAAAAGTAAGAGGATGGCTTGGAGATAATGTGAACAATTTAGTGCAAATGAAAGGGTGGGAAGAAAAGTAAATTTTAACAATAAAATAAAATTATGACAAGGAGTAAAGATTGTGGGCAGTGATGAAATGGAAGGGGAAAAAAACGAAGGCAAAAGTGAAAAAAATAATTATATAGTTATGTTTTGGCTCCATCTGTATGTGAAGAAAGGAGGTGAAGTCAAGAAGAAAATCATTTTTAAAGAAAAAACTTTTTAAGAAAATTGTTGGGGAAGTTGTTATTTAAGAGGGTGGTTTTAAGAGTATATATATATATATATATATATATATATATATATATTATGGCCCATGTGACATACCCCCAGCCAACACCATCTAATTCATTCGAATTTTTCTTTCAGGGTTGGACCAGAGACAGCTGCACACCTCGGACCAAGCGACACCGCCAACCGCCCTACATGCATCGGTGACTTGAACTCCCCGATCGCACGATGGAGTCCCGGCGACTCGCCAGCCTCCTGCTCACCCTCCTCACCCCGGCCGCCCTATGCTTCCTGCCGATCGGGGGCGCAGGGGCGGCCGACGTGGTCCGCGTGGCGGTGCCCCACGACGCCTACCCGGGCTACGGCATCACCAAGCTAGACTACTGGGGGCAGGCGTTTAGTCTACTGGAGAACGAATTCTCGGGCCTCTTTGCAGTCCTGAGCGACGGCCTCCTGATGCCCACCGCCGACCTCACCCACCTGGTGGACGCGCCACCCCTCACCCTGGTGGTGCGCGAGGAGGCGCACAACGGCACTAAGGAACAGATGGTGGTGGTGCACGTCGTAGATCGCAACCGGCTCGTGAGGTTCTCCCAGGAGGCTTACTCGGGGAGCGTGTACGAAAACGAGCCGGCTGGGACGGTGGTGGAAGGCCTGGACCGCCTCTTCGCCTCCACAGACCCCCACCACCCGGTGGTGTACACCTTCGTGTCCGGCAACGAGGAGGACGCGTTCAGCATCGTCCAGCCGGCCGGGAACCTCTCCACCGCCATCTCGATCCGCACGACCCGGGCGCTCGATCGGGAGCGACAGGAGGTGTACGATCTGGTGATCAGGGCGACCGACGTGGCCGAGGCCAACAGCGCCGACGCGCAGCTGGTGATCGCGGTCGACAACCTGAACGACAACGCGCCCGTGCCGGACCGGACCGTGTACGAGTTTCGGATCCCGGAGGACCTTGAGATGTACTCGATTGTCGGGAATGTGTCCGCATGGGACGCGGACGGCGACAAACCGGTCTACCATCTAGTCTCGCGGCACCCTGTGTTCGCCGTCATCCCCAAGACGGGCCAGATCCTCCTCATCGCTCAACCCGAGCTCAAGACCTACAAATTGAGCGTGCGCACTCAGGACACGGCTCGGCCGCCCAGGGTCAGCGCCCCGTTCTCAGTCTACGTCGAAGTGTACAGCGAAGAACTCCCGCTCGACGACGATCCACCGGAGTCGAACGACGTCTCGGTCGCGCTGCGCCAGAAACGCAGCGTGCGGCCTACCAAAAGCTACGAGTACAAGGAAACGGACGGGTCCAAGCCGGGGAAGGTGATGTTCCAACTGGACAAGAAGCACCCGCAGGAGTCCTACAAGATGGAGAGCCCCGTCAAGTGGGTCGAGGTGGACTCCTCGGGGGACGTCAAGGTCAAAGAGCCATGGGACTATGAGCAACTCGGGAAGGAGAAGACCATCGATTTCTGGGTGTTCGTCACCGGGCCCAACATAAACGGTGAGTCTCATTATAACTAAGTCTGATTAGGGGTAGAAGCGGACCCGATTTTGCATGGGCATGGCACCATAGGTGACCCCTTACCTCCCAACGTGCGTCAGGTTTGAGGTCACCCACTGGAAAAGTGGTTTGACCCCGCCAATAGTGAAACGCTACAGCCCGGGTTTGGACCGAAGTCTCCCCGTGGCCAGACGTGGACGCATCTGATGGTGACCAATAAAAATTTAAGCAGTACAAAAGCTGATTCCCTTGCTAAATATTTTGACAGACCTCCCCTCAAAACACCCCTTGCCATACTCCATGCACCCCCGTGGCCCTCACGTCTTGAAACATAATGCATAGTTAGCAGTTTAACACAATAAATCAACAATTCCTGAATACTGGGGCACATCACAATAATGTACAAGCATAACTAACTTACTTATTTCCAGATGTACAGTTACATGATTAGTGTCGCATTACTAAATTTCATCCTTTCCATATCACATGCTAATGTGCAGTGTTCACTTGCACTATACACCCGCATGAATCTTATTTTGCATAGGAAAGATACTTTGAGGTACAGCTTTTGATGTCAAGACTTTTTGATTTTTGTGGGTTATTTTGGGCGCTTTTGGCGTGCTTTTTGTAGCGAGTTGTGGCAGGCAAAAGGCAACCCCGCTTTATTAGGATCATGGCAACCTCGCGGTTATTTGACTCTTATTAATTTTGTAAATCTTTATATCTTTTTATTTTACTATGCCTAAATAACTCTAGTTTGCAAGAATTAAATTTTTTATATCATTCATATTACATAGCCTAGTTCCATTAAAACTAATAAGTTATTTAACTTAGACACACTTCTATAGTAATATTTCAGAAAAAGTAAAGGTTTTTTCATTAAAATAAATACGAACCTAGTATTAGTAAGAATAAACAATTGGGTGGATTTTTTTTCTGTTTTTAAAATTCTTTTCGTTAATCTTTTAATTATTTACCGCTAAGCCTAAAACCGTGTTTTTCTAAATTCTTCCTTGGCGACATAAAAAAAACCCAAAATTGTGGCTCAGTTGGTATGCCCACTGCGCTAGCAACCTTCAAGTTGTAGGCGGCGCAGGTTCGATTCCTGTCAGGTGAATTCCTCTCTGGGTGTGTTTGTCTGTTACTTGATATTGTATGCATTGTGTCTGGCGAAGCATGGCCCTTGCGCCATCAAAACCCCGAAATAACCAACCAACTATTTACTTTTTGTTTTATCTTTCTTTTTGTAACAATGTATGATAAATATTAATGAACTAAATAATATATAATAGATTACTTTCATATTTTTTTGGTTGCCCTCCCATAAGTCAGTGAATCTACGGCCCTTGGTCTTAACAAGTCTGTGCATTCCTGACTTATATCCTAGACCTACCCCATCAATTACACCCTGTTCCCATAGCAACCACCCCTAGATTTTGTAATGGGAAGAGTTCGCGTGGTAGACATACAGTATAAGTTTTGACAGAATATGCTACCAGCAGAATTAATTACCCGGCGTTTTTCGGGTTGAATTGCTCAAACGTCGATTGAAAGTCATTCGAAAAATCACTCTTTTCTATCAGAAAAATGCAAATACCACAAAAAAATGCAAATATAGAAAACAAATAAGCGAGCTGAAAATATTATTTAAACTCCGTTTTGACATTTATATAGTTTCTACGATCTTGTCTTTCTTTTGTCTTTTTCATCATTCTAAATACGTGGTTTCAAAATGGAAACCACATATCTATTTAGAATGATAGATGTCGTTTCTTGACTATTAAGTACAACTTTCAATACACTATAATTTGAAACTTGAAAATGAAATGTAAGTTTTACTTAATGTATTTTCCTTGTAAATGGAAACCTACGTCAAAATTTTAAAAAAATCTTTGAATTATAACGTGTATTGTTACACGTTTCATTTTACCGGCGTCTTATTTTAAAATAAATTTATTTTAGCATTACCCTCTTTTAAAAATTTTAAAGTAAAATATTACAGTCTTATTTTAAAAGGTTTGTTTTGTACGCTTGATTTTTTATGAAATGGAATTCTACAGAGCAAGTATGAAATGAAATGAATCATTATGTTTTGAATCAATGACTATTTTTGGAAAACTGGTCGAAATATACACACATATATACTACCAAGAAACGAACTCATGTCTTTTGCAACATTTTGCAGAAACTAATTAATGTGTGAAAAAATTAAAAATTGGAACATTAATGTTGTCGTTGCCAGATACCAAGTACAAAATAACACTTTTATTATCAGTGGATTTTTCGCTTGCGCTTTTTGCACTAAATAGAATCGTATCCTTGCTAAAAGAAAGTTGTGCACAATTAAATGTTTTTAATTATTTCATATCATTAGTCAAATATGCATAAATTATTGATACTTTGGAAAGAACTAAAAAAATAAGTTCAAGGGACCAAAGATCGACGAAAATTAAGTCCCCCCCCCCTTTTTTTTTTTTTTAGTTAAGTGGACGAAAAAATATTTTTAGGATTTTTCCTTCGGGAGAAAATTCTCAAAGTAGTGACAACCATGCAAGAAAAAATCGGAATCAATGGTTGCTAGATTGTCGTGAAAACCTTATTAAGAAAATGTGTGTTGTGTTTTATAATTTTAAAATTTAAATTTCTTGGCTAGAGCTTTGTCTGAGGTACTAAAATAGGGTTTAAGAGGAGATTTTTTGCTACTATTTTTCAACCTTAGTGACAAGGTGTATCTTTAGAACAAAATGGTCTAAAAGTTTCGAGTTTCAAAATTTTGGCGACTTTTTTGAAAATTCACCAAAGATCAACGAACATAAAGTCTCCTCGCACCTTTTTTCTATTAAGTAAATCGGACGGAAAAAAAAATATTTGTTTGGATTTTTCTTTAGTTAAGAAAATTTTCCAAGTTGCGACAACCATGCAAGAAAATGTCATGAAAACCTTATTAAGAAATTATTTAGTTTTGTAATGAAATGAACCTGGAATAACTCTAACCATTTACAATAGTTTAATTAAGAAGTTAAAACAAAATTTACAAACACCAAGTACAGACACATACATTTAAAATATCTCGGGGGCGAAGGTTACAGGGGTGAAGCCCAGCCGGCGTGAAATTATTTTCATTCTCACTTTCTGTTTGGCAACAGTTCTGAGGTTTACTGTTCCGCAGCTGGAGCTGCGCTCGTAGTTCACTCGTTAGTTTTTAATTTTAAAATTTTGGCGAGATCTTCAACGTGTTTCGTTTTCTTTGTATTTTACAATTTGTATTTTAGCCGATTCGTTTAGTATCCAAGCAACTAAAATGTTTAAGAGATACTTTTTTTGCTACTATTTAAAAAAAATGTATGCTACCATTTCACAAGTGCTGTGAGATCACAATTTTGTCTTCCTAGTCCTTTCAGGCCGCGGTAGCCCGGTTGGAAGAGTAGCGGATTAGCAACCGGAGGGTTGCGAGTTCGAATCCAACCAGACTCGTGTACAAAGGGGGCTGGAGCACGTTGAATCTATCGTGGCCTCAAATGTCCTCACGTTGGCGTGGTGTGGAAGTTTGGAGAGTATTGCCAGTTCAGGTGTGACCTCGTCATCTGACCGTGGTTCAAAATTACGTGGTGGTGTCCTTGAATCTTTTCCTTCGGGTTTGATCCCGAACCGTCACCAATAGCCCGTCCAGTGTGACGTTATTTAAAATACCTACATATCCTAGTCTTTTTGTGTGCACACATTGTACATCTAGTGAGTTTTTCAGCTCCAATAAGCCCTCTGTTCCCCTAACCACAAATAAAAACGAATGTATTAAAATAAATTTATAAAGGATCATCGGATTTCCTGTTACATGAGCCCCCTACCTCTTGTAATTGATCCCATCAAGTATGACGCCGTGCAATAACAAGAATCAAAAAGAACCTTAGACTCTCTCTAATTTAATTAAAATAGTCCGAAGCCTCACCTCCCTAAGATATGTAAGAATAAAAACGGAGAACAAACATAGGGGAAAAGAGGAAAATAATCTTTCCTGGTTTTCCCTTTTTCCTGGACACGATGTAATTAGTTTATGTACATCTACCGGGAAATTTCTTTTTCAGAATATATAAAAATGGCGGAATCTTTTTTCTTCCTGCGGTTTTATAACTTGGGATAAATTCTCCCGAGAAAACAGGATGAGTCATGAAAAAGGGAGAAAGGGGAGAATTTGGGAGTTGTTCGATATAGGAACTTCAAGCTGATTGATTTTTAAAAAACTGAAACATTCGTAATTATTTTTACTTTTACGTGTTCCTTTTTTAATTTTTCCATCCTATGTAATTGAAGAGATGAAGCTTTTATTTTTTCCTTTCTTGAAATGCGGTTGGAAGATTAATCTTTTCGGTTATCCCAAACTGAAGTATTGCAGCAGAGAATCAGAATAAAGATACTTTAGTTCCTACAAGAAAAGTTGGAAATCAAGATATATTTGTATCTGTTTAAAAAATCCATTTCGTGTTATTCTCAGCAATTGAAATAACTCGAAACCTTTTTCATGTTCGCTGTCTTCAATAATTTTTATTTCAAAGCGGCGTTAAAACTTTGGAAGAGGAAACTAAAAACGTTTTGAAAAATTAAACTCGCGTGCTTTTTCGACGGAAGTTAATTAATAAACTTGCTCGATTAATCGCAGATCTTGAAAAAGTGAATAAAC
The DNA here is from genome assembly GCA_933210815.1 of Meta bourneti. Taxonomy (NCBI): domain Eukaryota; kingdom Metazoa; phylum Arthropoda; class Arachnida; order Araneae; family Tetragnathidae; genus Meta; species Meta bourneti. The sequence goes on along the minus strand of OW119924.1, from coordinate 6,333,601 downwards.
GATAAATAATGAAATAAGTGTTTGTGTTTTCGCCAACTGTTAAAAAGAATTGGAATGAACTTTTTAAAAGGATGACTATGAAGGGAATTCGGAAACTCATTCCATGTTCTGAGTTGAAGTAGATGGTTACGAAAAGCTCGGGAAACCCGACAAGTGGTTTCGGACGAAATATCTCGTCCATCAAAATCTGACTTAGCAGATTTTGTAATGATGAAGAGATCAAGATCTAGTCATTTTTCTTCAGACGAGATATCTCGTCTGTCATGATCTGGTCAGTTTTCTTCCAATGACGAGATAACTCGTCGAGACAACCACCAGGAGGGTGAAACGTAGAACGCGAACTTCTTTTTTGAAAATTAATTCTTATATGCCTTGCTGAAACCAGTTGTGAAATGAATTCATATTGGTAGGTAGTTGAATTAACGTCACACTGGGTCAACACAACGGGCTATAACCAATCCCGAAGGGAAAGATATGAGGAACCTCGTCATTCTCAGCCACGGTCAAATGACGACTGAGTTGGCACTCCCCTCTCCAAACTTCCACACCTCTCGAACGTTAGGACATGTGAGGCCACGACAGATTTAAATTGCACCAGCCTCCACGTACACGACGGTCTTTGACTGAGTCGAGTTTCGAACTCGCAATCCTCCAGCTGCTAATCCGGTACTCCTCCAACCGGGCTACCGCGGTTCGGGAATCAATTCCGAATTGAAAGATACGAGGACAACACTCGTCATTTTGAACAACCATGGTCAGATGACGAGGTCATACCTGAATTGGAACACTCTCCAAATTTATGCGTATTTAACGTACTAAGTACGTATTTACAGGAAGGTAAATAAAAATTCAGACGCAACAGAAAGTAAAATCTAAAATAAAATATCGATTCTGGCGGAATTATATGAAATAAATGCATCGGGATGGAAAAGGAGAGTATGCCTTTTGAGGTTTCATCCATTTGGTGGGCTTCCCTAAGAAAGGACTGCAGTCTCGTTTAATTGAAGGATTAAAAAAGCATTATCCATATACATTTAAAGCAGAGTTGGCATCTGTCTGTTTTCTATATAAATCTACGCCATTTGACCAATCGACACCAAATTAGGTACACTTATTCTTCGGAACCCTGATGGTAACGTAAGCTACATATTAACCCCGTTCTATTTGTCTTGGGTGTGCAGAGGGGTGTAACGTCCCGCCATCCTGGACAGAGCACTTGCTAGGGGGCGCTCTTTCCCGGTCTGGCTGTGCAGATGACGTCAGAGTTTACATCTACAGGAGTCGCCTCTCAAGATGACCTTGGAGTTTTTTTAGAATCTTAGAGTGTACAAATGGGTGCGGTTGCTCTGAAAATCTCTCAGTATCATATCACCAAATTAGGTACACTTATTCTTCGGAACCCGATGGTAACGTAAGCTACATATTAACCCCGTTCTATTTGTCTTGGGTGTGCAGAGGGGTGTAACGTCCCGTCATCCTGGACAGAGCACTTGCTAGGGGGCGCTCTTTCCCGGTCTGGCTGTGCAGATGACGTCAGAGTTTACATCTACAGGAGTCGCCTCTCAAAGATGACCTTGGAGTTTTTTTAGAATTTTAGAGTGTACAAATGGGTGCGGTTGCTCTGAAAATCTCTCAGTATCATATCGTTTGTGTATCCTTTCTGCAAATTCTTAAACTGTAGCTTTATTATTGAAATGTTAATTTTATGATAATATAAGATTATTTTTACAGAAAGTGGTCTTTTTTATCGTCGATATGGTACAAGGGGCTAAAGACAATTCGAAATCCTCATAGGAATAATATTACGTATTTATGCGATCAATGTCAGACCCATGCACACTAAATTTGGTACATTCTTACTGTAGAATTCTGTGGGACACAGGCTATATATTAACCCCGTTCGATTTTTCCCGGGTCTGCAGGGGGCTAAAAACAATTCGAAATTTCCATGGCAATAATATTGAGTATGTTACGATGAATTATAAACAATTCAACCCGAGCAACGCCGGGTAATTCAGCTAGTATATCACAAAGCAAGATATCGTAAGTATCTCATCTTGGTGTTAGAGCAGGAATGCACCGACCCGCTGGTCTCATGCGGCCCTCGGTTGATTTGCTTGCTGTCCGTCTCACTATGCGTTATTTTAACTTTAACAAGTCACAAAACTTTCTTGCTAGATAATGCATTAAAATGCGCAAACCTCAACATATATCTGTGAACAAACTTTTCTTTCACGAATATTAACAAATCGAAAAATAGGAACCGCTTCACTAATGAAAATTTAGAATCCGTTTTGCGCTTGGCTACTATAAAAATCGAACCCAATATTAAACCAATTATGAAATAAATGCAATCTCACGCATCAAATTGAATTCTTCATTTACCTTTTATTATCTTATCCCTCTATAACAATATAAGATGTAAGTAATAAATATCAATAAATATAAATAAAATATGATAAGTAACGTCCTTTTTGGCTGCCCTCTGATAAGTCACAATAAATCTATGTGGCCCTAACAAATCTATGTTAGAGGTGGCCGCGGTAGTCCGGTTGGAAGAGTAACGGATTAGCAACCGGAGGGTTTCGAGTTCCAATCCAACCAAAGACCGTCGTGTACATGGGGAACTGGTGTAGGTTTAATCTGTCTTGACCTGAAATGTCCTTACTTTGGCGTGGTGTGGAAGTTTGAAGAGTGGGGTGCCAGTTCAAGTGTTGGTCTCGTTATCTGACCATGGTACCAAATATCGGTATGGATCCAGGCTCTTCGCCAATAGCCCGTTGTGTTGCTGCAGTTCGATGGTAATTAACAACCATTAGCATTACCCGTCGGATTTAGAACTGTCGATTGTAATAGATATGAAAATTTTTGTTTGAGATAAAAGCTGATTGGTTAACCGATCTTCAGTTCAGTAGTTAAGCGCTGAATTAAGCGTAATTTTCTTGCCTATTTTTTACGTGTTGTTGACTTTTTGCTTCACCTTACTTCACGATTGTTGTGTTTGGCGTGGTGTGGAAGTTTGGAGAGTCGGGTGCCAGCTCAGGTGTTATATCGTCATCTGACCGTGCTTCAAAATTAAGTGGTGTTGTCCTTGGATCTTTCCATATTGGGGGATTGATCCCGGACAGTCGGTAATAGCCCTTTGTGTTGCTCCAGTGCGACGTTAATTAAAATACCTACCTCTTCAGGATCGTTATATGGTTTTGTTGATTGTGATATTCCAATTTGGGTAGGTAGGTAGTTAATTCATGTCGCACTGGAGCTACACATCGCCCAAGTTGGGATTGATATTAAATAAACTACATGCTGATATTTAAAGAGTGCCATGTTTCAATCAGTGCTGGCAGCTGGCTGCCATCGAATCAACGGAGGGCCGCATGAGGCCCGCGGACTGTGCATCCCTGAATTATCATCAAGGAGGTCGACCTCGTGGCACTCAGCATGGGAAAATGCCCGAATTCCGATCTCTGCCAGGATTGGCTCATGGAAAGTCGAAAATGGCGCTAAACGGTTTGTAGCCGGTCGGTCACGGATCAGCGACTGCGGAATGAAAACGAGAAAAAAGACATTTTTCTTTCTCCAAAAACAATAAACCCTCTTCCGGCTTTCCCGAGACAATACGATCTTCTGAGAATGCCTTTGTTGCCACTTTGGGATGGTTCTGTGTGTCACTTTGCGAGTCGCATTCCTTGCAGAGTGCGGGGTGTTTTGAATAATGGGCCCCACAGAACGTGCTGAAAAATTGGCTCGGTTTAGTGCCGGCTTTTGAGGTGGCTTGGTCCGTTTTGGGGCGGTTTGTGCCAGAAGTTGTTTCCAATTGGTGGTTGGTGTGCCTTATTTCTTTCGGAGACTGATTTCTGGGTCGCCACTGGTGACCTTTTTGGCGTCTTTTTTGCCAAGGCTGCTATTTTTCAGCCTTGGAGTAAATTTTCAAAATTTAGGCAGCGATCTTTTTCTGCTTTCATCCCACTAACCCAGTGGTTCTTAACCTGGGGTGTGTGCACCCCTAGGGTGCGAGAGAAGTTTCGATGGACGACAGCGATTTAAGGTGTATGTATACACTAGAAATCACGAAAATTGACCAAAATATCGATCTATTTTTGAATAGTTCAAAATATTGTCCAACCCCTTAGCTTTCAAACGATACCAAGATCTTGTAAATATTCGAAATAGTTTTCAAGTTACAAGGGTTTGGGTTAGGTACTGTCACCATAGACAAACTCCTTTCCAAAACTTGAAACTCGATTTCTGAAGGACTATATTTTTATAATAGGATGCTTCTTTCAAACAGTGATAACTCAACAATGAATTGATCTATTGCAATTGCTTTTGCGTCATTATAATCTATATAATATAGTGAATGTTTTGACTCTCAGTCGAAGTTATTGGTTAAGGAATGAATTTTTAGTTGATTTTTAAATGTTGAAATTCCTGAAAAAAAATCAAGATTTTTTTAGACTTCCTTCGAGAAAAAAAATTGTAAAGAACGTATTACCTGTAGCAAGTTGATGGAGGGTCAAAACATGAAGAATAATATTAGGAATAATTTCCAACAGGAATTGTCCTTGAACACATTAGAATTTGAGATATCACTGTTCAAAAACATGCTAATTAGCTAATTATATCCAAATGAGATAATTAATGAGTAGCTTAATCATAATTTTTCACATTAAAATGAGTTTAAGCACAAACCAATGACCTATTGTGAAAAAACTGAATTTTTAAAGTCAAAATTTAAAAAAAAGGGTCTATTATATATATACACCTTAATAAAAGACGATCTTATTGAAATACGAGCCAATGCACGTATTCAAACGGAATTTGAAGAACTGGACTTGGAGCAATTCTGGTGTACAGTTAGAAACTCATACACAGCTGGCAAAAGCAGCATTGCACACTTTTATCTTTTGCTACCACCTGTGTAAAATGGGATTTTCATCACTTTTGCGCATAAAAACAAAAGCAGAAATCGCTTCAATGCAAGTGATGACTTACGCGCGACTCAAAAAAGGAGCCGCGCTTCAAAAGTATTATGAATAAACAACAACGTTGCCTTTAAAAATTGAGATATTGTTTTGTATGTATAAGTAACCGTATGTGTTTATTTTTCAATAAATAAATTATCTTACAATAGAAGTAATTTCCTATATAAAGAAATAGGAGCACATTTTTCAAGGGGGTGCGAGAACTTATTTTTAGATTCAAGGCGGTGCCGATCACTAAAAAGGTTAAAAACCATTGCACTAACCCAATGTTTTATCCCACCATGTTCCATTCCACTCTATGGGTATCACGGATCTAATCACGAATCTACGGGCTTCATCGAGGTATTATAGAGATCTTTTCTTTTCCTATGGGGTTTACTGTGTTTAGTAAACACGGGCGTTGTGCTCCCGGTCTAACCAAAGCGATCTTTTTCTGCTTTCATCCTACTACTCTGTTTCCCCCTTTAACGACATCTTTTACTTGACGTTGTCGTATGTTTGGCGCAACTTGACCAAATAGGGTCCTTACGTTATAAAACGCCAAAACACCCAACAGACCACAAAGTTGACGATTTTCTTTTAATTCATCAAAGATAAAAGAAATTTTGGTCCTTTTTTTAATTGGCGGACTGAAAAAATATTTTTAATATTATTCTTTCTTCAGAATTTTTCAAAGGTCGCCAAGTTTTGATGCCAGGATGTGGCAACACGGTGAAAGAAAATTTTGACATTTTTTTAACTGATAGCAAACGGAAAAAAATATTTTAATATTCATTCGTGAGAAAATTTTCCAAAAATCGCCAAGTCTTTGCGCCAAGCCATGCAACACTATGAAAGAAAATTTGACTTTTTTTGAAAATTCACTAAAGGTCGACGAAAATTTAGTTCCGTGTTCTTTGACTTATTGCGTACGGAAAAAAATTAATTTTCTTTTGGTGTAAAATTTTCCAATGGACACCAATTTCGAAATGTTGGATGGTAACCATGAAAAAAAAGCATCGGAATCCGTGGTTGTTAATTGTCATGAAACCTTATTAAGAAAATATTATTTAGTTTTCCAATTTTAAAATTCAAATTTCTTGGCGAGATCTTCAACGTCTGTTTCATATTTATAGCACATTTTGTACAATATTTTAGCCAATTCATCTTTTGTGTACTAAAATAGGATTTAAGAGGCCTTTTTTGCTACTATTTTTAAAACTTTATGCTATTTCACAAGTGCTTTAGCTGCGGCAGCCCTGTATTTTTGAATCGTTAGTTGGTGAATTTGACTTCTTATCACCTGGTTTGGCGATATGACGTCTTATGACAGGATAGGTGTGTGAATCCACATTTCTATGAAGGCGACAGTGGTGGAATTGCTAGTCTACTATCAGATGATCAATCACTGGACCAATCAGATGATGAATGCTCGTTCCCACCCGGCAGACTAATGACCAAGGGGTCACGTGACTACTAGCTTTGGTCACATGATCCGGGACACATAAAAAGTATACCACGACTCACTCTGTAATAGACATACACACACAATGGCAGTTTTACTGACAGAAGAGAGAAATATACCCAGGAAGGAATGCACCTGACAGGAATCGAACCTGCGCCGCCTACGACTCGCAGGTTGCTAGCGCAGTGCCACGACAGCCCTACCCAATCACTTGGATGTGGACGAAGTCCTAAAAATATTTTCGATGCATGTGAAGATCTGCTACCTTCATTTGGGACATGCGCCGATAAAAAAGTTCTTTCCTGCTTATTTTCGTTCTTCCATTGTGTTATGGAGTGAAAAAAGAATACAGGGGGGGGAAGAAGTTCGGAATGATAATTTCTCTTCGATCGTCCGGAGAAAGGTCAAACACTCAAACGGCTACCATGGCAACCGAAATACCGCGGCCTTCCTTTTTTTCCACCATTTTTTTATCTCCGAAAGGAAAAAGATATTTGTTCTGCCGAAAGTCCGATGGAAGAATTTCTTCTCCATTAAAACCGGCTAACTTGTGATGTCGTCTCCGGGTTTTGTTTTCCTCTTTCTTTTTAGTTTTATTCCGTTTCTGGGAGAACGGGATTTTCGTGTTTGTCATTCTTTTCTCCAGACTGGGAGAAGTTGATTAATAATTAGTTGAAGTATTTTGATGAATAAAGCTACGAACTCTTAGCGAAACGTATTGTGTTTTCCTCCATAATTTCGCTGGATTTATGAATCGTGAAAGAGGATTAGTTTGGGTAATAGATCGATACGGGATGACCTGGATCGATTAATTCAAATTCGATTTTTCACTGTTCTCTAAGAATCAAGGTCGTTTAAGAGGTTGAAAATCTAAGCCACAAAAATCAAGTATTCAATTTGTTCAAAATTTAAAAATAAAAGTGTTTTGGTTGTGCATTCTATGAAAAATCAATTGTAACACATAAACTTATGAAGTATATTGAGTTTTTCTCCATAATTTCGCTGCGGAAAAGCAACGGATTAGCAACCGGGGGGTTGCGAGTTCGAAACTCAATCCAAGCAAAGACCGTCGTGTACGCGGGGGCTGGTGCACGTTAAATCCGTCGTGGCTCAAATGTCCTCACGGTGTGGTGTGGAAGTTTGGAGAGTTGAGTGCCGGCTCAGGTGTTCTCGTCATCTGACCGTGGTTCAAAATTACGAGGCGTTGTCCTGGATCTTTCCGTCGCCAATAGGCAGTTGTGTCGCTCCAGAGCGACGTTAATTAAATACCAACATACCATAATTTCGCTGCATTTACTATGAATCGTGGAAGAGGATTAGTTTTGGGTGAGAAATCGATACAGATCTATCCATCGATGAATCGATTGATTTTTCATTTGTGACTAATGTATTCTGAAATATCCAATTCGATTTTTCACTATTTTTCACATCTGTCTTGTGTTTGGAACAGCTTGGCCAAATATGATCCTTGCTCCATAAAACCAAAACCAAGCAAGAATAGAGTTCGTTTTAGAAGTTGAAAAAACTAAGCATTCAACTTTGTACTGCTAAGTTATCGATCATTAGGCATAATTGAACATAAAAATCAAGCATTCACTTCGTTCTAAATTTAAAATTATAAAAGCTATTGCATAAAAAATCGATTCTAACACATAAAGTTAAGAAACATCGAGTTTTGGAGTACCATAATTTCATGGACCGCGGTAGCCCAGTTGGAAGAGTAGCGGATTAGCAACCGGAGGGTTGAGAGTTGGAAAGTCGATGCAACCCAAGACCATCATGTACGTGGGGGCTGGTACACGTTGAATCTCGCGTTGGCGTGGTGTGGAAGTTTGGAGAGTGGGGTGAAAGCTCAGGTGCTGACTTGTCATCTGACCGTAGTTCAAAATTGTTGTCCTTGGATCTTTCTCTCCGGGGATTGATCACGACCGTCGCCAATAGCCCGTTGTGTTGCTCCAGTGCGACGTTAATTAACTACGTAACTTTAAACCCTAAAACCTAATAAACTAAACCTATTAATAACTGAAATACCTGCTTTGAATGATCTATTTTTTTTATTAAATCGATTCTTCTAATCCATCTGGATCGATATTGATATCAATCTGAATCGATTTTTGTATCGATCCAGATTGACCTAATCCTTTGTGTAATGAAACTGTCCTTAGAGAAACAAACCAACCAGCATATTAGCTATAGACACCGCGACAAAACAAGCGGAACTAAATACCTCATCCATAACCTTTCAGAGACCACATAACATGCCCATTGCATTCAATCACGTTCCCTAACTATCCCAGAATATGCATTGAACTATCAACCATCGTAACATTCAAGTAGGTAGGTTGTTAATCAACCCCACTCTTCAAACTTCCACACCACTCCAACGTGAGGACATTTGAAACCACGGAAGATTGAACGTGTACCACCCTCCCTTACACAACAGTATTTGGTTGGATTGAGTTTCGAACTCGGAACCCGTCGATTTCTAATCCATTACTCTTCCAACCTCGGCCCCGAAATCTAAGGTGCGCTTCACCTGCAAACAACCGCCACTATATATGAATCAGCTTCTTTCCATATAAATTAAATTGCCCGTCTTGGTGGATTGATTTTTTTTTCAGCAAATCGATTCTTCTAATCAATCTGGATCGATACTAATACCAATCTATTTTTGTATCGATTCAATCTGGATCAATACTAATATTGATATGAATCAATTTTTTGTATCGATTCTTCTAATCAAACTGGATTAATACTAACATCGATCTGTATCAATATGAATTGACATTAGTGCCGATTCTTCTAATCAATCTGAATCCATACTAATATTGATCTGAATCAATTTTTTGTATCGATTCTTCTAATCAATCTGGATTGATACTAATACCGATCTGAATCAATCTGAATCGATATTAGGATCGATCCAGATTGATCTAACACTTCGTATAATATAATCCTTCGTAAGAACTGACCTCATAATAACAAACCAACAAACATTATATTAGCCAGAGACATCGACAGAACAAGCGGGACTAAATTCCATATCCATAACCTTTCAGAGACCGCATAACGCATACGATAGCATTCAATCAAGTCCACTAACTATCCCTGAATGTCACATAATGGCGATAATTGCTGACCATTATGGAGTATGTACACTCTAATCTATGGGGTGATTAATTCAAAGGGCAGCATTGTGCATGGAACTGTAATGTGGCCTGTATGAAACAACCGACCCTCCTGTGTTATCAGACCTTTCTCAATTATACTCCAATTTGAAGCCACGTATATACAAGATCATTGTTTCGGCGGAATAACGGGGCCGCGGTAGCCTGGTTGGAAGAGTAGCAAATTGGACACCGGAAGGTTGCGAGTTCGACGCTCGACCGTTGGGTAGATGGGGGCTGGTGTATGTTGAATCTGTCGTGGCCTCACACGTCCTCACGTTGGCGTGGTGAGGAAGTTTGGAGAGAGAGTTGCCGGCTCAGCTGTTGACCTCGTCATCTGACAATTATTCAAAATTACGTGGTGTCCTTGATCTTTCCCATTGGGTATGATCCCTAAACGTCGCCAATAGCTCGTTGTGTTCCCTACCTACCCTGATTACCACAAATCGCACAGGGGTGAACTGCCAGTGCTGTATTGCTGGTCCTCTTATGTACAAGGATATATCAAAAAGTAAGGTGAATTTGTCTCTAAAACTCTAAAAGAGTCTAAAAGAAACTCTAAAAGAGTTTTTTGTGTAGCTAATTAATTTTTTTATGTGTTGCAAGTACCAAGGTGATAGATGTGTGACGGCTTGTAGAAACTTCTACGTCAACCCGTCTGGTGCTTAGAGCAAATCAAAGATGGCGCATCGATTTGAGCATTACTCCAAGGAGGAGGTTGTGAAAGGAAAAATTGGAGAGGACGAAGTAGAGAAGGATCTCTTGGGCATCCTGGGGTCGAGATCCCCATGTTTACCAGAGGCATTAAACCCCATGGGAAAAGAATAGATCACTAGGGTACCTCGTGAAGCCCGTGCGCATCTAAAGATGTTACTTGATGTGGAGATGACTTACTAGTCACAAATTTTAGTTATTACGCAAGTAAACTGAATGAAATTAATTATTAATACGTAAACAAGTAGGAAAAGAAATGAACTCAAAAATGTTTTAACTGGAAAATTATTCATTCGAAACGTTCTTCTGATCTTTCCTGTGTCTATTTTCTTCTTCACACTCCACGAAAATGTAGATGGGCGAAAATATCTACATACTCCGTCCAGCTTTTTCTGTTTTTGCGACCGTGGTTCAAAATTACGTAGTGTTGTCTTCTGATCTTTCCCTTTCGGATTGATCCCAGACCGCCACCAATAGTTGTGTTGCTCAAGTTAAATACCTACCTACCTTTCCTATTTTTGCTCTTGTAGACATTCTTGTAGCTTACCTGAGACATCTGACCGTAGTTCAAAATTACGTGGTGTTGTCTTCGATCCTTGCCTTTCGCATTGATCCCGGACCGTCGCCAATAGCCCGTTGTGTCGTTCCAGTGTGACGTCAATTAAAATACCTACCAACCAGCTTACCTAAGAAATTATTTCGTACAACCTCTCGTAATTTCGCAGCACGGTTAAATGACGAGGTCAACACCTGAGCTGGCACCCCACTCTCTAGCTTCCACACCACGCCAACGTGAGGACATTTGAGACCACGACCGATTTAATGTGCACCAGCCACCTTTGTAAACGACGGTCTTTTGGTTGGATTCGAACTCGCAACTCTCCGATTACTAATCCGTTACTCAACCGGGTTACCACGACCCCAGCTTACCTTACAATATTATGTAGGTAGGTAGTAAGTTGAATTAACGTCGCACTGGAGCAACACAACGTACTATTGACGACTGTCCGTTAGTCTTTGAATTGTACCAAAAAGAGACAAACCTTTGAGTTTACGGAAAGCAGGTACGTCATCTAGATTTCATAGTTATACTAGCAGAATTACCCGGCGATGCTCGGGTTGAATTGGTTAAATGCTGATTCTATTTCATAGAAAAATGCAAGCATCATTTAAGTGTACAGAAAATATTCTTTAACATCGTTTTAACTTTTTCATAGCTTCTACAATTTACTTCGGACGCAAATATGTATACATAATATATCCATCCATATAATCCATTTTATATTAATCACTCTTACTGTAAGACAAACTACAAAACCTTTTCTGAGATGACTTCAGAAGTCAATTTTGAGTTTTGGAGCGATTACGAATGCCAATTAAATTCATTTCAGTAAAAATGAGGAACTTTCAGCTTAGTCTTGCACTCAGTTTTCCAATCAATATTTATTATTTGTGGTACCCTTGCACCGTGGATTCGATGTTTTCGAATTACATTATAATTGTCAAAGGATGGCAAATTAAACTGCTACGGCATTCGTGGTTAATTTATTTCGAAGCACACACTTTTTTCTTGAAAATTCTATTCAACCGCACATGGAATAACGGAGCTTGTTTTTAAAACAAATGTCATCAGTGTAGACAAAGCAAACTCAATCGATTACCCTTTTTGCAAAATCACTGCTTTCAATGAATGTTTCACAGGTACCAATGTAGTATACGAACAGTTTCAACTTCAAGTAAGCAACCTCGACTTTCTGTTACTTAAGACAAAAAATTTCTTATTTTTCAACAGTTCTAGTTTACATACTTCCTTACTATATTATTCCAAGATCAACGAAGTCTTATTTAAAATTCGCTTCCCTTCAACAGAAAAATGTAGTTTAAATAGAATTCTCAAGGTACTTTTTTCAATTGAGACTCAGTTTCAATATGGAAACCACACGTACCTATTTAAAATGATAGCTGTAGTTACTTGACTATGGAGTACAGCTTTCAATAATACCCATGAAACAAAAAACAAATGTTAATTAAATTGATTTTAATCGTCTTGTAATGAAAATATGTCAAAATTTAGAAATATCTTTGAACTGCAACGTATGGCTACTCGTTTTGATTTAACGTAACATAATCTTATTTTAGAATAACTTTATTTTAACTTTACAAGTCATTTTAAAATGAGAAGTTATACACCTTACTTGAAAAGGTTTCTATTTATTTGTGTAAAACAGGATTCTACAAACTATAGAGTACTTAACCAGACTTAAGGAAAGTTCGTCGAAGTATACATATACAACCAATTACCCATGTCTAGTGGTATTTGGCAGAAAATAAAAATAATTCGTTACAATTTAACTCCTAAATAATAAATCTGTAATATGAAAATTAATGGAAGTCATAAATGCAAACAGAAACGAAATGCTGATCATTGAAAAATGTAGAATTCTGAAAAACGAAAGATCTGAGCAAGCGTGTCGAATTTCGACGGCATGAGAATATTCTGAAAAAGAGAAATTCGAAAAAGACACTTGAAAAATATTGATAGTAAATGAATAATGCATTACTTAATAAAAGAACACAAATTTACAAAACTTAGAAATGCTCAAATATGACAGCAACATTTCTGTCTTAACTCAAATACACAAACACGGAATTCTAAATCTAATTTATAAAGTAAAACATTAATTCTGGGATTGCCAGATACCGAATTGCAAAATTACGCTTTTATGATCAATGAGTTTTTCGTTTGGCTTTTCGTAATCCATCACAAAATGTCAATTGTGTAAAATAAGTGTTTTAAATATTTATTTTTCATCAATAAATATTCATTAATTATTTATATTATGGAAATAAATAAAAAACCAGTTCAAACATAATTAGAATTTTAAATTGTGTAAATATAATGTTTTGGAAAAACTTGTTTTCGAGCAATACCGGTAAACACAATTTTATTGGAAAATTTGATTTTCGAGCAATACCGGTAAACACAATTTTATTGGAAAATTTGATTTTCGATCAATACCGGTAAACACAATTTTATTGGAAAATTTGATTTTCGATCAATATTGGTAAAACAAACGGAGCTGCGTACCGTAATCATTTTATGCTCAATGTTATTCCTATGGCAATTTCGAATTGTTTTAAGCCTTCACTACACACCTACGTGAAAGAGAACGGGGTTAATATGTAGCTTGCGTTACTCGCAGGGTTCCAAAGCATAAGTGTGCCAAATTTGGTGTGGATTGGTCAAATGGTGTAGATTTGTATAGCGAACATACAGACAGACGCCAACTCTGCTTGATATGTATAGATTTGTTACAGTAAGGGATTAATTGCCAGCCGTTTACGTCAAGCTTCATAATGCTATGTTGCTAGTTCCTTGATGTGGAAATGAATTTCTCTTCTGTGTCAGTAATATTTCATGCGTGTGTCTATTAGTTGACATTGTCTTGTGTTTGGCGCAGTTTGTCCAAATATAACTCTTGCGCCACCAAACCCCAAAACAAAACCAAATGGGCATGGCCAAATTATTGCCCTTGCACCATAAGACCCCGAAACAGCCAACCAAAACCAAATGGCTCCTTACACTCGGTCTGAAAACGTGACCTGATGTGACCATGGATCAATCGCCTGGGATCATTCCCTTCCTCGTGGCTTCAAATGTCCTCACGTTGGCGTGGTATGAAGTATGGAGAGTGAGGTGCCGGCTGAGGTGTTGACCTCATCATCTGACCATGGTTCAAAATGACGAGGCGTTGTCCTCGGACCTCTCTCTTTGGGATGGATACCAGACCGATGTGGCACATTTCCTTTTGGTGCGTACGGACTTCACGAACTCGAGGTACTCTGGTGATTTTTTCTTTTCCCATGGGTTTACTGTCTAGTAAACACAGGGGTCTCGCTCCTGGGATACCCAAGCGATATTTTCCTGCTTTCATCCTATTCTATTCCCAATGCCTCTTTTTTCCCTATCACATTTTTTGCATGAAGTTGTCCAACCAAATAAAACCAGATGCTGCCTCCTATGCTCTGAAACGTGACCTCGTGTGTCTTACAGCTGTAGTTTTTATGAGTGGGGAAGTGAAGACTTTGTCTAGACTAGGTCTAAACTACAGTCGTAAATCAGTCTACATTATGTTTGTTTAGATTTATTTTCCTTTACGACAGTACTTTTTCAGAGCTTTAAAAGTTTGTGAAGCTTATTAAGTAGGCATGGAATTCCAATGAGACCACCAATGATTAAAAAACTTTGAGTCCTTATTTGTATCACAAAAAATGAATGAGAGCTGGTGCACGTTAAATCTCCCTTGTCCTCTATGCTGCGGTGGCCACGATGCCCAATCATGATGCCCCGGGGTCATTCCTACTCCAGGGCATCCTGCGTGCTCACCCCCCGTGTGTGCGTGGACCGAGCGGCACACAGGAAGGAATGTAACCGTTGCCATGGAGACCGAAGGCCGCTGATCAATATGATGGCGGCTAGGGAGGGGTGGGCAGGGAAAAACGATTTTCGAGCGTGTTTCTGCAGAACGACCCCATAGTTCTCGGCTCGGTTTCCAAAGATCTTGAAAAACCCTCCTGGTGGTTGTTTCGTCATTAGCAAAACTGACCAGATCTTGATGGACGAGATATCTCGCCATTATCAAAAGTGGTCAGATCTTGATGGACGAGATATCTCGTCTGAAATCACCTGGCGTTACTCGAGTGGAATCAATTCGATTTTGATTGGGAAAGGATAAATTATTTCATTCGTAACAAAATGTAAATATTTTAACATGAAGAATCTTATTTCTGTTTTATCACATTTGAAAAAAAAATTTAACCCTGAACAGATCGTTAACCCTTAATAAATCTTGTTACCTCGAGTAGCAAAAAAGGACCGTAGAGTGACTAACCTAACCTATATTCAGTTGACTCGACAAAAATTTACATGCATTATCCCTCCAAGTGGTTTCGACGAGATATCTCGTCCATCAGGATCAGGCCATTTTGACACGATATATCGTCTTCAAATCTAGGCATCTAGTCAAAATCTGGTTAGTTTCCTTTTAATGACGAATTATCAATACTGATTATGTTAATTAAAATGTATAAATAATCTTATTTCTGTACTTTCCATAATATATGTATATAGACAGTTATTCTATTTATCTATATATTAATACGTGAAGAAAAAGCTTTGTACCCCTTTTTAAGCACATTGCGCGCACGGAGGAGTATGAGATTTGGCATAATTAAAGTTCATATGGAGAAGGAGTGCAGAAAGATAAAATTAATGTATAATATGCGTTACAAATATATTAAATTAAACAAAGTAAAACATTCATTGTTTTCGTTCATATACTGTAATCTATATATTAATACGTGAAGAAAAAGCTTTGTACCCTTTTTAAGCACATTGCGCGCACGGAGGAGTATGAGATTTGGCATAATTAAAGTTCATATGGAGAAGGAGTGCAGAAAGATAAAATTAATGTATAATATGCGTTACAAATATATTACATTGAACAAAATAAAACATTCCTTGTTTACGTTCATCTACTGTAATCTATATATTAATACGTGAAGAAAAAACTTTGTACCCCTTTTTGAGCACAATGAGCGCACGGAGGAGTATGAGATTTGGCATAATTAAAGTTCATATGGAGAAGGAGTGCAGAAAGATAAAATTAATGTATAATATGCGTTACAAATATATTAAATGAAACAAAATAAGACATTCATTGTTTACGTTCATATACTGTTATCTATATATTAATACGTCAAGAAAAACTTTGTAACCCTTTTTAAGCACATTGCGCGCACGGAGGAGTATGAGATTTGGTATAATTTGCCACCCCATAAGTTAGTATTGAAAGTTAATTGCATCGTTTTGCTGATCAGAAACTTAAATACAAAGGAAGCATTAGTCAATGGAACAAGAATGCGCATCAAATTTATGCATCGTAATACTATTGATTGCGAAGTTTTAACTGGAACCGCACGCAATAAGAGAATTTTGATTCCGCGTATATATTTAACATATTCCGGAACTATTTTACCATTTAACTTTCAAAGAACTCAATTTCTAATTATACTTGCATTTGCGATGACAATAAATAAGACTCAAGGACAAACATTCGAAAAAATTGGAATTTTATTGAGGCAGCCAGTTTTTACACATGGACAATTGTACGTCGCAAGCAAGTAGAGTTCGATCATTCGATGGTTTGAGATTTTATATTTCAGAATATAACAGTCAAGGGCATTTAGCAAATGATGAAAGAGTTTTTACAAAAAACATCGTCTACACAGAAGTTTTGAATCATTAAATTCATTGTCGAACTATTTCAAGTTCAATGGACAACATTTATTTTTTTAACCACCCGTTTTTTTTGTTTCAATAAAAAATATATAAAAAAATACGAAGCACGTATTCCTTATTTCATTTTTTGGATTTATTTTTTATTTAAATTTTATATAATTTGAAAAAGATAAGCAAATTAACTGTGTAGCCTTGGCGAAACTTGTGGCCAGTATAGCAATAAAAAAACCCCAAGAAAATGTCAAATAACGCGTTATTGTTTTTTAGATATGGCTTAAACAAGCTATACCGCATTTTTCCTATGACGTATTTGTACATGCTCGCAGCTTACGTAATAGAACAAAATTCAAAAAAATTATATGCAATGAATATAGAGGTATACTCTTTGACAAAAGAACCTTATTAACGTTCAAACTTAAAAATTAAATGAATTATGGTCGAATTTCGACCACTGGGCGACCACTAGTCTATGTATTAATACGTGAAGAAAAAACTTTGTACCCCTTTTTAAGCACATTCCGCGCACGGAGGAGTATGAGATTTGGCATAATTAAAGTTCATATGGAGAAGGAGTGCAGAAAGATAAAATTAATGTATAATATGCGTTACAAATATATTAAATGAAACAAAATAAAACATTCCTTGTTTACGTTCATATACTGTAATCTATATATTAATACGTGAAGAAAAACTTTGTAACCCTTTTTAAGCACATTGCGCGCACAGAGGAGTATGAGATTTGGCATAATTAAAGTTCATATGGAGAAGGAGTGCAGAAAGATAAAATTAATGTATAATATGCGTTACAAATATATTAAATGAAACAAAATAAAACATTCCTTGTTTACGTTCATATACTGTAATCTATATATTAATACGTGAAGAAAAACTTTGTAACCCTTTTTAAGCACATTCCGCGCACGGAGGAGTATGAGATTTGGCATAATTAAAGTTCATATGGAGAAGGAGTGCAGAAAGATAAAATTAATGTATAATATGCGTTACAAATATATTAAATGAAACAAAATAAAACATTCCTTGTTTACGTTCATATACTGTAATCTATATATTAATACGTGAAGAAAAACTTTGTAACCCTTTTTAAGCACATTGCGCGCACAGAGGAGTATGAGATTTGGCATAATTAAAGTTCATATGGAGAAGGAGTGCAGAAAGATAAAATTAATGTATAATATGCGTTACAAATATATTAAATTGAACAAAATAAAACATTCCTTGTTTACGTTCATCTACTGTAATCTATATATTAATACGTGAAGAAAAAACTTTGTACCCCTTTTTAAGCACATTCCGCGCACGGAGGAGTATGAGATTTGGCATAATTAAAGTTCATATGGAGAAGGAGTGCAGAAAGATAAAATTAATGTATAATATGCGTTACAAATATATTAAATGAAACAAAATAAGACATTCATTGTTTACGTTCATATACTGTTATCTATATATTAATACGTGAAGAAAAACTTTGTAACCCTTTTTAAGCACATTGCGCGCACGGAGGAGTATGAGATTTGGTATAATTTGCCACCCCATAAGTTAGTATTGAAAGTTAATTGCATCGTTTTGCTGATCAGAAACTTAAATACAAAGGAAGCATTAGTCAATGGAACAAGAATGCGCATCCAATTTATGCATCGTAATACTATTGATTGCGAAGTTTTAACTGGAACCGCACGCAATAAGAGAATTTTGATTCCGCGTATATATTTAACATATTCCGGAACTATTTTACCAATTAACTTTCAAAGAAATCAATTTCTAATTATACCTGCATTTGCGATGACAATAAATAAGTCTCAAAGACAAACATTCGAAAAAATTTGAATTTTATTGAGGCAGCCAATTTTTACACATGGTCAATTGTACGTCGCCGCAAGGAGAGTTCGATGGTTTGAGATTTTATATTTCAGAATATAACGGTCAAGGGCATTTAGCAAACGATGAAAGAATTTTTACAAAAAACATCGTCTACACAGAAGTTTTGAATCATTAAATTCATTGTCGAACTATTTCAAGTTCAATGGACAACATTTATTTTTTTAACCACCCGGATTTTTGTTTCAATAAAAAATATATATAAAAAAAATACGAAGCACGTATTCCTTATTTCATTTTTCCTTTATTGGATTTATTTTTTATTTAAATTTTATATAATTTGAAAAAGATAGGCAAATTAACTGTGTAGCCTTGGCGAAACCTGTGGCCAGTATAGCAATAAAAAATACCCAAGAAAATGTCAAACAACGCGTTATTGTTTTTTAGATATGGCTTAACCAAGCTATACCGCATTTTTCCTATGACGTATTTGTACATGCTCGCAACTTACGTAGTAGAACAAAATTCAAAAAAATTATATGCAATGAATATAGAGGTATACTCTTTGACAAAAGAACCTTATTAACATTCAAACTTAAAAATTAAATGAATTATGGTCGAATTTCGACCACCGGGCGACCACTAGTATTTATTAATACTCTGCGACATTTTCTTTAAATTTCTCCTACATTACTTTTGTAATTAGACTGATTTTACCTCTGTTGCAGTTTTTCATAACTTAAAATTCTATTTATTTCATATTCACTAGTCCCACTGTTTTGAATACTCTTAAGTATTTATTTATTACGTAGTTTAACTTCACATGTTCTCTCATCTGCTAGTTTCTGTCTCTTAAATTCTATCTACTAGTCCCACTATTAATCTTTATATCACATGTTGTTTGAATTTACTTCTTTTTACTGATTTACTACTGATTATTAATGTCTTATTTTCTAGTTTTACTGTATATTTTTGTATTTTTATGTTATTTATGTAATTTACCCTGTATTGGGACTTGTTAAAAAATGAGTATTCTAAAAGATAAAGATAAAAAAAAGACCCGGACAATTTGGGTAATTTGATACAGAATTTTCCTTAAAAGAGGTTAAAAAACACACATATTTTAGCCATCAAACATTTTTCCAAATTTTTAATTTCTTTTTGTAAAACTCACCTAAATAAAAGATGTGAAAATAACATAAATTGTGTCAACTGCGTTGACTCTTATAAAAAAACCCTAAAACTAACTATGATATAAATCACAACTGTCGGACAAAGAGCTGTCCTTATTATAGAAGACAGATTGCCATATTGGAAGCCAATACTGACTATGGCCATTAATGACAGAGAAAATTAAAATATTATAAATTAATTCTAAATCCTTAAAAACCTCGTACTATTCATACTAATAAAATGTATAAATAATCATATATCTCAATATTTGTATATAGACACTTTTTCTATTTATATTAATTAATATGCTAACCTGTTATAATAACTTTATACAGGCACTGTTAGCCTGAACCTTTTACCAACATTTGTTGGAATTTTGTTTAAAAAAATTGTATTTTCTGTAAATATGTAAAATTTAAAGATAATAAATGGTTCCCCCTCCTACCATTAAATGCTCTAAACCTCACGGTGAGTAGGTAGGAGGTGGGTCTATTACTACTACTATTTAGCTATACTTGTTATATTTATAAGTTAGGTTAGGTTGAATTTTAACTATGTAATTTATAATTGAGAATTAACGTCACACTGGAACAACACAGCGATTAGCGACGGTCCGGGATCAGTCCCGAAGGGAAAAGTCCGAAGATAACACCTAGTAATTTTGAGCCACGGTCAGATAACGAGGTCAACACCTGAGCTGACCCCCCACTCTCCATACTTCCACACCTAATATCTGACCAATTTTGCTAATGGCGAGATATCTGGTCAAGATTTTGCCCATTTTTTACAGTGACGAGACACTTTGTCAAGACGTCATCTGATCCTAGTTCAAAATGACGAGGCGATCTTTCCCTTGGGACTGATCCCAGACAGTCCCAAGGGAAAGATCGCCTCGTCATGATCCCAGACAGTCGCTAATTGCCCGTTGTGTTGCTCTAGTGCGACGTTAATTAATTACCATTACCATCCATGCATACCTAAAATGCTTCACAAACTTTTGTAGGTAGGTAGTTAACGTTGCACAGCGGGCTATTGGCGCGGTCGGGGATCAGTTCCCAAGGGAAAGATCCGAGGACAACACCACGTAATTTTGAACCACATTCAGATAACGAGGTCAACATTTGATCTGACATCCCACCTCTTCGAAATTTCACCCCTAATATCTGACCAATTCTGTCCATGACGAGATATCTGGTCATCAAGAATTTGCCGATTTTTTGATGATGATGTGATCCAGATCTGGTCAGTTTTCTTCTAGTGACGAGAAACGACGAGAGTCTGATGGACGAGTTATCTCGTCCATCTAGATCTGACCAATTTTTCTAATGACGAGATATCTCTTTCAAGAAGATTTGACCAATTTTTTAATGACGTGATATCTCGTTCAAGATTTGACCAATTTTTTTAATGACGTGATATCTCGTTCAAGATCTGACCAAATGTTTAACGACATATCGTCCTACAAGATATTGCCGCTTTTTTGATGATGGCTCGATCAAAATATGGTCAGTTTTCTTTTAATGACGAGATATCTCGTCCATCAAAATCTGACCAATTTTTCTAATGACGAAATATCTTGTCCAAGATTTGACTAATTTTTCTAATGACGAGATATCTTGTTCAAGATTTGACTAATTTTTCTAATGACAAGATATCTCGTTAAAGAAGATCTGACCAATTTTTCTAATGACAGCATATATCTTTGAAGATTTGACCAATTTTTCTAATGACTAGATATCTCTTTCAAGAAGATTTGACCAATTTTTTTAATGACGTGATATCTCGTTCAAGATCTGACCAAATGTTTAACGACATATCGTCCTACAAGATATTGCCGCTTTCTTGATGATGGCTCGATCAAAATATGGTCAGTTTTCTTTTATTGACGAGATATCTCGTTCATCAAGATCTGACCAACTTTTCTTCCAATGATGAGATATCTTGTCCAAGATTTGACTAATTTTTCTAATGACGAGATATCTCGTTAAAGAAGAACTGACCAATTTTTCTAATGACAGAATATCTCTTTCAAGATTTGACCAATTTTTCTAATGACGAGATATCTCATTCAAGAAGATCTGACCAATTTTTCTAATGACGAGATATCTCATTCAAGAAGATCTGACCAATTTTGCTAATGACGAGATATCTCATTCAAGAAGATCTGACCAATTTTGCTAATGACGGGACATCAAGACAACCATCAGGAGGGCTAAACATGTATCCTACCAGCCACTCCTTCGGTATCGTATCAATGTATCTTACCAAAGCCACTTCTACAAGTGCTTCGGCTGTAACACTTCGGTATTTAATCCCGACTCTGTTTCTTTCCCAAAACCACTCACTGAATGAAACCGCTCGGAGATCTGACTCCCTGGTCTATTTCCGTAACCTCCTATCTTTAGATATCCTCATCTTATAAAGAAGAGGAGGTGATGGAGAACTCGGGATGGGAGTTTTGAAGAACGTTTTCATGTCAGCAGATCTCGAACGCCTTTCCTACGGAAGTATGTGAAGGTTGGAGTTTCTATGATTCCGCTCATATTTGTGGGTAGGTGATTAATTAACGTCGCACTGAAGCAACGCGACGGGCTACTGGCGGCGCTCCGGGATCCATCCCGAATGGAAAGATTCGAGGACAACACCTCATCATTTCGAACCACGGTCAGGTCAACACCTGAGCTGGCACCCCAATCTCCAAACTTTTTAAAATATTCACAGTAACGCACATTTTCAGACAACGTAACAGATTAATTAAATTTTGATTTCAAACCTTAAATAAGGCTGACTATATTTACTAATAAACTACTACTAAAATATTTCTATTCTGTTTATGAGAGGGTTTTGGCAGTATAAACATAAACTACAGAGGGTGATTATACTTCCGGTTAAGAACTAGATTTATTGATATTGTATTTATGTCTTTATTATAAACTACTTGTTGATATTCCATTCGATTAACATGCCAGTTTACGCCAAATGTTAAGCAAACAATTTTGGGCCCTTTGTTATATTTAGCTTTGCAGAAAAACCCTCCCATAGTAGCACATTGCCTTGTGACTACTCGACACCTGAGATGCAAACTTTCACAACACGCCAATGTCAGGACACTTGAGGCCATGGCAGATTTGACATCTACTAGCCACCGTCTACACGACTGTCTTTGGCTGGACCTAGTATCGAACTCTCTTCCCTCCGGTTGCTAATCCATTACTCTTCCAACTGAAACGAAATGGACAAAACGAAATGGATATTTCTAATGACTCGAAAAGTTTCTAATGAATCGGTAGCCCGGCTAGTAGAGTAGTTGATTAGCAACCGGAGGGTTGAGCATTCGGAACTAGGTCCACCATCCCCCGCGTCGTGTACGCGGGGGCTGGTGCACATTAAATCTGTCGTGGTCTCAAATGTCCTCACGCTAGCGTGGTGCGGATGTTTGGAGAGTGGGGTACCGGTTCGGATGTGACCGGATCATCTGACCGTGATTCAAATGACGAGGTGTTCTCGATATTTCCCCTTTTGGTAGGTATTTTAATTAACGTCACACTAGAGCAACACGACGGGCTATTGGTGACGGTCCGGGATCAATCCCAGAGGGAAAGACCACGTAATTTCGAACCACGGTCAGGTGACGAGGTCAACACCTGAGCTGGCACCATACTCTCCCAACTTCCACACTCTGCCAACGCCAGAACATCTGAGCCCACGACAAATTTAACTAGTCCATACGTACATGACTGTCCTGAACATGACAGTCATGAACTCGCAACCTTCCTGTTGGCATTTCCGGGGGCCGCGTTAACCTAGTTGGATTGGTATTGGTATTTTCAATTAACGTCACACTGGAGCAACACAACGGGCTATTAACCTAGTTGGAAGAGCAACGGATTAGCAACCGGAGGGTTGCGAGTTCGAAACTCGGTCCAGCCAAAGACCGCGTACATGTGGGCCGGTGCACGTTACATCTGCCGTGGCCTCACGTTGGAAGTTTGAAGATTGGGGTGCCACCTACGTTGTTGACCTCATCATCTGACAAGCCTCCTTTAAACACGTCGATGTTTGTTTGGATTCTAACTTGCAACACTCCACTGCTAATCGTCCAATCCGGCTTCCGCAGCTCTAAGCAACGGAGATACCGCAACGTTGGAGAGAGGTGATCCCAACTTGCAACAAAGGCCTGCGTTCCAGGTAAGCTCCCGCATTGTGTCCCGTCAGTCACGTTCATTGTCGGCACTAGAGAGAGTGATTTGCGATGAATGACGGGATGTTGTTTCTTCGCCCTTCTGACGAACCGACAACAGCTATTGTTTGGCACCGACTCCACGTGTGGGCCGCTTTTCAAGACCAAACACCGTGCCAGAGATTGCTTCCAGTTGGGATCTTTGCGTCACTTGTGTTTCAAACATCGGACAGATTTTGAGCTCGTTTATTTCTTTGCGGTTAGGTGGGTTAAAAACTGTCCCACCTTTTTTGCTTAGACTTTTAATGCATGGTGGGATATTTTTTAACTCACTTCAAAAAGTTGAAATGACTCATAATCATGCAGTTTAATATTTTATTTAAAGTTTTTCATTGAGTTGGAAATGTTATGGAACTAGCCCTAAATGCGTAAATAACTGAAAACCATCTACCTTAAAATAATATTTCCCTTATGATATTTCCCTTCTGGATGGATCCTGGACCGTCTCCAATAGCCCGTTGTTTTACTCCAGTGGGATGTTAATTAACTACCTACCTGTCTATTTGTGATGCGTCACCGATGTTGCACGGCGTTTCAAATCGATATGATGCATTCCTACCGACGACTTTTGATTAATGCCTTCTGGTTTCTTTGGGGCAAAACAACCGCAAAACAACCAACCCTGTATTGGGATTCGGATAAAAGTGGGCTGTGATGGCTCAGTGGGTTTGGCCACTGCACTAGTAATATGCGAGTTGTAGGCGGCCAGGTTCGATTCCTGTTGAGTTCTGTTCCTGGGTGTTTCTCACAGACGTTACATATTAGACTGAGCATTACTATTGAGAACTATTAAACTTGTTGAATACAATTAAAAAAATGAAAACCGAAACAAAAGCTTTAAAAAAAGCCTTTGAGTACCCATAAAATTTTGTGTACTGCTTTGTCATGAAGACTTGTGGAGAGTTTTTGTAGCGAGTTGTTGCAGAGGCAAAGGCAACCCCTCTTTTTTTGTTATAGCAACCTCGCAATCTTTTGAATCTCATATTTATTTTGTAAATCACATAATTTTTTTTTTATTTTGCCATGCCTAAATAACTCTGGTTTGCGAGAAAAAATGTGATCTTTTATAACATTCATATTAGTATATAGCCTTGTTCCATTAGACTTAAAACTAATAAATTATTTAACTTGGACAAACTTCTCTACCAATATTTCAGAAAAAGTATTTTCTCATTAAAGCAAATACTTACCTAGTTAGTACAGTCGGCGCTCTTTAATCCGGCATTCTTCGGTTCGGCGCATTCTGTAATCTGGCACCGATCGAGTCGCTCGCGTTCGGATTTTTTCGGGTGGATTCGGACGTGTGTTGACCTTGACCGCCAGGTCGCGCCACTGCGCTGCCCGTGTTTCTAGTTCGCTCAGTGTTTATCGTGACTCAGTTTTCATTTCAATAGCGCTTCCTGTTTACTAGCGGGTTAAATACCACGTTTGCAGAATATTACAACTGTGTACATACAGTGTACTGTACTGTAAAATATTCTAGAAGCCTAGCACAAGTTCTTTAAGTGTTAATAAAACTAACAAGCGTAAGCATGTGACTCTCACTATACAGCAAAAACTAGAGGTACTTAGTCGTCTCGAGAAAAAGGCGAAAACAGAAACGTCATAATGCGTAATTTCAATATAGGTTCTTCGACAATTTATGATATAAAAACAAAAAGAACTTAAGAAGTTTGCTGCTCAAGGTGTAACAGCAAAAAGTACGGAATCAAGAAACATTGAAGAAACCTAAACTTGAAATTCTTGATAGTGCCTTGTACACTTGGTTTAATGCGAAAAGATCAGAGGGAAAACCTGTGACTGAGCATATGATCACATCGTAAAAGCAAAAGTTTAATCGTGATCTGAATATAGAAAGTGCTTGTGTGTTTTCCGATATTTGGCTTCAGAAATTTAAAATTCGACACGGAGAGGCTGGATGTGGTTGGATAGAGCAGATCAGCCGATGAAAACGCCGCTGAAGAATATAAGAACACTTTTAGCAGCCTTGTTGTATGGTGGGAATTAACCCGTTGTCAAGTCTACAATGCCGATCAAACCGGCCTTTTATGGCGTTGTTTGCCAACGTTTACTCTGGCAGGTGGGGATGAAAATTGTGCTAAGGGATTCAAGAAAAATAAAGACAGATTGACTGTTTTGTTGTGTGCAAATGCTTCTGGTGACCATCAGCTGACACCTGTCGTGATTGGTAAGTATAAAAAACCTTGCCTGTGCATTATGATGCGCAGAGCAATGCATGGATGACAGCAGATTTGTTTAAGGACTGGTTTTCCATCATTTTGTACCATAAGTAAAGAAAAACTTTAAGAAACGTGGAATGTCAGAAGATAGCAGAGCGCTTTTGTTGTTAGACAACTGTACGGCTCATCCTCTTGCCTTGGTATCCGGCAATATTTTTGCAGATTATCTACCACTAAATGTCACTCCCTTTATTCAGCCGATGGATCAAGGTGTGGTTCAGAATTTCAAGTGTTTTTATAGATTTTTTTGCAAGGTTTTTTGGACTCTGACTATGATGTAAGACTTCCAAGAACAGTTTAATGTCGAAGATGCAATTTTTGCAATTGCCTTAGCGTGGAATCAGGTGAAAGAAGTGACTCTAGAGCGGTGCTGGCGCAAACTTTGGCCTAATGATGAAGATGCTGATCAAGATCCAAACGTCACCAGTAATGGTCAAAATAGGGTGCTAGATTTGGTAGAGGCTGTGCCAAACAACCCTTTCACAGATGTACCCCGTGAGGAAGTTATAGACCGGATTGAAATCGACAGAAGTGTGGCAGTGGTCGAAGAACTGAGTGATGAACAGATTATTCAAAGTGTGAACCCACAAACCCAGGTTGAAGAGGTGGAATTGGATGAAGGAGCCATGACAGATGAAGCTAAAGTCTCGTGTGAAAACAGGCTTCTGATGCATTAAATACATTTTATAAAATTTGCCGAATATCAAACAAAAGCTCTAACTCAGCAGAACTTATAAATTTGTGTATAATCAGTAATGCTTTTTTGAAGAGACCCGTATCACGGATGCAACGTGATTTCAGAGATTTTTTTAAACAGTAACGCTCATGTGTATTTCTTGTCATAGAGCAGCTTATTACAGCTTGTTTTAATTATCATTGCATTGTATTAATTTTTCTTTGGTATTCCCGTTAAAATTAAATTGACGTTCGATAATCCGGCACGGCCGTAGTCCCGAACGTGCCGGATTAAAGAGCACCTACTATAGTAAGAATAATCAGATGTGAGGATTTTTTTTTAAATTCTTTTCGCCAATTGTTGGATTATTTTCCGCCAAGCCTAAAATTGAAAATCTTCCTTGGCGACATAAAAAAGCGTCAAAATCGTTGTCACAGAAAAAGTCTTGAAATCGAAGCTGTATTAAAAGGATAATCAGTTGTATGGATTTTATTGTTTTTTTTTAAATATTTTTGTTAATTTTTAGTCATTTTCCGCCAAGCTAAACGGTGTTTATCTTAGAAATTCTTTCTTGGCGACATAAAAACCAGCCAAAAATGTTGCCACAACAAAAAACATCAAAGCTGTACCGAACTTTCAAAAGAACAATCAATTATACGTCTGGTTTATACACTGCTGGCCACCCAAGTTGCAACACCAAGAAAGACAAGAGATATCACAACAAAATTTATTTTGTAGATAACATGTTGACCAAGTATCAAATGATTAAATTTATAGACTTCTGTGAAGTGTGGTTCCTGCCAAAATCAGTAGCCAGAGTAGCCGCCATTGTTGGAGATCACCGCTGCCACACGCCTCGGCATTGATTCAAAGAGACTTTGGATGTGTTCTTGGGGTACAGCAGACCAAGCAGCTTCCACACGTTGCCAAAGTTGATCTGGTGTGGCAGCTGGGGATGTATTCTGGGTCAATCGTTGAGCAACCATGGACCACATGTTTTCTATCGGCGAAAGATCCGGAGAGCGAGCTGGCCAGGGAAGCAATTCAATCTGGCGATTGACGAAGAACCCTTGGACAATGCGTGCCACGTGTGGTCGCGCATTATCCTGTTGAAATATGGCTGTGGGCAAGCCCTGAAGGTAAGGAAGGACAACTGGCTCCAACACCTCGAAGATGTAGCGCTGGCTGTTTAAAGTACCGGCAATGCGTACTAGAGGAGTGCGAGAGTGATATCCAATACCGCCCCATACCATAATACCCGGTGCAGGACCAGTGTGGCGGTGCATAACGCAGCTGTTCAGCATCCTCTCTCCACGGTGTCTCCAGACTCAATCCGACCATCGTGGTGTTGCAGACAGAAGCGTGACTCGTCAGTAAAGACAATTTCATTCCATTCTGCCGTCCACATCCTTCTTTCATCGCACCATTGGCGGCGGAAACGTCTGTGGTTCTGCGTCAAGGGTAGACGAAGCAATGGACGTCTTGCGGACAGACCACTCTGCTGTAAACGGCGTCGAATGGTACGCGCAGACACTGGATGATGCGGTACAGACTGAATGTGCTGTGCTATGGTTCGTGATGTGGCTGAGCGATCCGTCACTGCCATACGCACAATATGCCTGTCATCACGTGAAGTGGTGCACTGAGGTGGATGCGATCGAACACGTCGGTCCGTCGTACCCTCCTGCATCCAACGATCACATATCCGCATTACAGTTGTTTGGTTTCGTCCAACACGACTACCGATTTCCCTGAAAGATAATCCACAATCTCGGTAGGCCACTATCCTTCCTCTGTCGAACTCGGATACTTGATCAAAAGATGATCGCTGTTTTCTACGAGGCATAATTGATCGTTTTTTTTGAAAAAACCACAAGAAAAACACAATTGCCGTACTTGAAATCGTCGAAATCTCCAAGCCTTAAATAGCGCTTTGAAGTGGCGCCACAGGCGCGCGTGATGTGCGTCTGCGCTGAAATTCTAATCATTTGCATATCTCACCTCCGCTAATGCATGTTGTAAATTTCATATTATTTGCATGCTTCCTTCAGGGTGTTGCATTTACGGTGGCCAGCAGTGTATTAATTCTTTCTTCAAATTTTTAATCATTTTCAGCGCGGTCTTAAACGGTGTCTGAAAATCTTCCTTGGCGACATAAAAATCACGCCAAAAGCATTACCACGAAAAAGTCTTTATATCAAAGCTGTACCAAAATTTCAAACGAGTAACGCATTGTGACATTCAAATACAGATGGTTGGTTTTTTGGTTTTATGGCGCAATTATGGCATATTTAATATGGCCCTTGGAGCAGCATGGCCAAATTTTCGCCATGCTGCTCCAGACACAAGACAGACAATTTAAAGTAAGACACACACAATGAAAGTTTTACTGACAGAAGAGAGAAATACACCCATGGAGGAATGCACCTGATAGGAATTGAACCTGCACCGCCAACAACTTGCAGATTGCTAGCGCATTGGACATACCTATTGAGCCACGACAGCCCCATTCAGAACAGATATTCAGTATATTTGAAATTAAACCCATTCAAATGCTGGTGTTATTCAATTTGAATAAATACCTTCCGGGCTCCAAAAAATAATATTCCCAATCTGTCATTTCGGTATTTCCCAATTTCCATCAAATATTTACTTACTTCCCCACCAAAGCACCCCCCGAAACTACACTCTTTTGTTTCCACCGAATGGCATCACATTCGGAAGAATACCTTCTCGCGAAGTTCCTCTTTTTATTCCATAAGTACACTCGGGGGTTTCATTTGGCAACCTGCCAACTTTTCTTCTCTTTTTTTTTTTTCTGCCCAATCTTCGTGCATTTATTTTTAGTTTCCGCAGACCGAGTTTAGTTGTGCAACGGAAAATAGAGAGTGCGTTACACTTGCAAACGATCGATTTCTTCTGTTTTTGTTCGTTTTGTTCTTCTCTTTCTGTTTCTGCGCTCGGGGAGAAGAGAATTTTATTTAGATATTATTGAATTTCGTTCCTTTTTTTTCTTTTTTGGTTTCGGTCGCTGTTCTTTGTTGTTTATTTTGCTTTTAATTTTCGGTTTTGTTGGTTTAATCTTGAAGTTTGTTCGCTTGTTTTAACTTTCCCTTTGTGTCTTAATGGATTCTTATATAATTTCTTCTGTTTGAGCGGTTTGTGTGGTTTGGGATCGAGAGCTTTATTTTCGGCTTCCAATGTGTGAATTTTCGAAATAGAAAAAGCGACGATTCGCGAGTTTCACACGGTTGGACGGAGTAGGTAGTTAATTAACGCCGCACTGGAGCAAAACAACGGGATATTGGTGACGGTCCGGGATCAATCTCTAAGGGAAAGATTTAATCTCTAAGGGTTTCCACTCTCCAAACTTTCACACCACGCCAACGTGAGGACATGTGAGACCACGACAGATTTATCGTGCATAACCCCCCGTATACACGACGGTCTTTGGTTGAACCTAGTTTCGAACTCGCTACCGTCCGGTTGCTAATCCGTTACCCTTCCAACTGGGCTACCCCGTTTTTGATTTGAATGGTTTTGATTAAAAAAAAGACCAAATAAATTTTCTACAATAAATTCAATAAATTTCTTTCTTTTCCGGACGTGATTAAGAGCATTAATCTGACTATTTACAAAAATAATTACACAAAATTCTGAATTTGGGGGGCCGCGGCAACTCGGTTGGAAGGGTAAAGGATTAGCAACCGGAGGGTTGTGTGTTCGAAACTAGGTCCAACTAAAGACCGTCGTGTGCGAGGAGGGGTGGGGCGAGTTCACATTAAAACCGTCGTGGCCTCAAATATACTCACGTTGGCGTGGTGTGGAAGTTTAGAGAGTGGGTGCCAGCTCAGGTATTGACTTCGTCGTCTGACCGTGATTCAAAATTACGAGGCGTTTTCCTCGGATCCCTTCGGGATAGATCTCGGACTGTCGCCAATAGCCCGTTGTGTTGCTCCAGTAAGACGTTAAGTACTATCTACCTACTCTTTGTCCCTTAATGGATTCTTAAATAATTTCTTGTTCTTCGGTTTGTCGGTTTTAGGTTTTTTGGATCGAGAGGCGTTTTTTTTTGGCTTCGATTGAGCCGTAAGTGTGAATTCATGAAATACACTGCTGGCCACCCAAATTGCAACACCAAGAAAGACAAGAGATATCACAACAAAATTTATTTTGTAGATAACATGTTGACCAAGTATCAAATGATTAAATTTATAGACTTCTGTGAAGTGTGGTTCCTGCCAAAATCAGTAGCCAGAGTAGCCGCCATTGTTGGAGATCACCGCTGCCACACGCCTCGGCATTGATTCAAAGAGACTTTGGATGTGTTCTTGGGGTACAACAGACCAAGCAGCTTCCACACGTTGCCAAAGTTGATCTGGTGTGGCAGCTGGGGATGTATTCTGGGTCAATCGTTGAGCAACCATGGACCACATGTTTTCTATCGGCGAAAGATCCGGAGAGCGAGCTGGCCAGGGAAGCAATTCAATCTGGCGATTGACGAAGAACCCTTGGACAATGCGTGCCACGTGTGGTCGCGCATTATCCTGTTGAAATATGGCTGTGGGCAAGCCCTGAAGGTAAGGAAAGACAACTGGCTCCAACACCTCGGAGATGTAGCGCTGGCTGTTTAAAGTACCGGCAATGCGTACTAGAGGAGTGCGAGAGTGATATCCAATATCGCCCCATACCATAATACCCGGTGCAGGACCAGTGTGGCGGTGCATAACGCAGCTGTACAGCATCCTCTCTCCACGGTGTCTCTCGTAGAATTGATCGCTTTTTTGAAAAAAACCACAAGAAAAACACAATTGCCGTACTTGAAATCGTCGAAATCTCCAAGCCTTAAATAGCGCTTTGAAGTGGCGCCACAGGCGCGCGTGATGTGCGTCTGCGCTGAAATTCTAATCATTTGCATATCTCACCTCCGCTAATGCATGTTGTAAATTTCATATTATTTGCATGCTTCCTTCAGGGTGTTGCATTTACGGTGGCCAGCAGTGTAGAAGAAGCGACGATTCGTGAGTTGGGCCTCATTTTCTTTCAGACAAGGTGGTTCAAAATGACAAAATGAGATATTGTGATACATCCCTCTTTTAAACTTGTTCTATGAATTTTCGTTTTGCGAGCGTTAAAGGAAATCTCAATTTATTTCCTAAGAATTGCGAGTTCAAAGGTTACTTGTTTCGAGAATTGTTTCACTGAATTGGTATGAAAGATTTGTGTTTGTAAGTGATTGTCTCAAAAGTGTGAACGAGTAGAAATTTAACTTCAAAAATATTTTTAATATTAAGGTGTATTTCAGATTAAAAGATATTCTAGCATCAATTTGTAGTTTTATTTACTTTCTTTTATTAAAAGACCTGTGATTTAATGAATAATTTGTACTTTTTATTCAAATGACAAGTTTTCCCTTGACGATCGGAATAGCCCGCTGTGTTGCTCCACTGCGATGTTAATTAACTGCCTACCTACATTTGAGGTTCGCTGTATCGCGTTTTTTACCTTGTCCCCCCAAAAAGCATGATACATCGAGATGTAACTATATTTATAAAATAAAAAAAACGTCTCAAATTTTGGCCAATTTTTGGAAAGATTCCCTTTAAATTTCTTTTTTTTCCGCGCTAAAATTGCGGTTCTTTTTAGATTTTTACCGTCCAGCACATATCAATTTTTATACGTTTATTTATCATTTCAGGTAATTAAAATTTTTTTAAAATCATTTTCCTGAAGAATCACGCCTGCTAAGCAGAGATATCTCGCCCGCCAAGATCTGACCAATCTTGCTAATGACGAGATATCTCGTCATCAAAATATTGCCGAATTTTTTATGATGACGAGATCAAGTCTGGCCAGTTATCTTTCCGTGACGAGATATCTCGTCCATCAATATCCGATCAATTTTCCTAATGACGACACATCATCAAGATAACCAATCACCAGGAGGGGTAAGACGCAAAAAATTAAATTAAATGAAAAATACAAAATCGATTTCTTTTCACCGAAAAAAGATTTTGATTAATAATAATTTGCCGGTAGGTATCGCCTTTGCAATTTCTTACACGCTTAATATAACCCTCTAGCCTGATAAATATCCCCAATTTGTCATCAAGCGATTAGTGTCACGTTGGTTAGGCCCCAACCGAATTGGGTTAATTGTTTCCCCAACACATCAGTCCAAATGACTTCTCGGAGTTAATTTGACCCTGTTAGTTTGTTTCATTGCAATGCGGCATATACGAGGGCTGTCTAAAAAGTATCCGACCTTTGGCCAGGAAAAATATATTACTTAAGTGACGAAATTGGGACCCTAATCCCCTTCAAAGTAGGCCCCTTGCGCCTTCACACACTTAGCCCACCGATCCTTCCACTGCCGAAAACACTCCTGGAAGGCTTCTTTTGGAATGGTGTTCATCTCCGTTGTCGCGTTCTGCATTATCTCTTCTCTACTCTCAAAACGGGATCCTTTCAACGGCATCTTCAATTTCGGAAACAACCAGAAGTCGCAAGGAGCCATATCAGGAGAGTAGGGAGGTTGGGAGACGACTGGAATTCCGTGTTTCGCCAAGAAAGTCTGGATCAGGTGTGACGAATGAGCCGGAGCATTGTCATGATGCAACTGCCAGTTTTTCGTCGTCCAGAGGTGTGGTCTTTTGCGCCGAACTGCATCTCTGAGTCGGCGTAGAACTTGTTGATAGTACTCTTTTGTCACTGTTTGTCCTTCCGGTGCGTATTCGTGATGCACAATTCCACAGATATCAAAGAACACAGTTAGCATCACCTTGATTTTGCTTCGCACCTGTCGCGCTTTTTTCGGCCTTGGAGACTCGGGATGCTTCCATTGCGACGACTGTGCTTTTGTTTCTGGGTCGTACCCGTATACCCATGACTCATCTCCAGTAATCACGGTGTTCAGAAACTGAGGATCAGTGTTGGTAGTGTCCAGAAGGTCCTGTGCAATCTCAAGACGGAGTTCTTTTTGTTGTGCCGACAGCAGCTTGGGCACAAATTTTGCAGCCACTCTGCGCATGTTCAAATCATCACGCAAAATTGCATGTGCGGAATCTTTACTGATCCCAACCTCTTCGGCAATCTCTCGTACGGTCAAACGACGATCTCCCTTTACCAGATTTTCCACCCTCTCAACAACAGCTGCATTCCGAGCGGTTTGAGGCCTCCCAAGACGCTGATCACTCTCCACCGATGTGCGGTCATTTTTGAATCGGTTAAACCACTCCTTCACTTGTGTTACGCCCATAGCATCGTCTCCAAAAACTTGCTGAATTTTACGAATTGTTTCGCTTTGCGAATCGCCAAGCTTTTGACAAAATTTGATGCAGTATCTTTGCTCAACTCGTTCAGTCATCTTGAGAGAAATCAAAAATCCGACGAACACTTATAACAGCACCTTACTCAGCGGCCAGCAGGCAGCGACTGACACACTCGAACACGGAGAAAAAATTCAAGCATGCGCATTAAGTTGTCTTCTTCCACTGTGCACAGTGGCACCGCTCTAGCATCATTACCGTATGCAGGAAAATTCAAGGTCGGATACTTTTTAGACAAACCTCGTATGCTTCGCAGTGAAATAACATTGGCAGGGTCGGTAGTTAATCAACGTCGCACTGGAGAAACACAACGGGCATTGGCAAGAAAATGAATGTTAAGGGTTGACCGAAAAAAATAGATTTTGACATAGAATACTTGTATTGTTTCGTTGCAGTATTGGGTCCCTCGGTAAAAATACGTGTGTCCCAAAAAAGTATGCACCAGATTTCATTAATTTTTAAGACTTCTTTCATGTACACTGCGCGTTAAATCTGTCGTGGCCTCAAATGTCTTCACGTTGGCGTGGTGTGGACGTTTGGTGAGCTGGGTTCCAGCTCAGATGTGGTTCTCTTCACATCTAACCGTGGTTCAAAATTACGAAGTGTTGTCCTCGGATCTTTCAAAAATGGTTTCGATTCAACTTTACTAAAGAAAATGTCAAACCCACACTACACTTAATAAATAATCGAGACCTCTGCGCTAGCAACCTGCGAGTTGTAGGTGGTGCAGATTCGATTCCCCCTTGGATGTATTTCTCTCTTCGGTGTTAGTAAAACTTTCTTTGTGTGTGTATGTCCATTACTTGATGTTGTCTCTTTTGTGCTGGCGCTGCTTAGCCAAATAGGGTTCTTGTGCCATAAAAACCCAATCCAACTAAACCTACCTAATAAATAAACTCGAAAACATGTGCAAAATCAATACAAAATGCATCTTAATTCTCCTGGCAGTTGTCTGAGAAGAAAACTGATCAGATCTTGATGGACGAGATACCTCGTCATTAGAAGAAAACTGATCAGATCTTGATGAACGAGATACCTCGTCATTGGAAGAAAACTGATCAGATCTTGATGGACGAGATACCTCATCATTAGAAGAAAACTTATCAGATCTTGATGGACGAGATAGCTCGTCATTGGAAGTAAACTGATCAGATCTCGATGGACGAGATACCGTCATTGGAAGAAAACTGATCAGATCTTGATGGACGAGATACCTCGTCATTGGAAGGAAACTGATCAGATCTCGATGGACGAGATACCTCGTCATTAGAACAAAACTGATCAGGTCTTGATGGACGAGATCATTAGAAGAAAACTGATCAGATCTTGATGGACGAGATCATTAGAAGAAAACTGATCAGATCTCGATGGACGAGATATCTTGTCATTAGAAGAAAACTGATCAGATCTCGATGGACGAGATATCTTGTCATTAGAAGAAAACTGATCAGATCTCGATGGACGAGATATCTTGTCATTAGAAGAAAACTGATCAGGTCTTGATGGACGAGATCATTAGAAGAAAACTGATCAGATCTTAATGGACGAGATATCTTGTCATTAGATGAAAACTGATCAGGTTTTGATAGACGAGATCATTAGAAGAAAACTGATCAGATCTTGATGGGTGAGATATCTCGTCATTAGACGAAAACTGATCAGATCTTGATGGACGAGATATCTCGTCGAAACCACTTGGAGGATTAAGAGAAAAAGTATCCTAAAAAAGATAAATACAAAAATTTAATAAACATCTTATGTGAGAATCGGTAATTATCTAGAGGAAATGTGGACTGATAAAAAATTCTTTTGGGAAGAAACTAAAAATTTTAAGTATCCAGCCGTAACGAATTAAACTAAAAACAAAATTAAAAGATGTGTCGTAATCTCGACTGCGAAAACAAAACTCCTACGTAGAAAATTAGAAAACAAATATTACTCGGAGCAAAACAACATCCAAAAACGTGAGAGAAGAAAACCGTAATCGAATAATCGCTGATTTTCTGATATATTTGACAAGGGTTAAATTAAAACGAAAAACACACACAGATCATGAATAAAAATGTATTTGAAAATAATGCTTTCGGCGTAAGATAATAAATTCATTTTTTTCAAATATTTCATTGAACAAAAATTAATTTGCTTTTTGATTCTTTGGAGCGAGTACTCTAAAGTGGCGTCATGGAAAACAGAACCAAGAACTGATTTAACGTGTCCTAGAAATTCAATTTCCGTTGAAAGAGTTTAAGCTTATTGTGACACCTTGTTTTGTTGACAGGTAGGTAATTACTTCGCACTGATGCAACATAACGGGCTATTGGAGACGGTCCGGGATCCATCTCGAAGGGAAAGATCCAAACGCCTCGTAATTTTGAATCGCTGTCAGATGACGAGGTTGGCACATGAGTTGGCACCCCACTCTCCAAACTTCCACACTACGCCAACGTGATTACATTTGTGGCCACGACAGGTACACGACACACATACACGACGGTTTTTGATTGGATTTAGTTTCGAACTAGCAAACCTCCGTTTGCTAATCCGTTACTTTTCCAACTAGGCTACCACGGTCATATTGCTATTGAGAGGAGCTTCAAAACGTGTCACGTGACTGCTCTATGAAAAATTGACTTGTTTGGCCGATTTGGCAACTTATTGCCTCGTTTGGCGATCCAACATCTTATGTCAGGGTAGGTGTGTGAATCCGCTTTTCTATGGAGTGGCGACAAAAGTTGTGAAATCGCCAAAGTTTACTATTATCAGATGATCAATCAATGGACCAATCAGATGATTAATCAGTGGATGGGCGTCTCCTCCCGTCCCGTAGACCAATCAGATGAATGTTGGCTTCCACCCAACAGACGAAACTAGTCTAAGGGTGGCGGTACTGCTAGTTTTGGTCACATGATCCTGGGCACATAAAAAGGTTGCCATTGCTCACTCTACTTGTACGTTTCCTCTATGACCATGACAGCCCCTTTTCGCTCTGGCACTCATTTCAACAGACTCTGTGTTCGAATCCCGGTTTCGTAATGCACATTCATAGTCCATTCGGTCCCTAAAGTGTATCCAGAATCCACTTTAACCCGTAGGTCCGGGCCTTAATCAAGCC
This sequence comes from Meta bourneti, assembly GCA_933210815.1. Taxonomy (NCBI): domain Eukaryota; kingdom Metazoa; phylum Arthropoda; class Arachnida; order Araneae; family Tetragnathidae; genus Meta; species Meta bourneti. Next base: position 6,296,385 of record OW119924.1, on the reverse strand, counting down.
AAGTGTCGAGGCTCACACAAAAATACAAACTTTAATGGATTGCAATTATGTTTATTTACATTGATTGCTGCACTATTGTTGCGGCTCACCCCTTGGCATCCTTCATAAAGTCGCCAATTGGCGCATTTCGGCATCCTCGCTGTGTAACCGCCTGTTCTCAGGCAGTCGGTTTTTTGAATTGACTCGTATTACAGTCGCCAGTGATATGGTTCACTAATCCTGGCAATGGAGCCAGTTATTATAGATATAAGACTAAATATGTAAATATTAGTAAACTTGTAGTTATTCAGATTAATTGTCTCATAGAATCTGTTCTCATTTTCAAAAGAATTGTTACAGTCCGCTTATAGAAATGAACCGGTGACCACACAACTATCCCAAGTACACATAAGAGGTGTACTATCCAAAGAACACAAAGATTAGTTCCTGGAATGTTTCGTAGCTCTTGGGTCCTCCCTGGTGTTCGAGATCTCCATGACAGTTGTTGGGGCTACTCCTTAAATTGGCGTAACTTTTCATGTACTTGGCGAGCGCCAAGAGCGTCGCCAACTTCTCAGTTTGTGCCTGATCTCTTGACGCAAGAAGACGATATTGGAATCCTGCCGATATCGTCTTATTGCGTCAAGAGATCAGGAAAAAGTGAGAAGTTGGCGACGCTCTTGGCGCTCGCCAAGTACATGAAAAGTTACGCCAATTTAAGGAGTAGCCCCAACAACTGTCATGGAGATCTCGAACACCAGGGAGGACCCAAGAGCTACGAAACCAATATCCCCTAATTACTTTGCAACTTCCATCCTGGAACGTCCACCAGCGTTCCAGGGAAACAGTTCCAAAGCACTTAGAACAATTTCTCAAGATATGGTGTCTCTACCGACAGGTCGCGCCTTTTATATGTGCTTCGTGTCACGTGATCCGGGGGGGTCGAGCTCGGAGCGCAGTCGAGCTGTGGCAACGGGGGGGGGGCGAGGAGTTATTTTCGCCGTGGCATTGACGGATGTCGTCGGATCGATACGTTGGGGGAGGTTGTAAATCACGTGACACGGATGCCGTGTAATGAGATTTTCGCTCCTGGAAGAGAAAAAACGGACCCCGAGTATTGTGCAATCGAGTTTCCCGAGTTCGTGTATTGATGGGAAAAGTTCGGGGAAATGGAAGATAAGGAGGCACTCGAGTGGTGGAAAAATTTCCATATTCCGCGATTTTCGGACTTGGTTTAATGAAGCTCGTTGGAGAGGTGCGGAGGATAGTGCATTTTCAAGCTTTCAGTAGAACCCGATCCAAATGGGACACAGTTTGAAGAGTGGAGTGTCAGCTCAGGTGTCCTCGTCATCTGACCGTGGTTCACAATGACAAGGGGTTGTTTACGGATCTTTCCCTCCGGACCGCCACCAATAGCCCGTTGTGTTGCTCCAGTGCGACCTTAACTACCTACCTACCTTGATTGGTCGCTCCATGCGGGAAGGCTTTTGCGCAACACGAGGGCTCACTAGATTGATCAATCAATCTGAATCGATATTAGTAGGATCGAGTTTTTAGGAAATACAGAAACAAGTTGCTTCAAGGCAGTGGTGGGGCCACTGTAGCCCAGTTGGAAGAGTAGCGAATTAGCCACCGGAGGGTTGCAAGTTTGAAACTCGGTCCAACCTAAGACCGTAGTATACACGGGGACTGGTGCACGTTAAATCTCATGGCCTCAAATGTCTTCACGTTGGCGTAGCGTGGAAGTTTAGAGAGTGGGCTGCCGGCTCAGATGTCCTCGTCATCTGACCGCGGTTCAAAATGACGAAGCGTTGTCTTCGGATCTGTGCCTTCGGGATGGATCCCGGACCGTCGCCAATATCCCGTTGTGCTGCTCCAGAGCGACGTTAATTAACTACCTACCTAAATGGGACACGATTGGGAGCTGTGTATCTCGAAGAAAAACCCACAGATCTCTGAAGAATTGACCCTCCTGAAGGTTGTCTTGACCAGATATGTCGTCAGTAGCAAAATTGGTCAGGTCTCGATGGACGAGATATCTCGTCGAAACCACTTGGAGGGTTTTTTTTATACATTTGTAGCATGTCGCTCTATCGTGCACTTACGGAAATGGTAATTATTTAACGTCGCACTGGAGCAACACAACGGGCTATTGCCGACGGTCCGAGATCATTCTCCATCCGAGGACAACTTTTTTTTTTCTTAGACCCACACCTCTTCGACTCACCAGGAGGTGTAGTCATAGTTGAAGAGGTGGGGAAAGAGACTTCCAGACAAAGGGTCCCTACAGGGGGCCCACCCCGCCGCACGGGAGAGCATCGCTTCTCCCCATGTGGGCACGTGCAGCATTTATTGAAAATTAAATAGGATTACAGATTATACTTCATTACAATGGTTTACGACATGTAAAAAAAATGGGACAGTATATGTCCGAACATCAGTAATAATAAAAGGACATAATTTTGAGTTACAGTAGAAGAAAATACAAAATACACTGCTGGCCACCCAAATTGCAACACCAAGAAAGACAAGAGATATCACAACAAAATTTATTTTGTAGATAACATGTTGACCAAGTATCAAATGATTAAATTTATAGACTTCTGTGAAGCGTGGTTCCTGCCAAAATCAGTAGCCAGAGTAGCCGCCATTGTTGGAGATCACCGCTGCCACATGCCTCGGCATTGATTCAAAGAGACTTTGGATGTGTTCTTGGGGTACAGCAGACCAAGCAGCTTCCACACGTTGCCAAAGTTGATCTGGTGTGGCAGCTGGGGATGTATTCTGGGTCAATCGTTCAGCAACCATGGACCACATGTTTTCTATCGGCGAAAGATCCGGAGAGCGAGCTGGCCAGGGAAGCAATTCAATCTGGCGATTGACGAAGAACCCTTGGACAATGCGTGCCACGTGTGGTCGCGCATTATCCTGTTGAAATATGGCTGTGGGCAAGCCCTGAAGGTAAGGAAGGACAACTGGCTCCAACACCTCGGAGATGTAGCGCTGGCTGTTTAAAGTACCGGCAATGCGTACTAGAGGAGTGCGAGAGTGATATCCAATACCGCCCCATACCATAATACCCGGTGCAGGACCAGTGTGGCGGTGCATAACGCAGCTGTTCAGCATCCTCTTTCCACGGTGCCTCCAGACTCGAATCCGACCATCGTGGTGTTGCAGACAGAAGCGTGACTCGTCAGTAAAGACAATTTCATTCCATTCTGCCGTCCACATCCTTCTTTCATCGCACCATTGGCGGCGGAAACGTCTGTGGTTCTGCGTCAAGGGTAGACGAAGCAATGGACGTCTTGCGGACAGACCACTCTGCTGTAAACGGCGTCGAATGGTACGCGCAGACACTGGATGATGCGGTACAGACTGAATGTGCTGTGCTATGGTTCGTGATGTGGCTGAGCGATCCGTCACTGCCATACGCACAATATGCCTGTCATCACGTGAAGTGGTGCACTGAGGTGGATGCGATCGAACACGTCGGTCCGTCGTACCCTCCTGCATCCAACGATCACATATCCGCATTACAGTTGTTTGGTTTCGTCCAACACGACTACCGATTTCCCTGAAAGATAATCCACAATCTCGGTAGGCCACTATCCTTCCTCTGTCGAACTCGGATACTTGATCAAAAGATGATCGCTGTTTTCTACGAGGCATAATTGATCGTTTTTTTGAAAAAACCACAAGAAAAACACAATTGCCGTACTTGAAATCGTCGAAATCTCCAAGCCTTAAATAGCGCTTTGAAGTGGCGCCACAGGCGCGCGTGATGTGCGTCTGCGCTGAAATTCTAATCATTTGCATATCTCACCTCCGCTAATGCATGTTGTAAATTTCATATTATTTGCATGCTTCCTTCAGGGTGTTGCATTTACGGTGGCCGGCAGTGTATTTTGAAATATACGTAATATAAGACACAAAAAGACGATAGAAAATTTTGAAAAATAGATTTTGACAGATTTGAAAGTACAAAATATAAAGCATGATATCACCTAATAATATAAAACAATATAATAAAACATAATGTAGTAAAGATATTGTAGAGTGAAGTAGAATGCACAGCACTCATATAATGGGTTGGCAACTAAGTTCCCGCCGTTTTGAGTCGTTCCATCTGTTGAACATAGAGTTCCGCGTTGACCGTTTGATTCCGTTCAAGCAATTTGTAATGGATAATCCCTTCCCAGTCCCACCATACGCACATCGTTTTACGCGGATGAAGATCTTGTTTCACGCGTGGTGTCGCTTGTTTGCCGGGGCTAAGCCATCCTTGCGCTGCTTCATATTAATGTACAGGCACCATTTTTCGTCGCCAGTAACGATTCGGTAAAGAAATCGTTGCTTGCGTCCATGAGTTGAGCGGTGACGAGCAAGCAAACCAGCGGAGATTGTGGCTTTTTTGTTGTTGTCACTTAAAGCATGCGGAACCCATGCTCCACACTTCTGAACCTTTCCCATCGAGTGAAGATGCTTCTCTATAGCAGTGTGGGAGCATTCCATTTTCTCTGCCAGTTCCCTTGTCTTTTGACGCGAATTTTCGTGCAAAAGTTGGTTTAATCGCTCTTCATCGAACTCAACTGGACGGCCAGAACGAGGTGCGTCTTTGAGGTCAAAATTTCCATTTCTGAACTTGGCATACCAATCACGAGCGGTTCTTTCAGCTATGGCACTCTCTCCATACACAGCACAAATGTCGCGAGCAGCTTTTGCGGCCTTAGAACCTTGATTAAAAGCAAAAAGAAGGAGGTGTCGAAAATGCTCATTTTTCTCAACTTGACATTCCATTTTAATGATCTGAAAATAAACATAAATTAACTCGAACAAAAAAACATAGATTCCGATAGAACAAAACATCCTCTTTCGAATGATTTAAAACATTATGCCAAAACATTTAATGACATGCGGAATGTTAAAATTAAAAAAAACGGCGTGAACTTAGTTGCCAACCTGATATTAGAATCTGATAAAAGTTCAAAGGGATATGATGAAAGGTTTGAGATGGAGAGAATAGTAAAATTGGAGTTGAAGATCTTAAAAGGTGATAAAAATGATTAAAATATAAAGAATTAAAAAATTCAAAATTTTAAATTCTAAAAGAGGACAGCCACTAAGCAGAGAGAATAGATGAATTCAGTTAAAATGACAGGCTGGCAGCAAGTGTCCATCATCTGGAGGAGGTCTGGTTGTTGCTGATCCTCCACCTCTCCAGCTACACACACAGTTTTTAATTTTCTCAAGTGAAGAAGGGTTCTGGGAGACACCCTTCAGCCACGAGGCTTGGTTCTCCAATGATGGTTTAGTGATAGGATGTCTCTTCGTGTATGGGCAGCAGAAGAGGTAGTGATCAACATCGCCGATCTCCCCACAAGTACGAAGGTTGGTGTTTTTAAGTCTGAATCTATAAAGGTAGGCCACAAAAGGGAGCCATGACCTGTTAAGAACCAATTTAAATACCTGTTCACGGCGAGGAAATGAAGATTAACATCCGCGAGATAGCACCGGAGGCGGACACCCTTTTCGGAGTAATGTTCCTGCCAACTACCTCTAATGAATAATAAAATTTCCTTTTAAGATAATAGGGGCAGGGACAGAAAGTTCTGCGCCGTGAGAAGAAGCCAGTTTGGCATAATGATCAGCCAACTCATTTCCAGTCAGCCCCGTGTGGGCCCGGACCCAACTCAGGACAAAATTATTCATGACAGCACACTCACCAAACTTCCACACCAAGCCAACGTGAGGCCACGACACATTTAACGTGCAGCAGCCCCACCAGCCGCACCCCGTGTGCACGGGGTGCGGCTGGTGCACGTTAAAAACTCAGTCCACTCCTTGTGCGCGGGGTGGACCGAGTTTCGAATTCGCAACCCTCCTGTTGCTAATCAGCTACTCTCCCAACAGGGCTACAGACGTCACCTTTAACAGTAATATGGCATTTAATTTTTAACTGCCATCCATTACAACTATTAAATGAGAGAATTTTTACACAAATGTCTTTTTACTTTGTAGCATTTCGCTCTATTGTGGATTGAGTGCGCTTTTTTCTTGTAGACATGATATGTATCGTTCACATCCTACTCAATGCTCTATCAGACAATGGGGATACAGCTTCCGTAATGATAGGTATTCGCAAACTTGAGTACAGGTATTAAGTGTGTAACGTGTCATTTGGAGTGGGACCCGACCTTAGAATCTTGTTTCTCTTCGACTGGTTCGACTTGTGAATCCTTCGCTTACAATCGTCCGTAACTGGAAAGGGCGCATTTCGATCACAAGACTGAGTCTGCAATTGATCTGGTTTATATTTGGTTCGTCGCTCTATAAGCCCGGTTGGAAGAGTAACTGATTAGTGACCGAAGGATTGATTGCGAGTTCGAATCCAACCAAAGACCGTCGTGTACGAAGGGGGCTGGTGCACGTTAAATCCGTCGTGGCCTCAAATGTACTCACGTTGGCGTGGTGTGGAAGTTTGGAGAGTGGGGTGCCAGCTCAGGTGTTGCCTCGTCATCTGACCGTGGTTCAAAATTACGTGGTGTTGTCCTCGGATCTTTCCCTTTGGGATTGATCCCGGACCGTCACCAATAGCCCGTTGTGTTGCTCCAGTGTGACGTTAATTGAAAATACCACCCCCTAGGATCTTTCCCTTTGGGTCATTCCATGTGAAATGAGCAAAAATCAGAAAAAACCTGTGGTCGTAGGGTGACGGATTTTCACGAAATTTGCTACAGGAGTTAAGTTTATGCATAAATAACGATATCGAAAATATTTTGGCTCGAAATGAAATATTTTAGAAGTTTCAGGCATTTTAAGGACTTGAAATTTGAAGAGCAGTTGTGAAATCGCTTGGTTTTGCATGTTTGAAGATCTCTTTCTCAAAAACTACTTAACCCTCTATGGGCCGAATTTTTTTCTTAAACATAAAAAATTATGCAACGGAAAATCAACAATTATAAACCTATATATGCAGATTAAAAAAAATTGACCAGTTTAAACAATTTTATTATAATTAATTCACTTTGTAACTTTGAAGTAACAACGGCTTACAATGTTTGCACTTCTGTGCATAAAAGCTTAAGCGTGAAATTCCATAAAACAGTTTGCACTTGGCGTTAAACATAGATGTACGTTGCATTTGGAACATTTTATTTTTGGAACTCCTTTACACCCCGGCTTTTTGCAGCGACCTCTGTTGTCCGAAAAAATTGGCTAATGTGCTACTTCATCTTTTCGCACGTTTTGTACTGGAAGTATTGTATTTGGTCTCCTTTTCCTTTTTTCTTCTAATTGCTTATCTACGAAAGTTGAAACAGGACGCCCTCTTTTCCTACTGATTCCTTTGTGCTCCTGACATAAACAAGATGCAATGTCAGTTTTAAATTCCAATAAAGTATATTGACGCTCGGGGCTTATAGAATGCGATGAACAATCTCTTTTATATAGTAGCCAAGCATTCACACCGTTAAATCTGATAGATGAAACATTATACGATGGTACCATTTCCTTCCCATTCTATGCATATTACTCGTTTCAAATGGCAAGAATGAAATGGAAACAATGAAACCCCAAATCAACAATGAAATACCAAATTATTTTTAACTTTTGAAGGAAATTTTCAAAGCAGGACATCAAATCACAATTAAAAAAGCTTAAACATTTAAAACCTTTACTTGATTGTCTTTAAATTCACTTTCAATCTGAAAAAGGTTCTCTTGTTCAATTTCGCAGTTGCTTAAATTAAAATTTTCCTAGTGCTGCAGGATTCTTGAAATCTATACTTATTTCACTAGTGATTATGATGAATAGGGGAAAAGGATTCGTGAATTATGTACATTTAGGAGAATCGAGTTTAACGACGATGTTTAATTTTTTTTACTCTCAAAATTAGTACTTACCTGACTAATAATGCTTAATATTTACAAAACGCATTTAATATTCACAGGTAGTAGTATTTAATACTTACGTTTCCAAAGGAAAAAGCAAATCGAAAAGACTTCTCTAACAAAATTAACTTCCCACCTAATTATTTCACTGATGAAAATACTCCTTGGATTAAGCAAAAAAACTTTAAAAAGAAATTTCATGTGAAATTTTGCTCTTGCACCATAATAGTAGTTATATTTCGTTCTTATACCGCATTTTTTATATTATCTGAAGGTTATAAATCATCAGCTGCGATAAAAAAGTAAAACTTACTTCTAATTAAAAATTTTCCCGAGACAAAAATAATCAAATTACAATTATGAAAATTTCAGGACATATAATAAACATCTTGCTCTTTTACGCTGAAAAGGTTTGATGTTCTTGGAGCTTTCCCTCACAGTGAAATATGCATTTTTAAAAATTGAAAAATCGTATTTTTCCATAATGTTTACTTTTAAATGTTATTTTTCTTTATAAAGGAGTAGAAATACAATCACCAAATTATGCCTCGCTATTAGGAATAGGTTTACCAAGAATCGCTATTGAGAAGATCTTCAGTGTCGGAAAATTTATTGACTAGCAGTCACGTGACTGCTCTATGAAGAATTCTCTTTGTTGGCTGATTTGGGTATCTTATCGCCAACATGTATGTTGGCGCATTTCTAGTATTGACAAAAGTGATGAAATCGCCAAAGTCCACTCCTGTGTCGCGCGGACCAATCAGATGATAATAAATTATTCGAAATCGCAAAATCGAAGTGTCGAAATTTTAAAGGTAGGTAGGTGAATTAACGTCGCACTGGGGCAACACAACTGGCTGTTGACGAAAGTCTGGAATCAATCCCGAGGACACCTCATAATTTTGAGTCACGGCCAGATGACGAGATCAACACCTGAGCTGGCACTCACTCTCCAAAACTCCCACATCACGCCAACGTGAGGACATTTGAGGCCGTGACTGATTGAACCTTTACCATCCCCCACGTAACCGACCATCTTTGACAGGATCGAGTTTCTAACTTGCAACCCTTCGGTTTCCAGGCCGTGGTAGCCTGGTTGGAAAGTAACGGACTAGCAGCCGTAGCTTTGCGAGTTCGAATCCAACCAAAGACTGTCGTGTAAATGGGGCTGGTGCACGTTAAATCTGTCGTGGTCTCAAATGTCCTCCCAAGTTTGAAAGGTACGTGTCCTCTTAAAATTGTAACGCCTGCAAAGCCAAGCGGAACTAAGAGCGGATCAAATACTCGAAACGGTTGTTGTTCTTCGACGCAGAAAAACGTCGCAAGCAGTTAGCTACCAAATGCATCCGACTAATTAGCCTCTGAAAGTGTCTTCCCGTGTCGCAGGATTTCCATTACTTGAAAAGACACGGTTTTTCATTTGTTGCATTCCCTCTGGAAAACTCTGGAAGAAGCAAATTAAAACAAGCGATTCGATGCAGACGATGAGAAGTTATTTCTTTTCCGAAAAGACCCCGTCCGTTTTCATTCAAGGGAAGCGAAGAATGCGAATAAATGAAGCTCTTTGGTAATGGTTATGGTAATTAATTACCGTCGAACTGGAGCAAAACATCGGGATATTGGCGACAGTCCGGGATCAATCCTTAAGGGAAAGATCCGTGGACAGCATCTCGTAATTTTGAAACACGGTCACAGGACGAGGTCAATACCTGAGATGGCACCCCACTCTCCAAACTTTAAAAACACATTTCAGACCACTACAGATTTAAAGTGATCCAGTTACCGTCTAAACGACGGTTTTTGGTTGGACCGCGTTTCGAACTCGCAACCCTCCCATTGATAATCCGTTACTCTTCCAACCGGGCTACCACGGATAAATACAAAAAAAAATAATAAACTATAAGTTGTAAACTTTTTTGTCGCGTTCATATTATGTAACCAGTTTTCTCATATCAGTAAATTTGTATCAATAGTAAAATAATTCGTTTAAAAGATTTATATTTTTTTGTAGCATACACTTTTTTACTATTATAATACATTCAATGTGCTATATTTAGAGGTTTGTTTGGTTTGTTTTTTGCAGTTTAATGGCGCAAGGGCCATATTTGGCCATACTACGCCAGACACAAGACATACAATATCAAGTAATAGACACACAATGAAAGGTTTACTGACACAGAAGAGAGAAATACACCCAGGGAGGAATGTGCCTGACAGAAATTGAACCTGCGCCGCCTACGACCGAAGGTTACTAGCGCAGTGGGCATACCCACCTAAGCAACGACAGCCCCTACTATATTTAGAGGAAAGTATTAAAAAGTGCCCCTATTACTAGTCGTCATCTGATCGTGGTTCAAAATTACATGGTGTTGTCCTCGATCTTTCCCTTCGGGACTGATCCCGAATCGTCGCCAATAGCCCGTTGCGTTGCTCCCCAGTGCGACGTTAATTAAAATACCTACCTACCTATTACCAAAGTATTCTCGTTAAAGGCATTTCGCTGTCTAATGTGTTTTTATAGTATTCACCCCTATTTCACGAATTAAATATCATTATCGGAAACAAAGATGGCTTGAAATTATCTAATTTTATACAATTTATGACAAACTTACAATCGTCATCTGGTCGTGGTTCAAAATTACGTGGTGTTGTCCTCGATCTTTCCCTTCGGGATTGATCCCGGACCGTCACCAATAGCCCATTGCGTTGCTCAAATGCTGCGTTCATTTTCTTCCTTTCTACCTACGTAGGGCGACAAAATAATTATACAAACCTTTAATGAATTTTCTTCACATTCTTTGTACTGATTCTTAATTGTTAATCGATGTGTTGCTCCAATGCGACGTTAATTAAAACCCTACATTAATAATTAATACTTTCCCTATGTAATTGATCCCTATCCGTCCCCAATGGCCCGTTGTGTTCTTCAGTGGGACGTTATTTAACTACATACTTACCTAATTATTTCATTAGTTTTTCTCGACAGAAGCAGAAATTTTGGTATAATTGTGAAAAAATTCCACACGAATCTCCTCTACCACACTAGGGCCCGTCGTGGCTCAATGGAATGCCCTCTGTTCTATCAACCTTCGAGCTGTAGGCGCAGGTTCGATGCCTGTCAGGTGCAATCCTCCCTGGGTGTATTTCTCTTTTTGTCAGTAAAACATTCACTGTGTGTATGTCTTTTACTTGATATTGTGTCTGGGGCAGCATGGCTAAATCTGTTCCTTGCGCCATAAAACCCCCCAAATCCAAGTTCTTCCACACTAAGATTCGTCGACGATAAATCTAACGATATTATTCGGGTTTCGTAACTAATGTTCTTTAACGCAGGCGTCGTACCACATTTTTCTTTCAAAGAAAAGCTCCCGATTGATTCTCTCATGAAAGGTGAAAATTTAATTCGAAAAAGAACACACAAATAAAAAAAACATTCCTCCATCCCTTTTGATTGGAAGAGTTATTCTACACTCACACGGCCCTCGTGTTTTAATGCGAACGACCATTAGGGTAAAAAAAAAACGGAATTCTGATGAATGGCTGGTTAAAAAAAAATAAAACAAAATAATGATGGAAGAGAGAGAACCGAAAAAAAAGAGGAAAAAAATTCCCATCTTGCCTTTAACTACAACCGTGACCGAATCCGAAGCTGTTCATTCGATTTCCCCCGCAATGGCTCCTTTTTGGAACATTTATTTTGATAAATGGAATATTGAAAAGGGACGCAGACGATATTTTTCTTTTCACGTTTCGGTTTTTCGAAATTTTTGTGGCCCGTAAAAAAGTTCGACTTATTGCCCGTAAATCTCGTTTGCAGATTCTCTGTGAAAGGATTTCATTGGTTCTTATTCTTTCCATGGAAAAGATGTGTTTTTCTCTCTTTCGGTTTGGCAACGGCTCGTTATATTTTTGTTTTGGATTGGGATGTGCGTGGAACGGAAACTTTGATACCGAATTCGGAACTTTTATTTAGCAAGAACTGTGAACAGTTATTTCACAATATAAAAATGAATGAATATTCGGTGAAACTCGTCAATTCTCACTGAACAATTTAGCAATGGAAGAAGACATTTTGTTCAATTTCTTGGCAGCTCAGATGTTTGATTTGTTTCAAACTTCATTTGAAATTTCAAAATTTCGACGTCTTCCAAATGGCCACAAGTTTCGTAACTCCAGGACGAAAATGGAGGTAAAATTGAAATTTTGAGAAGATTCTTTTGTTTGATTTCGAATAATTGTAAATAATATTTCAAAAATATTTTTTTTTGAAAATGGTTTTGTGTGTAAAATCAATGCATTTTCGCGATAATTTCTCACGTTCTGAATGTATTTGTATAAATTACTTTGAGGATTTTATAATTGATTAAATAACCCGAGAAAAATTATAAATGAGTATCATCAGATCGATATTTTTGAAACGAGAACTGAACAGTTGCAATATAAAAATAATTGAATGAATATTGGGCGAAACATGTCAGTTCTCACTGAACTAACTGCTCAGGCAGTGAACAAAGACGTTTCGTTTAATTTATTTCTTGCGACTACTCACATGCTTAATTTTTTTAAATTTGAAAACTTCGACGTATTCAAAATGGCCACAAGTTTTGGATCTTCACGACAAAAATGGAAGTAAAAATTAAATTTCGAGATTCTTTTTATTTGATTTCGAATAATCGTAAATAGTGTTTCAAAATGTATTTTATATGAAAATAGATTTGTGTGTAAAATCAATGTATTTCCGCGATGATTTCCCACATTCCTAATGTATTTGTATAATTTTTTGAGGATTTAGTAAATGACTGAATAACCTGAAAACAATAGTGGTGCAGCTTCGATGTAGACTTTTGTGGCAAAGCTTTTGGCGGGCTTTTTTGTCGTAAAGGAAGAATTTCTTCGAAAAAGATGTTTAGTAAAAATACCTTTAAAGCATCCCGCCGACCGAAACAAATTTATATGCTCTTTAGATGATTTTGTGATGTTTTAAAATGTATATAAAACCTTTTAGTACAGTTTTGATACAAAATCTTTTTCGTGGCAAAGTTTATGGCTTGTTTTTCTGTGGCCAAGGAAGAAAACGTTTTAGGCTTAGTATAAAATAACTAAAAATTTCACAAGAATTCAAAAAACAAAAAAATCCATACAACTGATTATTCTTACTATTACTAGGGTATAGTGTTTGCTTCAATGGAAAAATATTTTTCTGAAATATTTTTTTAGAAGTTTGTCCAAGTTAAATAACTTATTAGTTTTAAGTCTAATGTATAACGGTAATTAATTAACGTCGCACTGGAGCAACACAACGGGCTATTCGCGACAGTCCGGGATTAATCCCCAAGGGAAAGATCCGAGGACAACCGAATTTCGAACCATGGTCAATGACGAGGTCAACACCTGATATGGAACCCCACTCTACAAACTTCCACACCACGCCAATGAGAGGAAATTCGAGCCCACGAGAGATTTAACGTGCACCAATCCCCATGTACACGATTGGTTGGAACTCGCAACCCTCCGGTTGCAAATCCGTTGCTGTTCAAACTGGGCTACCACCCCCCAATCTGTAGGTTTCACAATGAGCTACGATATAGTGACGTCAAGTAATGGACATACTCATCCAAGGAAAGTTTTTCTGACACAGGAGTAAAATACACACATGGAGGAATCGAACTTGCGACGCCTACCGTTAAATGACGGGATCCAGTATCATGTTAGATGATGGACTACGACACTAGGTTAGAGATAATGGGCCCAAGTACCAAGTTAGATAATGAGCTGATGTACCAATTTAGATCATGAGCCTCAGTATCAAGTTAAATATGTTCACACTCATATATCGTCGCGGGGCCGCGGTGGCCCGGTTGGAAGAGTAACGAACTAGCAACCGAAGGGTTGCGAGTTCGAATCCAGCCAAACACCGTCGTGTACAAAGGGGGCTGGTGCACGTTAAATCTGTCGTGGCCCCAAACGTCCTCACGTTGGCGTGGTGTGGAAGTTTGGAGAGTGGGGTGCCAGCTCAGGTGTTGCCTCGTCATCTGACCGTGGTTCAAAATTACGTGGTGTTGTCCTCGGATCTTTCCCTCTGGGATTGATCCCGGACCGTCACCAATAGCCCGTTGTGTTGCTCCAGTGTGACGTTAATTGAAAATACCAAATACCATATATCGTCGCCAAATTTCAGTCTTCCTGACTGCCGTCAAACCAGTTTTGAACTTTCGATCAATAAAATCTTTCTCTCGACACTCTTCAACGACAGTCGTCAATAGCCCATTGTGTTGTGTTGCTCCAGTGCGACACCAATTCAACTACCATCTCTATTCAAATTAATCCCATAGGGTGCAAGCGCCAAGCTGACAATCAGGGATTTAGACAGCGAAAAGAGAGTCGCATATTTCGGGAATCTGTAGAACGCACACTGAGGCGACGATGAATCAGCACAGGCTTGTCTGGAGAAATCCGGACGATCCCATGGAGCAGGGGATGATTGCCCCTGATAAATTGTTCCCCCAGCTCGTACCACCATAAATCAGACAATTGAATAAGATGAGTGGGGTTCACCCCTCTTAGAACGGACGGACTCACGTTCCATTTGAGGGAGGGGGTCGAGTTCAGGGATGGAGTGTTTTCCGCGTGTTATTTCAGACCATTTCTTTCGGGAAATCAAACAGAGTGAGCCGTAAACCACCCTTAAGTTCACTTCAGTGGCTCTTAAAGGATTTGATAAAAAGGGATCTTGCATCTATAACCCCCCGATGGGGTCGTTGTGGTTCAGTGGGTATGTCCTTCGCTCTAGAAACCTGCGAGTTGTAGGTGGCGAGGTTCGATTCCGTCCTGAGTGTATTTTGTGCCGCAGTAGCCCAGTTGGAAGAGTATCGGATCAGCAACCGGAGGGTTGCGAGCTCGAGACTAGGTCCAGCCAAAGACCGTCGTGTACACGGGGTGCTCGTTAAATATGCCGTGGCCTCAAATGTCCTCAGGTTGGTGTGTTGTGGAGAATGGGGTTCCAGATGAGGTGTTGACCTCGTCATCTAACCGTGGTCCAAAATGACGATGCTCTGTCCTATAATCTTTCCCTTCGGGATGAATCCCGGATGCCAATAGACCGTTGTGTTGCTCCAGTGCCACGTCAATTACATCCCTGGGTGTACTTCTCTCTTCTGTGTCAGTAAAACATTCCTTGTGTGTGTGTCTTACTTGATATTGTATGTCTGTCTGGTGACGCCTGGCCAAATATGGCCCTTATGGCTAATTAAAATACCTATCTACCACCAAATTTTTCGAAAAGTACACACTATATTGAGATTAGTATCTTTTAGAGACGATTTTGTTAAAAAAAAAACACCTAGTCGCCTCCAAGATAGTGTCATAGCAGAAACACTCACTTGAATTAGAACGTCGTTTTAACCCTCCAAGTGTTTCGACGAGATATCTAGTCAAAGATCTGGTAAATTTTGCTTGTGACGAGATATTTCGTCGTGGCAAAACTGCCCTATTACTCCAAAGGAATGAAGATCCAAGAAGGAAAAATAAACTTTCCCAGAACTGGTGACAGTTTGGAACAGGTGTTTTCACTAAAGGCTGGACTTTACGGGGCAGTTTTCGACACGACGGTAAACAAGCAGGTGGGTTAATCGATATTCGTTTTAAACAGATAATTCGTTTCATCCACTCTTCAAATAGGAGCAACAGCTGAACCCCGGCATCTATTATTTAATTCGTTAACACCGCACCTGCAAGCTGTTATCGGCTAACAAGACCACAACACTAACCCAAATCCAGTAGGTTAGTTGGTAATTAACCTGGACTGGAGCAACAGAACGCGCTATCTTGGGCGTGAAATCTCGTCGAAACACTAGGCTGATTGGTTTAGGGTTTTATGGCGCAAAAAGTACATTAGCCATGCTACGCTAGGCACAAGACAACACCAAGTAATGACCTACTTACACAAGGAAGGTTTCACTGACATAGAAGACAGAAATAAACCCAGGGAGGAAGCGAACCTACAACTCGCAGGGTGCTAGCGCAGTGGTAAGTATTTTAATTAACGTCACACTGGAGCAACACAATGGGCTATTGGTGACGGTCCGGGATCAATCTCAAAGGGACGATCGAGGACAACACCACATAATTTTGAACCACGATCAGATGACGAGCCCGGTTGGAAGAGTAACGCATTAGCAACTGGAGGGTTGCGAGTTCGAAACTCGGTCTTGGCAAAGACCATCGTTTGCGCGGGGGCTGGTGTACGTTTAACCACCAAATTTTATCTGACCGTGGTTCAAAATGAAGAGGCGTTATCCTCGGTTCTTTCCCTTCGCGATTAATCCCAGACCGATCGCCAATTGTGTTGCTCCAGTGTGCGACGTTAATTAACTACCTACCACTCAACAAATAGAAGCAACAGCTGAACCCCGGCATCCATAATTTAATTCGCCAACACTACCTGCAAGCTGTTATCTGTTAAAAATGACCGCAACACTCAGCAGCTGAAACAATATTTCACGGGCAACGTCATGCTCCAGCGAGTCCGTTGGTCGTTCCACCAGACCCTTCCCAAATTTCATAATTTTTTTGTTTTGTCGTTGAGTTTCGTTGCTCCCGGTGGCATCAGTGGTCACGCTCCGCTCCTCCTCATATCCTGTCTTCTGGAGCTCATGCTCACAAAAGAGACAATGGGACCCGGGTTGAATCCGGGGCTTTTATTACCATTTTGGGAATGGAATTCGGAATGCATTCGGTGTTAGATGTCGTTCAGAGAATGCTTTTGGGTAGGGGTGGAATTCTTTTGGTGGCATCGGTCCTTCCGACTGATGTGTGGAAATGTGTGTCGGATTGCGAGTTGAGCTTTGTATTCAATAGATAACGGTTGGCTTGTTTTAATGTGCATTGGCATTTTAAGGCTAGATGTTTCGGCATTTTGCGAATAACGCACTCCCACTAAACTTGTTTCTGTAACACCCCCTACATCTTACTATGGGCACCAATGTCACGTTTGATGATGGGACCCAGTATTCGATTGGATTATGGATCCTGGTATTAAGTTAGATGATGGGACCCAGTATTAGAGATTGGATTATGGATCCTGGTATTAAGTTAGATGATGGGACCCAGTATTAGAGATTGGATTATGGATCCTGGTATTAAGTTAGATGATGGGACCCAGTATTAGAGATTGGATTATGGATCCTGGTATTAAGTTAGATGATGGGACCCAGTATTAGAGATTGGATTATGGATCCTGGTATTAAGTTAGATGATGGGACCCAGTATTAGAGATTGGATTATGGATCCTGGTATTAAGTTAGATGATGGGACCCAGTATTAGAGATTGGATTATGGATCCTGGTATTAAGTTAGATGATGGGATCCAGTATTAGAGATTGGATTATGGACTCTGGTGTATTATGTTAGATGATGGGACCCAGTATTAGATTTGATTGGTTGGTTTTGGAGGTTTTATGGTTCGGGGACAATATTTGACCAAGCTGCACCAAACACAGGACAGACTATGTCAAGTAATTGTAAAAAGATGGAGAGAACAAAGACAAAGATCGCTTGGGTGCCCTGGGGTTCTAGATGTCGTTCAGAGAATGCTTTGTGGGGAGGGGTGGAATTCTTTTGGAGGTATCGGTCCGACGTATGTGGAACAGTATTTGAAGGATTGCGAATCTTTATACTCGATAGATAACGGCTGGCCTGAAGCATTTTTCTAATAGTGCCACTACTATCAAACTTATTGGCGCATCTTGCCCGCTTTTGGACCTTGCGCCTTAAAACCCCAACATCCAATCCAAAATCATGGATATTGAGATGAAAATACCGATACAATATTGCCCATCTTTAACATCGATTCGGATTTCGATCCACTCTTCGGATCGATCCAAAATACTGGGTATCTAGAAGAAAGTATCGATAACAATATCGCCACTCGAGGATATTTGAGGAATCGATACCTCAAATATCGATTCAGTGTCGCCCATCTCTAGCATCGATCACTATTTGCGGATCTATCCAAAATCCTGACTATCGACAGTAAAGTATCGATACATAATGGCCCATCTCTAACATCGATTCAATCCTTGCGGATCAATCCAAAATAACGAGTATCGAGACGAAAGTATCGATACAATATCGCCCATCTCTAGCATAGATCTATTCTTTTGCGGATCGATCCAAAATCCTCGGTATCGGGAGTCGAAAGTATCGTAACCTCAAGTATCAATACAGCATCGTTCCGGTTATCGATCCAAAATCCGAAAGTATCAACATATCGATTCGGTATCCCCCATCTCCAGCCGCTGAGGACATGTCTTGGCTCGTTTTACGAGACTTCTCTCAACCCGAGGCGTTTGACGCTCGTCGTAAAGTCATTTTATTTAAAGCGCCCATAAAAGGCGGGATCGCCTTTACGACGGGGTAATTCCAAGCTAATGACTCGAGGAGGAACCTCATCCCCCACCTCTTAATTTCATCTCGAGGGGTACTTGATTAGAGTTTTTAATATCGAAAGTCTCGGATCGATTTTGTGTAAATCGGACACTGTTAGAGGTTGGTTATTAGGTGCTGCCGATTCAGTATGAATTTCAGTTAGTTCCAAATTGTTTCAAGCTAAGAGTAGACCGCGAAATATCTTTCTATTCTATCTGGTGGTCGAATACATAGTACCGGGTTCCTCTCAGATGAGGGAACCATCCCTCATGTATACGACTCTCTCTACTCGGCTATCGTTGTAATACCGAGTAGATGAAAGTATCGATACAGTATTGCCCATCTCTAACATCGATCCAAAATCCCGGGTATCGAGAAATGAAAGTATGGATACCTGAAGTATCGACACAATATCGTCCATCTCTAACATCGATCCACTCTCAACCTTATACCCGGTGTACAAGGTTGCCTTCAGAATCACATGTCCTTTAGGTGCGTACGGGCTTCACGATCCCGAGGTACTCTAGTGATCTTTTCTTTTCCCATGGGGTTCACTGCCTCTGGGAAACATGGGATAGCGGGATTCTCGATTCACGGGATCTTGTGGATCGATGCTGGAGATGAATGATATTATATCGATACTTTCGTCTCGATCCCCGGGATTTTTGATTGATCCGCAAAGAATGGATCGAAACTGGAAATGGACGATATTGTATCGATACTTTCGTCTCGATCCCCGGGATTTTGGATCGATTCGCAAAGAGTGGATCGATGTCCAAGCGATCTTTCTCTACTTTCTTCTGTCCATCCTTTTTTTTCACAATTACTTGAAATTGTCTGTCTTGTGTTTGGCGTAGCTTGGCCAAGCATGGCCCTTGCGCCACAAAACCCCAAAACCAACCAACCTTGTCAAAACTGACCAGTTCTTTGACGAGATATCTCGTCGAACCACTCCGAGGGTTAACGCACAACAACGATCTCAAGAAACACTTAAAGAAACATATTGAGAAACAACCTCCTATCACGAAGACACCGTTTCACCTCTACTGATTTCAACCACCCATTTTTTTTATCGCCATGGCAACCGAATGTAAACGCAGAAAAGAACGGAATCAGAAGAATCAAATAAGAACAGAAAGGAACACGAAAATCTCGGACGTTCGAGAAAAAGACAAAGCGACGGATTCCGCGCGGAATTGTTTCAATCGAATGGCCGATTCCATTGTCTGGGAAAGGGAACGAGGTGCAATTAGAGGATTGGGGGTCGAATAATTCACGGTGCCTCTTTTTTTATGTGTTTTGTTTCGAGTTTTATTTTTTTTATGCTCTGGATTTGGATTCTATTGTCTGAGAAGTCCCAGATCTCTTTTCAATAACTTTCTATTTTTCATAGCCCGGTTAGTAGAGTAACGTATCAGCAATCTTAGAGTTGTGAATTCGAAACTGTCCAGCCAAAGACCGTCGTGTACGCTGGTGCACGTTAAATCTGTCGTGGCTTCTAATATCCTCACGTTCGCATGGTGTGGAAGTTTGGAATGATGTTCCAAAGTGGTTCAAAATGATGAGGCGTTGTTCACTGATCTTTCCCTTCGGTATTGATCCCGTTGTGTTGCTCCAATGAGACATGAATTCAAGTGCCATTAGTGTGATATTTAATTCTATTAACAAAATTGGTGATATCTTGATGAATGAGAAATCTCATCTAAACCACTTTGAGGGTTGAAATGAAGTCGGGTCTTTTGTCGTTTTGATACTTTATATACCAACCAGACCTTTGTAACCTTAAAGCTCTATGGAGCAGGCGGTAGCCCGGTTGGAAGAGTAGATGATTAGCAATCGGAGGGCTGCGAGTTCGAAACTAGGTCCAGCCAAAGACCGTGTACGCTGAATTAAATCTGTCTTGACCTCATATGTCCTCACGTTGGAGTGAAAGTCTAGAGATTTATAAAATCTACCTCTCCCAGATGTTTGTACATGCTTAGCTGAATCACCCTGTATACTAATATTTCAATAACGTACTTGGCATAGAAATCGATATTATATGTATACTGGAGTATGGCAGGATATAAACAATGTAAAATCAGCTGCTACTTGATTCATTTATCTGGACTACGTTGGAAAGTCGATTTTTGGATAAAATTTCATATTAAAAAAAAATTATTCTTGATATTTAGATTTCTTTCTTTACAAAACTGACCGCGATTGCTCGATTGGAAGACCAAGGCATTAGCAATCGGAGGGTTGCGAGTTCGAATCCAACCAAAAACCCATCGTGTACAAAGGGGGCTGGTGCACGTTAAATCTGTCGTGGCTTCTAATGTCCTCACGTTGGAGTGGGGTGGGCAGCTCCGGTGTTGTCCTCGTAGTCTGACCGTTGTTCGAAATGACAAGGTGTTCTTCCTTTCTGGACTGATCCCGGACCGTTGTGAATTGTCTGTTGTGTTGCTCCAGTGCGACGTTAATTCAATTATCAACCAAAAGAAAAATCCGAAAAATATTTTTCTTTTCAATGCAATAAGTAACAACTAAATTTTCGTTGAACTTGGGTGGATTTTCAAAAAGTCGCCAAAACTTAGAAAACAGGAGCTTTTGAGACAATTTTGCTTAAAAAGATACCCCGTCGCCAAAGGTAAAAAATAGCAAAAATTCGCCTTTAATTCTTTGAGACACGATTTTAAAGAAAAAATACCAGTTGCACAAAATTGTTTATTCACTTATTCGACTTCAAAATTAGTACAAAACATCAAATAACATGTTTTTTAATTATAAAACCATTTATTCACTCATAATAAATTGTTACGAAAGAACAACAACCGTTTATCGTTATGAAAGACAAAATTCACTGCACCACACAATTCGCCCACCTTAATCACAAAAGTGTCAGCAACTTACTAATGCATTTTGGCATGCAGAAATTTTGTTTTCAGTTATTTACGCATTTAGCGTTAGTTCCATGACATTTCCAACTCAATGATGAAAAACTTTAAATAAAATATTAAACTGTATGACTACGAGTCATTTCAACTTTTTGAGGTGGGTTAAAAAATACCCCACCATGCATTAAAAGCTAAGCAAAAGGTGGGACAGTTTTTAACCCACCTAACCCCAAAGAATTAAACGAGCCCAAAATGTCCGAGGCACACCTAAATCAAACCAAACCCGTGGGAAAGTCTTGGATGTTCTCCATTTAGCTTGTTGACACATTAAGTGAATATATTTGCATACGAAAGACGAAAAAAACTGCCCTGCCTTCCCGTGACTTCAGCTACGCTTAACGCTTGTTTGTGGTCACACCCACACGCGTTCAGGCACGTGCGGTCTCGAGTGACACGTGCTGCCCCGTTCGGTTCGGACTTCCGCCCGCATTCATCGCAGAGTGCGGCCTGACGTTAAGAGACAAAGGGGCATAATCAGACTGGAAATGCGTGACTTCAAATTACGTCGCTGTCTTTTTCACGAGATAATGAAATCCGGGTTCTCGGACACAAGAATTACTCTGCCCTCTTGTCATACTCGACAACATAAGCGGAACCGAATGTTTGGGTCCTTTATTCGAAGGCGACAGGGTGTTTCTTAAAACTTCCTTATCTTCGCGCCAAACACCACCCTGTAGTTGCCATCCTCTGACACAAAAACCATCATTAGTTCTAAGCAAGAAACAATTTGTTTTTCCTACTTGGACCATTATGGGTACGCCCACTGCGCTAGCAACCTGCGAGTTGTAGCCGGTGCAGTTTCGATTCATCCTTGTATTTCTCTCTTCCGTGACAGTAAACTTTTCCTTGTGTGTGTAGGACCGTTGGAAGAGTAACGGATTAGAAAACCGGCGGATTGCGAGTTCGAATCCCACCAAACACCGTGCACAAAGTGGGCTGGTGCACATTGAATCTGTCGTGGCCTCAAATGTCCTCACGTTGGTGTGGTTTGTAAGTTTGGAGAGTGGGGTGCCAGCTCAGGTGTTGCCTCGTCATCTGACCGTGGTTCAAAATTACGTGGTGTTGTCCTCGGATCTTTCCCTTTGGGATTGATCCCGGACCGTCACCAATAGCCCATTGTGTTGCTCCAGTGTGACGTTAATTGAAATTCCCCCCCCCCTTTTCAGGGCCGCGGTGGCCCGGTTGGAAGAGTAACGGACTAGCAACCGAAGAGTTGCGAGTTCGAATCCAGCCAAACACCGTCGTGTACAAAGGGGGCTGGTGCACGTTAAATCTGTAGTGGCCTCACATTGGCGTGGTGTGGAAGTTTGGAGAATGGTGTGCCAGCTCAGGTGTTGCCTCGTCATCTGACCGTGGTTCAAAATTACGTGGTGTTGTCCTCGGATCTTTTCCTTTGGGTTTGATCCCGGACCGTCACCTATAGCCCGTTGTGTTGCTCCAGTGTGAAGTTAATTAAAATACCTACCTACCTACGGATCTTTCCTTTTGGGATTGATCCCGGACCGTCACCAATAGCCCGTTGTGTTGCTCCAGTGTGACGTTAATTGAAATACCTACCTACCTGCGCATATTAGAACTTGAGATATCACTGTTCAAAGAACATGCCAAATAGCTAATTACATCTAAATTAGAAAAAGTTAATTTCAGATTTTTTCACATTGAAATTATTAAAAAGTTTAAACTAATGACCTATTGTATGAAACTTGATTTTTAAAGTCGAATTTTAAATAAAGTTCTAGTGCATACATATGCACCTTAAGAACACATGCTACTAACGCTATTTCCCCAGCGCTTTGTCAGCTCTGTCCCAGTTCATTCAAGTTTTGTTTTGGATGACGCAAGCACAAACTGTCACAGCGTCTGAATAAAAGAGGGATTGTGTCCGGACGAGTTCATTACCACTCGGAGGATGTGGAGAGCCAGATCCGTTGGTGTGCACTCGTGCGTAACCCGGGGAGCTCTGCGAAGCGCGACCACTTTCCATTCTACGCGCAGATTAGGCTGCATTGTGGCGATAATTGTGTGCACCGCCCTGGTCTATCTGGGATCGCCATCTTCCGATTCCATTCCGTATCGCGAGTTGGTCTCGGGGGTCTGTTGATCTCCGAGACGCCTAATTGGACTTTGTGTGGTGAAAGATAGGCGTAGGGTGACCACCATATCGTGTTTCTGTCATCTGGTCAAGGACCGTTGTGTTCGTGGGTGCTGGTACACGTTAAATCTGTCGTGGTTTCAAATATCCTTAAGTTTGCGTCGTGCGGAAGTTTGGAGAGTGGAGTGCCAGTTCAGGTGTTCTCGTCATCAGCCGTGATTCAAAATGACGAGGTGTTGTCCTCGGATCTTTCCCGTTGGGATGGATCCCGGATACAAATAGCCCGTTGTATTGCTCCAGTGCGACGTTAATTAACTACCTACCTAACAGTGCACTGTAGCGGCGAAAAGGTCCGCCGTTCCAGTTTGGTAGGTAGTTAATTAACGTCGCTGCTCAGGAGCAACACAAAGGGCTATTGGCGACGGTCCGGGATTAAAGCCGAAGAGAAAGATCTAAGGGCGACACCACATAATTTTTAGCCACGGTCAGATGAAGAGGTTACAGCTGAAGTGGCACCCCACTCTCCAAACTTCCACACCACGCCAACGTGAGGACATTTGAGGCCACGATAGATTTAACGTGCACCAGTTCGCCTTGTACACAGCGGTCTTTGGTTGAATTCGAACTTGAAAACTCCAGTTACTAGTCTGTCGAGGTAAGGAATTGGGGAATAAAGTGGATTGAAAGAGAAAGATCTGAACTATACTATACCGGAACCAACTGACATTTTTCGTCGAAATTGTTTCAGTACTTTGAATTGTTGACATTTTTCGTCGAAATTGTTTCAATACTTTGAATTGTTGACATTTTTCGTCGAAATTGTTTCAATACTTTGAATTATTGACATTATTTTTAGGTGTTTGAGGACCGAAATTCTTTGGTAAATGCTTATCTACGAACGCTCTGGATGTGATTTATTTCCTTTTGTGCGGAGCGTCGGAAACAGCCTCATTTTATGTAACTTCTTTCGCTGCGTAATGTTGGGTACATTCGATTGTTGAAACTATTTTCCATTGTTCTTATTTTTAAGACATCCGCCCATTTCGAACCTTATCGGGCAATTATCTGGATCAGGAGTGGTAAATCTTTGCTGCCTCGAACTCTTGATGAGAGTTACGCTTCTCAGGCTTTTCCAGATAAGAGCTGAAAACAATATTACCTCCGTATTTCCTTGAACAATGCCTTTGTTCCCCACTTTTCTTTTGTCATGCGCGGGCAGCCCAGATGGCAAAGCAACGGACTGCGTGTTCGAAACTCGTTCTATCCTAAAGACCGCCGCGTATGTGGCGGCTAGTGCATGTTAAATTTATCGTGGCTTCAAATTCCGCACATTTGAATGGTGTGGAAGTTAGGAGAGTTGAGTGCCACAGCTCAGGTGTTCTCGTCATCCGATCGTGGTTCAAAATTACGAGGTGTCGTCTTCGCATCTTTCCCTTCGGGATAGATCCCGGACCGTCACCAATAGCTCGTTGTGTTGCTCCAGTGCGACGTTAATTAACTACCAACTACCTTAATTGGCGTGGGGCCTTCGTGGCTTATTGGGTATGCCCACTGCGCTACTAACCTGAGAGTTGTAGGCGGTGCAGGTTCGATTCCTTCCTGGGTGTACTTCTCTCATGGAAAACTCTGTATGTCCATTACTTGACGTTATCTATCTTGTGTCCGGAGAAGCAAGGCCAAATATGACCCTTGCATCAATACACTCAAAAATAATCAACCAACCCTTTGTTCAATAGGCTCTGGGTAGTATGCGGAATATGAGGTGGCTGGTCAGTCTACTCATATTCCGAGTCTGGGATTGGCATCTGAGTGGTTAACGCTCTGTCCCTCGGTTCAACAGGCTCTGGGTTCGAATCTCGGATATTGGTAAGTGATTCGGAATCCTTTTGAAGCCGCAGGTCGAGGTCAAACTCAAATAGATGACCTTCGAGTGAGCATCCCTAGGTCCAGTGATAAATGCGACAGAGAAACGCAGACATCTCAATAACTCTTTTTCCCACTTTATGGAGTGTGTCCCGGAATCGGGAGCAAACCCTCTCCAGGAAAACGATTCCTGCACGGGTCGTAAATTATGGATAATATTCGGGGAAACCGGAAAACGGTATCGTGATTGTCGTGGGTCGGGTTTCCTTTGCTTAAAGCAGGAGTGCAGACTTGTTAAGACCCAGGACCTCATAGATTCGCTGACTTATGGGATCTGTCTATCATATATTATTTATATTTATTTATATTTTATACTGTTATAGAAAGATAAGAGAAGTAAATTAACTCAATTTGATAGGCGACATTGCATTGATTTCACAATTGGTTTAATATTGGGGATTCGATTTTTATAGTAGCCAAGCGCAAAATGGATTCTAAATTTCATATAACTTAAAACGAATAACTTTACTCTCGCTTTAATTAAGTAGAACAGGGATGCACAGATTTGTTAAGACCAAAGTCCACCAAAATTCACTGACTTATGAGAGGGCCGCCCAAAAAATCTTGGAAGTTATCTATCGTATATAATTTATTTCATTCATATGTATTGATATCTATTATTTATATTTCATATTGTTACAAAAAGGAAAGATAATAAAGTAAATGAAGAATTTAATTTGATGCGTGACATTGCATTGGTTTGACAATTGCTTTAATATTTGGACCGATTTTTGTAGTAGCCGAGCCCGAAATTGATTCTCATTCGTCAAGTGGTTCCTATCGCTTTGTTAATATTCATGACTGAAAAAGTTTGTTCACAGATACATGTTGACCCAAAGAGTCATGCGGCTCAGTTGGTATGCTCTCTGCGCTAGCAACCTTCGAGTTGTAGGCGGCGCAGGTTCGATTCCTGCCAGATGCATTCCTCCCTGGGTGTATTTACCTCTTCTGTTTCAGTAAAACTTTCATTGTGTCTGTCTTCCACTTGATATCGCATGTCTTGTGTCGGGCGCAGCATGGCCAAATATGGCTCTTGCGCCATTAAACTCCAAAATCAACTAACCAACCAGTCTTGCGCATTTTAATGCATTATGTAGCAACGAAATTTTAACCTAAATTACCTATCGTGTGACTTGTTAAAGTTAAAATTAAACATGGTGAGGCGGGCCGCGAGCAAATCAACGGAGGGCCGCATGAGGTCTGCGGTCTGACTTAGAGAGAGAGAAATACGACCGAGTCGATGTCAGATACCGAGTTCTTGTAATAAAGGGGAAGATACCGAGATGCTTCAGCGTTAGCTCAGTGAGTTTGCGATCTTCGGTTGTTTGTAATCTACACGGATGGACTAGGTTTGGTTGGTTCTTTGGCCAAGCACAAGACAACGTCAAGTCAAAACATGTCACGAAGGTTAGGTTGGTAGAATAGCGGTTTAGCTATCGGAGGGTTGCTATTTCAAAACTCGATGCAACCCAAGAACGTGGTGTACACGGGGCTGATTCACGTTACATCTATCATGGCCTTAAATGTCTTCACCTTGGCATGGTGTGGAAGTTTGAAGAGTGGGGTGCCAGCTCAGGTGTTGACCTCGTCATCTGGCCGAGGTTGAAAATGACGAGATGTTGTCCTCGGATCTTTCCCTTCGTGATAGATCCGCGACCGTCGCCAATATCCTGTTGTGTTGCTCCAGTGCGACGTTAATCAAATACCTACCTTGGCTGGTAGAGAGAAATAGGACAGACTTGATGTTACTTCGGAAACGTTCTATTGCTCATTTCCTTAGAATAGAACCCTTTGGAATTATTCTATTGCTCATTTTATTGTAATAGAACCATTTGTAGAGATTATATTGCTCGTTTCATCAGAATACAATCCTTTTTGAAAGATTCTATTGCTCTTACAGTCACCGATCGAAAAACTGTTACTTCCTCGATACAGCGAAAAAAAATCGATCCAACAACTCAACCTGACTCGCACGAAAAAAATAATTGTTGCTCCACTCTCTCGTTGGTGCATACCAAACGATAATCCAGTCAACCCCCATTTCGCATGAAAATCTCCCACTTTTTTTCTCTATTCACTCCATAAAGGATGCAAAAAAAGCTTCTATACCACCCCACGGAGAACGAAATTTTGTTTGTGTTGTCATGTGATTATCGTTTGCGAGAGCGGAGAATCCCCCCTCCCTTCAGCGCGACCTCTGCTGCAAACGATAGCGGGATGGGGGTGGAAGGAATGGAAGGTGTGTGCCTTGCCAGAGATGGGTCACATGGAACGGCGCCAAAACGACCGTATTATCGATCGTTTGACGTGGGTGACGTCAGCGCTCCATTGTGGAACGAGAGAACCCGCGTGCTCCGCCCCTCCGATCGCATCTGCTGACGATAAAAGCATCTGTTGAGGGGTCTCTATGGGGAGAGGCGTCCTTTTCGGTCCTTCAATGAAGCTTTCAGATTAACCCTCGCCTTTGGAAAACCCTTTCCGTTTTTGAAAAGATGCAAATTTTGAAAATGAATGCTTTTGTTATTTTGTGAGGGGAATTGAAGGTTGCATACATGCGTTATGAGCTGTTAAGGTTTAGTCCGTTTATTTTTAGAGGACCGTCATGGCTCTGGATATGCCCACTGTGTTAGCAACCTTCGAGTTGTAGGTCACGGTAGCCCAGTTGGAAGAGTAACGGATTAGAAACGAGTTCGAAACTAGGTCCAGCCAAAGACCGTTGTGTTCACTAGGACTGGTGCACGTTCAATCTGCCGTGTCCTCAAATGTCAAAACCAAATCTTCGGAGAGTGGGGTGCCAGCTCAGGTGTTCACTTCGTCATCTGACCATTGTTCAAAATTTCGTGGTGTCCTCGATCTTTCCCCTCGAAAAAAATCCCGGACCGTCGCCAATAGTCCGTTGTGCTGCTCCAGTGCGACAATAATTAGTTACCTACCTGTGAGTTGTAGGCGTCGAAGGTTCGATTCCTGTCAGGTGCGAATCCTCCCGGGATGTATTTCTCTCTTCTGTGTCGGTAAAAACCTTTCGTTGTGTGTATGTCTATTATTTGATATTGTATGTCTTGTATCAGGCGCAGCATGGACAAATGGGCCCTTGTGCCATAGAAACACAACTAACCAATAATTTATTTTTGCTTTCAGGAAAATTTTTGAGATTCGATTTCATATTTCATTTTATTCAATACTAGCTGTATGGCCCCGCGTTTGCGGAGGACAACATGTTAGTAAATACCTCCCTCTTGGATTTTTTTACTCTTTTTTCGCATGCCTTCTTATAGATTCACTATTATATAATTCTATAAATTTATCATTATTATTATTCGGATATAAAAGTTTTATGGTTTAATGTGTCACGGGATAACTGATTGTTAGTAAACGACATATTAGATTTTTCGACGTCTCATTGCAAGTCTTCATGTAAATTTCCCAATTTCACCCTGACGTTCAGCTTCGACCAGTCTTCTATTGGTCGCTTGTTCCTTAGATGCATTGTGACGTCTTTCACGTAGTTTATATTTAGCTGAATTGCTTGTTATGGAACGTTTTCTTTTTGGCATTGTCGTTAAAAAGAGTAATTACAACGCAAAAAACAATCGCTATAAAAAAAAGCAGCAGTAAACAATTTGAAATTCCAAATGACGATGGATTGAAGAGTTGAGTGGTACAGGTTTGCTGTATTGGATGTGAAATAATTATAAAAAATAATGCTTATTTAAAGAAGTAAAATATAAGGCTCGAAAAAGTAGTGTATTAAATGTTTATTTAAAGCAGTAAAATGTAAGACGCGAAAAAGTACTGTATATTGAATTTTGAACATTTTCTACGTTTTTTTCTCGAATTTAACACAAATATTTAAGTCAAGTCTGACAAAAAACATAATAAAAAAGTTGGGGCAAAAACCGCTACGGAAGCGTTACGGAATCACCCAGTGACGTCACGGCACTCTGTCCAATCCGGTAATTTTTTGAACATTCTATGTTAAAATTTAAATTTTTGAAAATTTTAAAGGGGCGGAATAACTTTCCCAGTTTATTTTGCGTATTTTGACACCTCTCTCAGACCTCTGCGTGCTGTGACACAGATTTCCTAGAGACAAACTGTCACACATTAATATAGTAGATTCTTAATATTATAAAAAAACAGACTGGGAAAATTTTTGAGATTCGATTTCATATTTCATTTTATTCAATATTCTTAGTATTTAAAAAAACAGACGGGGAAAGTTTTTGAGATTCGATTTCATATTTCACTTTATTCAATATTCTTAATATTTAAAAAACAGACGGGGAAAGTTTTTGAGATTCGATTTCACATTTCATTTTATTCAATATTATTAATATTTAGACTTTTTCCTTTACAAAGCTATTTTTGTTGTCTGTACGGTGAATAGAAGGAGAGATATATCAATTTGAATAGATCTCTAGCTGTTTTTTAAATTTATTTCTAAATCTTTAAATGCTTTTTTCTCTGATTGTGATTATAAGCAAAACGTTTGCACGAGAAACGCGATAACTAAAAACGTACTTTTTAATGAAATTGGGTGTACTGATTTTTATATTTGTTTTGGTGAGCCTGAACTAAGATATAAGAGTTTTCTTGGAAGGATCTCATTCACTTTTGAAAGAGATTTCAGTATTGTGGCGTAAGGAAACATTTAAAAAATTCATGTTTCCTTCTACTTTATTCCCAATATCTCATGAGTGGAAAGGAGTAGTTCATATCTTTTTTAGTTCAGACCCTAACTTATACGTATATCCCCTGGTCCAATAATCGTTCTCTAATCCCTATCCCCTAGCGAATTCATTGCAAACTATCCATTCTTTCACAAGCCTCTTAGAATAAGTTGTCTTGTACATTATTAAACTTCGTCTATTAAAGTATTAAGTAAACTATCTGATGGAATTTTCTACCTCCCCATTTGTGGAACCCATACTACACTCAGTCCCAATGATTATTCTCAGATTGCCTTAATAATTCGTTTTCTGACCTTGGTACAAAATTAAAACCGTCGCCATTATCCCGTTGTGTTCCCCCAGTGTGACGTTAAATCAATTAACATACCCACGAAAATTCTTTAGGTGTGTGGGGGTTCATGGACACGAGATATTCGACTGATCTTTTCTTTTCCCATGATGTTTACGGAGCCGTCGTGGCTCAGTGGATATCCCCACAGCTCTAGCAATCTGCGAGTTGTAGGTGGCGCATGTTCGATGTTTCCTTGGGTGTATTTCTCTCTTCTGTGTCAGTAAAACTTTCCTTGTGTGAGAATGTCCATTACTTGTATTGTCTGTCTTGTGTCTGGCGCAGCATGGCCAAATATGACCCCTGTGCCATAAAAACCCAACCAACCCACGGGGTTTACTTTCTTTAGTAAACACTGGGGTCGGGATCCCGGGATACCCAAGCAATCTTTATATGCTTTCTTCCGATTATTCTATTCTTCGATCCCTCTTTCTCTTTTCACAACATAGCCTTTGTGCCACGAAAACTGCAAAACAACCAACCTTTGACAGCATTTTTTTACTTGACGTATTTTGTGTTTCCCTTGGCCAAACATGGCCTTTGTGCCACAAAAACTGCAAAACAACCGACTAACCTTTCACAACATTTTTACTTGACGCTATTTTATGTTTCCCTTGACCAAACATGTTCCTTGTGCCACAAAAATCGCAAAACAACCAACCAATCTTTCACAACAATTTATACTTGACGTTAATTTTGTGTTTGGCGCACTTTGGCCAAACATGGCCCTTGCGCCAAGAAAACAGCAAAACAACCCGCGAAAATTCAGAGACAGAAACCTGTTCAAAGGAAAACAAAACACTTCGGAGCACTCGCATATTTCCCGTCCGATACCATTAACACCTAACGAAGAAGAATCATCCGTTGCAGTCGTAACGGTGTTGCCATTCCGACTCTGATAAAAACTAAGTTTCTGCCCGATATAATTGCTTTATCTCCCTCCGTAAGTCACGTGGGGGCGCGATGCCGAATCGTTCCACTAATTAGGTTCCTGGGGCTTAAAGTGCCGTTCTGTGTAATGAGCTATTCCGTAATGGGGTTATTCTGACCCCACTTTTTCACGCGAATCGTCTGCGAATGCGGTTTGGATTTGAATCGGGTCTACCGCTGGTGCTTGGAACTAGGATTCGTTTGATGGTTCTCTGAAGGGGCTTTTAAACCAATGAAGGTCACGAGGTTTCTAAGTAGTGTGATGATGTTTTTAATTAAGATTCTATTGCTCATTTCTTTCGAATACTATCCTTTGGAAAGATTCTATTTGCTAATTTCTTTTGAATGGAATTCTTTGGAAATATTCCATTGCTCATTTCATTATAATAGAACCATTTAGGAAAGTTCTATTGCTCATTTTTTAGAATATAATCCCTTTCAGAGGATTATATTACTCATTTCCTCAAAATAAACCCTTTTCAGAGGATTCTATTGCTCCTTTCATTAGAATAAAATCCCTTTTGGAATATTCTATTGCTCATTTCCTTGGATTAGAACCGTTTGGAAACGTTCCGTTTCTCATTTTATTACAATTGAATCATTCGGAAACATTCGATGACTCATTTCCTTAGAATAGAATCCTTTGGAAACGTTCTATTTTGCTCATTTCCTCAGAATAAAATCCTTGGAAAACATTGTTCATTTATTTAGAATAGAACTATTTGGAAAGATTCCATTGCTCATTTCATCAGAATAGAATCCTTTGGAAATATTCTACTGCTCCTTTCCTTAGAATGTCCTCCCTTACGAAGATGAATCATACGGTGAAATTGTAACGGTGTTGCCATTCCGGCTCTGACAAAAACTCAGTTTCGGCCCGTTATAATTGCTTTATCTCCTCCGTAAGTTACGTGGGGCACGATGCCGAATCGTGCCCCACGTTGTACTCACGTTGGCGTGGTGTGGAAGTTTGGAGAGTGGAATGCCAACTCAGGTGTTCTCGTCATCTGACCATGATTCAAAATTACATCCTGTTCTTGATCTTTCCCTTCGGGTTTGATCCCGGACCGTCGCCAATAGCCCGTTCTATTGCTCAGTGCGACGTTAATTAAATACCTATCTACCTTTTTGGAATATACTATTGTTCATTTTCTCGGAATAGAATCCTTTGGAGCGATTCTGTTGCTAATTTCCTTAGATAATCCTTAGATAATATATTTTTGGAAAGATTCTATTGCTCCTTTAGAACATTAGTTTCGTTATACTTATAGAGGAATTAGAACTTATAGAGTTTCACACATTAGAGCTTCGGTTCATTCGAACAATGGAATAGATTCTAGATTTGTAATTTAAGTATATTTGTAATATTAGTTTATAAACTTACTAAGTTATTAAGCCAAGCCGTGACAACCATGAAAGGAAAACATCGGAATCTGTTGTTGCTAGTTGTCATTAAGAAAATATTATATAATAAACCTTATTAAGAAAATATTTAGTGTTTGAAATTTTAATTCCTTTGCGAGATCTTCAACGTATGCTTCATACTTAAAACACATTTAGCTGATTCATTTTGTGTCTGAGCAACTAAAATAGGGTATAAGAGGAAACTGTTTTGCTACGAATTTTTAAAACTTATGCTACTATTTCACAAGTGCTTTGATTGTTGCATCCTTGCATTTGGGCTAGAATTGAAAAATCGGCACTATCTTGATGAAGAGATATCTCTTCATCACCAAAAGTGGTCAGATCTTGACGAACTTGATATCTCGTGGAAACCACTTGTAGTGTTAATGGAGCGAATTTTTAAATTTCGACTTGAAAGGTGATCTAATCTTGAGATGAAATGCCAGACCCCAGCCTTCTCTACCAGACTGACTACTTCCCCTAGTTCATCCTCCACTCTTGAGTCTCATGTCAAATCCCAAGAAAAAACAAAGAAGAAATTTCTCGTAATTACTCTGATCAGTTTCTCATCGAATTCTTTCATTTCCATAACGGTGGAGGCCGCGGTAGTTCGGTTGGAAGTGACAGATCAGCAACCGGAGGGTTGTGTGTTCGAATTCAACAAAAGACCGTCGTGTACAAAGGGGGATAGTGCACGTTAAATCTGTCCTGACCTCAAAAGTCCTCACGTTGGCGTGGTGTGGAAGTTTGGAGAGTTGGGTGCCAGCTCAGGTGTGACCTCCTCATACCACCATGATTCAAAATTACGTGGTGTGCTCCTCGGACTTTCCCTTGGGGATTGATCCCGGACCGTCACCAATAGCCCGTTGTGTTGCTCCGGTGCGACATTAATTAAAAATGCCTAATTGTCTACCATAATGGTGGGAGAGGGGACCTATAAAAATCTTTATAAAATTCTATAAAAGTTTATTTTACCCTCGTTTGCCCTTCTGCTTTTTACTTTTCTTGCTCCCTCATTGTATTGCCTGTCTTGTGTTTGGCGCAGCTTGCCCAAATATGGCCCTCGCGTCATAAAACCCCAAAACAACCAATCGGTTGGTTGGATTTCATGACGCAAGGGCCATATTTGGCCAAAAGCTTGAAAATTATACTAAATTAAAAAGCACATTAGCAAAACTGACCAGATCTTGATAGACGAGGTATCTCGTCATTAGAAGAAAACTGACCAGATCTTGATCTCTTCATTATCAAAACTTCGGCATTATCTTGATGACGAGATATCTCGTCATTAAGAAAACTGACCAGATCTTTATGAACGAAATATCTTGCCATTAGACAAAAGCTGACCAGATCTTGATAATTCTCAAAATATGGGCAATATCTTAATGACGAGATATCTCCTCATGAGCCAAAATTGGTCAGATCTCGATAGACTCGATATCTCGTCAAAACCACTCGGAGTGAAGTTTTAAATATTGACTCGAAGTGTGATCTAATCTTGAGATGAAACAGCAGACCCAGACTGCCTACTTCCCTGAGTGCATCCTGCACTCCCATTTCCACCCCCCAAAAACCAAAAAGATAGTTCTCGAAACTGCTCTCTTCAGTTTCGTCGAATTCTTCCAATTCCATAATGGTCCAGTCGTTTTGAAATCGAAACGACTACACGGGCTTTCTCCGAACCAGCACAGCCTGAGAGATGGAGAGGAGAGCCTGAATAGCATCCTCATCCCAGATGAGCTGGTGGATGCTCTCCGGCATCCGGGTCCCATCATCCGAGGCTCCTCCCTCCTCTTCCCTCCTCCGCCGCGTAGTAGTAGGAGTAGTAGGAGTAGTAAAAGTAGGAGTATGCTCCGGACTGCTTTTCTTCGATTGTCTGAGGCTTGTGTTGGGGGTTGTCTGCAAATTGAGAGCGGTTTCACTTTGGTTGGGAGGGTGATGGTTTGGGGATGGTGCTCTTACTTTTGGGTTTCTTTGGAGGTGTTTATGAGATTTTAGATGCAAATGGAACGGAATTTTTTGGGTAAAGACGGTGTATTGAATAGTTTGGATGGAATGAGTAAAATGTTTGTTTAGTAAAATGTTAAAAATTACGGGTTGAAAATGAACAGATTGACTAGTTTGGATTAAATCATCAGATTGACTAGTTTGGATTAAATGAACAGATTGACTAGTTTAGAATAAATGATCCGATTGAATATAACTGATTTTAGAGTTTGGATTAAATAGAACTGTTTGGTCAATTTGGATGAATAACTGATTGGGCAGCTATTATGAAATAGAACTGATTGGACAGTTTGGATGAAATGAACCCATTGACTAGTTTGTATTAAATGAGCAGATAGGACGGTTTGGATTAAATGAACAGATTGATTAGTTTAAATTAAATGAACAGATAGTACTGATTGGACAGTTTGGATGGAATGGAACTGATTGGAAAGTTAGGATGAAATGAACAACTTGACTAGTTTAGATTAACCCTCCTGGTTGTTGTGATGTGCCAGCTCAGGCGTTAACCTCGTCATCTAACCATGTTTCAAAATGACGAGATGTCCTTGGATCTTTCCCTTGGGGATGGATCATGGACCATGGTCAATAGCCCGTTATGTTACTCCAGTGCGACGTTAATTAACTATCTACCTAATGGTGGTTGTCTGGACTCTTCATGGACGAGATATCTCGTCGAAACCACTCGGAGGCTTAAATGAGCATCTTGTCTAGTTTGGATTAAATGAACAGATTGATTAGTTTAGATTAAATTAACAGAGTGGATGAAATAGTAAAAGTAGGAGTATGCCCTGGACTGCTTTTCTTCGATTGTCTGAGGCTTGTGTAGGGGGTTGTCTGCAAATTGAGAGCGGTTGGACTTTGGTTGGAATGACGTTCTTTGTTTTGGATTTCTTTGGAGGAGGATGGGGTATTGGGGAGATTTTGGATAAAGATGGAACGGGATTATTTTGGGTGAAGACCGATGTGTCGATTAGTTTGAGTGAAATGTTTTTTGTTGTAAAATGCTAAGGGGAATTTTGGGATTAAAAATAAACAAATTGATTAGTTTGGATTAAATGAACAGATTGATTAGTTTGGTTGAAATACAACTGATTAATGAGTTTAGATGAAATAAAACTGAATGGACAGTTTGGATAAAACATAACTGTTTGGGCAGTTTGGATGAAATAGATCAGATTTATTTTAGCTTGAATAAAATGAAGAGATTGATTACTTTAAATGAATTGAATAGTCTTGGGTGAAATGAATGGAATTAAAACGAAACCGATAGATTAGATCACTGGAATTTGAAAACAAAATCTTGATGACAAGATATCTCTTCATTAGTAAATTGGTCAGATCTTGATAGATGATATATATCACTTGGAGGGTTAAATTGACATTTAAAACATGCCGTCCTTAATGAGAGGTAATAGGTTCACGCCCCGATACCCAAAACGAAAGGGTTAAAAAGCATAATGGGAAAATAAAGCCAAGGGTGACAAAATTAATGGTCTGGAAATGTTCGAAACCCATTTGTCCACATTTTCCGCCAAAAGAAAGTTAAACAAATCATTACTTTCATCCCAGCGTGCGGCTAGACACAGATGTGGACGCATAAAAAGCACCAGTGCAAAGTGATTTGCATAACTACGCTCGAGTGAGTCTTGGATTGGGAGCACCGTAAGGTTGGAAAGGCTCGGAAGAACATAGCGTTCGAATAGAACTATGCCAATTGCTATACTAAGTTCCAACGTTTGTTTTCCGCATCTTCTTTAGGTCTACGGGCTTCCCGAACCCGTGGTACTTTACAAATACAAAATGAATCGGATGAAAAAAATGTGCTATTGCTAAACAAGACATCACCAAGAGATTTAAATTGTCTTAATAAGATTTTCATGATAAGGATACCTTGCAAGTGGTTTCAACGATATATCTCGTCCATCAAGATATTACCAATTTTGTTAATGAAATGTCTCGTCATCAAGATATTGCCGATCCTTTTCTGGAGATTTAGTCAAATTTTTTCTTATGACGAGATATCTCGTCCATCAAGATCTGGTCGACCATCAAATTAAGCGTGTACGGGCGCACCGAGGTACTCTAGTTATCTTTTCTTTTCCCATGGATTTACTGTCTTTAATAAGCACGAGGGTCGCTCCCGGTATATACAAGCGATCCTTTCCTGCTTTCATCTACTACTGTTCCCCAATCCTTGTCCTTTCACATTTTTTACTTGTGTGTTTGGCGCAGCCTGGTCTAATATGGCCCTTGCGCCGTAAAACCTAAAAACAACCAATCAATCGTCTCTTAGAATCTAATTATCATAGGACCAGCTGTTATATATCACCTAAACTAAAACATCCATATCATGAGCACTTGTTGATCAGACTATTTTAACCTTTTATTTATTGTGACTGGTTTGCTTCATCTTGTCCGTTTTTGGACAATCGCTATAAAACCCAAATCAACCAACCAATTAGGCACTCGATTTTTGTACAATCGATGCATCGGATAGTTAGTTGTATATACCACTTGTCTAACGGGTCGCTTCTTGAATGATAGAATTCTATGGAACTCTAAAATTTTTTCGTAAGGGAACACTTAAGATCGCATCGTAGAAATTACGCACATCATAACTCGAGGGTACAACGTTATTTCAACGTACTACTATGGATTACCCGCAGGACACGTTATCCCCATCTATTTGATACGTGTCCACCAATGCAAAGCCCTTCAGTAATGACTCCGGCGAGAAATCCCTTTGTTCATTTCAATTTTACTATCGCTTGCAAATTCAGATCCACCCCTCCACTGTGGGTGTGGAATTATACATTGGGAGGCATCTGTTCACTAGATGACGTTGCAACCTTTCGACTCGAACGGACGGACGCACGTACTGAATGGGAGGTTGTTCGGTAGTTGCCTTTCCAGTCTATTTATTCGTTCCTTCAGGAGTACATCTCCTTTAGGTGTGTACTGGCTTCACGAACCCGAGGTACCCTTGCGATCTTTTCTTTTCCCATGGGGTTTACTTTCTTTGGTAAACACGGGGGTCGCGATACACAAGCGATCTTTTTCTGCTTTCATACCACTAATGTTCCACAATATCTCTCGGATCTTTCCCTTTGGGATTGATCCCCGATCGTCACGAATAGCCCGTTGTGTTGCTCCAGTGTGACGTTAATTAAAATACCTACCTCCACAATCTCGGTAGCCTGGTTGGGAGAGTAACGGATTAGCGACCGGAGGTTTGTGAGTTCGAAATCAATCAAGGATCGTCGTTGGAGGCTGGTGCACTTGAAATCTGTCGTGGCCTCAAACGTCCTCATGTTGGCGTAGTGTGGTGGTTTGGAGAGTGGTGCCACTTCAGGTGTGACCTCGGCATTTGACCGTGGTTCAAAATTACGTGGCGTTGTCCTCGGTTCTTTTCCTTTGGGATTGATCCCGGACCGTCACCAGTAGCTCTTTGTTTTGCTCCAATGCAATACCTACCATCCACAATCTCTTTTTTCCCGGGCTGTGCAACTGGAGAGTTGCTAGTTCGAAACTGTCCAACCAAAAACTCGTGTACAAAGGGGGCTGGTGCACGTTAAATCTGCCGTGGCCTCGAATGCTTTCACGTTGTCGTGGTGTGGATTTGTGCAGTATTAACTCAGGTGTTGCCTTCGTCATCTGACAGTGGTTCAAAATGACATGTTCTCGGATCTTCCCTGACGTTGCCTGGTGTAATGGCGAAATATCGCCCTTGCTCCATAAAACGACAAAACAGCAACCCTAACCCTGTATTATTAACGCCATTCACGTGAAACGCGAGCTGGAACTTAAAATTAAATCCGATTCTTCCCGTGTGGTCCAGAGGTTAAACCGAAACGTTTAGCGTAAAAAGAGGTACGGCACGAATGAACCGTTTTTCAGTTCGAAATTCTCCACAAATCGATTTACGATTCACCCTCGAAAGCGTTCATTGAGATCGCATTTTGGCAAACGACCAAGTGGGGGTGGGCGGGAGCCATGTTCCGAGAGAGAGAGACTCGGTAACGAATACTAATTAGAACGATTTGGAACGTGAATTGAGCTGAAGCGTTCTCTAACGGGAGCACCGATTATTTTTGAAGAGTTTTTTTCTGCTCTTGGTTGTACTCTTGAAGAGAGAGCGGGCCACGAAATGAGATTTGAGCTACGTTTTGTGGAAGGAATAGATTAGTTTTGGGGTTTTATGTCGCAAGGGCATATTTCGCCAAACACAAGACAACTTCCAAGTGGTGTGGAAGTTTGGAAAGTGGGGTTGCCAGCTCATGTGTCGCTTTCTGATCTTGGTTCAAAATTACCTAGTGTTGTCCTCGTTCGTTCCCTTTGGGATTGATCCCGGACCATCACCAGTGGCCCGTTGTGTTGCTCCAGTGTGACGTTATTGAAATACACCCCCTTTGGGATTGATCCCGGACCGTCTCCAATAGCCCGGTGAGTTGCTCCAGTGCGACGTTAATTAAACATTGATATTTACCTACCTACCCACTGAGCCATGACGTCCCCAACCCTAAATAGGGCACACCAACCTTAAATACCAAAATAATATAATCTAATTAGGTTGGTTGGTTTTGGGGTGTTATGGCACGAGGGCCATATTTTTGGCCAAGCTGCGCCAAACACAAGACAACGTCAAGTAAAAAATGTCGTGAGATGGAAAAAGATGGATTTGGGAACAGAGTAGTGTGATGAAAGCAGAAAATGATCGCTTGGGTATCCCTGAAGCGCCATCCCCGTGTTTACTATATTAAGACAGTAAACCCCATGGGAGCAGAAAAGATCATTAGAGTTCCTTGTGTCCGTATTTGTATCGAGTATATTAGATGTCGTGTTCATTACTGAATCAGATGTCGCACTGTGCATTTTGAGCAGCTGTGGCGATGTCGATCATTTTCTCGCTGTAAAGCTGTTCTTGAAGATGGTAATAGATGGTTTGAAGAGCAGCTGCTATTGCAGGGCAGGTGAATATACGATGGGGTGTTAGTTCAACGCCCACATAGTTACAATGTCGATACGTTCTGGTTCCGTCACAGTTAATTCTCGTGCCTTTAATCCTCCAAGTGGTTTGGTCGCTATATCTCGTCCATCAAAATGTGACCAATTTTGCTTATGACGAGATATCTCATCATCAATAAACTGCCATTACTTTATGATGACGAGATCCGGCCAGTCTTCTAATGACGAGATACCTCGTCAAGACAACCACCAGGAGGATTAAAATGCCCTGTTCTCAGTCTGGATAATGTGGTGGTTTTCTACCGGTGTTAATTTCACAAATTCGAGGTTTTATTTAAATTTGTTTGTGATAGGAGTTTGAATTTTACCAAAGCATTAGCATCAGTATGAGTTATTGGGGCTTGTTCAGCATTTCATTCCCTAGCTTCCTTTGCCAATTGTCATCATCTGACCGGGGTTCAAAATTGCGTAGTGTTGTCCTCGATCTTTCCCTTGGGGATTGATCCCGGAGCGCCGCCAATAGCCCGTTGTGTTGCTCCAGTGCGACATTAACCCTCTGGATAAGGAAACCGGCCCAATTGACCGAAAGTTTCCTCGTTACGAAAGGCTCGGATTCTTTCAGACCTCAAACTCCTGAAGAATGTCCGAAGCCTATTACGATTTCCACCCCCTCTTTTATGTGCTACAAAGATACCCGCGCGTGAATAGCCTTATCTCGGGTTGACAAAGATGTCAGT
Organism: Meta bourneti; assembly: GCA_933210815.1. NCBI lineage: Eukaryota > Metazoa > Arthropoda > Arachnida > Araneae > Tetragnathidae > Meta > Meta bourneti. The sequence continues at coordinate 6,256,076 of OW119924.1, read as the reverse complement.
GTTATCGCCTAGGAGCCTCTAAAATTGTTTATCCTCGAGCAATCTAATCTGAGAGGTTGAGTCAATGAAAAGAGATACACTTAAAAAGTCACCGCCGCTCTTTCAGTCTACCCTGGAAGAATCTGTCCCTTCTAGGCATACCCACAAACCGACTCTAGAAACAGGCAGATTAGGTGATAATGGGACGACACATATTCCCTCTCCTCCTGGGGGAAAGCATTGTAAATGCCGTTTCGGCCGGTTTCAGTAAGTTGCCTGTAAAGCCGATGGGCCGTAACCAAAGAAGAAAACACTATTCTGCCCCGACGTATGCAGACAGTTAATTAACTCCCTATGTATATCGAACCGGGCTACCGCGGCCTGTTATTTTATCGAGTGAGAACTACACTCCTAAGACTAGGTTTTACGCATCGAACTAGAAAGCTAAAAGCAGTTGCGGTTTTCCGAAACTGCGGTTTGTAGTTATTTGCGGTTTGTTCCAACAACCGCAGAAGGTTTATTTTTATAGTCGCGGGTGTCCTTTGGAACTAAAAGGTGCGTTCTCTAAAAATATGGGTCATTTCATCGAATAGACAACTCCCAATAAAACTTCGCCGTCAAGGATACGTGTTCGGGCTTCACGGTGGTCTTTTTCTTTTCCTATGAGGTTTACTGTATTTAGTAAACACGGGGATCCCGATCCCGGGATACCAGGCGATCTTTTCCTGCTTTCATCCCACTGCTCTGTTCCCCAATCCTTGCTTTTTCGGTAGCCTCAGTTGGAAGAATAACGGATTAGCAATCGAACGGTTGCGCGTTCGGAACTCGGTCCAACAAAGACCGTCGTGTACACGGGGGCTGGTGCACGGTAAATCTGTCATGGCCTCAAATGTCCTCACGTTGACTGTTGTGGAAATTCGGAGATTGGGGTGCCAGCTTTCATCCCACTGCTTTGTGTTCTCCAATCCCTCTTTTTTCCCCTGTTTTAAGGCAAAATTTACTTGACGTTGGCTTGTGTTTGGCTCGGCTTGTATGGCCCTAAAACCCCAAGACCAACCCTCTCTCGGTGTATGGATAGGGTCAGGAGAGAGGCTCAGTCATTTTGGTGTACTTTATTGAGGAACACTGGAATGAATCGCCATCTTTTACAATTCCAGAGCGGGCCTAATGACCTCCATTACTTCAAAAATTCAGCGAGAACCGCGGTAGCCCGGTTGGAAGCGTAACGGACTAGTTACCGGAGGTTTGCGAGTTCAAATCCAGCGAAAGACCTTCGTATACAAAGGGGGCTGGTGCACTGTAAAACTGTGTTCAAAATTACGTGTTGTCCTCGGGTAATCTTTCCCTTCTGGTTTGATCCCGGAACGTCGCCAATAACCCGGTGTGTTACTCCAGTGCGACGTTAATTGAATATCTACCCTAGAGCAGTGGGAGAACGTTCTTTTCCTCTCAGGTTCGATTCCTCCCTGGGTATATATATCTTTATTAGTAAACTTTCTTTGTGTGTGTGTCCACTACTTGTCATTGTCTGCTTTGTATCTGGCGCGGCATGGCTAAATATGGCCTTTGCAGCATAAAAACCGAACCAACCAAACCAATACAATTACTTTCTCTGCCTAAAGCCAGAATTCAATTCGGATCTATTTGACTCCAACAAGTGCCTTATTTGCCTTGAATGAGGAACAGACTTTGCAGCAGGGATGTTCAGACCACTGCCCTCGGACCTCATGCGGCAATCCGTTGATTTGGTGGCGGCTCGCCTCACCGAGTGTTATTTTAATTTTAACGAGTCACGCGATAGGTAATTTAGGTTAAAACTTCGTAGCTAGGCCAATGGCATTAAAATGCGAAAGCCTCTTTGGGTCAACATAAATCTGAACAAACTTTTTCAGTCATGAATAGTAACAAGGCGAAAAATAGGAACAGCTTGGCGAATGAAAATTTAGAATCCATTTCGCGCTAATCGAACCCGATATTAAAACAGTTATTAAATCAATGTAACGTCACGCAAATGCAATTAAATTTTTTATTCTCGTTTTATTATTTTTATTTGCCACAATATAAAATATGGGGTTGATCCAATAGTTCGTTCCGTTTTTGGCGCTATAAGGGATTGCATCGCAAAACCGAACTGTTATCTCCTTCACACATGTAAAGTTTTGATGTTTGAAAGAAGGAATTTCAGCGAGTACTTGGGGAAAAATGTGTTATTGGGTTGTGTTTTTTAAATTCTGTGAAGCATTAGAAATGGCAGAAAATAAGGAGCATTTTCGACATGCTTTTTTATTTACGAAAAGGCAAAAGTGCTTCGCTGACGTAAAAAAAGATATGTATTGTGTATGGTAAGGGTACCGTTAATAATTCCACGTGCCGTAAGTGGTTCACAAAGTTTCGTCACCTGGATTAGTTCTTTAGACAGAAACTTTAGAACTTCTATGAGCTCGGGATTATGCAGCTACCGTAGAGATGTAAAAAGGTCATCGAACAGACATACCATATTGATTCAATGTAATTTTTACTAAATAAAATTTTTCTTCAATTTTAGTCAATAAAAAGGGACGAACTTTTGCATTCAACCTAATATAAATAACATAAATTAAAAAGTCAATAAATATAAATAAAATAAGTAATATATGCCACTTAACTTTCGTGTTTCTTGGGCGGCCTTTCCATAAGCCACGCCCTCATGGGCATGCCTTTTTTAGGTTTGTACGGGCTTCACAACCCCTGGATATCTGAGTGATCTGTTTTCCCTTTCATTCTTCCCTTCTGCTTTTCGCTTTTTCTTCTTTCCTCGTTGTTTCCTCTGTGTGTGTATTTCTCTGTGTCAGTAAAGATTTCATTGTGTGTCTGTCTATTACTTGATATTGTATGTCGTGTCTGGCGCAGCATAGCCAAATATGGCCCTTGCGCCATAAAACCCCAAAACCAACCCGTAAGACACAGTGAATCTATGTGGGTCTTAGCAAGTGTGCATCCCTGCCCAAACTGTAACTGTTATGTTCCCAAGCTTTTGGAACATCCTCTTACACAATTCTCCCCATTTGGGCGTCATCAAAATGGCACAAAGGAAAGGAAAGATATAAAATAAGGGAATTTCCGGATTCTGTGATGGGCATCTAATACAGAGATGACCTCATTTATGTCACGGATTACAGTTAATCGAGGATGGGGGGAAAATCGTTTGGGAGCAGGAAATAATACATGGAATCGTCATTCCTTTATTTCGCGTTATTTTGTTTTGTTAGCTCCCCCATAATCCTTTGTTTTGTGGCAGGATTTGCTCACATTTCGGCCACTTCGCGATCTCGAAGCACGCACTGAAGTTGGATAAAGGCAGATTGGATTGAGACATTTGCATTATAAAAATGCAAAACTGATAAATCTTTTCTTCCCAAGTCCTGTTCTGGGAGTCATTGCTCACTGCGCTAGCAACCTTCCAGTTGTAGGCGGCACGGGTTCGATTCCTGTCAGGGGCATTCCCCCTGCGCCATAAAACCCCAACAACAAACCAACCTGTTCTGCGAATGTATATGCACCAAATCAGCTTGAGGCACAAGTTAACTATCGGCCTGCATATATATAGAACTACTTTCCTCAAAATCCCCGGGATGCGGTAGCCCAGTTGGAAGAGCAACGGATTTGAAATCGGAGGGTTTCGAGTTCGAAATTAGGTCCAACCAAAGACTCGTGTATGCGGGGGCTTGTGCACGTTAAATCTGCAGTGAACTCAAATGTCCTCAGTGTGGAATTAGTTACGGGCTATTGGCGACGGTCCGGGATCAATCCCAAGGGAAAGATCGAGGACAACACCACGTAATTTAGAACCCCGATCAGATGACGAGATCAATACCTGAGCTGGCATCCCACTCTCCAAACTTCCACACCATGCCAACGTGAGGTCGTTTCATGCCACGTCAGATTTAACGTGCACTAGCTCCTGTATATATGACGGTCTTTGGCTGGACTGAGTTTCGAATTCGGAACTCTCCGCTTGCTAATCAATTGCTCTTCCAACTGGGATACCGCAGCCCCTAGACATAATTAGATTTAAAAACGAATTTAGTAGACTTAAAAACGAATTTAGTAGACATTTTTTCTTGATGTTGTCTGTCTCGTGCTTGGCGTGGCTTGGCCAAGTGTTGTCCTTGTGCCATAAAACTAACCCCGACCGTCTGTGTTTCGCCACTGCGAGGTCATTTAACCAGCTACCAAAAGTGAGCGCAGAGTGTGCAACGCGACTCAATGTGGGGTCGACCCCCTCGAATTGGGTCGCCTGAGCGCGAGACTCATTAATTAGATCGTGTTTCTTGAAACGCGGCTCGTTGATGGCCCATCCGAAGAAAGCCCGCTTCCATTTTTCAGGATTAGTGGCAACACTGTGCGGAAGAGTTAATTAAATACTCGCCTTTTCCTGGAGTTCGAATGGAGAGACGGACAGACAGTTCCGGATTCCTCTTCATGTAACGAATCGTTTCATGCAGAGTTTCGCCTTTTGAGACTCCAATTTTAATCTCGCTTTTCTCTTCCAATTCGAAGACCGTAACATGTGATGAACTTATTGTTTTAATGACGTTTGGATTGTTTACAGACACGTTTACATGAATTTTACCTGTATGGTGAATGAAAATTGGATTTTCGTTCGAACATTCAAACGAAGGAATTTTTTTTTCAGAGCTCAACCCTTTCGAGTTTCCATAGCCCGTTATGTTGCTCCAGTGAGACGTTAATTAATTACCATTACATCTGAGTGTCTTGAGATATTTATTGGTTGAAAGAATCCATGGTTTTTCTTGAACCTTTAGAACGATTCTTTCTGTCCTTTGGAATGGAATCTTTTGGAATGATTCTATTGGTCCTTTTCTACGATTGGAATCCTTGAGAAAGATTCTATCTGTCCTTTGGAATGGAATCTTTTGGGAAGAATCCGTTGGTCCTTTCCTTGGAATTGAATTCCTTTGGAATGATTGCATTGGTTCTTTTCTTGGAATGAAATCCTTGAGAAAGATTCAATCGGTCTTTTGGAATGGAATCTTTTGAAAAGATTTCGTTGGTCCTTCCTTGGAATAGAATACTTTGGAATGATTCCATTGGTCCTTTTCTAGGAAAGGAATCTTCCCGAAAGATTCTATTGATCTTTTCCTGTAAATGGAATGCTTTGGAATTAATTGCATTGCTTTTTCCCGTGCAATGTAATCCTTGTGAAAGATTCTATTGCTCCTTTTCTTTTAACAGAACCCTTTGGAAATATTCTATTGGTCCTTTCCTGAGAATAGAATTCTTTCGGATTCCTCTTCATGCTAGTGTATGTAGCGAGTCGGTTTCTCTTTCGGATTTTAATTTCGACCCAATCTCGCTTTTCTATTCCGTAACATTAAACTATGTTTAATGCTCTGTAACATTAAACGATGTTTAATGTTACGGAACGATGTATAATTATGTTTTGAATATTTACACATGAATTTCCTCTTTGGGGCACAACTTCTTTAGGTATATACCTTCTTTATTCGAGGTACCCTAGTGATCTATTGTTTACCCATGGAGTTTACTGCCTCTGGTAAAAATTTGGAACGATTCTTTCGGCGCTTTCCATGAAATGGAATACTTTGGAAAGATTCTATTGGTCAAGAAAGTCAACTAGTTAGAAGTCATGTTTGACTTTTTTTTATATGCTCCTAATAAGGTAATAGTTATTTTGATCTTAAAACGGATATTATTTTATGAATCGAATTTCCTTACATAATATGACTTGAGCATGAAGCATGAGAGTAATGATTATGGTTATTGTTTTTTTCTGAATTGACTCTTCACTTATTCAATCCCCTCAATTCCACAAATGTAAATTTCAAGAAACATGGTTTCAATATTTGCTTAACCTTCCAAGTGGTTTCAACGTGACACCTCGTCCATCAAGATCTGACCAGTTTTGCCAAATGACCAGGTATCTCCATCAAGACATTGACAATTTTTTATCATGGCGAGATAGACCTGGACAGTTTTCTTCTAATGATGAGATATATCGTCCATCAACATATGTTCAGCTTTGCTAATGACGAGATATACCTCGCCGAGACAACCAGCAGGAGGTCAAAGTCCACACTCTGACAACCAAAAATAACATGAAAAGACCTTCATAGAAGTATGATACGATCTGAACACTTCTCGTGATTGTCGCGCCGAGGTATCTCATCATTAGCAAAAGTGGCCAGATCTTTATCGACGAGATATCTCGTCATTAGCAAGTGACCAGATCTTTATGGACGCGATATCTCGTCATTAGCAAGTGACCAGATCTTTATGGACGCGATATCTCGTCATTAGCAAGTGACCAGATCTTTATGGACGCGATATCTCGTCATTAGCAAGTGACCAGATCTTTATGGACGCGATATCTCGTCATTAGCAAGTGACCAGATCTTTATGGACGCGATGTCATTAGCAAGTGACCAGATCTTTATGGACGCGATATCTCGTCATTAGCAAGTGACCGCATCTTTATGGACGCGATATCTCGTCATTAGCAAGTGACCGGATCTTTATGGACGCGATTTCTCGTCATTAGCAAGTGACCGGATCTTTATGGACGCGATTTCTCGTCATTAGCAAGTGACCAGATCTTTATGGACGCGATATCTCGTCATTAGCAAGTGACCAGATCTTTATGGACGCGATATCTCGTCATTAGCAAGTGACCGGATCTTTATGGACGCGATTTCTCGTCATTAGCAAGTGACCGGATCTTTATGGACGCGATATCTCGTCATTAGCAAGTGACCGGATCTTTATGGACGCGATTTCTCGTCATTAGCAAGTGACCGGATCTTTATGGACGCGATATCTCGTCATTAGCAAGTGACCAGATCTTTATGGACGCGATGTCATTAGCAAGTGACCAGATCTTTATGGACGCGATTTCTCGTCATTAGCAAGTGACCGGATCTTTATGGACGCGATATCTCGTCATTAGCAAGTGACCAGATCTTTATGGACGCGATATCTCGTCATTAGCAAGTGACCGCATCTTTATGGACGCGATATCTCGTCATTAGCAAGTGACCGGATCTTTATGGACGCGATTTCTCGTCATTAGCAAGTGACCGGATCTTTATGGACGCGATTTCTCGTCATTAGCAAGTGACCAGATCTTTATGGACGCGATATCTCGTCATTAGCAAGTGACCAGATCTTTATGGACGCGATATCTCGTCATTAGCAAGTGACCGGATCTTTATGGACGCGATATCGCGTCATTAGCAAGTGACCGGATCTTTATGGACGCGATTTCTCGTCATTAGCAAGTGACCAGATCTTTATGGACGCGATATCGCGTCATTAGCAAGTGACCAGATCTTTATGGACGCGATATCTCGTCATTAGCAAAATTGGTCAGATCTCGATGAAACCACTTGGAGGGTTAAAAATATGAAACGATTTCAATCTATTACAAAAATTCAATTTCTAACTTCAGAGCCCTTAAATAAAATCCAATCCTTCTAACCTCGATTAATCTGCCCTTATGGCTCATTAGTCCAAATGCTTTTACAAAACAAGAAGAACGCTACCTAGGTCCATTCCCGGATTTCCCCAAGACGCCCCCGCCAATCGATGCCCCCCCACCACCAGCCGATTCATCTTCATCTAGAGACGCGGTGCATTGTGGGTTGCAGCGACAGGCCGCTTGTCACCCCCCCCCCCGATGAATCATCGATTCTCCGGCCGGGATGGAAGCTCGTGACAGTCCCCCAGGAATTAACACCCTCCTTGCATCGTGTTTTTCACAGCTTGTCCGGTTTTGGGACTTTATGGTATATCGGGGACGTCGTGGCTCATTGGGTATACGCACTGTGCTAGCGATCTGAGAGTGGTAGGCTGTGCAGGTTCGATTCCTGTCTGATTCTATACCTTACTGGGTGTATTTCTCTCTCCTGTATCAGTAAAACTTTTATTGCGTTTGTGTTACTTGATATTGTATGTCTCCCTTCCCTTTGAGAGCCGCGGTGGCCCGGTAGGAAGAATAACGGATTAGCAACCGGAGGGTTGCGAGTTCAAATCCAACCAAAGACCGTCGTGTACACGGGAGCTGGTGCACGGTAAATCTGTCGTGGCCTGCAATGTGTGGAGAGGGGTGCCAGCTCAGGTGTTCTCGTCATACGACAGTGGTTGAAAATGACGAGGTGTCCTAGATCTTTCCCTTCGGGATCGAGTACCCTCCCTATCTCGTCATGGATTGGCTTTTCGTAGTGTTTGGCGAAGTTTGTCCGTTTTTGGACCTTACGCCATAAAACTCAAACCAAGCAACCCTGACTCGTGATGGGATTTTTGATGGAAGGGTCCATCGAGAACTTTATAAGTCTATTTTTTCCGACTATTGAAAGGCCGCGTTAGCCCGGTTGGAAGAGTAACGGACGGTTGCGAGTTCGAATCCAGCCAAAGACCGTCGTGTACAAAGGGGGCTGGTGCACGTTAAGGTATCCGAACACGTTCGAGACCCTTTTTTTTAAATGTGGTATAGTAACATTTTAATGATATTTTTATGTTTAGTGTTATTAAGCAATAGCATTGGGCTATAAATATTTAAAATATATATTAATAATTTTGTAAAAATTATAATTATGTATGAAATTTTAAAGAAATTTGTCAAAAACTTCAAATGTGCTACATGAAAATCTATTCAACCAATTTGAAAAGTGATACTACGAAAATAAACTATATGCATTTTTCTAGTGAATGAACTAGAATCAAAAGGATATTTAAATAAACAAAAATTTGACAAGCGGTCGAAAAATGAATACAAGATTTTTGATAGTTTTACAGTCATATTTCTTAAATAAATGGCCATAATTTAAAAACTTTTCAACTCAGCATAATTCTTTTAGTTCATTCACTAGAAAACATTATAAAGAACAAGTTCTCAAAGTTTTACGTGAATCCATCAATAACTTTTTGTGTTATAACATTTGAAGTGAGGAAATAGTGCATAAAAATTAATTTTGAGAAAAATGCATTTGAAGTGTTAATTGTTATGTTTTTAATTTAAATAAACAACTCACATAACTAAAATTCTCCACATTTATAAGTTATACCTTCTTCTTGCTCATCTTTAACTAATTTTCTTTTCTTACTGAATCTATTTTTTTTTCTTGCCATCTTTACATTGGGTAAGGAATGCCGTTTTGATTCGACGATTCTTTCTTCGTCAAGCTGTCTAAACCCGTTTAATGTATTTACCCCCATATTTACACCAATTCCTTTTAGAACATGTAACAATTCTTGAAATCCCTTATTGAATTGTATAACAGCCATGTTTGCTCCTAATTTTAAGGTTTGTAGCTCCACAAAGACTTCTTTGGGGATGAATTTCCACAGAACGCCATTGAAACTCTCATTGGCATTCTGTGTTTTCCCATGTAAACATTTTATCAATAACTTCCTATCACACAATTGCATGTAGATAGGCTTGATAATATTTATAATGTTCTTTGGGAGCCCTTTGGATTTGTCCTGATACGTTTCTCCATTTGACGCAGCTTTTTGAAATTTACACCAGCTGTCGGGTCCCACAGGACACTGGCCGTGCATTGGCTGGTTTGAATTTGAGCAGCAGTGGTAGAATGCAGCTATTACAGCAGTTTGCATTCCTTGCAAGTTATTAACATTGCTTCGAATTGCAATGCCGTAATAGTTTTGAAGCTTGTCGATAAAAGTGTCAGTCAATTTTCCTCGACCTCCTAGACCTTTCTGTTTTGATTTTATTTTTCTGAGTCTTGAGCCAACACGTTTCTGTATGTGCCCTATACACTCATATTTTGTGACGCTGCACTCACCGTAAACATCTTTAACAGCATCATACCCTTTCGAGTCTCCATCACCATAAAAATCTGTGTATTGCAGTTTTCTTATGTGAGAGGATCGCTCGAAAATTCTGTAAATGCCAATAGGTTCCATGGCACCAGACGACCCTGCATGCTTATTACAGATGTGAGGGTTTTCTTTTTTATTAGTTCTGCAAAATCTGCACATTTTCGACATAACCTCAATATCGAGTACTTTCCCGTTAACAATTGATATAGCGGTAACGCATCCATTTACAGATGAATGTCCCCTTCGTTGCCACGTTCCATCGACGGACACACCGCACTGAACAATTTCATCGACTTCCTTTGCTTTTCTAATTTCAAGGGAAGCCTCATCCATCGTTTTACATGCAATATCTTCAGCAGCACAACTGAGTTTTCTTTCAATGGCTCTGTATGCTGTTTTAGATAGAGTGTTAAGGTTAAGAGCTGGACACAGTTTTCTTGCTGCAGAATGTCCTTTCCCAAGAAGTCTGAGGCCAAAAACAAGTGCAACATTAATGCTATGCATTTTGTTAACCTTTTCAGTAGTGCAAAAAGAATGTAAATAATCACAGTTTTGGCATTTCAATGTCATAGTTGAAGCCAATCCAAACACAGAATCTTGAACGAGAGTTACACCACTTTTGAAGCAAACAGGACAACACAGAGAAGAAATTATACAGCTTAGAATTTTGAAATTAAAAATAATGTTATGATTATCACTTTCTGGAACATCTGTTGGTGCCGAATCACTCTGAAGTTTCGATTCACTCGCAGTTGGAGCAGCTGTTTCTACAGACACATCATTGTCCCTGGACACTTTATTGAATCTATTGCCTTTGAATTTTCGTTTATGAGAAACACTTCTATTTCTTCTATTGCCCATAATTGCAAATTCACCGATAAATATTCCACAAAATAAATAAAATATTATTACTAATAGAATTCTAATTTTCAGTTTGAAGTGTATCGTTTGCTCTCTTGCTTTTACTGTGTGTAAACAATTTTGTTCTTCACTTCTCTTCAAAAATGCTCACAAAATTTCCAAAAAAAACCTATTTAAGCATTTAAGAAACCTTTCTAAAATTATATTTGTAAAAAAAAGTAAGTTTTAAATTTAAATTTTGACAGGTTTTTGTTCTTTTCACGGCCACTTCCGGTGTTTTCCATACCTACTTCCGGTTTTTCCGCCTTGATTAAAATCTTAATATCTCTGCAACTAATTAACTTAGAGACAAAATCAAATATATTTTGGAAAGTCAAATAAATGCACTATCAAATGAGATCAAAACCTTTTTTTGGAATTTTTGGTCAAAAATGACATTTTCAACGTGTTCGGATTTAAATCTGTTTTGGCCTTGAATGTCCTCACGTTGGCGTGGTGTGGAAGTTTGTTGAGTGGGGTGCCCGCTCAGGGTGTGACCTCCTCATACCACCATGATTCAAAATTACGTGGTGTGGTCCTCGGACTTTTCCTTGGGGATAGATCCCGGACCGTCGCCAATAGCCCGTTGTGTTGCTCCGGTGCGACATTAGTTAAAAATACCTAATTACCTACCATAATGGTGGGAGAGGGGACCTATAAAAATCTTTATAAAATTCTATAGAAGCTTATTTTTACCTCGCTTGCCCTTCTGCTTTTTACTTTTCTTGCTCCCTCATTGTATTGTGTTTGGCGCAGCTTGCCCAAATATGGCCCTCGCGTCATAAAACCCCCAAACAACCAATCGGTTGGTTGGGTTTTATGACGCAAGGGCCATATTTGGCAAAAAGCTTGAAAATTTTACTAAATTAAAACGCACATTAGCAAAAACTGACATGATCTTGATAGACGAGATATCTCGTCATTAAGAAAACTGACCAGATCTTGATGAACGAGATATCTTGCCTTTAGACGAAAGCTGACCAGATCTTGATAATTTTCAAAATATGGGCAATATCTTAATGACGAGATATCTTTTCATGAGCCAAAATTGGTCAGATATCGACTGACGCGATATCTCGTCAAAACCACTCGGAGTGAAGTTTGGAGAGTGGGGTGCTAGCTCAGGTGTTGACCTCGTCATCTGACCGTGGTTCGAAATTACGTGGTGTCCTCGGATCTTTCCCTTTGGGATTGATCCCGGACCGTCACCAATAGCCCGTTGTGTTGCTCCAGTGTGACGTTAATTAAAATACCTACCTACCGACTATTGAAACGGGTAATAGGTAGATTTTTGCAAGAACCCTCCCTTGTTATTACTCTACGCTCTTGCATGATGATGGGTATTGTAACATTGTGAGATGAATTTTAGTTGTGCCGAGTGGATTCAGGCACAGAGAGGAACAGCTTTTTAACAGACATCACATTTAATTAGATTGAATTGACAAGCTTAAACGATTTATGTCGGGCTCAATGAATTAAAACAAAATGGTTTCGGTCCATCGGAGCGGACAAGCTCTGCATCCGCCCACTTTCAAAACTTCGACGGTCGAGGGATCAGGAAATGAAGGTCACCGTTCCTCCAGTTACTCGTTGAGTTGCCAAAAAGGGGGCTGCTGGACACCCCTTAATTCTATCCGGTCGTAAACTCTCCACACTCTTTCATAGGGATTTTCATGCACATGTTAGAGAGGAATTTCAAGCCCCCCAAAAGGGAAAACATGACGCTACAGTATACACACGTCAATTCCGTAGGCTGGTGCCTCCTGTGGCACTTCTCTGTTAGGTGTGTACGGGCTTCACGGATCCGAGGTGATACAAACACGGTCGCGCTCCAGGTATACCCAAGCGATCTTTTTTTGCTTTCGTTCCACTACCCTGTTTCTCAGTCCCTCTTTTTATACTTTCCCTTTCACGTCATTTTTATTTGAAGTTGTCTTGTGTTTGGAACAGCTTCGTCAAATAAACCCAACCAGACAGAACAGTTCAAACAAATAAACTTATCTACTGCCAATCCATGCTTCGTATACGGTCTTAAAATTTTACTTTTGATTTTCTGTACTTCAACAGCTTTAGAACTGCAGAAAATTTTCATTTTATTTACCTTCAAGTAACTCCAATTTCCATTAATGCTCAGATTAAGGACCTCATCATCTGACCGTGGTTTAAAATTGCGAGGTGTCCTCGGATCCATTGACGTTAAATAGAAGTAGATTGAGCATTGCTATTGAGAAGGGCTTCAAAAAGTGTGGCCATCATATTGACTAGTAATCACGTGACTGCTCTGAGAAAAATTAACTTGGATCTTATCACCTCGTTTGACGATATACGTCTTATGACAGGGTAGGTGTGTCAATGCGCATGTCTGGAGTGTCGACAGAAGTGGTGAAATCGTCAAAGTCTATTGCTATCAACGGACCAATCAGATAATGGATCAATGGATTGGCGTCTTCTCCCGTCCCATGGACCAATCAGATGAATTTTTGTTTCCCCCCAGCAGACGAAACTAGTCTAAGGGTCACTTTACTACATGTTTTGTTCGCGTAAAAAGGGTTACCATCGTCGTGGGTCAGTAGCTGCGCCGCTGCGCTAGCAACCTTCGAGTTGTAGGTGGTGCAGGTTCCATTCCTGTCAGGTGCATTCCTCCCTGGTATTTCTCTCTTCTGTCAGTAAAACCTTCATTGCGTGTGTGTCTATTACTTGATATAGTCTGTCTTGTGCCTGGCGCAACATGGCCAAATATGGCCCTTTTGCCATAGAAGCCCCAAACCAACCAACCTCACTCGAACTTGTGAATACGGCCGTAGGTAGTTAATTAACGTGGCATTGGAGCAACAGAACGGGCTATTGGTGACGGTAGGAACCAATTTCTAAGGAAAAGATTCGATGACAACGCCTCGTAATTTTGAACCACGGTGACGAGGTCAACACCTGAGCTGGCACCCCACTCTCCAAACTTCCACACCACTTCAAGGTGATGAGATTGGAAGTTACAACAGACTTAACGTGCAGCAACCCTCGTGTACACGGAGGTCTCTGGCTGGACCGAGTTTCGAACTCTCAACCCTCCGGCTGCTAATCTTTTCCTCTTCCACAATAGCCCGTTGTGTTGCTCCAGTGTGACGTTAATTGAAAATACCAATACCAATTTCCTCTTCCAACTGAGTTAACTCGACCCTTTTGCCATAAGGAATGAACAAGCGTAATTTTCTCCAAAAAACACTCGAAAACGCCTCCAGCACTGCAACACCTCAACAGTCAAAAATATTCCAAAGAAAACAAATCGGCAGCATCCCCCTTCCAAAGCGCTCTCATATCGCCTACTCTGCTCGTAACTCATCGCTGGTAATCACCCTCGACCGTATATCACTCGCCGGGATCGTTTGGAAGTGGGGGGCGAGCACCTGGGAAGCATCGTCTGCGCGTTAACTGCTCGCCGTGGCACGGAACGCGGTCCGCATCAGGACCGCACGGGGCGAGAGGCACTTACTTTAGAACTCCGGAGTTTGGTTTCTAAGAAAACTGCTTTCTTTACGACTGCGAGCTGCTGAAGGATGAAGTGTCGGTAGAGTGTGGTGCCGGCTCAGGTGTTGTTCTCGTCATCTGACCGCGGTTCGAAATGCCTAGTCCTCGGTCCTTACCCTTCGAGATGGATACCGGACCGTCCCCAATAGCCCGTTGTGTTGCTCCAGTGTGACGTTAATTCAACCACCTGCCTTTTGTTATTGACACGTTATAATATATTTCCTTTTTTCATATTTTTGACAAAAAAATGTATGCGCATATTTTTAGACTCCTTTTTATGGTGTCCGTCCTCAGGGTCACATCTTCTTTAGGCTTCACGAACACGAGGTACTCTTTCTGCTTTCATCTCTCTACTATGTTCCCCAATCCGAACCTCGATAGGTTGGTTGGAAGAGTAAAGGGCTAGCGATCTTTGGGTTGCGAGTTCGAATCCAACCAAAAGACCGTCGTGTACAAAGGAGGCTGGTGCACGTCAATTCAAACGTCCTCACTTTGGCGTGGTATGGATGTTTGGAGAGTGGAGTGCCAGCTCAGGTGTAACCGCGTCATCTGACCGTGCTTCATTACGTGGTATTGTCCTCGGTTCTATCCCTTCGAGTTTGATCCCGGACAATCGCCAATAACCCGTTGTGTTGCTCCAGTGTGACGTTAATTAAAATACCTACCTGTTTCCCAATCTTTTTCCCTTTCACGTCTTTTTTACTTGAAGTTGTCTGTTGTATTTGGCGCAGCTTGGACAAATATGGCCCTTGCACCATAATACCTCAAATGTAACGAGTGAACTACGAGCACACCGCCATCTGGCGGATCTATAAACCTCAGAACTGTTGCCGAATTAAAAGTTAGAACGAAAATAGTTTCATGCCGGCTGCGATCAGGAACACCTCCCTGTAACCTTTTCGTCCCGAGGTATTTTAATGTGTCTAGTTGTGTATGTAAATTTTATGTTTCAACTTCTAAATTAATCTATTGCAAATGGTTATAGTGACTCATGTTTATTCCATTGCACAAAACAATTAATCATCAAGCGTTACAGTTTGATAGCCAACACGCGGTTTAAAGCTTCGCAAAATTGGCCAGCACCCTTTCCTGACACACCGCCGCAATCTCAAAAGAGAATCCATTCCATAAACGTCAACTATTGCCACCAAAAGAAGTAGTAAACGACATCGCTCTTCGAACGAAAAGTGATTCTCTGTCCCACAAGAAAGGTTCGACTCGCGACATTGTGAAAATTAAAATGGCTGCCATCCATCACCTGCGACACCAGAGTCATTAAATTATTGAAAAGCGGAGAATTCCGGACACTTCCTACTGGACAGGCCGGCTCGATCTTACCCCGAATAAATACGACTCCTTTGTTGCCATCGAAATTCAATATCCCCCGTCCTGTTGCCAGAACCCTGCCCATAAACGCGGAGCATTACTCAGAAGATGATTGAGGGGGGCCTTTTTTATTTCGCTGAAGGGGTTCTGTATCTATAACGAGTTGCTCGACGCTCACGAATGGCAGACGATAGTTTAAATTTTTTATTATTCCATTATTTATTATTTGAGATTTTGTTTTGGGAAAAATTCGGCTCTTGAAAATGATTTAGTTCTGTCACTTTTCCAATCGTTAATCTCTATGTAGAGATGGATCTTCCTTAGAAAAGTGTTTTGTTTGCAAAGATATTATTTGTTATTTTTGATCTCCCATTTTGTTTCAAAAATATTCTCTTACATCTCGACAAATATTTTCATTTTATTTCAAAAATATTCAATTAACGACTGAAAATATCCTAATTTTATTTCAAAAATATTCTTTTATATCTCAAAAAACATCCTAATTTTATTTCAAAAATATTCTTTTATATCTCAAAACATCCTAATTTTATTTCAAAAATATTTTTTTATATCTCAAAACATCCTAATTTTATTTCAAAAATATTCTTTTATGTCTCAAAAAACATCCTAATTTTATTTCAAAAATATTATTTTATATCTCAAAAACATCCTAATTTTGTTTCAAAAATATTCTTTTATATCTCAAAAACATCCTAATTTTATTTCAAAGATATTCTTTTATTATATCTCAAAAACATCCTAATTTTATTTCAAAAATATTCTTTTATATCTCAAAAACATCCTCATCTTTGATAGAAATATCATCCTTGTCAATTTTATTTATAAAGAGGTTCATATTTTGTTCAAAAATATTCCTTTGATTTTGCTTTCCTTGTAATTTTCAAGACACATGTTTTAATTTTTACGAAAACTCTAACAGTAAAAATATTTTCCAACAGCTTTGTTCACGAAAATGATTTTACGATTTTGCTTCGAAAAACATTATCTTGCAAAAATATTTTCTTGTATTTAATTTACAATAATTTTCATGGGTTCAATTTAGAAATTCATTATTTTATACTTTAAGGAAGAATATTTCAAGTTGCTCAAAAAAATGTATTTTCCTAGTGAATCAAATTTTGTATGTACTCATTTAAATATTCATTTTTGTTTTTTAATTGTATTCTAAATAGCATTTTTTTCTTTTCTCTCTTTAGGTAAGCTATGATTCTATGGATTATTCTTATGGATTATATCTTGCAATTTCTTACTATCTGCGTTTTAGGTAAGCGAATGGTTTATATTTTTATTCTATATACATCTCAATAGAACACGAAAATTCAAAATGATGCGTTGATAATTCGTCAAACTGATTCATGTAACCGGATAAATAATGGTTCGAGCATAGTTGTCATGGAAACAGAATCGTTTTCTTACGATCTTCACTTAATATTCTAGTGCATAAGTACTCCTTAATGCTGATAGTGATACCAACCCCCCTTTTTTCTAATTAGTGTGGGCAGCTAAAGTAGAAATTACCGACTTAGTGATACCAATGAAATATAACTACTGTTCTTAATCTGTGACCAAAAATCGTCGTTTACGTTCATCCATTGGTAACAAAGTATGGATTACTATAACTTCAAATTCATGATTCAAATGTCTTTTATTTCAAGATGATATATAGATCTGACGTATTCAAAATGTTCTAAATAGTACATAAAATGTTCTAAATGGTACAAAAAACGCTCTAAATGGTACCAAAAAGATTCTAAATGTCACAAAAAAACGTTCCAAGTGGTACAAAAAACGTACAAATAGTTAAGTAACATTTCTAAGGAATGAATACGATCTTTCCAAAGAAAAATAACTCCACTTTTCGCTAGAACCCTCTTCCAACTGTCTCTCGCATCCCAATTAAAACGCAGACGATAAATCACCCCCACACCCTCCCGTATGGCCGGAAGTGCATCCTCGCACTATCCGGAACATGCAAACTATCCAGAGACTCGTCCACTGCGGCTTTCAGACGACGTAATTATGACCGCAGCACTTAGCCACAGTGGCCTGTTATCGTCCGCCACCCCTCCCTGCAAACGATACGCATTCTTTCCACCCCTCGCGTCACCCCTTAATTGCGCCTAATGGGAAATCGATACGCGCTGCCGGATTGAATCCATATTAAGGGGGTCGGGGTCAGACTCTGGGGGAATTCCAGACGATAACAGTTCCTTATCGTCTGACCCACATCTTCGTTCAGCGCGTGCACCACCCCCTGACGATTTACTCTCGGGGAGGTCAAATAGTTTTGGGATTGAAAATATCTTCCGAAGATAAATATCCGAATATAGATTGCGGATTTTGAGTTGGAAGTGAAAGTTGGGGAGCGTTCCTTCACTTCACTGTTAACGGTTGTTTAAACTGGGTCTGTTTTCGGAAATATCGATTTTGTTAAGTAGGTAGTTAATTAACGTCGCACTGGAGGAACGGGCTATATGCGACGGTGTCCGTCTGGATTCATCCCGAACGGAAAGATCAAAAGACATCACCTCGTAATTTTGAACCACGGTCAGATGATGAGAACACCTGAGCTGGCACCCCACTCTCCAAACTTCCACACCACGTCAACGTGAAGACATTTGAGGCAGCGACAGATTTAACATGCACCAGCCCCTGTGTTTTTGTCTGGACTTAGTTTCGAACTCGTAACCCTCCTGTTACTAATCCGTTCCAACTGGGATACACGACCCCATGTCGATTTTGGATTTTGCATACGATAAGGAACGCGGTAGCCCGGTTGGAAGAGCAGCGGACTAGCAACACGAGGGTTGCGAGTTCGAGACTTAATCCAACCAAAGACCGTCGTGTAAGTGTAATTTAAATCTATCGTGGCAACACGTTCGCCTAATGTGGAAGTTTGGAGAATCGGGTTCCAGGTGTCGACCTCGTCATCTGACCGTGATTCAAAATGAGGTGTTATCCTTGGCCCTTTCCCTTCAGGATGGATCCCGGACCATCGCCAAAAGCCCGTTGTGTTTTCTCCAGTGCGACGTTAATTAAATACCTACCTACCTCGTCATTAGCAGAAATAGTCATATCTTGAAGGACGAGATATCTCGTCATTAGAAGAAATCTGACCTGTACTTGATCTCGTCATCATCACAAAGTCGGCAATATCTTGATGACAAGACAACTCGCTGTTATCAAAATGGGTCAAATCTTGACGGACGAGATATTTCGTCGTAACCACTTGGAGGGTTAATGCTTTTTATTCTGTGTATTTCTCGAAAGTTGCTTGGAAGGTTACTCCAAGTGGTTTGACGAGATATTTCGTCATCAAAATATTGCCGATTTTTTAGTAGGACGAGATCAAGATCTGGTCAGTTTTCTCCCAACGGCGGGAGACGACAAGGTCTTGATGGACGATATATCTCATCCATAAAGGTCTGGTCAGTTTTGAAAATGACGAGATACCTCGTCGAGACAACCACTAGGTAGGTAGTTAATTAACGTCACGCTATAGCAAAACATCGGGCTATTGGTGATGGTCGAGGATCCATCCCCAATGGAAAGATCCAAGGACAATCCACGTCATTAGAACCACGGTCAGATGACGAAGTCAACACCTCGCACCCGATTCTCCAAACCTCCACACCAGGCGAACACGAGGACATTTGTGGCCATGACGGATTTGACGTGTATGTACACGAAGATCTGATTGAATCGAGTCTCAAACTCTCAACCCTCCTGTTGCTCTTCCAACTGAACAATTCCAAAGCAGTGTGGAAGGTTGGAGAGTGGGGTGCTCACTCAGGTGGTTGACCTCGTCATTGACCGTGGTTCAAAATGACGTTGTGTTGTCCTTGGATCTTTCCATTGGGGATGGATCCTCGACCATCACCAATAGCCCGTTGTGTTGCTATAGCGTGACGTTAATTAACTACCTACCTAGTGATTGTCTCGACGAGGTATCTCGTCATTTTCAAAACTGACCAGACCTTTATGGACGATATATATCGTCCATCAAGACCTCGTCGTCTCCCGCCGTTGGGAAAAAACTGACCAGATCTTGATCTCGTCCTACTAAAAAAATCGGCAATATTTGATGACGAAATATCTCGTTAAACCACTTGGAGTAACCTTCAAAGCAACTTTCGAGAAATATACGGAATAAAAAGCACTAACCCTCCAATATCCCGTTGTATTGTTCCAGTGTGACGTTAATTAAACTACCTAACTTTAGCAGAAATTTGAGACGCGGTAGCCCAGTTGGCGGATTAGTAACCAGAGGACTACGAGTTCGGAACTAGGTCCAAGCAAAGAAAAAAACCTTCGTTTCCATTTCCCTATATTCCTTCCTATCCACCCTTAAAACTTTATTTCATACAAGACGTTTTTTCCCGCATGAAAAGAGATCATTTTCAATCCAAACTCTCATCCATCAAAAGTTTTGACAGTATCCCTAACTTGTGTTGCAGAAAATCGCTCCAGTTCCCTAAACTAATTTTTCAATAAGCGTAGCTACACCGAAAGCAACGCAGATCTCACAAAAATGAGGTATGCATTACTTTTGGTTTTCGTTCCGGGTTTCTCACTAGATGAACGTTTAATCCGTTTTTGAAAATCCGGAGTTCTGTGATGAGATTCGCGGAACGAATGCTAAATTGTTCGTTCCTTATATTCAGAAAATCCTGAATTCGTTTTTACTTATGTTTGAGATTCAGAGTATTTTCTTGTATACAACTTTCAGATGTTTCTCTAAAATTGTATTGATTTTCATGTAGGGTGAATCAGTTAATCATTTTGGAGGTTGGTGCAGCGGTAAACTAGTTGGTAGAGTCGCGAATTTGAGACCGGATGGTTGTGAGTTCGAGACTCGACCAGACTAAAGACTGTCGTGGGGTCTCGTGCATGTTCAATCTGTCGTGCCTCAAATGTACTCATGTTGGCGTGGTGTGGAAGTTTGGAGAGTTGGCGTCCTAGTTCAGGTGTCGACACTCGTCATCTGAGTGTTTCAAAATGAGGAGGTGTTGTCCTCGGATCTTTCCATTCGAGATGCAATCCGGACCTTCGCCAATACCCCTTTGTGTTGCTCCAGTGCGATGTAAATTTATCTACCTACCTAACTTATATAAATAAATGTATTTGAAAATACCTAGAGTGCCGTGGTAGCCCAGTTGGAAGATTAGCGGATCATTAACCGGAGGGTTGCGAGTTCAATACTCGGCCCAATGAAAAGACCATCGTGTACGTGGGGGATCGTGCATGTTGAATCTGTCGTGACCTTCAATGTCCTCGCGTTGGCGTGGAAGTTTGGAGAGTGGAGTGCCAACTCAGGTTTGGGGGATCCCGTGAGCTCGACCCCTGTGTTTTTTAAAGACACTAAGCCCCATGTGAAAAGAAAAGATCACTAGGGTACCTCGGGTCCGTTTTGCCTGCTCACACCGACGGGAAGTTTGTCACAGAGGGCACACAAAAGAGGGAGGAATAGAATCTGACAAGAATAGAACCTGCGTCGGCTACAACTCGCAAGCTGATAGCACAGTGGGCGAACCTACTGATGCTCAGGTTTTGTCGATCTGAGACTGTTGAACCCACAGCACTGGACAACAATTTCTCAATTAGTTCCTGTTCATCTACGACACGACGCGGATTCGATTCCCAATCAGCGTAGTCTGCAAACGATTCGCAAACGTCCCATCACAGAGCTCTGAAGACACCGCTTCTGCGTGACCGCCCTACCTGCCGCAGACGATAATCGGGCGATTACCGCAAACGAACGAAATCCATCGAATGACCTCTCGTCGCAAACAATGACGACGGACGGCACAATTAAGGAGCGCCTTTGTCGGCGAGCCCTTTGAGCGGGACCTTCATCTCTGACTCACCCACCCCATGGGAAGACCCCGTTCTAAGAATGTTCGGGACTGGAGGGGGGTGAGAACTCGATTTTGTCTCGTAGTGTGTCCAGCGTGGGAAGAGGTTGGACGTTTTCGTGACACAGTTTTATCGTCGTTTCGTTTGCTGAGATTTGTTGGTATTAGTGACAATTGGCCGGGATTAGATCGAGACACGACGGTCTTTTGTTGGATCGAGTTGGCCCTGAATAATTTAGGAGCTAGTGAAGAGGATAATCTGGTAAAGAAATACAAAACAATGTTGTCGTAAGCAAATTATTTGAGAGTAAATTATGATAGTGTGGGAAACGAAGTGTAAAATATTGGGTTGATGCAAAAGTACAAGTTTTTTGGGCTAGATGGCATTTCATCGCTAAACCGAAGTGTTGCCTACTTTCATACGTGTTAAGGTTTGATGTTTGAAAGAAGGAATTTCAGCGAGTAGTTTTGGAAAAAAAATTGTCTTATTTGGCTGTGTTTTTTAAATTTTGTTAGGCATTAAAAATGGCAGGAGCATTTCCGACATATTATCCTTTTCTACTTCCGAAAAGGCAAGAATGCTTCGCAGACGCAAAAGAAGATATGTATCGTGTAAGGTGAGGGTGATTCCACATGTCGCCGTAAGTGGTTCAGAAAGTTTCATCACCTGAATCAGTTCTGGTTCACCGGAGAGAGAGAGAAAGGTCATCAAACAGAACGGCACATACTATAACGATGCAATGTAATTTTTAGTAAATCAAATGTTTCTTCAATTTTTGTCGGAAAAACGGGACGAACTTTTGCATTAATCCAATATATTGAAAAAAATGAGGCTTCACGAGGGGGTAATGAGACCAAGACCCGCGGCTTAAATTTGAGACTGGGTCCGTAGTGTGAAGACGATGAGTTTGAAGGTATGCGAAAAGTAATCGCTAAGGCCGTGTCGGTTGATTGATGGGTTTTAAGGCGCAAGGTCCAAAAAAAAAAAAACCCGACAAGCTGTGCCAAGCTTAAGGTAAAATAATAAAATCAGTAATATAAAAATATCAAGCGCAAGAAAATTATGGTAGAAAAAAAATGTATAAAAGATATGTATAAGTATTTTTAATTAACGTCGCACTGGAGCAACATAACCTTCAGGATCCATCCTGAACCTTCGCCAATAGCCCGATGTGTTGCTCCAGTGCGACGCTAATTCAACTATCTCCCCCTTATGAATTGATGGGAAATGTGTATCTACAAGGCGGGGAGGTTTTCTTTTTGTAAATTCTTGCCATTATTGATCACGTCCCCTTTCCACCCTCGCAATCCGACATTCCATATTCCATCGTCAAATTAGTTTGGCTTCCGTTTGGCCGAAGCGCCATCTTGTCCCCAGCCTTCCTTTGACTAGGAGCAAAACTCTTTTATTTGGTTACCGTGATTGCCTACTTCCGATCCAATTAGGGAACCATTTGCCCTCATTAACGAAGGGGTCTCGCGGCCCTTTAATTCGAACGGAAATGGCCCCTGACGACGTTCCCAGCAAACGAGTGACGCGTCACCGTGTCCCCCTGCAGACGATTGGGGTGATGAGTTGATGGAATTGAGGTTGGCAGCACAGTTGTGAGCTTTGCTAACGGCCAACCTATGCTGTTGTGAATTTGAAGATAAACTGGTTTTGTCGCCTTTACGGTATATTTAACCCTCCAAGTGGTTTTGACGAGATATCTCGTCCATTAAGACTTGGATTTTGTTTAAGTGTGCACGGGCATCGCATCCCCGAGTGATCTTTCCTCTCTTTCGTTCTTACCCTCGCCTACCCTTCTTTTTGCTTTTCCTTCCACCGTCGGTGGCCCGGTTGGAAGAGTAACAGATTAGTTCGAATCCCACCAAAAGACCGTCGTTTTCAAAGGGTGCTGGTGCACGTTAAATATGTCGTGGCCTCAAATGTCCTCACGTTGGCGTGGTGTGGAAGTTTGGAGAGTGGGGTTCCAGCTCAGGTGTTGCCTCGTCATCTGACCGTGGTTCAAAATTACGTGTTGTTGTCCTCGGTTCTTTTCCTTTGGGATTGATCCCGGACCGTCACCAATAGCCCGTTGTGTTGCTCCAGTGTGACGTTAATTAAATTACTTACCTACCAACCTCCGTCATTGTGTTGTCTGTCTTGTGTTTGGCGCAGCTTGACCGAATATGGCCCTTGCGCCATAAAACCCCGAGAACAACCAACCAATCGATGTAAGAAGTAGATAATATATGCAATATGAGGGTTTATATACCATGATATATGATCCGAGGATAGCATCTCGTGATTTTTAACCAGTAATATGACAAGGAAATAGCATCCCACTCTCCACACCACGTCAATGTGAGGACATTGGAGGCCACGACAGATTTAACGTGCACTAGGGCTCACGTACAAGAGGGTCTTTTGGTTGATCAAGTTTCAAACTCGCAACCCTCCGGTTGCTAATTGGTTGCTCTTCCAACTGGGTTACCTCGACTAACTTTGAATGTAAGAGAAATCCCACCGTCTTGTAAATACACATTTCCCATCACTTCAGAAGAGGATCGATCCCAATTGGATGATCGCTGGTGCCTGCCCAAGGTTGATTGGTTAGCTGTTCTGGGGTGTTATGGCGCAAGGGCTATATTTTGCCCTTGTACCATAAAATTATATTTAGCTATATAAGCTATATTTAGTCAAACTACGCCAAACACAAGACAGACCATGTCAAGTAATTGTGAAAAGATAGGACAGAGAGAAATGGAGAGATCACTTGAGCATCCTGGGGTCGCGATACCATGGTTACCAGAGATACTAAATCCCATGGGAAAAGAATAGATCACTAGGGTACCTCGGTTTGGTGATGCCCGTAGCTACCTAAAGATGGGGCTCTGAGGGATTCACTAGGTCGTGGAACGCAGCAAGGTGGAAATCGTCTGGCTTCGAGTGTGGTTGACAAATTTTCTGTTGCATCGAATGGGAATTATTTCCCGCTAAGCCTAAAACGGTTTTTAGTCTAAGAAATTCTTCCTTGGCGACATAAAAAGCACACCAAAAAACGCGCCAAAGGTGTATTTCCTTTAGGTGTCGAATGAGAATTTTTTTCCGCTAAGCCTAAAACGGTGTCTTTCAATAAATTCTTCCTTGGCGACAAAAAACCGCCAAAAGCTGTGTTTTCCTATGAATTCTTCCTTGGCCACATAAAAAGCACACCCAAAAAGCGCCAAAGGTGTATTTCCTTTAGGTGTCGAATGAGAATTATTTTCCGCTAGGCCTAAAACGGTGTCTTTCAATAAATTCTTCCTTGGCGACACAAAAAAACACGCCCAAAACAGTGTTTTTTCCAATAAATTATTCCTTGGCTACATAAAAAGCACGCCGTAAAAGGTTTTTCTAATAAATTCTTTCTTGGCGGCATAAAAAGCACGCCCCAAAATGTTTTTTGGAAACATTCTTTCTTGGCGAAACAAAAAATACGCCCAAAATGGTATTTCTTGTACATCTTCTCTTGGCGACATAAAAAGCGCGGCTAAGGTATTACCACCAAGAAATCTTTTAACTAAAGCCTTCCCTCAGAATAGAAAAAGCGCCCTCGAAATTAACTTTGCGAAAGGTCCCTCCAACCCAATGACAAATGTAAACGATCTCTCGTTGCGACAACAATGCACAACTTCTCCCTGTTGTCGCATTTGTTACCTCGCCCCCCCCCCCGTAAAGAACGCAACACCTTTCCACCAACCCCACCCTTGGACCCCCATTTCAACCGGGAAGTAAAACTGCAAGCGGGGGAGAGGGTCGAAGCGCGTGAAACTTTTGAAAGATGCGACAGATGGTGTAGAAGTAAAAGTTTCAGCTCTTCCTATCCCCTCTGACAGTGAAAAGACTGGAGCTTTTCGCTGACAGAGTGAGTGGTCTTGTTACCTGTTACCCATCGGTAACAACACGGTTACGATGGTATAAGGGGTATAGCATAGGGGTTCATGTTTCATTTTTCTAAGCGTATTAACTTAGTGTCGGTACTTATTTAGTTATGTGCTCGCGGTAGTCCAGTTGGAAGAGTTGGAGGGTTGCGAGTTCGAAACTAGGTCCCATCAAAGAGCGCAGCGTACACGGGGGCTGGTTCATGTTCAATCCGCCGTGGCCTCAAATACCCTCCCGTTGGCGTGGTGTGGAAATTTGGAGAGTGAGGTTCCAGCTCAGGTGTTGACCTCGTCATTTCACCGTGGTTCAAATTGCGAGGCGTTGTCCTCGGATTTTTCCCTTCGGGGTGGATCCCGGACCGTCGCCAATAGCCCATTGTGTTGCTCCAGTGCGACGTTAATTAAATACCTACCCTTAAGTCACTGTGAATCTATATGGCCCTTGGTCTAAACAAGCCTGCATCACTGCTTTCGTACTCCGTTTAATCCAGTGGTTCTGAACCTTTTTAGTGATCGACACCCCCTTGAATCTAAAAATAAGTTCTCGCACCCCCTTGAGAAATGGGTTTCTATTTCTTTATTTAGAAAATTACTTCTATTGCAAGATAATTTATTTATTGAAAAATAAGCACATACATTTTACATATACATACAAAACAATATCTCAATTTTTAATGGCTACGCTGTTGTTTATTCATAATAATACTTTTGAAGCGAGGCTCTTTTTTGAAAGAGCCTCGCGTAAGTCATCATTTGCATTTAACCCTCTCGCTGCATAATTTTTTTTATCAAAATAGGTTCAAAAATTGCGTATTTTTTTATTACGTATTTCAAATCTACATATATTTTAGAGTTAAAATATACCAAAATTTTTTGTAAAAGAATTTTTTTTCAATATAGAATTAGATCATAAAAAAAGTTTGTCGGAATATTGAAATTGAAGAATAATCATATAAAAGCAAAATTTTAAAAATTAATCTTGGTTAAATTATGATTTATTTTATGAAATACAAAGGTAAAACGTATATACTAATGAAAATATGCAAAATACTTACAAAACATTTATTAGAAATGAAGAATTATTAGAAATCACTATCCGCAGAGGAATCCGAGAAATTCTCATCAGTTTCGCTATAACTGTCTTCAATATACTTGAAATCAGAGTCAGAACTGCTATCAGTGTCGGAAATATTGTCAGGAATGTAGGTTCTATCACTCGCGAAACGCTTCCTGCCAGACATCTTTGAGCTTTGAAAAGAGCGCGCAAAATGCTGCAAAAAATGCTTGTATATTTCGCAGAAATGTGGACATCTAAAGCCATCTGTTAACTCAGATTTGAATAAACAATTAAACATCACAGAAAAACCAAAATGAAACCATGAACGCTGAAAGAGAGGGTTGTACAGTTCAATTGACGGCAAAAATGCATCCCCGCGGAAATCGCGGGCTGCGCAAATTTTGCTACTTCTACGTTGCTCGCGGAAATCGCGGGATGCGCAGCGAGAGGGTTAAGCGATTTCTGGCTTGTTTTTATGTGCAAAAGTGATGAAAATCCCATTTCACACAGGTAGGTGGTAAAGTGTCTGCAATGCTGCTTTTTCCAGTTGTGGATAAGGTTCTGTGTGCACCAGAATTGTTCAGTTTTTCAAATTCCATTTGAATACGCGCATTAGCTCGTATTTCAACAAGATCGTCTTTTATTAAATTGTTGTCGTCCATCGAAACTTCTCTCGCCCCCCCCCCAAGGGTGCACATGCCCAGGTTAAGAACCACTGATCTAGAGCGGGGTTTCGTCTTCTCGTTTCACTGTTTCTGTGTGTTATAACTTAGTTCTCGGTTCTTATTTATTTAATTTTAATAAAATGCTCCTTTTCCGTAATTTGGGCGGTTTAATTAAGTTCTTAAAGATGGTTTTCCCACACGTCAACTGAGCCACGGTTGCCCGGTTTGAAGTGTAGCGGATTAGCAATCGAAGGGTTGCGAGTTCGAAACTCGGTCCCACCAAAGACCGTCGGCGGCTGGTGCACGTTAAATCTGTCGTGGCCTCAAAGATCCTGAAGCAACACAACGGGCTGTTGTGTTGCTTCAGGATCTTGCTTTGGGAGGACAACACGTAATTTTGAACCACGGTCAGATGACGAAGTCACACCCGAATTGGAACCTCACTCTACATCTACAAACTTCCACACCACGCCAACGCGAGGACATTTGAGGCCATGACAGATTTAACGTGCACCAGCACCTTGTACACGGCATTGTTTGGTCGCCAACCCAACTAGCTAAACCAAACCGGGATCAACCTCGAAAGGAAAAATCCGAGGACACCGTGATTTTGAACCACGGTCGGATGACGAGGTCAATACATAAACTGTGTGGCTGCCTATCCCCAAACTTCCACACCATACCAACGTGAGGAGATTTGAGGACACGACAGATTTAACATGCACCAGGTCTTTGGTCGGACGGAGTATCGAACTCGCAACCCTCCGTTTGCTAATCCGCTACTCTTCCAACCGGGCTACCGCGGCCCGTATTTTTTTATTGAAGACGTTTGGCGCAGCTCGGCCAAGCATGTACCATAAAAGTCCAAAAGCCCAAGCCAAACACGGGCACAAGACGTGCCCGTGTTTTTATAATCTGCGATCCGATTTCTCATCTTCATCGAAAGCATCGATTCGCTTCCGTCATAATAGGCACACGCATCTCAGCCACAAAAGGTGAAGCCCCGTTTCCATGGCGACCGGCTTCAAAGAATGCGCGCTCCAATGGGCGATCGATGACGCCGGTCACGTGATCGGGGATTGTTTATTTCTCAATCTCCGCTCAGAACTCAACAATCCTTCTTTTAATTAAACGCCGCCAATTAATTTGTACTGGAGCAAGGTGTTCCAAAATTGTTCTTGGAAGGTTTGGCAAGTGTTCGATGCAGGGGGTGTCCTTGCGAGGGGGGTGGAGCAGTGATTTGTTAGCAGGTAGTTGGAGTTTTTGGTGTGAGTCAAGAAGACGAGGTGAAGTTTCGGAAGAGAGTTTTAAGTGGTTTGTTTTGAAAACGAAATAGATTTGTGTTGTACGAGGGTCTTTTGGTAAGTTTAATAAATTTCTAGAAACTGTCTCGACTAAGGGTATACAGCCCTCAATGGTGACTACATTGAGAAACAACGAACTTGGCAACGAACATTTATAAACAAATAAAATCAACCGTTGCGAGAGTCAGTTCGTTCACGCGAGGCGGTTAATAAAATATTAAAAACGCACAGATCTACACTAATAATATATAGATTTCTCGACTACACCTGGTGACTAAATAAACGCACCTATTGGTTATAAGAATCTATGAATTCTTTTGCAAAAAAACGTATTTTCCTAAGAATAGATGGTTGTGCGAGTTCGAATCTAACCAAAGACCGTCGTATACAAAGGGGGCTAGTGCACGTTAAATCTGTCGTGACCTCAAATGTCCTGCGGTGTGGAAGTTTGGAGAGTGGGATGCCAGCTCAGGTGTTGCCTCGTCAACTGACCGTGGTTCAAAATTACGTGGTGGTGTCCTCGGATCTTTCCCTTAGGTTTTGATCCCGGACCGTCACCAATAGCCCGTTGTGTTGCTCCAGTGCGACGTTAATTAAAATATCTACCCACCTAATAGAATTCACTGGAAAAACTTTTGGTCCTTTCCTTTGAGGGGCCGCGGCGGCCCGGTTGGAAGAGTAACGGACTAGCAACCGAAGGGTTGCGAGTTCGAATCAAGCCAAACACCGTCGTGTACAAAGGAGGCTGGTGCACGTTAAACCTGTCGTGGCCTCAAATGTCCTCACGTTGGCGTGGTGTGGAAGTTTGGAGAGTGGGGTGCCAGCTCAGGTGTTGCCTCGTCATCTGACCGTGGTTTAAAATTACGTGGTGGTGTCCTCGGTGCTTTCCCTTTGGGATTGATCCCGGACCGTCACCAATAGCCCGTTGTGTTGCTCCAGTGTGACGTTAATTGAAAATACCAATACCTTTCCTTTGAATAGAATGGAATTCTATTGATCGAGAAACTTCTGCAACCTTGCATGGAAGTCAACAGGTTGCAGGGTGGGATTTATGTGTGTGAAACCCACAGAGGGTTAAAACAATTGTGTCGAGGACACAAACCTACGTGAATACTCGGGAATCGCTTGTGGAATGAATGGAGCAGTTCGAATGGGAAGTGTGGACGATTAATTAGTGTGAATGTTCAACTGTTAATTTACATTTTGTAGGATTAAAATGCAGTTTGATATTAATTGTTGTCCATTATTAATTGTTGCATAGTTTGGTAGATTTCGAATGGCACTACTTAACGCAGTCCTAGCACCACGCAATCCAAAGTTGCACTGGCCCAAAGCTCGCTCGATACCGTGGAATTTCGACGTATTGCGGACCCCCTCTCAGTGCGTCGGTCCGAATGTCGTATCAGGTACGGACATCCTTTGTCTACACGACGCTCTATTTATCTTCTGGGTGTGTCGTCTGGTTCGGAAATCATAACACAAAGCAGTCAACAATCATAAGACAAAACAGTTGTTACCGTTGCTTTTTTGTTGCGCTCGACTTTTCGTGCATGCCTCTCGGTACAATTCCCATTTTAACCCTCTGCATACGTCGGGGCAGAATATCGTTTCCTCCTTTGGTTACGGCCCAACGGCTTTACAGGCAACTTACTGAAACCGGCCGAAACGGCCTTTACAATCCTTTCCCCCAGGAGGAGAGGGAATATGTGTCGTCCCATTATCACCTAATGTGCCGGTTTCTAGTGTCGGGTCGTGGGTATGCCTAGAAGGGACAGATTCTTCACGGGTAAACTGAAAGGGCGGCGGTGACTTTTTAAGTGTATCTCTTTTCATTGACCTCATCCTCTCACAGACTAGATGCTCGAGGATAAACAATTTTCGAGGCTCCCCGTTGATAACCCTGGCATCTTTGTCAACGGGGATATAAGTCTATTCACGCGCGGGTCTCTTTGTAGCACAGAAAAGAGGGGATGGAAATCGTAATGGGCTTCGGCGATTCTTCAGGAGTTTGAGGTCTGAAAGAATCCGAGCCTTTCGTAACGAGGGGACTCGAAACTTTCGGCCAATTGGGCTGGTTTCCTTATCCAGAGGATTAACCAAGCGTTTCGACGTCAATCCAGCTTTGACCAATTTTGCTAATGACGTTAGATCTCTTCATCCAGATGTTGCCGATGCTTTTAGGATGACGAGATCAAGATCTAGTCAGTTTTCTTACGATGATACCTATTCAGTAGAAGCTGGCGAGCTCAGTTGTCTACCTCGTCACACGCGTGGTTCAAATGACGTTAATGACGTTAGATCTCTTCATCCAGATGTTGCCGATGCTTTTAGGATGACGAGATCAAGATCTAGTCAGTTTTCTTACGATGATACCTATTCAGTAGAAGCTGGCGAGCTCAGTTGTCTACCTCGTCACACGCGTGGTTCAAATGACGTTAATGACGTTAGATCTCTTCATCCAGATGTTGCCGATGCTTTTAGGATGACGAGATCAAGATCTAGTCAGTTTTCTTACGATGATACCTATTCAGTAGAAGCTGGCGAGCTCAGTTGTCTACCTCGTCACACGCGTGGTTCAAATGACGTTAATGACGTTAGATCTCTTCATCCAGATGTTGCCGATGCTTTTAGGATGACGAGATCAAGATCTAGTCAGTTTTCTTACGATGATACCTATTCAGTAGAAGCTGGCGAGCTCAGTTGTCTACCTCGTCACACGCGTGGTTCAAATGACGTTAATGACGTTAGATCTCTTCATCCAGATGTTGCCGATGCTTTTAGGATGACGAGATCAAGATCTAGTCAGTTTTCTTACGATGATACCTATTCAGTAGAAGCTGGCGAGCTCAGTTGTCTACCTCGTCACACGCGTGGTTCAAATGACGTTAATGACGTTAGATCTCTTCATCCAGATGTTGCCGATGCTTTTAGGATGACGAGATCAAGATCTAGTCAGTTTTCTTACGATGATACCTATTCAGTAGAAGCTGGCGAGCTCAGTTGTCTACCTCGTCACACGCGTGGTTCAAATGACGTTAATGACGTTAGATCTCTTCATCCAGATGTTGCCGATGCTTTTAGGATGACGAGATCAAGATCTAGTCAGTTTTCTTACGATGATACCTATTCAGTAGAAGCTGGCGAGCTCAGTTGTCTACCTCGTCACACGCGTGGTTCAAATGACGTTAATGATGTTAGATCTCTTCATCCAGATGTTGCCGATGCTTTTAGGATGACGAGATCAAGATCTAGTCAGTTTTCTTACGATGATACCTATTCAGTAGAAGCTGGCGAGCTCAGTTTTCTACCTCGTCACACGCGTGGTTCAAAATGACGTTAATGACGTTAGAACTCTTCATCCAGATGTTGCCGATGCTTTTAGGATGACGAGATCAAGATCTAGTCAGTTTTCTTACGATGATACCTATTCAGTAGAAGCTGGCGAGCTCAGTTGTCTACCTCGTCACACGCGTGGTTCAAAATGACGTTAATGACGTTAGATCTCTTCATCCAGATGTTGCCGATGCTTTTAGGATGACGAGATCAAGATCTAGTCAGTTTTCTTACGATGATACCTATTCAGTAGAAGCTGGCGAGCTCAGTTGTCTACCTCGTCACACGCGTGGTTCAAATGACGTTAATGACGTTAGATCTCTTCATCCAGATGTTGCCGATGCTTTTAGGATGACGAGATCAAGATCTAGTCAGTTTTCTTACGATGATACCTATTCAGTAGAAGCTGGCGAGCTCAGTTGTCTACCTCGTCACACGCGTGGTTCAAATGACGTTAATGACGTTAGATCTCTTCATCCAGATGTTGCCGATGCTTTTAGGATGACGAGATCAAGATCTAGTCAGTTTTCTTACGATGATACCTATTCAGTAGAAGCTGGCGAGCTCAGTTGTCTACCTCGTCACACGCGTGGTTCAAAATGACGAGGTGTTATCCTCGTATCCTTCCCTCCGGGATGGATCCCGGACCGTCGGCAATAGCCCGTTGTGTTGCTCCAGTGCGACGTCAATTGAAGCATTGTACGCGGATGGGGTGATCTGCGAGCGATGAGGAAGAGCTTAGGCAGGGTGAGACTGATGGAGCTGTCGTTCTCTAAGCAGTTGACAAACGATGCTGCAACGACGGAACAATTTTTATGGAATCTTCCGACACAAGTTCCTTGTTTTTCTCCTCGTCTGCCTGATTATTTATTTCCTTTACATTTGTATTTGCAATTGATGGTTGGGTAGAAAAAAATGGTTTCCGGCAAGTCTGCGATAAGCTGTGAAAAATGGAAGGAAAGAAACGCATTAAAAAGTGATAGATATATACAGGGCAAATGAAAAAGTTTGCACGTGTTTTTTCGAGTGGGTTTGTCGAGAGCTGGTCTTGGAATATGATAAAAGAGTAGTTTGAGCATGACGCGAATACGTCCGCAAAATCGGAACAGTGCAACCGGAACAAGAAAAGTCTTCAAAATCGGAACAGTACAACCGGAACAAGAAAAGTCTTCAAAGCCTGATTAGTACAACAGGAACAAAAGATGTCTTTAAAATCGGAGAAGTAGAATCGGAACAAAACACATCTAAAACGAAATCGGAACAGTACAACCAGAGCAAAAACGTCTACAAAATTGGAAGTATATCCGGAACAAAAACGTCTTTAAAATCGGAATAGTACAACCGGAACAAAAAACGTCTTGAAAATTGGAACAAAAGACGTCTTGAAAACCGGAACTAAAAACGTCTTGAAAATCGGAACAGTACAACCGGAACAAAGAAGCGTTAGAACTGTTTTGTCTTATGATTTCAGAACTAGGGGCCACGGTGGCCCGGTTGGAAGAGTAACGGACTAGCAACCGAAGGGTTGCGAGTTCGAATCCAGCCAAACACCGTCGTGTACAAAGGGGGCTGGTGCACGTTAAATCTGTCGTGGCCTCAAATGTCCTCACGTTGGCGTGGTGTGGAAGTTTGGAGAGTGGGGTGCCAGCTCAGGTGTTGCCTCGTCATCTGACCGTGGTTCAAAATTACGTGGTGCTATCCTCGGATCTTTCCCTCTGGGATTGATCCCGGACCGTCACCAATAGCCCGTTGTGTTGCTCCAGTGTGACGTTAATTGAAAATACCAAAATACCAAAATACCGATTTCAGAACTAGACGAATCATTCAGAAGATAAATATAGCGTCGTGTAGACAAAGGACGTCCGTTCCTAACATGACTTTCGGATCGAGTGCGCAGGCGTACTGAGAGCGGGGAAAGGGTCTGCAATACGTCGAAATTCTACGGTGCTGGGCGAGCTTTGCGCCAGTGCCACTTTGGAATGCGTGGAGTGAGGACTATGTATAAGTGTTGTCTTTCGAAAGCTACTGAACTACGCTACCCAATCACGAGTCAATAAAATTATCCTTTCATATTAATATCAAGCTGCACTTCAATCGTTCAAACTGTAAACCAATTGTTGAATATTCGACACAAGGAATTTTCCTTAAAAACTGGACTTCCTGAAGCAGGTGTAACTTTATTTTTGAATCACCATGAGCACAAATCTTTATTCAAAATCTATGATGCTTAATTCAATGACTAAATAGTCAGAGGTAGCTTAAATGCGAAGGTCGCACGCTGCCCACGGGTCGTAGAAGGCCACAGAAGCAATCCATAAATGAAAGCAAGGCAAGATCTTATAATATTTATACGGTGGCGTTTATTTTTGTAACACCTCAGGTGTATTTGCTCGTATCAGCGAAAGGATTTTTTAAGACAGAAAGAAAAAGTTGAAAGAAAAACATTTGCAGTGTTCGAAACGATCCCTGTCAACAGAGGGGTGTGTTGAGAAAGTATATTTAATGAATTCGCTGGTGTTGGTTTTAGCAGAAAAATGAACGTTCTTTAATATTGGATGCAAACGATTCTTCTGGATACGACGATACAATGTTTTCTCTTTCGAAAATTATAAAATCTCCTTCTCCGCAAGGAGTGTACGGGCTTCACGAGCCCGAGGTCCTCTAGTGATCTTTTCTTTTCCCATGGGGTTTACTGTCTTAAGTAAACACGGGGTACGCAAATGATTTTTTCCTGTTTTTACTACTATGCTCCCCAATCCTCATTTTTTCGGGGACTTCGGAAGCTCAGTTGGAAGAGTAACGGATTAGCAATCGAGGGGTTACAAGTTCGGAATTCGGGCCAACGAAGACCGTCGTGTACACGGGGGCTGGTGCACGGTAAATCTGTCGTGGCCTCAAATGTTCTCTCGTTGGTTGGTGTGGAAGTTTGGAAAGTGGGGTGCCAGCTCAGGTGTTCCCGTCATTCGACCATGGTTCAAAATGACGAGGTGTTCTCGGATCTTGACCTCGGGATTGATCCCGGGCAGTCGCTAATAGCCTGTTGTGTTGCTCCAGTGCGACGTTAACTAACTACCCACCCCGTCGAGACAACCACCAGGAGTTGTAGGGGAGTACAAAGGACCCTTTATTAATTTAAGACAAACTCTCGAGTATCGTTTGCACCTGCCATTCGCGAGAAGTCAACAACGAACGTCACGGCGTGACGTCAGAGGGGGGCAGGCAAGGCCGAACGGCGCGCGGGAAATGTCTCCGAGAAAAAAAAGTGACATGCCTACTCTTCTTAATCATCTTCATTAGGTGACGCCTCCCTATCTGTGCCTGACCCCACAACGCACAAAAATCGTCTGTCAGACGATTTCTTCTGCAGTTGTGGGATAACCGGCTTTTCTTCGCTCCGATGTGGATTACTGTGTTTGTGTATCGTTTGCTCTGTTTTTCATGACGGTTGTTCGACGTTCGAATGCAGGGGTCTGCGAGAGGGTGTTGTGTGTTCGGCTCTGATTTTTAACATGTTGGGTATGTTCTATGACTTGTTTCCTGTTGGGAAGGGGAGGTTAGAATTTGTTTGGAACGTTTTTATCGTTTACGTGAATCGTGATTTTTTTTTAAGAAATGAAATGGGAAGAAAACAGATTGTAGGATTTTTGTTGAATTCAGTAGTTTTCACCGGTGCCGTTTTTTATTGCTTAATTAATTTTGTTTACTTTCGAACACAACGAATTACCCCATTCGAGTATTCTTTAAAGCAGGGATGCACAGATTTGTTAAGACCAATGGCCATCGATTCACTTTGACTTATGGGAGGACCTCCCAAAACACCATGAAAGTTATCTATCATATTATTATTTATATTTATTTTTTATTCATCATAGATTTTTGAAAGCTATGATTAAGAAAGATAACAAAAGTAAGTAAAGAATTTGAATAAGTTGATGCGTGACACTGCATTGTTTTAATATTGGTTCGATTTTGAAGTGTGGCCAAGAGCAAAAAATGAATTCTAAATTTCAATTAATCAAGCGATTCCAATTCTTCGCTTTGTTATTATTCATGACGGAAAAAGTTGCCTTTGCGCATTTTAATGCCATTATCTAACAACAAAGTTTAACCTAAATTACCTATCGTGTGATTGGTTAAAGTTAAAATACACATGTTGAGGCGGCTCGCCAGAAAATCAACTGAGGGCTGCATTAGGCCCGCGGCCGTGGTCTGTGCATCCCTGCTGCAGAAGTTACCTGCATAGTGATGTATCGAAAATAGGTAAAATTTTTCAATTCTTGTGTCTTGGGTTTGAAAAGAAATTAGTTTATAATTTAACATTATCACAAAGAACTGTATAGAAAATAGCGTTGAGAGTGAGATTTGTTAATTTTTTAAAAGTGTGTTTGCCTTTTGGGGTAATATTTAATCTTTTTTCGGAAAAATACTAATTTTCTAAAGATTAAAATTTAATTTAATCTAAATTAAAATTTAGATTAAATTTATTTATCTTCGTTTTCGGGCCAAATTCCTTTAAATATTTACCATCAAAATTCGACTTACACAAAAGCGATTCCAATATATTTTTTGCTTTTAAAATCTCGTTAAATTATATATTTCCTGATGAAAGTTTACTTCTATGTTCCACAAAGTCTGGTTTTTAAATAAATTTCATGACATTTTCGTAGTCGACGATGTCTTGTGTTTGGCGCAGCTTGGCCAAACAATCGTCCTTACGCCAAACAACCAACCTGATGAAAGTTTCCAAAATTCTTCATTAATGTTTAATTGGCAAACATTTCTTCAAAAATGTTGCTATCCTCCAAGCTTTTTTCCCATTGTTTTTTTTTGTTAGTTTCAAAATTTTCTGTTTAGCCATTTTGCAACAAAAATAGCAATTGAGTAGTAAATAATCTGATAATTTAGAATTCACATAAAAAATAGATAATCGACTTATGTAAAAAAATTAAATAAATAAATTAAATTAAATATTAAAATTAAATAAAATTAATTAAATAAATAAATGTTTAATTGCCAAACATTTCTTCAAAAATGTTGCTATCCTTCAAGCTTTTTTCCATTGGTGTTTTTTTTTGTTAGTTTCAAAATTTTCTGTTTAGCCATTTTGCAACAAAAATAGCAGTTGAGTAGTAAATAATCTGATAATTTAGAATTCACATAAAAAAATAGATAATCGACTTATGTAAAAAATAATTGGTATTGTATGAAATAAATAACAATTCACAATACATTACGAAATAATAATTTGGAGTTGAATCTTTCAATTTCATTAGTAAAATAAACCACCCATTTTATACTTAATTATAACGATTCCTTTTTTAAATGAATATCAATTTGACCACTCATTTGTGAAATGAATAATTTCCAATTTATTTTCGAAATGAACCATTCAAATATATCTTTTTGTAAGATGAACAAAATTTGTAGTTCGTTTTAAAATACATAAACTTCGGAAATTATTTTTGAATGAATTGGTCCCGGACCTTCGCCAATAGCTCATGTGTTGCTCCAGTAGCGACGTTGATTCAACTACCTACCTCCATTAAATCGATGCCACACTGGATAACCATTGTGTTTGCGTCTCAGAGCGTCACCTCTAACTGCGACCGTAATTTATTCCCTGGATTCGAAAGGCTCCCGAATATTTTAACCCCATTCGAAAAGAAGAGGGAATGTTCGGCTGCTTTCCTGAGAGATTCGGGATCTGTTTTTCCGATCCCGAACTTTGAATAATGCATTTCGGGAATCCGGGAAAAAAGGAATTCCGGAGATCAGGGATTTGCATTCCCTTGTAAAACGTCAGATCGGTTATTCGAGCAACTCACCGAATGTACCGTTCGAAATCTCCCTTTTGGTTCTCGGAATCTTTTCCTGATGGAAAATAGAGAATATTTACTTTAAGGTGAGATATCTGGAGTTCAAATTCACTCCTTCCCTCGCGAAAATGAGTCATGACCACTGCGCTAGCAACATGAGAGTTGTAGGTGACGCAGATTCGATTCCTCCCTGGATGTATTTCTCTCTTCTGCTTTATACACACAAGAATAACACACAAGAAGTCCCTATACACACAAGAAAAACTTTCCTTGTGTGTATAGGGACCGTCGTGTCTCAGGGAGTATGCTAACTGCGCTAGCAACCTGCGAGTTGTAGGTGGTACAGGATCGTTTCCTGTCAGGTTTGATTCCTTCATGGGTGTATTTCTCTCTTCTGTGCACTCGGGCACATTTTTAAGTGTGTACGGGCATCACGAATCCGAGGTATTCTAGTGATCTTTTCTTTCTCCATGAGTTTATTGTCTTTAGTAAACACGAGAGTCGCGATCCCAGTATGCCCAAGCGATCTTTCTCTACTGTCTTCTTTCCATTCTTTCTTTTCACAATTACGTGACCTTGTCTGTCTTGTGTTTGGTGCAACTTAGCCAAATATGGCCCTTGCGCCATAAAACCCAAAACCAACCAACGACAATTGAAGAGAAAATGGCGAAACGTTTCAAAAGTTCAAGAGGAATAAGTTTTCGTAGTTTTTTAAATTTTATTGTTTCAATCCGGACAAGTTTGTAAACTAACTTTAACTAACTTTGTAAACTAAACTTTTACTAGCTAATCCAAATTTGTGATTCACCGGTGTTTTATATTTGCAGTTATAAGTTGGGAACAGTATTTTTACTTCCCACGACGACTGCAGACAAAATGGCGAAACTTT
Organism: Meta bourneti; assembly: GCA_933210815.1. Classification (NCBI taxonomy): domain Eukaryota; kingdom Metazoa; phylum Arthropoda; class Arachnida; order Araneae; family Tetragnathidae; genus Meta; species Meta bourneti. Next base: position 6,217,642 of record OW119924.1, on the reverse strand, counting down.
TGAAACGTTGATGGTGAATAAGTAATGCGTGTGCGTTTACCAGGATATAAGTACACGAATCATTGTCAAGACTATTTTCCGGGTGGAAGTTCTACAAAATCTTCATAGATGAATTGTATCTAACTATATGAATCGCGCACAGGATTGAATGAAGTTGATGTGATTCATTGTTAGCTTTCACAAAACAATTCGTGTAGAATTGTTCGATTGCACTTTTATTAAATATTCCTCGTATTGTTCGGCGCAGTTTTTCCGCTTTTGGACCTTGCCATAAAACCCCAAAATCCAATCCACGTATTGTTCGAGATGCCTTCCAACATGTGTAAAGTCAATTGGAAACTGTTGGTGGTTGTCTTGAGACTGAGCCATGTGGTAGGGTTCGCTGCGAACTTGCCCGCTGGTCAAAACGAGCCTCTTCTGTGTCCACACGTGGACTGCGACAGCGAGCAGTGCGAGCATCTAGAACGTTCTGGACTGTGCGGGGAGGTGCACAAAGGAACGTTGGAACTGAACGTGCAGAACTGTGGTTGCTGTTACCTGTGCTCCGATAGGAAAATCGGTGAGTGAAATTTTTATCAGGAATTTTTCTGACATTTGTGTTTTTTGAGGGTTGTAATCTCTGAGAAATATGATAGTTGATTTATTTATTTTGTTGTTTTCGTAACTTATTTATTTTGTTTACCTAATTCACTAATTTATTTTTTGTACAGAATTGGTTTTCTAAGAAAATATTAGTTTTTTTAGAATTTGAATCTGATAGTTGCATTCGTAATTTATTTATTTTGTTGTTTTCGTAATTATTTATTTATTTTTTGTACCGAATTACATTTGCTATTTGTACCGAAGGATTTGGATTTCTGATCCCACCGAAAATGACTGATATTAATTTTCCTGAAGATCTCGAACTTGTTCTAAATGGTACCATCAATTTTCAATAACATTGATGTCTGAAGGCCGGAAAGGTATTTCTATAGCATGGGAAGTTATGTAGCAACAAACACTTCAAATTACAAGCTTTATGCTTGAGGTGGTTGTCTTGAAGAAAACAAATGTCGCTTTGTATCCTGAAATATCATATTGGCTCAGTGGGTGTGCCCACTGCGCTAGCAATCTTCGAGTTGTAGGCTGCGCAGGTTCTAATTCTGTCAGGTGCATTCCTCTCTGGGTGTATTTCTCTCTTATGTGTCAGTAAAACTGCCATTGTGTGTGTGTCTATTACTTGATATTGTATGTCGTGTCTGGAGCAGCATCGCCAAATATGCCTTTGCGCCATAAAACCCCAAAACCAATCAACGTGATATGTCATGCACTTTCTGTAACATTTGTTTTTCACAATATCCACAAAATGATCCATATTTCTTTCCATCAAATATAGTTGCCTACGATGCATGCAATGTGGCCTATGAACATAATACCCTAACTATAAACTCCGTCTTTTATTAATATTATGTATTTAATTAACGTCGCACTGGAGCAACGCAACAGGCTGTTGACGACGGCCCGGGATCAACTCCCGAAGGGAAAGATCCGAGGACAACACCCCGCCATTTTGAATCAGATAATGAGGTCACACCTCCTACTCCAAATTTCCACACCACGCCAACGTGAGAACATTTGATGCCACGACAGATTTAACGTGCACCAGCCCCCTTTGTACACGAGTGTGGTTGGATTTTAACTCGCAACCCTCCGGTTGCTAGTCCGTTACTCTTCCAACCGGACTACCGCGGACAGGTGGACAGTACGGAAAGTGGAGCGTTACGAAAAAATGGGCATCGTGTTTGCTCTAATAATTTCTATATTATCAAAGCGAACCAAACCAACCAAGTGTCATTCCATAGCTGAGGGAACAAAGACTTGCTAGTAACCTTGAGTTTGCGAGAAGTGGGGAGGGGCGGCGTTTTGGGGGAACTGTCCGCTGCGTAAACTTCAAATCAGTACAACTCATCACTGAGAAGCGCTACGACGTTGAAATGGGTTTCTCATGAAATCGAATGTCGAGATCTGTCATTTCAGACATTAGAAGTGAAATCGAATACAACGTTGGTTGTGAAATTTGGATCGCAGTTAGAAAGTTTCGCAATATCGACATATACTGTCGGAAAGTCGAGTAGAAATATATTGAACGTAGTCTACGCGGAAGAGCAACACACTTGTCAGGTTCCGATAAATACTGAATTAACTAAAAAGTTCTCAAAAAACTCCTACTGAATTCAAAATTTTGGCTACTTTGTTTTGAAAATTCACGTGGGATATCAACGAAAATTTAGTCCTTTTTTCTTTTACTAATAGCGGATAGAAAAAATATTTTTCTCCAATTTTTGGTTCAAGCATCCATGATGGAAAACATCGGATGTAATATAAACTGTATTAAGGAAATATTTAGTTTTTCAACTTAATATTTAAATTTTTTGGTGAGATCTTCAACATCTGTTTCGGTGCTGTCGTGTATGCCCACTGCGCTAGCAACCTTCGAGTTATAGACGGTGCTGGTTCGTTTCTTGTTAGGTTCATTCCTTCCAGGGTGTATTTTTCTCTTCTGTGTCATTAAAACTTTCATTGTGTGAGTACGTCTATTACTTGATATTGTATTTCTTGTGTCTGGCGCAGCATGGCCAAATATGGCCCTGGCGCCATAAAACCCTGAAAAAAAAACGTATTTTTCATACTTCCCTAGTACGCTTTGTGCTTTAGATTATTCATTTAAGAGGAGACATTTTTTGCTGCTACTTCACAAGTGCTTAGGCCTAACAGAACTATGAACTAGACTGAATATAATTCTTAAATATGCCCAACTTTGCTCCCTTGATATTCAGAGATGGGATTGTATTTGTTTAGGAATGAGAGATGTTAGCTCGCGGTTACAGATAAGCACCGTTTATGAGTCGTTGGGGTCATAACCGCGCGTTCCCGCCGGCGTTAAAGAGTTGACGTTAATGACTGCGCTGAGTCACGCTTCATAAAGTGAATTTCCCCTCTGCTCTTGCATTTGTCCGTCCGTCTCTTATCTCACGATGGTTTGCATTCCTCTCTTCGCTTTCAGTATCGCAGCAGGAGTTCGAAACTAGGTCCAGCCATAGACCGTCGTGTACACGGGGGTTGGTGCGCGTTCAATCTGTCGTGGGCCTTCAATGTCCTCAGGTTGGCGTGGTGTGGAAGTTGGGAGAGTGGGGTGCCAGTTCACACACAGGTGTCGATCTCGTCATCTGATCAAAATTACGAGGCGTTGTCCCTTGGGGATTGATCCCGGACCGTCACCAATAGCCCATTATGTTGCTCCAGTGCGACGTTAATAAACTACTTACCTCAACCTCCAATCAAGACAATAGAATCTGGGCCTCAACTGCACATTTATAAGTCTGCAGGCGTACTACCGAAAAATCCTAATGACCGACCACTCATAGTCGGAGGGTTCAATTCCTTGTTTGGTCGGTCTACCGCTTAATCGTTTTTGATGGACAAATTACAGTATTTGAGACGGTGTTTGTGTTTGTTCACGGAGTCTCTGATGGGAGACCACACGTAATAAGGGATGGGCATTCATACTGACTGGTATTTTGCGGCACTACTTATGAGGCATTTCAATTCTGAGTCTACAGTCTGGGGAGTGTACAGGATTCTTATTCTCAGGAAGTTATACGGGCTCATTACATGCACAAAGTGGATTGAATATTTTCCGGGCTGCTCTGTTGATCTTGGTAATCATCCAGAATCTCAACTTAAAATCAACCGGTTTATTTGGGTTCTAAACTACAAAATTCATAACCATAAGGTATCTATCTACACTGTTAATGTGTGATAGTTTGTCTGTTGGAAATCTATCTCTCAACCACAGCACGTAGATCTGAGAGGTGTCAAAATACGAAAAATAAACTGGGAAAGTTATTCCGCCCCTTTAAAATTTTCAAAAGATTAAATTTTAACATAAAATGTTCAAACAATTACCTGATTGGACAGAGTGCCGTGACGTCACTGGCTGATTCCGTAACGCTTCCGTAGCGGTTTTTGCCCCAACTTTTTTACTATGTTTTTTTGTCAGACTTGACTTAAATATTCGTGTTAAATTCAAGAAAGAAACGTAGAAAATGTTCAAAATTCAATATACAGTACTTTTTCGTGTCTTACATTTTACTGCTTTAACTAAACATTTAATACACTACTTTTTCGAGCCTTATATTTTACTTTAAATAAGCATTATTTTTTATAATTATTTCACATCCAATACAGCAAACCTGTACCACTCAACTCTTCAATCCATCGTCATTTGGAATTTCAAATTGTTTACTGCTGCTTTTTTTTATAGCGATTGTTTTTTGCGTTGTAATTACTCTTTTTAACGACAATGCCAAAAAGAAAACGTTCCATAACAAGCAATTCAGCTAAATATAAACTACGTGAAAGACGTCACAATGAATCTATGGAACAAGCTACCAATAGAAGACTGGTCGAAGCTGAACGTCAGGGTGAAATTGGGAAATTTACATGAAGACTTGCAATGAGACGGCGAAAAATCTAATATGTCGTTTACTAACAATCAGTTATCCCGTGTCACATTAACACATAAAACTTTGAAATCCGAATAATAATGATAAATTTATAGAATTATATAACAGCGAATCTATAAGAAGGCATGCAAAAAAAGAGTAAAAAATCCAAGAGGGAGGTATTTACTAACACGTTGTCCTCCGCAACGCGGGGCCATACAGCTAGATACGTATTAAGAGCAAAAAAAATTTTTTTAGAGAGCAAAACCACTAAGACAACTAAAAATATACACATATACTAATTTCGTAAAAAAATCTAGGTTATATGGAGAACTTTCGACTTCTCAGCTCACAGATATAATCAATGTTGGAGCTGAGAAATTCCATGATTTTAAGAATTTTATGGTGGCAGTGTCTATTCTTGGCATTACTTCGGCAGCAATGAGGTTAGTTTGGTAGAGAAGGATCTGTGATCTCACAAGTCCGTGGCATTTGACGAAACCAGCTTCAAGTGACCAAACTTCCTGTGGTAAGAATTTGGAGCTTTTGTACGTAGTCGACAGTCGCCAAGCAACGTGATGTGGATCGTGCCAAACAATTTTTCAATATCTGCATATGTGAGTTCGAATGGTAAAAAATATGAATCATGTCTGAGATAATATAGACTGAACTTTTGAACTGTGACCACTAATTGAGAGCGATGGGTCTTTTGTAGTTTCTTTCAATTGTTTAATTTTTTTCGTCCTCTGATTCATCGCCTCGTGGTTAGAGAAAGCCCATCCTTCGAAAACCGAGCACTCGAATTCTGAGAACTCGTTCGCTCATAGTCGTCGATTTCGATTAGGAGGTATTTAGGATTTGAAAATAATTGACTTTGAATTATACTGGGGCAGTGATAGCCCAATTTGGAAGAGTTGCGGACTAGCAACCGGTGGTTTGCGAGTTCGAAACCAAAGACCATCGTGGGGGCAGGTTATAGATGTCGTGGCCTCGGACGCCCTCACGTTGGATTGGTGTGGAAGTTTGGAGAGTGGTGTGTTAGTTCAGATATTCACCTCGTCAATATTTAAATTGACACAGATGGACTGGTTTGGTTGGTTCTTTGGCCAAACTGCGCCAAGCACAAGACAACGTCAAGTCAAAAAATGTCACGAAAGTTAGGTTGGTAAGAGTAGCGGTTTAGCTTTGGTTGGTTCTTTGGCCAAACTGCGCCAAGCACAAGACAACGTCAAGTCAAAAAATGTCACGAAAGTTAGGTTGGTAAGAGTAGCGGTTTAGCTTTGGTTGGTTCTTTGGCCAAACTGCGCCAAGCCCAAGACAACGTCAAGTCAAAAAATGTCACGAAAGTTAGGTTGGTAAGAGTAGCGGTTTAGCTTTGGTTGGTTCTTTGGCCAAACTGCACCAAGCCCAAGACAACGTCAAGTCAAAAAATGCCACGAAAGTTAGGTTGGTAAGAGTAGCGGTTTAGCTTTGGTTGGTTCTTTGGCCAAACTGCGCCAAGCCCAAGACAACGTCAAGTCAAAAAATGTCACGAAAGTTAGGTTGGTAAGAGTAGCGGTTTAGCTTTGGTTGGTTCTTTGGCCAAACTGCGCCAAGCACAGGACAATGTCAAGTCAAAAAATGTCACGAAAGTTAGGTTGGTAGAGTAGCGGTTTAGCTATGGGAGGGGTTGCTATTTCAAAACTCGATCCAACCCAAGAACGTCGTGTACGCGGGGGCTGATTCACGTTAAATCTGTCATGGCCTCAAATGTCTTCACTTTGGCATGGTGTGGAAGTTTGGAGAGTGGGGTGTCAGCTCATGTGTTGATCTCGTCATCTGGCTGTAGTTAAAAATTTCGAGTCGTTGTCCTCGATCTCTCCCTTCGGGATGGATCCCGGACCGTCGCCAATAGTCCTTTGTTTTGATCCAGTGCGACATCAATTAAACTACCTACCCTTAAATTACCGAAGGGATTTCTCGTTACCGGTTTTTAATTTTACTTTTTCTTCACAACAGACTATAATTGAACTTAAATTGGATTATATTTTCGTACTTCAACATTGAATGAAAAATATTTCTCATATGTAAGAGGATAACGTAAAAATATCCGAAAGTATTTTGTGTACTGAAATATAGGTACACACTATAAGACCTTGCGAAAAAAAAATTACTGCTCATATTTTAATTCTGGTGACATGTCCCGGACTGACGGCATTTGCCGCTACTGATTGAGCCCTGAATTGTTTGTATTTGGCGTAGCTTGACCAAATATGGTCCTTGCGCCATAAAACAAAAAAAAACCAATTAACCCCACGTTGGCGTGGCGTGGAAGTTTGAAGAGTGGGGTGCCAGCTCAGGTGTTGACCTCGTCATCTGACCGTGGTTCAAAATGACGAGTTGTCCTCGTGTGACGAGGTCCCGGACTATCGCCAATAGCGCGTTGTTTTGCACAAGTGCGACGTTAATTCAACTACCTACTTTCATGACCTCTAATTTTTATTGACATTTCACAACCCCCTTTTCATTAAATTGATATTATTCCTCCGTTCCAACGAAACTGTTTCCTCCCTGGATGTATTTCTCTCGTCTGTATCAGTAAAACTTTCATTGTGTGTCTGTCTATTATTTGATATTGTATGTCTTGTGTCTAATATGGCCCATGCGCCATAAAACCCTAACAAACCAACCAAAGAAACTGTCTCCAAAAGAAGGATTTTATTTTCCTTTATTAAATTTCCACTCCTTCGACTGTAAACATTTCGTCTCTTCACTTTCCTTCTCAGAATAAAAGAAGGAAAAGAGATCTTGCATTTCTAATTTTTCCAAATCCCTCCCCGTTGTCTTTTTTCCCACGCCTTTTCGGTCCAGCGGGCGCTAGACAAAAGTGATAAATGAACTCCTCGACTCGTCTTAATTACTCATTTCGTTGAATGCGGCGATTTTGCAGCATGGCGGAGCACGACAGCAAATTGGGTCAGCCTCCCGAAAAAACGACTCTTTTTCTCCCATGCGGCATGTCTCCCCTAAAGTCCATCAAACTCCCATTTGGTTTTTTTTTAAAAAAAAGAAGAGACATTTTTTGTCTCAGGACGTGAAAAGGAGCCCTTTGAATTGTTCCATTCGAGTTTCCGATGTCATCTGCATGTGCATTCTTTTTGATATTGTTGTTTCTTTCTCTGTTCTTAGACAGACGTTGGAATTCTTTTCGGAATTGCTCGAAAACGTATTCGAACTGATTTGATCTTAGGAGAATGGGGTCGCTGTATCCCGGTTGGAAGGATAACGGACTAGGGTTGCGAGTTCGAATCCAACCAAAGACCGTCGTGCACAAAGGGAGCTGCTGCACGTTAAATCGGGGCCTCAAATGGCCTCACGTTAGCGTGGTGTGGAAGTTTTGAGAGTGGGGTGCCAGCTCAGATGTGACCTGGCTAAAATTACTTGGTGTTGTCCTCGGATCATTCTTTTCGGGGTTTGATCGCGGACCGTCGTCAATAGCCCGTTGTGACAGTGCGACGTTAATTATATACTTACCTACGAGGAGAATGCGGTGTTTGGTTTTTGTAATCCTACTGGTATTTCTTTTCGCAATTACTTGACATTGTCTGTCTTGAGTTTGGGCCAGCTTGGCCGAATATGACCCTCGCGCCATAAAACCCATAACCAACCAACCTACTGGTGTTTGGATTGGGTTTTATCGTCGAGTTTGGCGAGCACGAAAATGAATAAAAGTGACTCGGTTCGGATTGCGCCATTTTTCTGATTGTTTTAATGATAGAATTAAAAATACCTTGGTTACAAAAGCCGCGAAACGTTTTAAATTCGCATTCGAGTGATGCAGTTCAGTTTGCGCCATTTTCCTAGATGGAATATTCCATCCAGAATATTCCATGTAGAACATTCCATCTGGAATATTTCAGAAACTATAGACACATAGTCTGGAATATTACCTACATTCTGTGGGAAATGTATTTATTTGCATCATTAATTTATTCATTTCGCATCATTTTGTAGGAAATAACGTTTTAAAATAAGAATACACAAACCTTTGAAATAAAAACAATTCTCCTTAATTTATATAAACTAAGTATGTATACGTATTATCTTTGTTTAATCATGCCTAAGTTTCTCTAGTTTGCTAAGATTAATGCCATCTTTATAACATACATATTATATAGCCTGGTTCCATTATACTTAAAACTAATAAATTATTTAAATTGGGCAATCTTCAACAATAATATTTCAGAAAAAGTTAAGATATTTTTCATCAAAGTGAACACTAACCTAGTAGTAATGTAATAAGAATAATCAGTGTCAATTTCTTTGTTTCTAAAATGTTAGTCGTTATTTTTTTATTATTTCCTGCTAAGCCTAAAACTGTTTTTATCTGTGAAATTCTTCCTTGGCGACATAAAAAGGACGCCAAAAACGCTTCCACAAAAAAGTCTTCATATCAAAGCTGTACCTAATTTTTAACTATGAATGTTGTTTTTATTCTCTTCAATGACCCTAAATACGTTCAAGTTTGATCCCTGACCGTCGCCAATAACCCGTTGTGTTGCTCCAATGCGACGTTAATTAAAATATTTACCGACCATAAATACGCGTAAATATAGAAAGAAATATAAGTATAGATAAAGATCGCAACTTTTCAAATTCAATCTTCAGTTTGAAATGAAACTATATACTTCCATTCTGACAGAAACACAAATAAAAATCTTCAAATAAAAATATCTAGCAGAGAAAATAACAACTCCATCTACCTATCTCACAACGTGTGAAAAGAAATTCTCGGAAGCTTTGTAATTGAATGAACGGATTTGAAGTAGATAAAAGCAGATATTTTGTAGCGCATCTGTAGTTGGATAAATCCGCTGACAGTTTACAGAAAGAACAGTTCGTATGAATGTTTTTCAGATGCCACGTATCGATATGGGTCTGGTTCATCGAAATCGATTGGGTTGAAGAGACATGCTACTGACAGCTGCTGTGCTATTGTCTCGGGAAGTCCTCTAGTTTTATTCCTCTTTTCTGTTCGAGTCTTATTCTGTTGCAGTGGATTTAGAACGGGAATTGAACCTTCGAATTCGAATAGAATTCGGAAGGTTAACTGTATTCGTGGACACTTTATGTCGTTTGGAAATTGAATTTGTGTTTGGAAGCTTCTGAGAATATTTTTTTGGAGTGAAATGTTTGATTTAAAGTGGAAATAGAACGTTTTAAAGCCTAAGAACTTGTTCAACGTTGTTTCCCGAAGTTGTCTGGAAAACATTGGGTCGTAAATCCTGGATGCTCAAGCGATCTTTCTTCTCTCTTTTTCTTAAAATTCCGTGGTATTGGTCTCGGATCTTTCCCTTCGGGTTTGATCCCGGACCGTCGCCAATAGCCCGTTATGTTGCTCCAGTGCGGCGTTAATTAAAAATACCTAACCGGACCGTCGCCAATAGCCCGTTGAGTTGCTCCAGTGCGACGTTAATTAAATACCTACCATCCTTTCTTTTCACAATTACTTGACGTGTCTTGTGTTTGGCGCAGTTTAGCCAAATATGACCCTTGCGCCATAGAACCGAAAATAAACCAACCTCAATGTAATCTAACCATGTATAGCATCAATGTTGGTCTAAAGCTTGTATCGTTTTGTGATAGTATTAACCTTCCAAGTGGTTTCGACGAGATATCTCGTCCACTGAGATATGACCAATTTTGCTAATGACGAGATATCTCGTCATCAAGAATGCCGATTGTATTCCGAGTGAAGAAGATACTGCCTGATTTTTGATGATGAGATCACGATCTGGTCCGTTTTCTTCTAATGACGAGATATCTCGTCCATCAAGATCTGGTCAGTTCTGCTAATGACGAGATACCTTATCGAGACAACCACCTGGTGGGTAAAGCAGTTTAACCTCTCTTAATAAGTTAAGTTTGGATTTAGTTAAGTTGTAATGGAAATCAATCACTTGTGGGGGTGTATTATGATTTTGTACTATAATGCTGACAGAAAACTTCAAAAAACGATTTGGATTGATTGATTCAGCGCCCTCACCAACCTTTTTGCTCTCCTTCATTGTGTTGTCTACCTTGTGTTTGGCGCGGCTTGGCCAAATATGGACCTTGGTCACAATGTGTGGAGCACGTGGGCCAAAGGCACTCCGCTTTCTGATCTGTAGTTGACTGAATGAATTTGACCCCTCTTCAATATATTTCAGTCAATATCACTCGGGGCCGTCGTGGCTCAGTGGGTATGCCCACTACGCTAACAACCTTCGAGTTGTAGGCGGTTCGATTCCTGTCAGGTGCATTCCTCCTTAGGTGTATTTCTCTCTTCTGTGTCAGTAAAATTTCATTGTGTGTGTCTATTACTTGATATTGTATGTCTTGTGTCTGGCGCAGCATGGCCCTTGCGCCATAAAACCCCCAACCAATCCATAAGTCACAGTAATAAGTCTATGTGGCACTTGGTCTTCACAAGTCCTTGCATCTCTGGTTTATTTTAAGCCCGCGGTTGGAAGAGTAACGAATTAGAAACCCGAGGGTTGCAAGTTCGAATTCAACCAAAGACCACCGTGTACAAAGAGGGCTGTGCTAAATCAGCTAAATCTCGTGGCGTAAAATGTTCCCACGTTGGCTTGGTGTGGAAGTTTGGAGAGTGGGGTGCCAGTTCAAGTGGCGTCTCATCTCATCTGACCGTTCCAAAATGACGTGATGTTGTCCTCGGTTCTTTCCCTTGGGGATGGATCCCGGAAAAGTCAAGATTTTTTCATCAAAGTAAACACAAGGGAAATAGAAAGAAATACACGCTGATTATTCTTATTACTACTAGGTTATAGTAGTAATAAGAATAATCAGTGTATTTCTTTCTATTTCTAAAATTTTATTCGTTAATTCTTTTATTTCTCGCTAAGCCTAAAACTGTTTTTATCTGAAATTCTTCCATTGCGATATAAAAAGCACGCCAAAAGCGTTGCGACAAAAAGGTCTTCACATCAAAGCTGTACCAAATTTTTTATTATAAATGTTATTTTTATTCTCTTCAATGTCTCTAAATAAGCTCGTCATCTGACCGTGGTTCAAAATTACGTGGTGTTGTCCTCGGATCTTTCCCTTCAGGATTCATCCCGTACCGCAGCCAATAGCCCGTTGTGCTGTTCCAGTGTAATTAAAATCCACACCCTGGTTTATTTATTTGCACCCGGGTCTCAGAGATGGAATTTCAAACTTCATATCACACTGATAGCGACACTGCAGGGGTCGGTTACGAGAAAGATATTTCGAACTTCCTGCCCGAGGATCGAAGAGAAGTGAAGAGGGTGGAGCAATCGATACGCGCGGTGGACGTATTCAGAAATTGAGGAATTGGGAATCCCTGAGTATAAGCTGTTTCGAAATGAGATTTTTTTTTCTTCGTTTTCTCTTTTCTTTTTTTATTATTTTTTATTTAAGGCTGCAATGTGTGTGTGTGTGTGTGGAAGAGATGGGATCTCGGAGGCTACGGGGTCTTTATATTTGTTTAAACGAAACGGCGGATATGCCAATTGGAAAATAACCTTTCGTTTCGGAGTGTGTTTGATGCTTCGGAGATTATTGGCGTCGGGGAAATGTGGGTTTGTGATATGAGAAGTGGTACGTAGTTGAATCGAATTCGGATTGGAGGAACACGGAGGGTTATTGGCGAAGTGAAAGATCCGAAGACTGCACCTCATCATTTAAAACCTCGGTCAGATGAGGACAGCACCAGAGAGAACTGCCACCCTACTCTCCCGACTTTCACACCCTGCCGTCGCCAGAAGATCTGAGGCCACGACAGATTTAATGTCGTGGCCTCCGAATGTGAACTAGTCCACCACGACGGTCTTGAACATGAGTCTCGAACTCGCAACCCTCCTGTTGCCAATTCTGGGGGCCTCGGTAGCCTAGTTGGATTAGCAACCGGAGGGTTGCGAGTTGAAAACTCGGTACAGTCAAAGACCGCGTACATGTGGACTGGTGCACGTCACATCTTCCGTGTCCTCCGTCCTCACGTTGGCGTGGAAGTTTGGAGATTGGGGTGCCACCTCGGGTGTTGACCTCGTCATCTGACCGTGGTTCCAAATGCGTAGTCCTATCTCTCCCTTAGGGATAGATCCCGGACCGTCGCCAATAGCCAGCTCCAGTGCGACGTTAATTCAACTCCTTATCTCTCTCTACATCAATCCTACATAATCATCTCTACATAACGTCAAGAAGTTTATATACTCTATAAAGACAAATAGACTCAATCTACAAAGAGATGTCTACAGGAAAGAACTGGATTGTTTTAATAGAGGAATAAAGTTCGTATTTTCCGTGTACTTTTCCCAGCTGTAGAAGTCGCTTCCTTTCGATTTCGTAGCGGAAATGATCACCTGTAAAGACACTTACATCAGTGTTAGGTTAATTGACCTACCTTACTACCACACTACTCTATAAGCACTACCACACTACTGCTATAAGTCTTAATAATCATAAGCTAATAAAGTTATTCAAAAATTGGACAAGATGTACCATACCAATGCTTAGATGTTGAAGTTTTTGAGAGGGTTGGCGTTTTATGGCGTACGGTCCACATTTGGTCAAGCTACGCCATCAAGTAAAAAATGTGAAAGGGATATAATAATATCTTGATAATATAATTGATATTTGAAATCATTATTGAAGTATTAGTTTTCTTTGGCAGCGCTGTTCGAAAAGTATGTTTAAAATAGTTTAAAGAACAGAAGATTCCAACTGCAGCCTTTTATATGCACTTTAAAGACTGATTTCTCAAAAGTGACTTTTTAGTCATACAATGAATCTTTCAAAAAACATTGCGAGTTCAACCAAAGACCGTCGTGTACAAAGGGGACTGGTGCACGTTAAATCTGTCGGGGCCTCAAATGTCCTCACGTTGGCGAGGTGCGGAAGTTTGGAGAGTTGGGTGGCAGCTCAGGTGTGACCTCGACATATGGCCGTGGTTCAAAATGTCGTGGTGTTGTCCTCGATTCGTTCCCTTCGGGTTTGTCGTCGTTAATAGCTCGTTGTGTTGTTCCAGTGCGACGTTAATTAAAATACATACATACGTACATGCTTTCCTAAAACAATCATTTGAAATATTTATGAAGTAATCTTAGAACTCTAATACACGTTTTAAACAAAGCTTTTGAGGCTTAAAAAGAAACATGTAAAACAAAAAGCAAACTGAAACGTTTTTTAAATGCGGGTTTGTATATCCGTAATGTTAGATAAACTATCTACAACTATCTAATGAATATATGGTAAAAAGTATAGCATCTATGGTTAGTTGGTTGTGTTGGGGTTTTACGATGCAAGGGCCATATTTCACCAAACTGCGCCAAACACAAGATAGTCAAACTTGAAGTAAAAAAATTGTCAGAAGGGAAAAAGAGGATTGGGGAACAGTAGTAGGATGAAAGCAGAAAAGATCGCTTGGATATCTCGTGGATGTGATGCCCCTACACTTCTAAAGAAGACAAGCCCCTTCGCCCTCGTGCAGCCCGTGCACATCTAAAGGAGATCTCGCACGCAGATAGATACACATTTGTTCGCATGGCATTGATGAGTTCGACCACCTGTCCTATCAGAGCCTCAAGGGGGAAATGCGACCAGAAAACACGCGGAAATGCGGCATTTCCGATCGGAAATTGAAGACGATTCAGAGGGATGCAATCGATCGAAAAGGGAGCTGTTGCCACCGGGGATCGATCTGCTTTTCTTGGGAAAGAGGGACGCGGGATTTCTTGCTCAATAAACTCTTTATCTTCAGAGGAGGAGGATCCAGCCATTAGGGGTCGCTTTGGGCTACGCCGGGGTTTGATTTTTATCTCGGTGCTTTTCTTTTCGGCATTAGATGTATCGGATTGCCCCACACAGAAGTTAATGATGCATTGTCTATAAAGAGTCCATGCGAACGGCGCTGTCGTATGCCCACTGCGCTGGCAAGCTGCGAGTTATAGGTGGCGCAGATTCGATTCCACCCTGAGTGTATTTCTTTCTTCTGTCATTGTAAAACTCCAGCGGTAGTCTAGACGGAAGAGTAACGGTAGGTAGGTCGTTATTTTAATTAACGTCACACTAGAACAAAACAACGGGGTATTGGCGACGGTCCGGGATCAAACCCGATGGGAAAGATTCGAGGACAACACCACGTAATTTTGAGGCACTGTCAGATGACGAGGTCACACCTGAGCTGGCACCCCACTCTCCAAACTTCCCCACCACGCCAACGTGAGGACATTTAAGGCCACGACATATTTAACGTGCCCCAGCCCACTTTGTACACGAAGGTCTTTGGTTGGATTCGAACTTGCAACCCTCCGGTTGCTAATCCGTCACTCTTCCAACCGTGCTACCACGGCCCCGAAATAGACGGAACAATGTGCGCATAGCTTTATGTTATTTCTACCTGTCGCTCGGTTTGAAGATCTGTCACGTGGTTGTGGGTAAAAGCAAGAATTCTAAGTTATTGATTGGTTAAAGTGATTATCCACCGTGATCAAAAACACTAGTCTGCGCTTCCATAGCCAATCGGCTGTCGATTCGTAAATCCACGTGATTTATCCTTCAGAGATTTTACGACAGCGACTCCGCCCACATGCTCGGTCTATTTCATTAAAAAATCAATGATCGCTAATAGCCCGTTGTGTAGCTCCAGTGCGACGTTAATTCACCTACCTAGCAATCTTGCGTGGAAATCCATTCAATTGACGACCGTCTTGTGTTTGGCGTAGCTTGACCAAAAAGGCCCTTGCAACCATAAAAATCAACTCAAATCAATAACTATACGTAATAACATCCGCACAATCAATTGAACTACCTACCCACTGTTCCCTTAAGATGTCGTATACACTCAATTTTTTTTTAATTTTGCCTTTAAAAATCCAGCTTTTTTACAATAGATTATTGGTTTGTGCTTAAACGCATTTTCAATTTGAAAAGTTCAGATTAAGCTAATTTTTAATTATCTAATTAAGACATAATTAGCTAATTATCATGTTTTTTTAATAGTGATATCTCAAATTGTAATGTGTTCAGAAAGACAATTCCTGTTGGAAATTATTCCTAATATTATTCTTCCTTTTTTGACCTTCCGTCAAGTTTCTAGAAAGAATAGGTTTTTTGACAATTTTTTTCACCAAGTCAAAAAAAAATGCAAGAATTTCAACATTTAAAAATTAACTAAAAATTCATTTCGTAACTGATGACTTTGGCTGAAAGTCAAAACATCCACTGTATTATATAGATCATAATGACACAAAAATAATTATAATAGATCAATTCATTGTTGAGTTATCACTGTTTGAACAAAGCATAGTATTGTAGAAACAGTTATTCAGAAATTGAGTTTAAAGTTTTGGAAACATGTTTGTACTCTTATATGGTGACAGTACCTAACGAAAACTCTTGTAACTAGAAAACTATTTAGAGTATTTACAATATCTTGGGCGTCTTTTGAAAGCTAAGGACTTGGAAAATATTTTGAAAAAAAAATTATTGATATTCTGGTCGATTTTCGTGATCTCTAGTGTATAAGCAAAGTATGTAAAGCAGGCATTGTATAGAATGTCTGGTGTTTTGGGGCAAAGTTATGAAACGATTAATATTTCACGCATTTCCTAGGCATTCTATGCAATGCCAAACCGGCAAAGTATAAAATACTCCCGCTAATGACGTTTCTAATGTCGCGTAGCAAGGCAATTGATTTTCGACGCTCGCCTCAGACGGAGAATTCCCCATTTGCATTTCAGGCTTTGTTCGGAAGTGACGAAATATGCTACTTTGAATTTGTTCAGCAGACTCTAGCCCAGTGGGCTCAAAACGTTTTCATTTGAGGGCCAGATTGAAAGATCCTGGAAGTCAGGAGGGCCAACAACACCCACCCACACACACCCATATATATATATATATATATATATATATTGCATGCTGTATCGGCCGGGCTTCCGCGGCCCTTCGCGGGCCGAGTTTGGCCCGCGGGCCGTAGTTTGGAGACCCCTGCTCTAGCCCATACTCTTCTGTATGAAAATGGAAGAGCAAGGTGTGTTCGAGCAGGAATCATGGCATGTTAATATGCAACGAAAATTCTACGACGAACTGCGAGCCACTGCTGCAAAAAACTGTTTTCCTAACCGAAATTTCCGAATCATATTTTCTTTTCTTTTGTTTTTCTCAATAAGAAAGTCCTATTGCGTTACTTTTTATTTCTTTCTTTTTCATATACGTCTTTTCAGTAAAAGCCTTTTCATAATACTTTGCTTAAATAGCATTTGTCATTCTATATAATGCCTAGGTATTACATACAATGTCCAGGGAAAGTATATATAATATTAAAATAATTCGGATATTTCATACTTTGCTTCAAAACGCCAGGCATTCTATATATTACATAGACATTCTATACAATGCCTGCTTTTCATACATTGCCTAGTGCTAAGGTGTAGACTCAGGTGCTAAGGTAAGACTTAAGTGCTAAGTTGAGAGGGCAAATTACGATACTAGATTCAAATCCCTAACAGTCGCCTTTGCCGAGTCGAGAGATATTGCCAGATCAATATCCCCCAGAATACGAGAACTCGGAGTGACCTTTAAGTGAAACATCAGATGCATGATTCCGTGATTGCCATTTCCGCTCACTAAGGGATCCGATTTCACTCCGGAAGCAGCGGCAACGTTCTCTCATCAGGGCTTCCGCAGAAGTCTGATGTGCCGAGAAGACTTCTTGAATTTGCGGTTACTTCGGACGGCGTTGATCATTATAGTGGATTCCGTATTAATCTCTGGGGCAGCGGTGGCCCTGTTGGAAGAGTAGCGGATTAGCAACCGGAGGGTTACGAGTTCGAATCCAACCAAAACACCGTCGGGTACAAAAGGTCCTGGTGCACGTTAAATCGGTTGTGGCCTCAAATGTCCTCACGTGGTGTGGAAGTTTGGAGAGTGGGGTGCCAGCTCAGGTGTTACCTCGTCATCTGACCGTGGTTCAAAGTTCGTAGTGTTGTCCTCGATCTTTCCCTTCGGGATTGACCGCGGACCGTCACCAATAGCCCGCCGTGTTGCTCCAGTGTGACGTTAATTGAAATACCTACCTATCTACCTTTATATTTAAATTTTATGCAACCTATTTGTTTTTATTCCTTGTATTTCTCCTTTTAATGTTGGTCTCGTTATTCTATTTTCTCATTTTTTGTTTGTGTTTGGCCTTATTTGGATCTTGTGCCATAAAACTCAAATCAACCAACCCTTTCGTTTTTACCCTCGCCTGCCCTTCTGAATTTTCTTCCTTCCTCATTGTGTTGTCTGTCTTGTGTTTGGCGCAGCTTGGCCAAATATGACTCTTGTGCTTTAAAACCCCAACCAGTCAACCTAAAGTGACTTAACCCTCCTTGTCTCGACGTGGTATCTCGTCATTAGCAAAACTGACCAGATCTTGATGGACCAGGTATCTCGTCAATAGAAGAAAGCTGACCAGATCTTGATATTGTCATCATCAAAAAATGGGCAATACTGTTAACACTGAACGGAAACATGACACTAAATATCAAAATAGAGTTTAATTTCAATCCCAACTTGGGATATCACAATCAAAATAACAATCCAGAAGATCAAGTAAGAAAAACAAGCAAGTCAAAAAAATTGTTTTTACATTCTGCTTTTATATTGTGCCAGCAGAATTGCCCGGTGATTCTCGGGTTGAATTGGTTAAATGTTGATTCTATTTCATAGAAAAATGCAAGCATCATTTAAATGTATAGAAAATATTTTTTAACATCGTTTTAACTTTTTCATAGCTTCTACAATTTACTTCGGACGCAAATATGTATACACGATACATCCATCCATATAATCCATTTCATAGTCATCACACTCTTGCTGTAAGACAAACAACAAAAACTTTTTCTGAGATGACTTCAGAAGTCGATTTTGAGTTTTGGAGTGATTACGAATGCCAATTAAGTTCATTTTCAGTAAAAATGAGGAACTTTCAGTGTATAGTCTTGCACTCAGTTTTCCAATCAGTATTTATTATTTGTGGTACCCTTGCACCATGGATTCGATGTTTTCGAATTACATTATCATTGTGAGAGGACGGCAAATTAAACTGTTACGGCATTCGTGGTTAATTTATTTTGCAGCACACTTTTTTCTTGAAAATTCTATTCAGCCGCACGTGGAATAACGGAGCTTGTCTAAAACAAATGTCATCAGTGTAGACAAAGCAAACTCAATCGATTACACTTTTTACAGAATCACTGCTTTCAATGAATGTTTCAGATACTTAAATTGTATACGAACAGTTTCAACTTCAAGTAAGCAACCTCGACCTTCTGCCACTTAAGATTTCTATTTTTCAACAGTCCTAGTTTACATACTTCCTTACTATGATATTATTCCAAGATCAGTAAAGTCTTATTTAAAATTCGCTTTCCTCCAACAGAAAAATGAAGTTTTAAATCGAATCCTTAAGGTACTCTTTTCAATAGAGAAATTCAGTTTCTATATGGAAACCACGCACCTATTTGGAATGATAGCTGTAATTACTCGACTATGGAGTACAGCTTTCAATAATACCCATGAAACATGAAAAACAAATGTTAATTAAATCTATTTTAATCGTCTTGTAATGAAAATATGTCAAAATTTAGAAATATCTTTGAACTACAACGTATGTCTAACCGTTT
The DNA here is from genome assembly GCA_933210815.1 of Meta bourneti. Lineage (NCBI taxonomy): Eukaryota > Metazoa > Arthropoda > Arachnida > Araneae > Tetragnathidae > Meta > Meta bourneti. The sequence goes on along the minus strand of OW119924.1, from coordinate 6,198,489 downwards.
TGATTTAACGTAACATTTTATTTGAGAATAACTTTATTTTAAAATAAGAAGTTATATATACCTTACTTAAAAAGGTTTCTATTTATTTTTATAAAAGAGAATTCTACAATTTATAACGTATTTAATCAAAGACTTAAGGAAAGTTCGTCGAAATATATATACAACCAAGAAATTACCCATGTCTAGTGGTATTTGGCAGAAAATAAAAATAATTCGTTACAATTTAACTCCTAAATAATAAATCTGTAATATTAAAAGTAATGGAACACATAAATACAAACATAAACGAAATTCTAATCATTGAAAAATGTAGAATTCTGAAAAACGAAAGATCTGAGCAAGCGTATAGAATTTCGACGTCATGAGAATATTCTGAAATAGAGAAATTCGAAAAAGACGCTTAAAAAATATTCATAGACAATAATGAATAATTTACAAAACTTAGATATGCTCAAATATGACCGCAACATTTCTGTCTTAATTCAATTACACAAACACGGAATTCTAAATATAATTTATAAAAAAACATTAATTCTGCTGTTGCCAGATTCCGAGTTGCAAAATTACTCTTTTATCATCAATGATTATTTTGTTTTAGCTTTTCGGTGTTCCATTACAAAATGCAAGTTGTGTAAAATTAAGTATTTTAGCTCTTCATTTTTCATCATTCAAATATTCCTAAATTATTTATATTGTGGAAAGAAATAAAAAATCAGTTCAAACATAATTAGAATTTTAAATTGTTTAACTATAACGTTTCAGAAAAAAAAATGTTTTTAGAGCAATACTGGTAAAACAATTTTAGTATAAAATTTGATTTTCGATCAATAGTGGTAAAACAAATTGAGCTGCGTACCGCAATCGTTTTATGCTCAATGTTTTTCCTATGGCAATTTCGAATTGATTTAGCCCCCTCTGCACACCCAGGTTAAAGAGAACGGGGGTTAACATGTAGCTTTGCGTTACTCGCAGGGTTCCAAAGCATAAGTGTATCAAATTTGATGTGGATTGGTCAAACGGTGTAGATTTGTAAAGCGAACATACAGACAGACGCCAACTCTGCTTGATATTTATAGATTGCTGATCGGTAGACCATTCAGCTTTAATGATACAAAATTAATATATCGATCTAAATTCGATTGAATGATAAAATATGATGAAATAATTGTATTCGATTGACCGAAAGGTGTTATGCTACAAACAGCAAAATTGGTCAAATCGTGATGGACAAGATATCTCGTTGAAACCACTACGAGGGTTAAATGCTAAGGAGAGATGACAAAGTATGATACCATATTCAAATCCCTAACAGTTGCCTTCCCCACATCAAGAGAGATTGCCGGAATATTCTCTCAGAAGAGAACTCCACACTATGTGACCTTCACACAGAAACATCAGATGCACGATTCCGTGAATGGTGAATGGGATTTCCGCGCAATAAGAGATCCGATTTCCTCAGGAAGCGAATACTTTCTTTCATCAGGACTTTCGCTGAAAAGGTCTGATGTACTTGAATTTGCGGTTATTTATGACTAATTGCGGCCGCGGTAGCCCAGTTGGTAGGTAGGCATTTTAATTAACGTCGCACTGGAACAGCAGAAGGACTATTGGTGACGTTCCGGGATCAGTCCCCTAAGGTAGATCCGAGGACAACACCACGTAATTTTGAACCAGTCTGATGACGAGGCAACACTTGAACTGCACCCCACTCTCCAAACTTCCACACCACGCCAACGTGAGGACATTTGAGGGCACTTCAGATTTAACGTGCACCAGCCTTTGGTTGGATTCGAACTAGCAACCCTCCGACGTTACTCTTTCAACCGGGATACCGCGGCCTTGTAGTCCAGTTGGGAGAGCAACGGATTAGCAACCGCAAGGGGGCGAATTCGAAAATAGTCTACCCAAAGACCGTTGTGTACGCGAGGATTGGGACACGTTAAATCTGTCGTGGCCTCATATGTCGTCATAATTGCGTGGTGTGGAAATTTGGAGAGTAAGGTGCCAGTTCAGGGGTGTGGCCTCGTCATCTCACAGTGGTTCAAAATTACATGGTGCTGTCCTAGGATCTTTTCCTTCGGATTTGATCCCGCATCGTAGCCAATAGTCCGTTGTGTTTGTTCCAGTGCGACGTGAGTTAACTACTTACCATATCAACGAGGCCGTGGTGGCTCAAGTAAGCCCACTCAGCAACCTGCGTGGTGTAGGCGGCGCAGGTTCGATTCCCTGGCCCTCTAGCACTTTAGGTATGTACAGGCTTCATGCGGACACGAGGTACTCTAATTATCTCTTCCATGGGTTTTACTGTCCAGTAAACATGGGAGTCGTGCTCCCTATATACCCAAGCGATCTTTTTCAGCTTTCATCCCACTACTCTATACCCCAATCCTTCATTTTCCCCGTCGTGGCTTAGTGTGTATGTCCACTGCTCTAGCAACCTTCGAGTTGTAGGAGGCGCAGGTTCGATTTCTGTTAGGTGCATACCTCCCTTGGTGTATTTTTCTCTTCTGTGTCAGTAAAACTTTCATTGTGTGTGTATGTCTATTATTTGATATTGTATGTCTTGTATCTGGCGCTGCATGGCCAAATATGGACCTTGCGCCATAAAAAGGAACCAACCCAACACCAAGCCCTCTTTTTTCCCATTTCGTGACATTTTTTACTTGACCTTGTCTTGTGTTTGGCGCAGCTTGGACACAAAAGACCAAAACCAACCCAACATCAAGCCCTCTTTTTTCCCCATTTTATGACATTTTTTACTTAACCTTGTCTTTTGTTTGGCGCAGCTTGGACACAAAATCCCCAAAAGACCAAAACCAACCCAACATGAAGCCCTCTTTCTTCCCCATTTCATGACATTTTTACTTGACCTTGTCTTTTGTTTGGCGCAGCTTGGACACAAAATCCCCAAAAGACCACAACCAACCCAACATCAAGCCCTCTTTCTTCCCCATTTCATGACATTTTTTACTTGACCTTGGCGCTACTTGGACACAAAATCCATCCCCAAACAACAAACCAACAAAAACGAACACAGCATTTCAGATTGAAAACACGCGCCAACGGTTTCAACACCGACACCAATTCGTCATCCTTTCAGAAGAGCCATTAAAAACCCGTGAGCCGGTGGATGCGATGTCAACAGACGAGAGCGGAAAGGGTTGTCTGCCATGACATCTGCTGTGAGTGTTCCATCAAAGGGTTCCTTTATTCTCGATTGGCGGGAAGAGACACCTTTTGCTCTTGCATTCGAATGCTTGCGCTGATTTCTCGACAATGTGTGCTCCAACGCCACTGGATAAATTAAAAAGGTTACTGACAGTTTTTTTTATCTAATCCGGACTCGCGGTCTTGAGCGTAGTGTAGAGTTATTATCAGGCGATTAAAAATGCGACTTGTTGCTGCTATTTGCAACCTTGGAGACAAGGGATATCTTTTTAAGCAAAATCGTCTCAAAGGCTACTAATTTCAAAATTGTGGCGACTTTTTCTCTTTTTGAAAATTCACCTAAGGTCAACGAAACTTAAGTCCCCTTTTTGACTGTTAGCGGACGGAAAAATATATTTTTGTGACCACTGCTGGCTTATGGCGGGAATGCGCCTAACAAATTTGGCTCCGCTGATTAATTAAGTTATAATTAAGTTATCTATCCCCCTTATTTTTATTTTAAAAATAATATCATTTAAGGAATTTCTTTTCTGATTTTTTCCCTTTTCGATGGGATTTTCCCTTCGCAGAGGGTGCTCCATAAGTGATATACAGGGTGAGTCTAAATTGTTTTTACAAAATAAGAGGGGTGATAGTACCCATCCAGACGAGCCATAATTACCATGGAACATAGGGTCGCATTCCACTCTGAGAGGCAGAAAAGAGTAAAGTCGAAACGCGTCGAGCATGAACAAGTCATCGTCTCTGACGTCGCACACTTTTCCAGCACGGTCCGGCACTTCTTGAATGCCACATATCCCGCACAATGGATCGGACGTGGCGGACCTGTTGCTTGGCCTCACCGAACCTCAACCCACTGGACTTTTTCTTCTGGGGGCACATGAAATCTTTAGTGAACCAGACGCCTGTGTACTCAGCTGAAGATCTCGTAGCGAGAATCGGTGTTGCCGCAGACAAAATGAACACAACACCAGGAATCTTCGAGAGCCAGTCATTCCTTCGCCGGTGTGAACTGTGCAACGACACGCCACTTTGAGCACTTGCTGTGAGTTTATCAATCAATCAGATTGTGCAACTTTTGGTATCGTTCATTCGCTTTCCCAACACTGTTGTAAGTTCATGTTGAAATTCTAATTTGACTCTTTTCTACCTCTCAGAGTGGAATGCGATCCTATGTTCCATGGTAATTATGGCTCGTCTGGATGGGTACTATCACCTCTTATTTTGTAAAAACAATTTAGACTCACCCTGTATATACAGTCCAGTCCAACAAATATTTTTCATTAGAGTGAAAAGTTTTCGCACCAAACCGTGGCAACCACAAAGGAAAAACATCGGAATATGGGTTGCTATAGTGTTATGAAAACGGCATACATCCGAGCGCGAATACTCGTCATCTGACCGTGGTTCAAAATTACGTGGTGTTGTCCTCGGATCTTTCCCTTTGGGATTGATCCCGGACCGTCACCAATAGCCCATTGTGTTGCTCCAGTGTGACGTTAATTGAAATACCCCCCCCCCGAGCGCGAATACAATTTAATTTCGTGTTCTTATCTCCCCTTAAAGTTCGCTCTCCAGGTTTCAAAACAATATTATCGTTGCTCTCCGGACAAAAAAAAACTTCTGTCCATCTCAAAAAGCGCTAAATAAGAGTTGATTAAATATAGTTGTTTAAAACTACGGTGTATTGTCCTCAGATTTTTCCTTCAGGATTGGTCCCTGACTCGCCAATAGCCCATTGTGTTGCTCCAGTGCAATGTTAATTTTGCCTACCTACCTAGTCGTTGTTTCAACGAGATAGTAGCAAAAGTGACCAGATCTCGATCTCGTCATAATAAAAATATCGGCATTATCTTGGTGACGATACATCTCGTTATTTCCCAAATTACTCAGGTCTTGATAGACGAAATATCTCATCGAAACCATCTGGAGGGTTGATGTGGTGTACTGGACAGGAAGGAACACTTTTATTGAAGTCGATTTGGTTGTCGACATTCTTAAAACGACATTCTTGTTAATAATATATACAGCGCATTCTTCCGATTCTTCTCGAACACGTTGCCAGATTCTATTTACATATATAACAGTTAACTTAATGTTCATTAACACATATATTAGCGGAAATGATTTATTATATTATTTATTACAAGTGAAATGGACGAGATATCTCGTCATGAGGAAAATCGGTTGGATCTTTATAAGCAAAATTGTTTAGTGGTGGTGGTATGGTAATTAATTAACGTCGCACTAGAGCAACACAACGGGCTATTGACGACGGTCCGGGATCAATCCCGAAGGGAAAGGCAAAATTGGTCAGATTTTCATAGATCTTTATCAGCAAAATTGGTCAGATCTTCATGGATCTTAAGTAAAATTGGCCAGATCTTCATAGATCTTTATCAGCAAACTTGGCCAGATCTTCATGGATCTTTATCAGCAAACTTGGCCAGATCTTCATGGATCTTCTTAAGCAAACTTGGCCAGATCTTCATAGATCTTTATCAGCAAACTTGGCCAGATCTTCATGGATCTTTATCAGCAAACTTGGCCAGATCTTCATGGATCTTTATCAGCAAAATTGGTCAGATCTTTATGGATCTTAAGTAAAATTGGCCAGATCTTCATAGATCTTTATCAGCAAACTTGGCCAGATCTTCATGGATCTTTATCAGCAAACTTGGCCAGATCTTCATAGATCTTTATCAGGAAACTTGGTCAGATTTTCATAGATCTTTATCAGCAAAATTGGTCAGATCTTCATGGATCTTAAGTAAAATTGGCCAGATCTTCATAGATCTTTATCAGCAAACTTGGCCAGATCTTCATGGATCTTTATCAGCAAACTTGGCCAGATCTTCATAGATCTTTATCAGGAAACTTGGTCAGATTTTCATAGATCTTTATCAGCAAAATTGGTCAGATCTTCATGGATCTTAAGTAAAATTGGCCAGATCTTCATAGATCTTTATCAGCAAACTTGGCCAGATCTTCATGGATCTTTATCAGCAAAATTGGTCAGATCTTTATGGATCTTTATAAGTAAAATTGGTCAGTTCTTCATGGATCTTTATCAGCAAAATTGGTCAGATCTTTATGGATCTTTATAAGCAAACTTGGCCAGATCTTTATGAGACAAATTTGTCAGATCTTGATGTACGAGATATCTCGTCTTGAGCCAAATGAATCGGCTCAGATATCTCGTCGAAACCAATTGGAGGGTTCCAAAAGCTCCCGCAAAGTCGAAACTACACAATCTTGTATCTCCCAACCTCCAAATTAAGCAGGGAGGCTCTTTCGCGTTCCCAGTTCCTCAGACATGCCGGTCGAAAGCTCGGGGCCGCCCTAATATACCGCCCCTGCCTGTGTGGGCGCTGGAACAGCCCCGGAGGGTCGAATGGGAATTGGAAATCAATTAAACGGTGAAAGACAGAAGCAGAGTGCAGTTTCATGTGCCTGTATCGATATATCGATTCCTTCCCCTTCGATACATCTCCTTGTCGTAAGGTCGGTGGTTCTCTCAACTGTTCCAATACTCCCATTTGTATGCTTCATCGCAGTTTCAGATTTGGGTGAGGGGTCGTCGTGGCTCTGGGTATGCCCCACTGCGCTAGCAACCTGCGAGTTGTAGGCGGCGCAGGTTCGATTCCTGTCAGGTGCATTACTCCCTGGGTGTATTTCTCTGTTCTGTGTCAGTAAAACTTTCATTGTGTGTCTATAACTTGATATTGTATATCTTGTGTCTGATGCAGCATGGCCAAATATGGCCCTTGCGCCATAAAACCCCAACAACAAACCAACGGAGGACAAACGCCTCGTCATTTTGAATCACGGTCAGATGGCAAAACAACGCCTGAGCTGGCACACCACTCTCCAAACTTCTGCACCAAGCCAACGTGAGGACATTTGAGGCCACGACAGATTTAATGTTTATCAGTTCCCACGTACTCGAGGTCTAGCTGGACCGAGTTCCGAACACTTAACCCTCCGATTGCTAATCCGTTACTCTTCCAACTGGGCTACCGAGGCCCTAATTCTGTGTCCGCAAAACCAACATTATATATTACTTGATATTGTATGTCTGGCGCATGGCCAAATATGGCCCTTGCGCCATAAAAACCCAAGCCAACAGATCTGAGGGAAGTTTTCTTGAGGTTCGGGTTAGTGTAATCATGTCTTGATCAGCCTCAGAGACCACCGAAAGGATGCATTTTGGCCACACCAAGTGTTCTTGATTTTTCAAAAATGAATGCTCAAGTTAATTTAATAGATGGTTTGTTCTATGTTTAATCCTCCTGGTGGTTGTCTCGACGAGGTCTCGTATCTAAGCAGATCCTCATGAACGATATATCGCGTCATTAGCAAAACTAATCAGCCTCAGTGACTACCAAAAGGATTCAGAGGACCCCCCATCAAAAAAAAATGTTCTAGACTTTACAAAAATAAACTGAAGTTTATTTTAATCAATGGTTTGTACTTCTATGTTTAACCCTCCTGGTGGGTGTCCGTCATTTGACCGTGGTGGAAAATGACGAGGTGTTATCCTCGGATCTTTCCCTGCGGGATCATTCCCGGACCCTGTCGCCAATAGCCATCGTGTTGCTCCAGTGCAACGTTTTTTCAACTACCTACTTGGTGGTTGTTTCGACGAGGTATCTGATAAGCAAAACTGACCAGATATTGATGGACGAAGTATTTCGTCATTAGAAGAAATCTGACCAGATCTTGATCCCGTTATAAAGTAATCGGCAATATCTTGATGAGACGAAATATCTTGTCATAAGCAAAATTGGTCTAATCTTGATGGACGAGATATCTCGTCGAAACCACTTAGAGGGTTAACGTGTTTATTGTCACGTAAAGTTATATTTGTGTAAGCGTAAATGATTCGAGGATCACATGTTAAATCAAGGATCACAAAAAGAGCGTTATTCTTGAGTTATTCGAAATGTCAATTTTAACAGGCTCTTTATTTACACCAACAAATATAATCTTAAGGTATTCGTATACACGGGAAGATTTAAAAAAAAATTTTGACTCTAAAAAACCAGCTTTTTTACAGTAGATCATTGGTTTGTGCTTAAACCCATTTTCAATTTGAAAAGTTCAGATTAAGCTAATTTTTAATTATCTTATTTAGACATAATTAGCTAATTAGCATGTTTTTTAATAGTGATATCTCAAATTCTAATGTGTTCAGAAAGACACAATTCCTATTGGAAATTATTCCTAATACTATTCTTCATGTTTTGACCCTCCATCGAGTTGCTAGAGAGCGAATAGGTTTTTCTTTAGTTTTTTCGCCAAGAAAGTCAAAAAATTCAAGACTTTCAGGAATTTTAACGTTTAAAAATCAACAAAAAATTCATTTCTTAACTGATAACTTTGAGGATCAAAACATTCACTGTATTACAGTGATTATAATAATACAAAATAATTACAATAGATCAATTCATTGTTGAGTTATCACTGCACAAAGCATTCTATTGCAAAAGCACAGTTCTTCAGAAATTGAGTTCAAAGTTTTGAAAACATATTTGTATATGTCCTAACGAAAACCCTTGTAAATAAAGAACTACTTCGAATATTTATAAGATCTTGGTATCGTTGAAAGCTAAGGAGATTTTTTTTGAATTAATAAAAAAAGTATCGATATATCCTGGTCGATTTTCGTGATTTCTAGTGTATACATACGCCTTAAAATATTCGTTTTCGTGCTTTTCCTTGAATACGAAATAATAGATGCAACACTGAAATAGTTCCAAAGTCACCGAATCTAACACCGAATCATTTCAACAAAAATGCGTTCATTTATTAGTTCCTTTCCGCACAGTTCTTCGTATGAAACAGCAGCTTCCAAAACGCCCACAATGCCAGATGCATTATGCGTCCCATTAGTAGCTGCGAGTTTTAATTCCGAAAGACCGATTTTTGTTTGAGTTTCGTAGAATTTCGCGAGTGTAATACGTGGCATTGCATGCAAGCGGCGAATCTAAACTGCCATTTTAAAACGAACGGTGGACCACGGCTGCCCCTGGACGAAAATATTGTTTTATGATTGGTTTACTAGATTATCCTCTTCACTAGTTCCTAAATTATTCAGGGCCGCGTTTTCGCGGTGGCTGGTGCACGTTAACTCTGTCGTGGCCTCCAATGTTCTCACATTGGCGTGGTGTGGAAGTTTGGAGTGCCAGCTCAAGTTTCGATCTCACCATCTGACTGTTGTTCAAAATGACGAGGTGTCCACTTAACTTTCCCTTCGGGATTGATCCCGGACCGTTGCCGACAGCCCGTTGTGTTGCTCCAGTGCAACGTTAATGAACTACCTACCTAATGATAACACGTCCGTCCATCAATAATACAATCCAATACAACGTCCCCCCTTTCAAAACAAACAACCTCTAACCCCGGTGGTGGCGAGACCCTGGCAAATTGCCAAGTTCCAATTCTGATTTAACTCATCTGCCTGAACAGCTGATCGCGCGCCTCAAAAATCGAACTCACCCCAGTCGTACCACTCCAACACCCCCAAGCGATAACCACCTGCTCCCAATTCATTCAAGAACAAACACCCACACCCCTCCCTATCTCAATCAAAACAATCCCTCACAGACGATCTTCAGGGGTCGGACAACCCCATCTCCTCTCCACCCCAGTTCTTAAAAGAAAAATCAAATCTCTTATATTCTTCTCCATAATCATTATATTCTGATAAAACAAAAAGCCCTCCTCCTGAATCAATATCGTCTGCCCCCAAACCATCCCACCCCCAGCTGCAAACGATAATCCACAGCGCGGGGATTATGATAGATGCACCCAAAAAAACTGGCAACTAGAGTGAAGCGGAGAGAATTCATCAGAACAATTTCCGATTCCGAGCGTTCCGTTCTTATTCCCCCTTTCCATCACGGAGTTGAGTTGCAAAAAATAGCCCGCACGTGCCGCACGCGTTCCGTTCCTTTTTTTGTTCCACCCTCCCCCATAGAAAGGGAGAGGGTGCATCCCGATTTAGAACTTTTCACATTTTGCCGTCCGGGCAATTTTTTCATACCTCTATGGGGGGGGAGGAAGTTGCAAACGATTCGGGAACGACTCTCACACTCCGAAACGGGGGACTTGAGGGGTAGAAGGAATGAAAAAGTTCGGGGGGAAAGAATGAATTCTCCGTTGGGGATTTATACGCGTGTGTATTTATATGCATAAAAAAGTCGTCTGCAAGTTCATTCATCACTGGAAGCCAGTTGTAAGTGAGGGGGATCGAGTTTCCTTTAGGGGGGTTCTTGCCCTCCCTGGGGGCAGGAGAGAGAATTGGGCGTGATATTTATGGAACACAGTTGCGTGTGAAGAAACACACCCTACTGTCTGATCGGTAACTTTCGAGAGGGAGGAATGTGAAGGGGTGGTGTATTTTCCTCCCTCGACCCCTCCCTTGTTCCAAGAGAATGTCGGTAAGGAACGTCTTTTCCGATCAGTATCGTAGTGCGGAGATTTATCAGCATTTGCTATCAGGTAGAGAGAGATGAATTAATGTCGCACTGGAGCAACACAGCGGGTTATTGGTGACGGTCTAGGATCAAACCCGAAGGGAAAGATCCGAGGGCGACACCACGTACTTTTAAACAACGGTCAGATGACGAGGTCGCATCTGAGCTGGTACCCCACTCTCCAAACTTCCACACCAAGCCAACGTGAGGAAGTTTGAGGTCACGGCAGATTTAACGTGCATCAGCCCCCTTCGTACACGACGGTCTTTGATTGGTCTTGGATTCGAACTCGCAACCCTCCGGTTGCTAATCAGTTACTCTTCCAACTGGGCTACAGCGTCCCTTTAATACGACGGACTCATGTATCAAATTGTAATGTACTTTAAATTTAATCTGGCTAGTACATTTCGAAGATAATTTACGAATGGATTAGCAACCGAAGCGTAGGATAAATATCAATATAAATATAATATAAATATATCTATACATATAAAGCAGAGTTGGCATCTGTCAGTCTGTCCTCTATACAAATCTATACCGTTTGACCAATCCACAGCAAATTTGGTACACTTATTCTTTGGAACCCTGTGGGTAACGTATGCTACATATTAACCCCCGTTCTACTTGTCTTGGGTGTGCAGAGGGATGTAACGTCCCGTCATCCTGGACAGAGCACTAGCTAGGGGGCGCTCTCTCCCGGTCTGGCTGTGCGGATGACGTCAGAGTTAACATCTACAGGAGTCACCTCTCAAGATGACCTTGGAGGTTTTTTTAGAATCTTAGAGCATGATTTAATCGCTGATGCGTCGATTGAGCTGAAAATCGCTAAGTATCATATCGTTCGTGTATCCTGTCTGTAAAATGCGGGATGGAATTTTCAAGCATAAAGCGCTTGAAACGTTGATCATGATATCGAATCAATATGATTTGTCAGCCTTTCATCATGATGATGGAATTGCGAAATTCGCATTCATGGTGCAAGGTGCTACAAATAAAAAAATAGTGATAAGAAAAACACGATGTACGTCATTTTTTTAAGTAGATGAACTTAAAGGGCATTCGCAATCACTCCAAAACTCAAAATCGACTTTTGTAGTCATATCAGTATCAGTTTTTGAGGTTTGTCTTAACTATATTATGTGAAATGGATCTAAAGTAAATTGTAGAGGCTAATAAAAATATCAGTTTTAAAAATTATTTTGCTCGCTTATTTTTTCTTTATATTTGCATTTCCTATGACAGTCAATCGACGTTTAACCAATTAAACCCGAGCAACGCTGGATAAATTCAGCTAGTATTATAAATTTCATGTTTTTAGGGCGATCCTCCCATAGGTCACAGTGACCCTTCGTCTCTACAAGTTTGTATTTCTGACCTACATAAAAGTGCTATACAAGTAAAAATTTGGGCTTGCGACATACTCTTTGCGACTTGTAGAATAATACAAAGCAATTTGGAGAGGGTTTCCGCGGTGGAGAGTATGAAGAAGAGGGGGAAGGTGGATTAGTCGGGATTTCGGGGGAGAGGACGTAAGAAAAGCGTTTCTTAATGTACTCTCCCGATAATCCTCGGAATGCTTTTTCCTCGCTCTAAGACTTGCCGCTAATGCAAAAAAAATGGCGCTCACTGCGCCATTTTGTTTTGTTTCGTCGTGGAATGAAATGTGAAGTACCACTTCCGAAGCGGGAAGAACGTAAAAAGCTGGATATTATACTGAGAAGGCAGTTAAGGAAATTCACGGACTTTGGACTATTACGGGCTATTGGCAACGGTCCAGAATCCATCCCCAAGGGAAAATCCGAGGATAACATGTCATCATTTTGAACAACGGCACAATGACGAGGTCGTCAACATCTGAGCTGGTACCCCCACTCTCTAAATGTCCACTCCACGCCAACGGGACGATATTTGAGGCCACCACAGATTGGACGTGCACCAACCCCCGTGTACACGACAGTCTTTGGCTGGACCTAGTTTCGAACTCGCACGGTTAGTAATTGGGCCGCGATATCCTGGTTGGAAGAGCAACGGATTAGCAACCGGAGGGTTGCGAGTTCGAATCCAACCAAAGACCGTCGTGTACAAAGGGGGCTGGTGCACGTCAAATCTGTCGTGGCCTCAAATGCCTTCATGTTGGCGTGGTGTGGAAGTTTGGAGAGTGAGGTGCCAGCTCAGAAATTGACCTCTTCATCTGACCGTAGTTCATAATTCCGTGGACATATTACAAAATTACGTATTATCCTCGGATCTTTTCCTTAGGGCTTGATTCGCTAATAGCCCGTTATGTTGCTCCAATGCGACGTTAATTAAATACCTACCGGTTACTAATCCGTTTCTCTTCCAACTGGGCTACAGGGGCCGGAAAGATCCGAGGACAACACCACTTAATTCTGAACCACGGACAGATGACGAAACCACCAGTTTGTCTAAGGGGTTCGAACAATACTCGAAACACACCTTCCTGCATTCTTTGTCAGCTGACCCGTGAAGTAGTGTCCCATCCGGTTGTGGAAACCCTTCTATTCAGCACAAAACCTCTCAATAGTGAAATGAAGAATCATACCGTGAATTTGTTTTTTGCAAACCGTAAATTATCATACCGCGAATTTTGTTTTACCTTCACAACAAGCAAACATAACTCGACATCAAAAAACACGAAACCAACCTTACTAATTACATCAGTCAAACTTCTGATTTGAAAGTTCACATTTTCAAATAAACTGCAACGATAGGATTTAACATTAAGGAAAAAGAAGCAAAACCGTGTATCCAAAACACTAATTAGTTAATTAATTAAATTTTAAAATTTTAAACCAGTCTATCGAAGCAGAAAATCAAAGAAACTGAAAAACTGGAGCATTCTAGAAAAGTTTGGGTAAATAGAAATAAATTGGATGATATTTATGTTCAGCGAACGGACTAATTAAGATATTACCATCATAACATGCATTAAAATAAGTTATTTAATGAGTAATAACTACTTCCCGAACTTCTTTCTAATTTGTATTTTATTTGCTTACTAAAGCTTTAAGTAACGAGTCGTTTAATTATTGGAGCGGAAAAACGCGAGAATTAAATTTCACGACATGGATCGATTCTCTTTGGAATCGAATCGAAATCTCTAGGAGAATCGAATGAAAAGAAGTATCGATAAAATTATAATTGAATAACATCATTTTTACAGCCTGAATAAAAATTAATTTATAGTTCTCCAGCAGGTAGCAAAGGCCGCAGTAGTCCTGTTGGAAGAGTAACGGATTAGCAATCGGAGGGTCGCGAGTTCGAATCCAACCAAAGACCGTCGTGTACAAAGGGGGCTGGTGTACATTAAATCTGTCGGACGTTGGCATGGTGTGGAAGTTTGGAGAGCGGGCCAGCTTAGGCGTGATCCCGTCATCTGACCGTAGTTCAAAATTACGTGGTGTTGTCCTCGGTTCTTTCCCTTCGGATTTGATCCCGGATCGTCGCCAATAGCCCGTTGTGTTGCTCCAATGCGACGTTAATGCAATTACTCCCCTTCTCCAAAGACCGTCGTGTACGTGGGGGCACGTTAAATCTGCCGTGATCTCGAATATCCTGTGGTGCGGTAGTTTGGAGAGCGGTGTCAACTCAGGTGTTGTCCTCGTCATCTGACAGTGGTTCAAAATGACGAGGTTTTATCCTCGGAGATTGATCGCGGACCCTGTCACCATAACCCGTTGTGTTGCTCCAGTGCGACTTTAATTCAACTATCAATCCAACCCATAATACTGACTCCCCCCCTAAAAAAAGCGACTGGAACTTTCTTTATCTCGTCGCACGCTCGAACCGTTCGAAAGCTTCCAGCGTTCGAATTCCGAACAGCCGAAGCGAACGTTCTTTCGGTGGGGGCTTCTAATCGCTGTCTCCAGGAGAAAATCCCTCGGGAAATAATCTCCGGATCCGCTCTAAATAAAGAGTCGCCCCCAGGGAATGTGGATAGAGGTTTTTTTCTCCCGGAATCTGGGAGACGAAAGTATTTGTTGAAAGAATCTGGCAGCAGGTCGGGGCGTTGTTGGTGATCTATGCCTGCTTCAGATAAACCTTGGAACGTGACATTTCAGAAGACGTGTGGAATTATAGAACGCGGAACGTTTTTGGGGATGGGGTGGAGACTTTTTTGTTCGATACCACCCCCTCTCGTTTTTTAGGGGGTTGAAGTGTGGGGGTCTTCGATTTTTTTGCGATGTGTGAGTGATTGTTTGGGTAAATATTTGTGTGGGTTGGTTGGTGGCATTTTGTTTGGGTCAAAACAGTTCTGTGGAACATTTTTTGTGATATTCTACCCTTGCTGCTGATTTGCTGGCGTTGGTTTGCCTTCCAAGTGGTTTTGGACGATATCTCGTCGATCAATATTTGACCAATGACAAGGCACCTCGTCAACACAACCACCAGGAGGGTTAATACTAGATGAAGGGCCGTTCCTGAGGTATGAGATGCTTACGTGCAAACCCCAGCAGGCCACCCCACTTCTAAAAATCGCCCCCGTTTGATTTTCTAAAAGAACTGCTTCATTGAGCAGGTATTCAGAAATTAATTTCGAATGGCCCGTTCTTTAAATACGCATGTGTTTTACAGGGTTTCCACAATCTGTTTTTCAACCTTAATGGCCAGGGGTATCTTTTTAAACAAAATTGCCTCTAAAGCTATTTTTAAAAACTTAGACGCCTTTTTTGAAATTTTACCAAAGGTCAAGGAAATTTTAGGCCATTTTTTGAATCAATATCAGACGGAAATTTTTTTTTTCGATTTTCTGAAGAGGGAAATTTTTCAATTGACGACAATTTCGAAGTTTTAGCGCCAAGCCGTGGCAACCATGAGAGAAAAACATGATTCTTCGGTTGCTAGATTGTCACGAAAACCATATTAAGAAAGTACAGAGGCTGTTCAGACATTTTTTGAACGATTTTATTGGACTGAAGATAAATTTTTACATGAAATTTTTGTTGTTTTAAATGTTCTATTTGATAGCCCTTATTGTTAACTATATTTCTACACCTTAATTTCCATGATAATAATGACTTTTGTAGCATTGACAGAGGTATTTTGTCCCATTCTTGCTCCACAGTTTTACAGTCCTTGAATGGTTTTCGGTCGACGTTTCGATAATGCACTTTTTAAAAGTCCAAAAGCACAAAGGTCCATGGGTGAGACATCTGGAGATTTAGCAGGAATATCATTTAAGGGTATTGACTTGATACCAGTTTCTTGTTCCATTTTTTCCAAGAATTTAATAGTGGATTTAGATGTGTGGCTGCTTGCTTTAACCTAATGCAGCTCTACTGATTGTTGGCACTGTGGGTAAAGATATGGTATTTCTTTTTCGAATATTGGGGATAAAATAGGGTCTTGATAGAATGTGGAGTTGATTTTTACTTTTCCCCCCACTATCTTTACTTTTAATTTTCCATTATATGCAAAACCGGCAACAATCATAAATCCCTTAGAGAAAGATTCTTTAGATTTTTTGAACCACGTTTTAAGATTTTAAATCGTTACTTTTTTATTGCAATCATTTAAATACACCCACGCCTCGTCTATTGTCACAATATTTTTCATCCAGCTAAATGCTTCTCATACAGAATTCTGCAGCTAGTTTTGCGTTCTGCAATATGTCGTGGAGATAGACGATGAACATTGTATTTTCACTGTTAATTATTTTATTTACAGTTGAAACTGAACATTTTAATGACTTTGCAATAGTCCTTTGACTTGGCGGATTCTCTTTTAAAAATAAAGATCTTACCTTACAAATATTCTCAGAAATTCTTTTCTTTTTTGGATACGTATTTGGAAGTATTTTTTCACTTTTACGTTTTTTTTCCTTTCTCATTAATAATATTACGCACCTTTAAATATCGAAATACCATGACTTTTACAGCGTTTTTGAATAATTGAATGAGCATAATTATCTTCGGAAAGAGCGGAAACAGCCTTCCATCCATTGCGTATTTAAAAGCGCCATTTTGAAAGTAAACAAAACTTTGAGTTAGCAGATAAGTTATCCTTTAACTATTTAGAAAATAAAATTCTTTCGTAGCATACAATTTTTTTACAGCTCATCAAAATCGTTAAAAAATGTCCGAACAGCCTCTGTATTTCGTTTCTTAATTTTAAAATTTAAATTGCTTGGCGAGATTTTCATACTTGATTAGAAGGAATCTCGTCATTCGCAAAACTGACCAGATCGGAATGGACGACATATCTAGTCATTAAATGAAATCTGACCAGGTTTTGATCTCGTCACCCAAAAAATCGGCACCATCTTAACGACGAGATATCTCGTCATCAACGAAACTAACCAAATCTTGATGGACGCCATATCTCGTCGAAACCATTTGGAGGGTTAAAGAGCAGCCAAACGCGGCTATATTCTCACGTGTCTTTGCTCTTATTCAATCAACCCTCCATCGCAGCAGATTTAAGCCGAGTCGAAAATCCTCCTAATTGTCTGCCGCAATTAATTCTTCTCCCCCCCAAAAGAGCGCGTGCAAGCAGGTGAAGCCACCTGTCTCCCCTCCTCCTCATAATAAACCAGTCCTTTCTTTTCTTACCCCCTCTTGAATATCTCTTTTCTCTTTCAATAACGCGGATTGCCTCAAGCCATCTCTACACGCGACCGGTACAACGCTCAGATTAGTCTCAGCCAATCAGAAGCAGAGATAATTTTATTTGGGTGGGGTGGTTGGAGTTTTATCTTTTTACGGCATTCCTTTGGAATGTTTTCTTTTTTGTGTGTGGAGATGTTTTCCCTTTGGCGATGGCTCCTTGCCCTTTATTGGAGCAGATTCTGTGTTGTCTGATGGCCGCGGTAGTCCAGTTGGAAGAACAACGGATTAGCAGCCGGAGGGTTGCTAGTTCGAAACTCGGTCCAATCAGACTATCGTGTAAGTGGGGGGTACGTTCAATCTGTCGTGGCCTCAAATGTCCTCAGGCGTAGTGTAGAGAGTGGGGTGCCAGTTCAGGTGTTCTCGTCATCTGAGCGTGGTTCAAAACGACGTCTTATGAACTTTCTCTTCGGGTTGGATCCCGGATCGCCCCCAATAGCACGTTGTGTTGCTCCAGTGGGGCTCTAATTAACTACCTACCTACTTAAGTTTATACTCTGTAACAGCCGCAGTAGCCCTGTTGGAAGGGTAGCGGATTAGCAGCCGGAGGGTTGGGATTTCGAAACTACGTTGAGCCAAAGACAGTCGTGTGCGTTAAATCTGTCGTAGCCTCAAAATGTCCGCACGTTGGCGTGGTGTGGACGTTTAGAGATTTGGATGCCGGCTCAGGTGTTGACCTCGTCATCTGACCGTGGTTCAGAATTACGTGGTGTCCTCGGATCTTTGCCATCGGATTTGATCCCGGACCGTCGTCAATAGTCCGTTGTGTTGCTCCAGTGCGATGTTAATTAACTACCTATCTTCCTTCCTCATTGTGTTTGTCTGGGCTGTCGCGGCTCAGTGGGTATGCCCACTCCGCTAGCAACCTTCGAGTTGTAGACGGCGCAGGTTCGATTCCTGCTAGGTGCATTCCTCCCCGTGTGTGTTTCTCTCTTCTGTGTCAGTAAAGCTTTCACTTGATATTGTAAGTCTTGTGTCAATTGCTTGATATGGTATTGTGTCTGGCGCAGCATGTCCAAATATGGCCCTTGCGCCACAATATCCCCAAACCAAACATTGTGTTTGGCGCAGTTTTGCCAAATACAGCCCTTGCGCCATAAAACCCGAAAACAACGTAGTACTTGTCTGATTTTAAAGACATATTCACGTCCAAACTAGTCTAGATCATCGATGTCAGAAGTGATTAATTAGCGAGAAAAACAATTGTGCATTGATGATTTCATAATCTAGTCCAATAATTGGATGTGCCTGACTTAGCACTCAAACTATCCGAATTACTGTAGTTAATTAATCCAATTGGTGGCTGGAACGACGTTGGATGGGACCATTTTGTAACGCCCAACCTTCGTTGCTGAATCCAGTTATATTCTTCCAGCACTGGCGCAAAAACCAAAACAATCCCAGTGGGCGAAATACTTAAAATTTGAACTATATGAAACTTACTATGTGAAGAAAAAGTTTTTTCAAACTGTTAATTTATAAAGGTATGAGGATACGCATTTAGATCAGATAAATTTAACTGCTATTTAATGAGTTAACCCTCCAAGTGACGAGATATCTCGTCCATAAAGAGCAGCTCAAAGTCCTTTCTGAGTTCTAGATCTTTCACCATCGTTCAATGTCAGGGTTGCGGTTGACCGGTTGGTGATCCTCCAACCGGTCTACAACTGAGGGTTGCGTGTTGGAAATTCGATCCAGCCAAAGACGAGAGGGCTGGTGCACATTAAATTTGCCTTGGCCTCAAATATCCTCACGTTGGAGTGGTGTGTAAGTTTGGAGAGTGAGGTTCCAGCTCAGGTGTTGACCTCGTCATCTGACCGTGATTCGAAATGACGAGGCGTTGTTCTCGGGTATGGATCCCGGACCATCGCTAATAGCTCGTTGTGTTGCTTCAGTGAGACGTGAATTAACTACCTACCTTATGTAATGTAACATCATCGTATTTTATAATCGATGTACAAGTTTCGTTTACGTTGGAGGGGCAGTCGCGGCTCAGTGGGTATGTCCACTGCGCTGGCAACCTGCGAGTTGTAAGCGGGATTCCTCGCTGGGTGTATACCTCTCTTCTGTGTCAGTAAAAACTTTCATTGTGTGTGTATGTTTATTACTTGATATTGTATGTCTTGTGTCTGGCGCAGCATGACCAAATATGGCACTTGGGCCATAAAACCACCAAAACCAACCGCTAGAACAGACATTGCGCTGTTACTCTTCGAATGAGTACAACAAAAATTCTAACTCGCATAAAAGTTTAATTGACCCCTAGGTAGGTAGTTAACGTCTCACTGGAGCAACACAACGGGCTATTGGCGGCGGTCCGGATTTAATCCCCAAAGGAAAGTACCGAGGACAACACCACGTAATTTTGAACTACAGTCAGATGACGAGATCAGCACTTGAGCTGGCTCCTCACTCTCCAAACTTACACACCACTCCAACGTGAGGACATTTGAGGCCACGACCGATTTAACGTGTACACGACGGTCTTTTACTGGACCGAGGTTCGAACTCGCTACCCTCCTGTTTTTACTCCGTTGCTCTTCCAACTGTACCACCGGGCCCCAAATTGACCCCTAGACACCATAGTTAAACTTAACAGTCTGGGATGGTTCAACGAAATTTCTTTGCACTGAAATATTCATACGAAAAAGTGCGTGCTTTTATTTTCTTTATAGCTAATGATCGTATTTTGAGTTTTAAATGAAGCCTTGCATAAGAAATTTTCGATTACAGATTTTTTACTGGAGGAAAATATCTTAAAAGAACTGGTCATTAGCGAGGACTAAAAAATATTTGGTTTCTAGGGGAAGTCGTTTACTTCCGGCATTTGAGATGTCTCTGTTTTTTTTGGATGAAAGTACGACTTTGTCTAGACTAAGTCTAGCATTCACCAATGGATGATATAGACAAGAATCGTAAATCAGTCTACATTTTTTGATGTTTTGGATTTGTGTTATGTAATGATAGTACTTTTCCAGAGCTTCGAAAGTTTGAATCATACGAGTGCATGGAATTCCTGAGACCTCCAAGGATTCAAAGCATTTTTGAATCCTTTGTTTTTCTATCCCAAAGAGAAGATGAGGGCTGGTGCACTTTAAATCTGTCCTGGCCTCGAATGTCCTCAATTTGTTTCAATTACGTTCTCAATGTCCTGAAGATGTGTGGGAGTTTTGCGAGTGGTGCGACAGCTCAGGCGTGGACCTCGTCATCTCACCATGCTTCAAAATTACGTGCTGTTGTCCTCGGATCTTTCCCTTCGGATGGATCGTGAACCGTCTCCAATAGCCCGTGGTGTTGCTCCAGTGTGACGTCAATTACCTACCTACGAATGAAACCTCCGAAATTTTTGAGTCCTTCGTATTTGTATCACAGAAAGTAGATAAGGGGGATGCTGAGCGTTAAATCTGTCGTGACGTCAAATGTCCACGTTGGTGCGGTATGGAAGTTAGGAGAGTAGGGGGCCAGCTGAGGTAAACGACCTCGTCATCTAACCCTAGTTCAAAATTACGTAGATTGCATTTAGATATATCCCTTGGGGTTTGATCCCGGACCGTCGCCAATAGTCCATTGTGTTGCTCCAGTGCGACGATAGTTCAACTACCTTCCTTCCTATTTTATACGTTTGTGACTTTAGTAAATGTCGCAGTTAAATGAAAAAAGTGCCACGAGTATTTTACATTTTTTTCGATGTTGTGACAGAATGTGACTTTTTTACCAAAGAATTTCGAAATCGTAATGTAGCTATCCGCTAAATACGTTTTGAAACTTCTCCGTATATTTATGACAAAAAGGTGGCCTTTAGGTGTGAACGGGCTTCACGAACACGAGGTACGCTAATGATCTCTTCTTTTCCCAAGATACCCTTCTCTATTTGTTTTCCCTATAATATTCTCCAATCCTTTTTTCCCCTTCACATGATTTTAGTTGACGTTATCGTGTGTTTGGCCAAATATTGTTTGACCAAACGTGGCGATGCGCCATAAAAACCCCAAAGCAACCAACTACATATTTATCGCCAATCTGCATCTTCAATGACACAGATCCTTCTTTTTTTCCCCAAAACTTTAACTGCCTTTCCTCTTTGCAGAAAGCAAAAATAAAATTAGCGAAATGATAAAAATCAAATGATGCTAAAACAAAAAAATCGTCTAACATCAGAAACCCAAACCCGAGGTAATTGAATGCTGGAGATCTCCCAAGAACTGGCGTGAAGCGAGAAAGGCAGACGCTACCGCCACCTGTCGATCGATGGGTACATTACGAATGGGAGGAGCAACGACCTGGAAAAGGTCACGTGTTCCAATCGCTGGCGTGTGTCGAGTTCTTACGCACTGGAGTGATCTGAAAACGCACGCGCTGCTTCTGTTCTACTCTGCTTTTTTTTCTTTCTTTTTAGAATGGAAGAGGATTTTTGGGTGAATTGGGGGGTGGAGTTTCGGTTTTCGTTTCTTGTTCGGGGTTTCTCATAGGACAGGTAGTCCAGTGGAAGGGTAAGGACGGAGGGATGCGTAGATCAAAACTCGTTCCAACCAAAGACTGTTGTGGCGGGACAAAGCGGGGGATAATGTACGTTAAATGTGTTCGTGGCCTCAAATGTACTCATGTTGGAAGTCATGTAATCGTGGTTCAAAATGACGAGCGTTGTCCTTGTATCTTTCCTTGCGGGATTGATCCCGGAACGTCGCCAATAGCCTTTTGTGTTGCTCCAGTGCGACGTTAATTAATAACCATTATCTAAGGTAGGTAGCCCAGTTAGAAGAGTAACGGATTGGCAAACCGGAGGGTTGCGAGTTCGAAACTCGGTCGAACCAAAGACCGTCGTGTGCATTACATGTGTCGTGGCTTCAAATGTCCTCACGTTGGCGTGGTGTGGAAGTTTGGAGAGTGTAGTACCAACTCAGGTGTCGACTTCGTCATCTGACTGTGATTTCAAATTACGAGACGTGAAATGTAATTTGGAATCACAGTCAGATGACAGTCTGTGTTGTCACAGACGTGAAATGTAAGCAGACTGAGCATTGCTATGGAGAGGAACTTGAAAGAGCAGGACCTGTCGACTAAAAGTCACGTGACTGATCTGTGAAAAACTGACTTGGTTGGCCGATTTGGCGTCTTACCGCCTCGTTTGGCGATGGAACATCTTATGACAGGGTTGGTATGTAAATCCGCATTTGTAGAGTGGCAAGAAAAGTAGTGAAATCGCCACAATCTACTACTATCAGATGATCAATTAATGCACCAATCAGATGGTGAATTAATGGATGGGCGTCTTCTGCCGCCCCGTGGACCAATCAGATGATGAATGTTAGTTTGCACCCAGCAGACAAAAGCAGTGTAAGGATCACGTGACTGCTAGTTTTGGTCACATGATCCTGGGCACATAAAAAGGTTATAATCGATCACTCTACTTTTACATATCCTCGAATCCTTCCTTTCAGGATTAATCCCGGTCCATCTCCAATAGTACGTTGTGCTGCTTCAGTGCGACGTTAATTCCTACTACCCACCTACATACTAAAAACTATTTTCCTTTAGAAGCTACGCAACCGATTTAATTTGTTTTTTTCCAACAAATTCAAGCATTGGTTGATAGGTAGGCAGTTGAAAATTAACGTCGCACTGCAGCAACGCAACGAGCTATTGGCTACGATCCGGATCATCCCGAAGGGAAAGATTCCAGGACAACTCTTCAGTTTGAACCACGGTCAGATGACGAGGTCGATACCCGAGCTGACACCTACTCTCCAAACTTCGCACACGTCAGGACGTTTGATGCCACGACGGATTTAACGTGCCTCCACGTACACGACGGTCTTTGATTGGAAAAAGACCAAAAAATAAGCGAAACACGATCCACTGTTCAAACATGCTACCTGAAAATTACAGTTAACTCCCCATCTGTAATGCGCGTATTTGACTTTGTGAGTGATTTAAGAACGTCCCCTCGAAAATGAAAACCTCGCCAAACACGCAATCACTCGAAAAAGCGAAAAACATCATTTGATTAGATGCCATCACACTCATATCTTATTTACATCTCATTGATCTCAGTCTGGTTACCATGGCAGCCGACGCCGGATTTCGTTCCTCCAACCAGAAGGTTATAACATTCTTTTCTGAGCTACATTGGCTGGAGAGCTAGATTAGGTCTTGGAGGGTGTAGTTAATTAGTAATCTATCGCGATTGTTAAGGGTCTTAAATTGGGTTCTAAAGAAGTTTTATTCGATGCGGCATTCGCCGAGAACAATCGTAAACACGGGGGCTGGTGCACATCCAATCTGTCGTGGCCTTAAATGTCCTCGCTTTGGCGTGATGTAGAAGTTTGGAGAGTGGGGTGCCAGCTCATGGGTCGACCTCGTCGTCTGACCGTTGTTCGAAATGACGAGGTGCTGTCCTCGGATCTTTCCCGGTATCGATCCCGGACGTCGCCAATAGTAGCTCTAGTTCGACGCTGATTTAACTATCCCCAGAAGCTAAAATAGCATTCTTTTCTGAGCTCCATTCCGACGTTGGCTGAGGAGTTTTGACAGGTTAAGTCTCGGAGTGTGTAGTTAAGGAGTACGAGTAATCGGTCGAGATTTTTAAAGATGTGAAATTAGGTTTGAAAGACGTTCTATTCGATGCGACATTCATTGGTAAAAGGCCCCCGTACACACTCGAACATGTTGGGCTCGGCAGAATTAATCCCTTACCCAACCTCCAACCAAGCATGCTCGCGATTCCCAATGCACGTCTGAACCTACACTTCCAGCACCAGTTAACAAGCAAATATCGCGAGCTTCAGTTCGTAAATTGTTAAAGTAATAGAAATCTAATTTTTATATTTTTGTAAAAATAGTTTTAATCTTCTGTAAAACTAATTGTTGTTATTAAATCAGTGAAAATGAATTGGGGAAAATCTAAGACGATGATGATTGTAGGTGGTTTGCTATGCTTGGATGGAAGATTCAAAATCAGAAAACGGAGACGAGTGTGGACCGAAAATTGGCTTCAAGAAAGAAACAAATTGAGTTATATGCTGTCAATAAAAGAGATCGCAGTTAATGAATCCCAGGATTTTTTAAGTGATTTACGGAAGAGTGAAGAAGCATTTAAAGATCTACTGCAACGTGTCTCATGGAATTCAGAAACAAAATATTAAGTTGGGTGCTCGGCTCGTGTTGGAAGGGATCGTCAAACTGAACTCCGAGCCGAGCACGCCAATCACAAACTATGTTCGTCGCACCCATAAACGCTCAAGCATGTTGGCCGAGCCAGTTACCAACTGCTTTTACCAACATGCTCGCCCAACATATTCGAATGTGTATAGGGCCTTTTATAGACAACAGAACAAGCCGTTACTTCCACTTACGAAAATAGTTTATAGAACTCGGATTCTTTTGAGATTTCTATAGAAACGAAATTTCGTTTCTATAGAGATTTCTATATAGAAAACGAGCTCTGATTCTAGAAATGTATTTCTATAGAGAAGTTCCATACAAACGAAAAGTGAAAGAAAAGAAATGAGCTTCTATAGAATTCTATAAAGTTTCTACATACATTTTCTGTTGAGATTTCTATAGACTTTATATTTTTTACTTTATTGACCGTATAAAAATATGGGCCATAATTTTATAGAGTTTTGTAGAAATTTTTCGTAAAGGAAAACACCTTCCTAAATTGGAAGTCCCCTGAAATACAGAGCTCTTATGAAAGTGTGTTTCAATGTAAACATAAATAAACCAACTGTGAAGAAAAAATTAGTGTTAGAACTATACTTTCATCACCCATTTGGTTATGTTTAGGATTCATTTCTAATCTGAGAAAAAATTTCTTTAAGGTGTAAGTATACACTAGAAATCACGAAAATCGACCCGAATGTCGATACTCTTTTATTAGTTCAAAATGTTGTCCAAGTCCTTAGCTTTCAAACTATACCAAGATCTTGTAAATATTCGAAATAGTTTTCTAGGTACAAGGATTTTCGTTAGGTAATCTTACCATATACAAACCATGCTTCCAAAACTTTAAACTCAATTTCTGAGGAACTATGTTTTTGCAATATGATGCTTTGTTCAAACAGTGATAACTCAGCAACAAAATGACCTATTTATTTTTGCGTTATTATAATCTATATAATAAAATGGATGTTTTGACCCTCAGTCAAAGTAAAGAAATGAATTTTTAGCTGAGTTTAAATGTTGAAATTTCTGAAAAAAATCTTGATTTTTTAGACTTTCTTGGTGAAAAAAATAAAAAAAACCCTATTCTCTAGCAACTTGATGGAGGGTCAAAACATGAAGAATAATATTAGGAATAATTTCCAACAGGAATTGTGTCTTTCTGAACAAATTGAGGAATTTGAGGTATAACTATTCAAAAAAATGCTAATTAGCTAATATTGTATCTAAATTAGATAGTTAAAGATTAGATTAATCTGAATTTTTCACACTGAAATGAGTTTAAGCAGAAACCAAGGACCTATTGCAAAAAAAGTTGGATTTTTAAAGTTAAAATTAAAAAAAATCTTGTGTATACGTACACCTTAAAGCAAATGTAGGTGGCGCTAATGTTTTGTGGTACAACGTGTTTACTGTATGAAGGGCTGCCACTGGCATCTTTTGGCTACTACCTTTTTGGGTACCTTTTGAAACAAAATCGTCTCAAAAGCTTCTATTTCTTTAAAGTTTGGCGACTTTTGAAAATACATCAAAGGTCAGCGAAAAGTAAGTCCTTTTTTAACTGATAGTGGTGGGAAAAATAACTTTTGGAATTTTCTTTGGGGAGAACATTTTCGAAGGAACGCCAATTTTTCGAAGTTTTGGCAAGACGTGGTTGCAAGATTATCGTGAAAACTTTATTATGAAAATAGTTGGCTTTTTAATTTTAAAATTTAGATGTCTGCGATATCTGCAATGTCTTTTTCAACTTTATCAACACATTTTGTGTTTTAGCCGATTCATTTCGCATTTGAGCAACTAAAATTCCTCCCAAAAATAACGTTTAATAAGAGACATGTTTGCTACTATTTTAAAAAAGTTATGGTACTATTTCACAAGTGCTTTTTCTGTAGCAGCCCTAAAAACCGTTTAAATTGCGCTATGCACATTTTTTTCTATGAATACGTTTCAACTATTCCCTAAAGAAAAATTGCTATCGAATTCTATAAACATTTCTAGTGAGATATAATTATGGCCTGTATTATAGAAACCTATACAGGGTGTCCCAAAAAGGTTGTTCCGCAATTTATCTTTTTACCATTTGGTGATAGGTAGGCAATGTAAATTGCAAAATTGCACCAAATAAGGTAAGTAATTAAGATATGTGAATAAAATTATCACATGATAAAAATTTAAGCGGATACAGTTTTTAATTTGTATACAACCCCTCTAGATAAAAATCCGAGATAGCAGAAATGTTCCTTACCTGCATCCCTATCGTTAGCAGAAAACTGCATTTCTGTAGGTTGAACGGTAACGGAGGCATAATGACGCATAAAAGTTGACTTATACCGCTTGTGCACAGCTGTTCAAGCAGTCAAATTAGGGACCGCATACACAATGCTAAAAAGCATTTTTTTTCGGTCAGAAAGTGCAACATTGTGCAAAGTAATGTAGTATTGCAACTGCAAATGAAAATCGCAAAATATAATAGAAGACAATGTAATCTTTAATAAAAATATAGTAGAAAAAATGGTTTAAATTTTTCCATCTGCAGCAATGCAGAACTTAGCTCTTCATTCTTGGCCATGGGTCAGTTTCCGTTCTAGATTAGATACGGCCTCCTTAAAATAGAAACTCTTGTATCTCCGTTACTATTCAACCTACAGAAATATGGTTTTTTACTAACGATAGGGATACAAGTAAGGATCATTTTTGCTATCTCGGATTTTTATCTAGAGGGGTTGTATACAAATTAAAAACTGTATCCGCTTAAATTGTTATCTTAATTACTTACCTTATTTGGTGCACTTTTGCAATTTACATTGCCTACCTATCTCCAAATGGTAAAAAGATAAATCGCGGAACAACCTTTTTGGGACACACTGTATAGTTATGGCCCGTTTTTCTGAGCTATTAAGTAACCTCTATAGAATGTCTATAGAAATCTATAGAATGTCTAGAAACTTCTAGAATTCTATAGAAACTAATTTCTTTTGTCACGACTTTGTGTACTTTTATATAGGTAGGTAGGTATTTTAATTATAGTCGGCAATGGAGCAACACAACGGGCTATAGGTGACGGTCCGGGATCAATCCCAAAGGGAAAGATACGAGGACAACTCCACGTAATTTTGAACCACAGTCAGATGACGAGGTCAACACCTGAGCTAGAACCTCACTCTCAAAACTTATACACCACTCCAACGGGAGGGCATTAGAGGCCACGACAGATTTAATGTGCACCAGGCCCCTTTGTACACGACGGTGTTTGGTTCGATTCGAACTCGCAATCCTCCGGTTGCTAATCCGTTACTCTTCCAACCGGGCCACCCCAGTCACTGACACAGAAGAGAGAAATACACCCAGGGAATGATCCGAGGACAACACTACGTAATATTGAACTACGGTCAGATGACGAGGTTACACCTGAGCTGGCACCCCACTCTCCAAACTTCCACACCACGCCAACGTGAAGACATTTGTGGCCACCACAGATTTAACATGCACCAGCCCCCTTTGTACACGACGGTCTTTGGTTGGATTCGAACTACTTTTCTACAGAACTTCTTCAATAGAATTCTATAGAAATACATGTCTATAAAATCAGAACTCGTTTTCTTTATATCTATCTATAGAATTCTAGAGGCTCATTGTTTCACGACTTTACTTTTCTCTAGAACTTTTCTATAGAATTTTATTTCTATAGAATCAACTCGATTTCTCTATAGAATTTGTTTCAAGAGACCAATTTTCGTTTCTCTAGAAATCTCGAGTTATTGCCCAGAATCTATGAGAAACCTCTAAAGTACCATTATATACAAGTTCACACACACCGTTTGTTTCACGGCTTTATATTTTTATATATAGAACCTCCTTTAGAAATAAAATTCTATAAAATCAGAGCTCGTTTTCTCCATAGAATTGTTTCCTATAGAACGAAAGTTTGTTTTGTTGTTTGTTATGGAGTTCTATGAAACTATTTTTTTACAAAATGTTTTGGTAAGGGTTTGTTCCGGAAAGTAAATCACACTTTTTCCCGCATTTTGAAAAAATCTAAGATTTGCTAAACAAAACTTGTGCCCATGTTTGTTATAAAATATTTTGTAGAATTTGATCTAGAACTATGACCCGGTTTTCTATCTATACATATAAAGCAGAATTGGCATCTATCTGTTCTCTATACAATTCTGTATCGTTTGACCAATCCACACCGAATTTGGTACACACTTATTCTTTGGAACCCTACGGGTAACGTAGGCTACATATTAACCCCCGTTCTATTTGTCTTGGGTGTGCAGAGGGGTGTAACGTCCCGTCATCCTTTACAGAGCACTTGCTAGGGGTGCTCTCTCCCGGTCTGCCAGTGCGGATGACGTCAGAGTTAACATCTACAGGAGTCGCCTCTCAAGATGACCTTGGAGTTTTTAGAATCTTAGAGTATGGTGCAATCGCAGATGGGTGAGGTTGCGCTGGAAATCGCTCAGTATCAAATCTTTTATGTATCCCGTCTGTAAAATGCGGGATGGAATTTTCAAGCATAAAGCGCTTGAAACGTTGATCATGATATCGTATCAATGATTTGTCAGCCTTTCATCATGATGCTGGAATTCCGAAATTCGCAATCCTGGTGCAAGGTGCTCCAAATAAAAAAATATTGATAAAAAAAACTGACTGCAATAATACGATGTATGTCATTTTTTAGAAAATGAGTTTAAAGGGCATTCACAATCACTCCAAAATTCAAAATCGACTTTTGTATATAGTCATCTCAGTATCAGTTTTTGTAGCTTTGTCTTACCTATAGTGTAATGGATCTAAAGTAAATTGTAGAAGCTATAAAAATCTCAATTTTAAAGTGTTTGGCATTCGATTATTTTTTCTTTATACAGTAATACCCCAAAATTACGCAATAGGTGGGTCCGACGAAAATCGTTTAACAGTCGAATTCGCGTAAGTCGGGGTACAACTTTGCATATAAATACATATAAATTTTGTTTAATTAGGACGAAGGACTAACAAAACCACTAGTTTAGAAGAAAAATATTTAATAAAATTGCTGTCCTTTGTACATATTAATACAAAATATTAAAAAAATAAATGAGTTATGTTAAAAAGTTATTTCGATGTCGATAGCTTCATAAAATCTAACAAATTCGTCTGACGCACAATGCCTTTTTTTCACGCAGAATGTCTTCGTAGCAAGCTAATAATTTTTTTATTCCTTGCTTTGTAACTATAACGCGTTCTTCGTTGAAGTCATTGTTTTCTAAAATTTTTAAGCCCTTTACAATTGAGCTGAGACTTTCTGTAAAGCTTGCAATTGTCATGTCTTTTTCTGGCGGAACTGGGTCTGAAGTGTCGGATACTTCAGTGTCGTTTTGCTCACCTTCTATCATAGCCTTGAGTGTCTCGGGAAAAGAAGACATAACTTCTTTAACGGCACTTGCCTGCTCTCCATTCTCCGCGATGCTGTGCCAATTACAGCGAGTTTTAAATCGGTTGAACCAACCGTTGCTAGCTGCAAAGTTTTCATCTTCGCCCGCCTCCCAACTTCTTTTTTCAACCTCTCAAAAATCAGCTTAGCTGGATAGCACATAGTGTTGTGATCGACTGGACAATTCTTCACTTTTACTTAATTATCACACCATGATTTCAGCATTGTTTCCATCTCAGCAATAATACCATGACGTTTACGAATTATGCTTGAGTTCAAGGATTGAGCATTTTTCACCGCCATCGAGAATTCTTTCTTTATCTTTTATGATTCTTACTGTGGATTCCGGTAGCTCAAACTTCTTTGCCACTTCACAAATTTTCATTCTGCTATCAAAATCCTTGATAATGTTAAGTTTACATTCGAAAGATATCGTTTTCATTTTCTTACTAGGTGCAGGAGAATCAGATTTACTTCGTTTGGACGATATAGTTCTTTAAGGGTTTAGAAAACGTATAACAAAACAATCTTAACTTTCGTCGATCGCAGAATCGTAATCGTGCACGCAGAGTTCGTGCGAAACGCGTCCAATGCGTATCACAGCATGAGAAACACTGAAGATAGCACACACACACACACACACACACACACACAGGTTGCACTATTGTCAAACGAAAAAAATCAAGAACCGCGTAACTCCGAGTTCGCGTAAATCGGGGTATTACTGTATTTGCATTTTCTGACAGAAAAGTGATTTTTTGGATCACTTTTAATCTACGTTTAAGCAATTAAACCCGAACAACGCCGAATAAATTCAGCTAGTAAGCTCTAAAATACGAAATCTAGAACTCTCATTAGAGTGTTTGTAGAAATCTCTAGAATTCTATAGAAGCTCATTTTTTGTTTGTGACTTTACTTTTCTGTAGAACTTCTCTATCGAATTCTATAGAAATACACATTTATATAGAACCAGCTTGATTTCTCTATAGAATTCTTTTCTCGAAATCTATAGAATTCTAAAAAAAATTTCGTAAGGGGGTTCCTTCATTTGAAAAATATATGGTTTCACGATATCCTCAACGCATCCTCTAAATATTTATAGAGTACGGAACCCAACATTCCGAATTCGTTGTCACAGTTTCTCACCCCGAAGGAATGCAAGGAACGACAAAAAAGAAACGTCTATTCACCCTGATCATACAATAAATCTTTTTGGTAAACACAAACAAAGACAATAAGAATTTTCGTCGTGCTGTCTGGCATATCCTTCATCCTGTCGCGTTCTTGTGCCATTTCGGGTTCTATTCAAACTACTTTGTACCTGAATAATTCTATTGGGGAAATAAATTCGAGGAATAAATACTTTTGTAACACAACTTCGAGATTGAATAAATATTTTTGTCAACTATGTGAATGCTAACGACCCTTCGATGTTTACAGTGGGGAAATAATTCGTATGTATATAATGATTCACGTTTTCTAGATTCCTTTGCGGACAAGTTATTCGTAAGACTAAAAATTCTTCAACGTTCCCTAACAAAAAATGTCTATGGAATTCTATAAGTTTCTATAGAATGTGGCCAAAATTCTATAGAATATTATAGAATTTGGCCGGTTTTTCTTTAAGTTCTATAAAGTAGTTTCAATAGAATACTTTTCTATAAAACTTCTCTATGGAATTATATATGAGCTCATTTCTTTTGTTTTGCGACTTTACTTTTCTATAAAACCTCCTCTATAGAATTCTGTTGAAATACTGGCACATCTTGTCCGCTTTTGGACATTGCGCCTTAAAACCCCAACATCCAATCCAATCTATAGAAATACATTTCTATAGAAACAGCTCGTTTCCAATATAGAATTTTTTCCCATAGACACGAAATTTTGTTTCTCTATAGATCTCTTTAGAATCTTATATTTAGATCTCTTTAGAATCCTATAGAATTATAATCCGTTTTTCTATAAGCTCTATGAAGTAACTTGTATATAAATCTATAGAAAAAAAATGTCTGTTGAAATTTAAAGAATTCTGTAGAAGCTCATTTCTTTTGTTTCACGACATTAGAATTCCATAGAGAAATTCTATAGAAAAGTATAGAAATAAATAGAAATCTAGAAAATTTCTCTAGAGAAAAGAAAAATTTCGTTTCTATGGGAAAAAAAATCTAGAGAAAACGAGCTATTCTATAGAAATACATTTCTATATAGAATCAGATTCTGTTGAAATACATTCCTAGAGAAGTCCCCCTATCGATAAGTAAAGTCGTGCAACAAAAGAAATGAGCCACAGAATTCTTTAGAGGTTTCTAGACATTTTTTTATTGAGGTTATTCTATAGAACATATAGAAAAACGGGCCAAAATTTTATAAGATTTTATAGACCACATTCTATAGAAATTTTGAGAGAATTCTATAGAAATTTTGAGAGAATTCTATAGAAATTTTGAGAGAATTCTATAGAAATTTTTCGTAAGGCAAGATTGCTCCGTCATAAAACAAATTAAAGGTTATATAAATTCCGAATCTCATGTTTGCTTAAAATTCAGAACGCTCATTCTCAGCTGTTCTGTATTGTTTGTTGACGAATTTTCGTTCCGTAACTAAAACGGATTGTGATAAAGGTTAACTACCGCTTTTGATTATTTTAAGTAATGTAATTTTATGACTTAGAAAAAGACGCGAGTTTGGCTAGACACGGTCTTGCATGCATATTAACTGCATTGTTACCAAAAGAATGAAAAATTTACATTTCCCTTCGATTACATCGATTGTTTGACGTTATTTGTAACCGCGAACGAATAACAAAGAAGGCACAAAGAAAAAAAACTCCGATGACGTTTACACGGATGCACTGTCAACATTGTTATTATATCGAACACAAACAAGAACGAAAAAATTCTTTTTTCTCATCTAAACGCATTTATTTTTGAATTATTATCGTCCTTTTGTGTGTATTTTAGCGAAACGAATGTTCGAATTCCTCGGAATATAAGACGTCGCCATTTTTTCTGCATTTATCGTCAACTTTATTCCGATGTTCTTTTACGAAAGACAGCGGCATGAATAAACACAATGAACGACGACATTTTTCGGAAAGAATTGGAAAAACGTGTTCGAACGGAACCGAATGAAGGTTTGCTTCTTCGATTTTGTTCTTTTCCGTTTATTCGAGTAGTCAATAGTCATAAAAGTGAGGGAAAATTCGATAATATGCGACTCGGAATGGAACAAAACGGAACGGAATAAATTTATTGGAACGTTTCGTTTGGACAGATTCAGACTTTTTAAGACCAAGGGCCATATAGATACATCGACTTAATGAGAGGGCCGCCCAAAAAACATGAAAGTTATGTCATTTATATTTATCGATATTGGTCCTTTCCGGTCATCGTGACGCCAGTCGTAATTGTGCGCCAAATGTTGGCGCGAAATTTAACTCTAGATAAGAATAAGTGCCAAATGTGTGTGTTGGAGCGAAATGTAACTAGTGATAGGAATGGCAACCTTAACGGTACATACAGCTTCATGAAAAGAATGACCTATTGTATTAAAATCAAAATAAATAAAATTTAATAAATACACTGCTGGCCACCCAAATTGCAACACCAAGAAAGACAAGAGATATCACAACAAAATTTATTTTGTAGATAACATGTTGACCAAGTATCAAATGATTAAATTTATAGACTTCTGTGAAGTGTGGTTCCTGCCAAAATCAGTAGCCAGAGTAGCCGCCATTGTTGGAGATCACCGCTGCCACACGCCTCGGCATTGATTCAAAGATACTTTGGATGTGTTCTTGGGGTACAGCAGACCAAGCAGCTTCCACACGTTGCCAAAGTTGATCTGGTGTGGCAGCTGGGGATGTATTCTGGGTCAATCGTTGAGCAACCATGGACCACATGTTTTCTATCGGCGAAAGATCCGGAGAGCGAGCTGGCCAGGGAAGCAATTCAATCTGGTGATTGACGAAGAACCCTTGGACAATGCGTGCCACGTGTGGTCGCGCATTATCCTGTTGAAATATGGCTGTGGGCAAGCCCTGAAGGTAAGGAAGGACAACTGGCTCCAACACCTCGGAGATGTAGCGCTGGCTGTTTAAAGTACCGGCAATGCGTACTAGAGGAGTGCGAGAGTGATATCCAATACCGCCCCATACCATAATACCCGGTGCAGGACCAGTGTGGCGGTGCATAACGCAGCTGTTCAGCATCCTCTTTCCACGGTGCCTCCAGACTCGAATCCGACCATCGTGGTGTTGCAGACAGAAGCGTGACTCGTCAGTAAAGACAATTTCATTCCATTCTGCCGTCCACATCCTTCTTTCATCGCACCATTGGCGGCGGAAACGTCTGTGGTTCTGCGTCAAGGGTAGACGAAGCAATGGACGTCTTGCGGACAGACCACTCTGCTGTAAACGGCGTCGAATGGTACGCGCAGACACTGGATGATGCGGTACAGACTGAATGTGCTGTGCTATGGTTCGTGATGTGGCTGAGCGATCCGTCACTGCCATACGCACAATATGCCTGTCATCACGTGAAGTGGTGCACTGAGGTGGATGCGATCGAACACGTCGGTCCGTCGTACCCTCCTGCATCCAACGATCACATATCCGCATTACAGTTGTTTGGTTTCGTCCAACACGACTACCGATTTCCCTGAAAGATAATCCACAATCTCGGTAGGCCACTATCCTTCCTCTGTCGAACTCGGATACTTGATGAAAAGATGATCGCTATTTTCTACGAGGCATAATTGATCGTTTTTTTGAAAAAACCACAAGAAAAACACAATTGCCGTACTTGAAATCGTCGAAATCTCCAAGCCTTAAATAGCGCTTTGAAGTGGCGCCGCAGGCGCGCGTGATGTGCGTCTGCGCTGAAATTATAATCATTTGCATATCTCACCTCCGCTAATGCATGTTGTAAATTTCATATTATTTGCATGCTTCCTTCAGGGTGTTGCATTTACGGTGGCCAGCAGTGCAGTTACTTCAGGAAGCAAAAAAAAAAACGTTAGGTTGGCATTCCTATCGTTTTTAAAACTCGAGTTAAATTTCGCTTCAACATTTGGCGCACATTCCCATCTCTAGTTAAATTTCGCGCCGATGTGCCAATATTTTGAGCACAATTACGACTGGCGTCACGATAACCGAAAAGTACCTCGATATTTATTATTTACATTTTATATTGTTATAAAAGAAGAAAGATAATTAAAAGTAAATATAATTTAATTTGATGCCTTACAATGATTGATTTAACAATTGCTTTAACATTTGATTCTATTTTTAGAGTAGCCGAGCGCAAAATCGATTCTAAGTTTTCATTAGTGAAGCTGTTCCTATTTTTCGCTTTGTTAATATTCATGACTGAAAAAGTTTGTTCACAGATATACGTATGTTGACCCAAAGAGGCTTTCGCATTTTAATGCATTATCTAGAAACGAAGTTACCTAAATTACCTATTGTGTGACTTTAAATTTAAAACAACACATGGTGAGGTGGGCCGCCAGCAAATCAACCGCCGGCCACATGAGGCCGGCGGGCCACGGTCTGTGCAACCCTGCGTTAGGGTAACCGAGTAGAAATTATTGCGACCTTCAAATGAAGCTATTTAAAAGTAGACACGAAACTGAATTTTTTCTGTGATTTTGTAGTATCGTTTTAGCAAAAATTAATTAAACCCTTTTTTTGTATTGAAAATTTGTTTTTGTGAAATGTGACTTATATTCTCGTTTAATTCTCTTTCTCTTGAATTACCTTTTATTTTCTCTAAACTTATTAAGTAATATCGTCGTCATAGAGCAGAAACTCGGGCCTCGGTAGCCAGTTGGAAGAGCAACAGATTAGCAACCGGAGGGTAGCGAGTTCGAAACTACGTCCAGCCAAAGACAATCGTGTACACTGTGATGGTGCAAGTTAAATATCATGTGTACCAGCATCAAATATACTCCCGTTGGCGTGATATGGAAGTGTGGAGAGTGGGGTGCCAGCTCAGGTGTTGTTCTCGTCATCTGATCGTGGCTCAAAATGACGAGATGTTATCCTCGGATGTTTCTCTTCGGTAATAGCCCGTTGTGTTGCTCCAGTGCGACGTTAATTAACTACCTACTGTTATCGTCATTTAGGCTAAATAATTTTCTTTGCAATTTTTTTGCCACGCAAGCTTGTTTTCCTTTCTAAACTTGATATGCCTTTAATCGTAATCTTTTCTAGTTTTGTTTCTGATCGTTTCAATTTTTATTTTCAACTTTTTTTGGAATTTAACGTATCAGGAATCTGGCACGTATTTTCTGTTGCTGCTATGGCCTTGTACTTTGGAAGTTCTTGTGGATTTGAAAATAAATTTCTTTGAAAAGATTGACTAGTATTTTAGAATTGGTTAAATTTTTGAAGAAGTGTACGACCAGCGAATATTTGTAAGTTCCTTTTAATCTATTCTAAATCGTCGGGTTAGTGCAAAATCAAGAAACTCTATTTCTTCTTTTTTTTAGTTAAATACACTTTTCACGCATATAATTGTGTAGTATATTTTGCGAAAACAAGATAACTATTTTAAATTCGATATTTTATTATTGTTTAACCTTTTGAGAACTGCTCAGAGAAATTTTTTAAAAATGCAGCATGTACCTCTTAAGAATTCTGTATAGGATGTCTAGAAACCTCTTTAGAATTCTCTATAGAATATGTGTAGAAACCTGTATAGAATTCTCTAAGAAGTTCGAAAAGGTTTTATAGAATTCCATAGAAAAAACGAAGTCTGATTCTATAGAAAAAGTATTTCGATAGAATTCTATAGAGAAGTTCTATAGAAAAGCAAAATCGTGAAGCAAAAGAAATGAGCTTCTATGGAATTCTACAGAGGTTTCGACAGACATTTTCTATAGAGATTTCTTTATAGAGCTTATGGAAAACATAATTTTATAGGAATCTATATATCACATTCTATCGAAATTTTTATAGAATTCTATAGAAATTTTTCGGAAAGGTAACCTATCAAATGCATGCTCTATTTAAAAAAATTCTCTTAGATAGTTCTCTCAAAAGATTGAGGTCCGGTTGGAAGAGTAACGGATTAGCAATCGGAGGGTTGCGAATTCGAATCCATCCAAAGACCGTCGTGTACATGGGGGTGGTGCACGTTAAATCCGTCAGGGTCCCAAATGTCCTCACGTTGCCGTGGTGTGGACGTTTGGTGAATGCGGCGCCAGCTCAGGTGTTGCCTCGTCATCTGACCGTGGTTCAAAGTTACGTGGTGTTGTCCTTGGATCTTTCCCTTCGGGTTTGATCCCGGACCGTCGCCAATAGCCCGTTGTGTTTCTCCAGTGCGAAGTTAATTAAAATATCTACCTCAAAAGGTGAACAATAATGAAATATCGAATTTAAAATAGTTTCCCAATTCTTTTATTGTTTCTCTACATATACAAGTGATTGTTATTGCAAATAGATTCATACATTATTTTCTTCATAGAATCTTCATCGGTTGATGCTAAATTTTGAAATTGTTACGATGTTTTAGCGTGACGTTAAATTTTAATTCCTCTACACTCGTCAAAATCGAGCATTCGGTATGCTTGGCATTTTAATTCTCGCAAATAATTTTAATTCCTTGATTTGGTAGATTTTCTCTGCTCGTTATCATTGACGCTTGTGGCTTACCTCTCGAAAAACCTGGTTAACTACTGTGATAGAGTTTGTAGCTGTTTTAATCCAACGAATTTGTGTTTTAATCCAACTTTCTTTGTTTGAGTTTTAATCCAACGAATTTACACAAGACTGAAAAACAAATTCCTATTAGATTTAATCATCAAAAGAGTTGTACAATGCATTATGCGACATAAAAGCAGGGTAACCTGTAAAGTACCTTTAAATTTAAAACAGCGTCTCGTATAGTCAAGGAAGTAACGTGTACCTATAGTAAAGTGACCATGCTGAATTTATTGAGACAGCTTACAGCGCTCCTAGCGGCAAAATAAGGAAGTTAAAAAAATAACTCGAAAACTATAGGAGATCGGCCAAAACGTTCAATTAGAAAAATGTGCGCAATTCCATAATAAAAGCACAGGAAAAAGTTCCATGGAGATATTCGTGATTGAAATTTGAACTATTCCATGCCTTGAAAAAGGGGACGTCCAGAAATTCAAAAACGTGTTCTCCGGTGTTATACAGTTTTTCTGATAACACCGGACAACGACGAATTTAAATTTAAACAAAGAAAGTAATATATATATATCTGAATATCTGAAACGCACTCCGGAAAATAAAAAAAAATTGACGATCCGAAATCACACATTTCGCGCAACAACTCTCGGCTAAAACCTCTCGGCTATACAGCCACGAAAGCAGATTTACTATGTAATAATTTTATCCTGATAAACTTTGAGCAGATGCGAAAATGTCAGAAACAAATGCGTGTTATTCAGTGTGGTACATTGGAAAAGTAAGACGGATGAGCAAAAGCAAGAAATTTATTGCTAAACAAAAACATGGCGAGTGTGTTCATAAAGGTCACCATCGGCCACAATACACATTTATATTCGATCAAGCACGGCGGCATGCACATTCCTTATCTGCGGTGTGACAGTAGCGCAGCTATCGATGATAATACGCTGCCGCAGATCCAGCAAAATTGTCGACGGAGCTTCATACACCTGATCTTTGATGTAACCCAGATGAAGAAATCGAGAGGGGTAAGATCTGGAAAGGGGCAAGAAAAACTGCATAACACCGGAGAACACGGTTTTGAATTTCTGGACGACCCCTTTTTCAAGGCATGGAATAGTAGTTCAAATTTCAATCACGAATATCTCCACGAATTTTACAGATAACTCCATGAAACTTTTTCCTGTGCTTTTATTATGGTATTGCGCACATTTTTCTAATTGAACTTTTTGGCCGATCTCCTTTAGTTTTCGAGTTATTTTTTTAACTTCCTTATTTCGCCGCTAGGAGCGCTGTAAGCTGTTTCAATAAATTTAGCATGGTCACTTTACTATTGATACACGTTACTTCCTTGACTATACGAGACGCTGTTTTAAATTTAAAGGGACTTTACAGGTCACCCTGTATAAAACTGAAACTCTTAAGTAAATCTTCTGAATGAAAACGTGCAATACATGAATCTTTCTCAATTCTACTCCAAAAAGAGTTTTTGATATGATTCTATTGCCCACTCTTTCGCAAAACAAGCTCATAGGAAAATACTTTATAGAGTTCTATTATAGAAGTCGAGAGATTTCTATAGAGAAAATCCGTTCTGATTCCATAGAAATGTATTTCTATAGAATTATATAAATAGCAGTTCTATTAAAAAGTAAAGTCGTGAAACAAAGAAATGAGGTTTTATAGAATTCTATGAAGGTTTCTACAGACATCTATGGATATTTCTAGATTTTCTATAGAGGTTATTTTATAGAGCTTATAGAAAAACGGACCATAATTCTATGTGATTCTACAGATCACATTCTATAGAAATTTTCATAGAATTCTATAGAACCTTTTCGTAAGGGAAATCTCCTTTGGAATTTTTTTTACAATCTAAAAGGAATGGAAACGAAAGTAAATCTTCTAAATGAAAACTTGCATCTGAAAAAATTCTACAGGTAGGTAGATGAGTATTTTAATTAACGTCGCACTGGAGCAACACAACGGGCTATTGGCGACGGTCCGGGATCAATCCTAAGGGGAAACATCCTAGGACAAATCCACGTAATTTTGAACCACAGTCAGTTGACGAGGTAACACCTGAGCTGGCACCCCACTCTCCAAACTTCCACACCGCGCCAACGGGAGGACATTTGAAGCCACGACAGATTTAACATACATCAGCCCCCTTTGCACACGACGGTCTTTGGCTGGACCGAGTGTCGAACTCACAACCCTCCGGTTGCTAATGCGTTACTCTTCCAACCGGGCTACCACGGCCCTAAAAAACTCTATATAGATTTCTAGAGTAACAACGAGCTCTGGTTCTATAGAAATGTATTTCTAGAGAATTATATAGAGAAGTTCTATAGAAAAGTAAAATCGTGAAACAAGAAATGAGCTTCTATGCAATTCTTTAGAGGTTTCTTATATTCTATAGATAATTCTAAAGAGGTATCTAGACATTTTATAGAGATTTCTAAGGGCATTAGAGATTACTTTATAGAGCTTATAGAAAAATGGGCCTTAATTCTATAGGATTACATAGATCACATTCTATAAAAATCTTTCCTAAAGAAAGTCTGCTTTGGAAATTTCATTTTTACTATCTAAAAGAAGGGGAACTAAAGTAAATCTTCTGGATGAAAACTTGTAATACATAATCTTAATTTCATTCCAAAAAGTAATTTCGATCTGATTCTATTGCCCGCTCTATCGCAAAACAAAAAGCCGGCTTCCTCCTTCATTTCACGAATGTTTACATAGAGCGTAGAACAATCACAGCGAAGAATCTTCGTAATAATTTCGCTTCGTGCAACTCATTCTTCTCCAATCGATATACGCCCTAGTCGTCATCGATTTTTCCATCACAATCAACAACGCCGGTTGGGCAATGTCTCATGCTTTGCAGCTGGCGTTGTGCCTAGCTCATCAGAATTTTCCTTTAAATCGCTGCGAATTGACGAGGACTTTTTTTTATATTTGCGAGGGGATCTAATTTTTTTTAAATTTCATAACAAAACAGGGCTTGTTGAGTGAGATTTAATCGTTTTAAACTGGTGTTTTAAATTTTGATTTTTTAAAGAATAATTCGGTTTTTTTAATCTATGCGAGCGAAGATATCCAGTAAGTTCAGATTAAAAAAAAATCCGATACACGTACGTCTAAGATATAGTCGTTTAAATGTTGCTTTAGCAAGTCGTCAATAGTATGTACAACGGAGCATGATCACAAAAAATGTTTTCGTTCTTGTGAAACATGTTCTCCAATGAGAACACCTGTACGGTATGTTTTTGACGTTCTGTCCCTCAACAATTTTGAAACTATTTTTTCCTCTCACTGCTGTACATGGGGGTTGGTGCACGTTAAATCTGTCATGGCCTGAAACGTCCTTACGTTGGAAAGGTGTGGAAAGTGGGATGCCAGCAATTATTTTCCAACTTTGGCGAATAGGGGTACCTTAAAGAAAATTCGTCTCAAAAGCTGCTATTTTTAGACACCCTGTAGGTAGGTCACTGGAGCAACACAACTGGCTATTGGCGATGATCTGTATCAATCCTGATCACCTCGTCATTTTGAACGACGGTCGGATGACGAGGTGAATTCCTGAGCTGGCACCTCACTCTCCAAACTTTCACACCACGCTAGCTGGAGGACATTTGAGGCCACAGCAGATTTAAATGCACCAGCCAACTTTGTACACGACGATCTTTGATTGGATTTGAACTCGCAACCTTCCGGTTGCTAATCCGTTACTCTACCAACCGGGCTACCTCGGCTCCTCAAACTCCCGGGATACCCAAGCAATCTCTTACTTTCCCCACATTTTTTTGCTTTGATATTATTTTTCACTTGAAGTTGTCTTGTGTTTGGCGTAGCTTGGCCAAATATGGCCCTCGCTCCGTAAAAACCCGAAACAATCAACCTATTTTCAAAATTTTGGCGACTTTTTTTAAAAATTCACCAAAGGTCAATGAAAATTTAGTCCTTTTTTTTTTAACCAATAGCGCACGGCAAAATGTTTTTTATTATTTTTCTTTAGGGAGAAAATTTTCCAAGGGACGCCAATGCGGAAGTTTTGGAGCCAAGCCTTGGGAACCATGAAAAACCCAATCGGAATCTGGTTTGTCATGAAAACCTCATTAAGAAAATATTTAGTTTCTTAATTTTAAATTCCTTGGCAAGATCTTAAAACGTCTGTTCCGTACTAAATCAGCACATCTTGCATTTTATGCGATTCATTTTGTATTTGAGCAAGTAATTTTT
Source organism: Meta bourneti (assembly GCA_933210815.1). Classification (NCBI taxonomy): domain Eukaryota; kingdom Metazoa; phylum Arthropoda; class Arachnida; order Araneae; family Tetragnathidae; genus Meta; species Meta bourneti. The sequence continues at coordinate 6,156,726 of OW119924.1, read as the reverse complement.
AAAAATTTATGCTACTATTTCGCAAGTGCTGTGGCTGGTTGGTAGTTGAATTAACGTCGCACTGGAGCAACACGAGGGGATATTAGGGTCCGGGATCCTTCCCGAAGGGAAAGATTCAAAGACAATATCTCGTCATTTTGAACCACAGTCAGATGACGAGGTCAACACCTGAGAGGGCTCTCCAAACTTCCACACCACGCCAACGCGAGGAGATATGAGGTAACAACCGATTTAGCGTGCACCATCCCCCACGAACACGACGGTCTTTGGTTGGATCGAGTTTCGAACTCGCAACTCTCCGATTGCTAATCCGCTACTCTTCCAACCGGGCTACCGCGGTTCCCTTTGGCTGTGGCAGCCCTGATAATAAAACGAAAACATTTGAAAATCGATTGAAATTATTTTCTTAATCCTGATTTCAGTAAGCTGGAAATATTAATATCACCACCATGTGATTAATAAGAAAAATTAAATTAAGAACAAATAATTTTTGCTCGTTTGAGGAGAGGGTTTGTGCAAGAATGGAATACGGGTGCGGTAAAGGTCGCTATTCGTGGAGCAATAAACCGATAAAGCTAATCGCGAAGAAACATCGAATAAATACAATCGGAAAAGCGTTTCGCCTTCACCAGAAAGAGACAGCTCGGAAAATTATGAAATGGTTTCGGAACACTTTTGTTAAAAATCCCTGGCAACGCAAAAAAGTAATAAACTCTAAAAGGGGGGTGCGTCTGGTAATCTCAGTCCTTCCAAATCGTCTGCTGCATTTTAATAGGCGGAGCACGCATTCTTTTCTGTGTTCCGGAGTCGCGTTATTTGTATTCCATTGTTGCCCCTCCAAGCGATTTACGGAGTACTTCCAGCGGAACGAAAATGGGGCGTGTGTTTATAAGGGCGCCTATTAGGGCGATTCAGGGGGGAGGGTCGTTATGCTGGGGCTGCTCTTCCTTGCAGGTTTTTAACCTGGCTCAGGGTTGTGTCGCTGATAAAGACACGGAGAGCGCAATTCGAATGCATTTTGCATCGTAAAAGAGATTTGGATGTTTTCTTTGCATGATATAGTCGGGAGAAAGGAGCTTTTTCGGAATCTAAAACGAAAATAAAATTTGGATCGGTGTTGCTTTTTCTACGTAAATTCCAATTGTACTAAGGTCGATTGGATTTGATAACATTCTGTGGCATGAATTTGAGATGTGTTCAGATATAAAAGTATAATCCATTCGATTTTTAAATCTATTTTGGTTTTCCAAACCTTTCATATTAAACTGGGGTTACCCTCAGCTCTCCCGCTGCGCATTGCTTTTATTTGGCGACAAAAATGGCGAAGTCGCCAGTGTACTACTGTATCACACGGACCAATCAGATGAACCAATAGAAGGGCGTCTTCTCCCGTCCCGTGGACCAATCAGATGGTGAAGGTTAGGCTTCATCCACCAGACCGGTTGGAAGAGTATCGGATTAGCAACCGGAGGGTTGCGAGTTCAAAACTAGGTCCAACCAAAGACCGACGTGTGAGCGGGGGCTGGTGCGTGTTAAATCGTGGCCTCAACTGTCTTCGCGTTGGCATGATGTGGAAGTTTGGAGAATGGGGTGCCACCTCAGGCGTTGACCTCCTCAACTGACCTTGGTTCAAATAGACGAGTAGTTGTCCTCGGATCTTTCCCTTCGGGATGAATCCCGGTCGGCCCACTGTGTTGCTCCAGTGCGACGTTAATTAACTACCTACCATATCAACGGGGCCTTCGTGGCTCAGTAGGTATGCCCACTGATCAACCTGCGAGTTGTGGGGAGGTGACTAGGTGTTCTCGGATCTTTTCACTCCCCGGTTGTTGCCAATAGTCCGTTATGTAGCTCTAGTGCGACGTTAATTCAACTACCTACCGATCACGATGTTTGGAAGAAAACTGAACAGATCTTGATCTCGTCGTCATAAAAAAATCCGGCATTATCTTGACGAGATATTTCGTCGTTAGCAAAATTGGTCAGATCTTGATGGATGAAATATCTCATCGAAACCACTTGGAGGGTTAAGGAGTGTTTTGAGAGCGCTGGGGGCCTTTGGTGCCAGTTTGGCCAGTGGGTCGGCTGCTTCGTTTCCTGTCGTCGAATGTTGCCTACGAAAAAATTCTATAGAATTGTTTAGAATTTCCTATAGCATCCTATAGAATTATGGCCCGTTTTTCTATAAGCTCTATAAAGTAACCTTTATAGAAAGTCTATAGAATCTACAGAATGTCTAGAAACTTCTGTAGAAACTCATTTCTTTTGTTTCACGACTTTATTTTCCTATAGAACTTCTCTACAGAATTCTATAGAAATACATATTTCTATAAAATGGGGGCTCATTTTCTCAAGAAATGTCTATTGAATTTTTCTCTATAGAAACGAAATTTCGTTTCTCTATAAATTTCTAGAGTTCTATGGAACTCTAAAATGTTTTCGTAAGAGTTGTGTTGAGGAGTTGAATGAGGTGATTTGTATAGCGCAGTGTCGTTAACGGGTGTTTTCAATGTTAATAGTGTCGTTAACAAGTGTTTTTGAGTGTTAATAGTGTCGTTAACAAGTGTCTTTCAGTGTTAACAGAATCATGGACAAGTGCTTTTAACAAGTGTCAGTGTTGTTAATAGTTTCGTTAACAAGTGTCTTTTTCAGCGTTAACAGAATCGACAAGTGTCTTTCAGTGTTAACAAGTGTATTTCAGTGTTAACAAGTGTCTTTCAGTGTTAACAGAATCGTTTAACACCGTCTTTTAGTGTCGAAAACAAGTGATTTTCAGTGTAGTTAACAAGTGTCTTTCGGTGTTCTTATAACAAGTGTGTTTCAGTGTTAACAGAATCGTTTGACAGCGTCTTTCAGTGTCGTTAACAAGTGTCTTTCAGTGTTCTTAAAAGTGTCGTTAACACGTATTTTTCAGTGTTGTTAATAGTGTTGGTAACAAGTGTCTTTCAGTGTCGTTAACATGAGTGTTTCAGTGTCGTTAACAAGTTTCTTTTAGTGTAGTTAACAAGTGTTTTTCAGTGTGGTTAATAGTGTCTCTAACAAGTGTCTTCCTCTCCCAGATCCCGAGCGTCAGCGTGTGATCATCCACCTGAAGGACGTGAACGACGAGAACCCCTACTTCATCAACCGACCGCTACCGATGCAGGCCGTGGTGCAGCTCAACGCCCCGCCCGGCACGCCAGTCTTCAAGCTGCAGGCCAGGGACCCAGACACAGACCACAACATCCACTACTTCCTCGTCCGGGACAGAAGTGAGTGGCACATCCTCACCCATTATTTCTGCTTAGTTCGATTACTGGAATGATCAGAATTTAATCATACCATAGACGAGTCTCAAAGAAAAATATGAAATTTCCTCTTTTCAACGGCCTTCACATCTCATTTAGGTGTGTACGGGCTTCACAAACCCGACGTATCCTGAGAGATCTTTTCTTTTCCCATGGGGTTTACTGCCTTGGGGATCACGCTCCCGATATACACCCAAGCTGCTTCCATCCCATCACTCTGCTCCCCAATCCCTCTTTTCCTTTCACATTTTTTACTTGATGTCTTGTGTTTGGAGCAGCTTGGTCAAATATGGCGCTGGCGTCATAAAACCCCAAACCGACCACAATTCCACAGACAAATTCTAATGTAAGTTTTTTGAAATGATGCATTGGAGGTACATTTAATTCTTTGAGAGATTTGTTGCCAATTCTGTTAACCCGTGTTCTTTATCTACCAATGGTAACCAGCCAATTCTGGTTACCAGCCTTTACATCTTTAGGTGTGGAAACCATTTGGGATTGGCGACACATTTTCACTTGTCAACAAAACGTTCCCTACCGTGCATCTCATCCAAATGATGACATATTGGTAGCATATCCTCACATCACTCCTTATGTCTGTATCCCATACGTTTGTGCCACATTCACATATCTTTAGTGAGTACGTTCTTCACAAACCCGACGAACCCTGGTGATCTATTCTTTTCTCATGGGTCTTACTGTATCTGGTAAACATGGGAATCGCGACCCCAGGATGTCCGATCTTTCTCCTCTACATCCTTTCTTTTCACGATTACTTGACACTCTCTGTCTTGTGCTTGGCGTAGCTTGGCCAAATATGGCCCTTGTGTCATAAAACCAAACCCACCAACCAAATGATCCAACATCCTGAAATGGACCAAGAGGGAGGAATGACCCCCCTACTTCCTTTCTTTTCACAATTACTTGACACTGTCTGTCTTGTGTTTGGCGTAGCTTGGCCAAATATGGCCCTTGTGTCATAAAACCAAACCCACCAACCAAATGATTCAACATCCCGAAATGGACCAAGAGGTAGGAATGACTCCACTATTTTCTTTTAGACTACACTACTACAGGATTACCCTTTCTACCTAATGGCCCAATGGGGTTGTCAGGTGGTAGAGAAACTGGCTGCTGGCTGCTTACTAAGCCCTCCATACAATGGATAGGGGTGGCCGTAAGGGGTATAAGCTTGCTTATGTAGGGTGACTCTTCTGTCCCCCCTTGGGGTTCGTTTCGGCCATTACAGTCTGCTAGGACACAAATGAAAATTAAGTTGAGGGTCTCTTGTTGGATATGTGTTCCCTAGAGACTGCTTGCCCTGAGGGCAGTCATTCCTTTCAGTAACCCATTTGGTGTGATGTCATCGCCTCCTGACCCCTCGCAGCGGTCTGTCCGGTGACGGTCTAACAACATGAAGGCAATATCACGAGGACTTATAGCATGAGCTGACCTCAAATAGCACGAGGACTTATAGCATGAGCTGACCTCAAATATCACGAGGACTTAGAGCATGAGCTGACCTCAAATATCACGAGGACTTATAGCATGAGCTGACCTCAAATATCACGAGGACTTATAGCATGAGCTGACCTCAAATAGCATGCGGACTTAGAGCATGAGCTGACCTCAAATAGCATGCGGACTTATAGCATGAGCTGACCTCAAATAGCATGCGGACTTATAGCATGAGCTGACCTCAAATATCACGAGGACTTAGAGCATGAGCTGACCTCAAATAGCATGCGGACTTAGAGCATGAGCTGACCTCAAATAGCATGCGGACTTATAGCATGAGCTGACCTCAAATAGCATGCGGACTTATAGCATGAGCTGACCTCAAATAGCATGCGGACTTATAGCATGAGCTGACCTCAAATATCACGAGGACTTAGAGCATGAGCTGACCTCAAATAGCATGCGGACTTAGAGCATGAGCTGACCTCAAATAGCATGCGGACTTATAGCATGAGCTGACCTCAAATAGCATGCGGACTTATAGCATGAGCTGACCTCAAATATCACGAGGACTTAGAGCATGAGCTGACCTCAAATAGCATGCGGACTTATAGCATGAGCTGACCTCAAATAGCATGCGGACTTATAGCATGAGCTGACCTCAAATATCACGAGGACTTATAGCATGAGCTGACCTCAAATAGCATGCGGACTTAGAGCATGAGCTGACCTCAAATAGCATGCGGACTTATAGCATGAGCTGACCTCAAATATCACGAGGACTTATAGCATGAGCTGACCTCAAATATCACGAGGACTTAGAGCATGAGCTGACCTCAAATAGCATGCGGACTTATAGCATGAGCTGACCTCAAATATCACGAGGACTTATAGCATGAGCTGACCTCAAATAGCATGCGGACTTATAGCATGAGCTGACCTCAAATATCACGAGGACTTAGAGCATGAGCTGACCTCAAATATCACGAGGACTTAGAGCATGAGCTGACCACAAATAGCATGCGGAATTATAGCATGAGCTGACCTCAAATATCACGAGGACTTAGAGCATGAGCTGACCTCAAATAGCATGCGGACTTATAGCATGAGCTGACCTCAAATAGCATGCGGACTTATAGCATGAGCTGACCTCAAATATCACGAGGACTTAGAGCATGAGCTGACCTCAAATAGCATGCGGACTTAGAGCATGAGCTGACCTCAAATAGCATGCGGACTTATAGCATGAGCTGACCTCAAATAGCATGCGGACTTATAGCATGAGCTGACCTCAAATATCACGAGGACTTAGAGCATGAGCTGACCTCAAATAGCATGCGGACTTATAGCATGAGCTGACCTCAAATATCACGAGGACTTAGAGCATGAGCTGACCTCAAATATCACGAGGACTTAGAGCATGAGCTGACCTCAAATAGCATGCGGACTTATAGCATGAGCTGACCTCAAATAGCATGCGGACTTATAGCATGAGCTGACCTCAAATAGCATGCGGACTTATAGCATGAGCTGACCTCAAATATCACGAGGACTTAGAGCATGAGCTGACCTCAAATAGCATGCGGACTTAGAGCATGAGCTGACCTCAAATAGCATGCGGACTTATAGCATGAGCTGACCTCAAATAGCATGCGGACTTATAGCATGAGCTGACCTCAAATATCACGAGGACTTAGAGCATGAGCTGACCTCAAATAGCATGCGGACTTATAGCATGAGCTGACCTCAAATATCACGAGGACTTATAGCATGAGCTGACCTCAAATAGCATGCGGACTTAGAGCATGAGCTGACCTCAAATAGCATGCGGACTTATAGCATGAGCTGACCTCAAATAGCATGCGGACTTATAGCATGAGCTGACCTCAAATATCACGAGGACTTATAGCATGAGCTGACCTCAAATAGCATGCGGACTTAGAGCATGAGCTGACCTCAAATATCACGAGGACTTATAGCATGAGCTGACCTCAAATAGCATGCGGACTTAGAGCATGAGCTGACCTCAAATAGCATGCGGACTTATAGCATGAGCTGACCTCAAATATCACGAGGACTTAGAGCATGAGCTGACCTCAAATAGCATGCGGACTTATAGCATGAGCTGACCTCAAATAGCATGCGGACTTAGAGCATGAGCTGACCTCAAATATCACGAGGACTTAGAGCATGAGCTGACCTCAAATAGCATGCGGACTTATAGCATGAGCTGACCTCAAATAGCATGCGGACTTATAGCATGAGCTGACCTCAAATATCACGAGGACTTAGAGCATGAGCTGACCTCAAATAGCATGCGGTCTTATAGCATGAGCTGACCTCAAATAGCATGCGGACTTATAGCATGAGCTGACCTCAAATAGCATGCGGACTTATAGCATGAGCTGACCTCAAATAGCATGCGGACTTATAGCATGAGCTGACCTCAAATATCACGAGGACTTAGAGCATGAGCTGACCTCAAATAGCATGCGGACTTAGAGCAGGGATGCAGACTTATTAAGGGTCACATAAATTCACTGTGACTTACGGGTGGGGCGCCAGAAAAACAAGACAGTTATCTATCATATATTATTTATATTTGTTGATATTTATTGTTTATATTATTTATATTGTTACAAAAGAAATATAATAAAAGTAAATGAAGAATTTAATTTGATGCGTGACATTGCATTGGTTTAACAGTTTCAATATTTGGTCCGATTTTTGTAGTCGCCAAACGCAAAATGGATTCTAAATTTTCATTCGTTAAGCGGTTCCTATTTTTCGCTTTGCTATACTATTCATGACTGAAAACATTTGTTCGCAGATATACAGGGTGAGTCTAAATTGTTTTTACATAATAAGAGGGGTGATAGTACCCATCCAGACGAGCAATAATTATCATGGAACATAGGGTTGCATTCCATTCTGAGAGGCAGAAAATAGTCAAATTACAATTGAACTTACAACAGTGTTGGGAAAGCGAATGAACGATACCAAAAGTATCTGATTGATTGATCAGAGAAAAACTCACAGCAAGTGCTCAAAGTGGCGGACCTGTGGCTTGGCCTCACCGGACCTCAACCCACTGGACTTTTTCTTCTGGGGGCACATGAAATCTTTAGTGTACCAGACGCCTGTGGATTCGGCTGAAGATCTCGTAGCGAGCGAGAATCGGTGTTGCCGCAGACAAAATGAACACAACACCAGGAATCTTCGAGAGCCAGTCATTCCTTCGCCGGTGTGAACTGTGCAACGACACGCCACTTTGAGCACTTGCTGTGAGTTTATCAATCAATCAGATTGTGCAACTTTTGGTATCGTTCATTCGCTTTCCCAACACCGTTGTAAGTTCATGTTGAAATTATAATTTGACTCTTTTCTGCCTCTCAGAGTGGAATGCGACCCTATGTTCCATGGTAATTATTGCTCGTCTGGATGGGTACTATCACCCCTCTTATTTTGTAAAAACAATTTACACTCACCATGCATATTGTCCCAAAAAGGCTTTCGCATTTTAATGCATTTTATAGCAGCGAAATTTTTACCTCACTTATCTATCTTGTGACTTGTTAAAGTTAAAATTGCACTTGGTGAGGCGGGCCGGTAGCAAATCAACGGAGGGCCGCATGAGGCCCTCGGTCTGTGCATCCGACTTATCAAATAGCATGAGTTGGCCTCAAATAGCATGAGGACTTACAGCATGAGCTGGATGAAGCGATGTGGAAAACAAAATTTAGCAAGTCATTGAGCATCATGTTCAACTTATTTGATCTAGTTATTAGTTTTTCGTTAATATGCTCCTATAAACAACCTCATTGCGTTCGCTTGGCCAGAGATCGTTTAATTGCCAATGACATCTTGAACTCTGGTTCGATCATTGCCTTCCAATAGATACCAAGCCATTGCAATGAGCGCGCAGACAAGCTAGCTAAAAATCGTTGTCTTCTACCCCATCCGTCCAGCCCTCTCCCTTACCCCCGTGCTTGCAGGTTGCTAAAGATTAATAAGTCCGTCAGCGACCATCAAAAGCTGAAGGCCACGGACCAAACATGGAGTAAACTTTTGTCTGACACTGTTCCACCTAATTTGCCACGACGCATTTTCGAATTTTAACTGGACACGACTTTTTAAGAGGACACTTACACCGCATTGGTGTGCATGCTTCTCCTGACTGCCCCTTTTGTTCGACGAGGGTCTTTAAGGATTTTAGTCATCTTTTATCTTGCACTTTTTTATCTGACGATCACATCTTAGTTGACGACCTTTATAGCCGGGCTAATTTGTACTGGACAGCCCGTAGGAAATTTCGGTCCCTGGATTTTTCCGGACGTAGGAAAAAAATGCTTTTCATTAATGACACCAAATAGTCATTGGTGACAAGTATACGACAGATAAGTGTGTCCTGTTCGAGGTGAACGAGCATTGGTGGACCCTAAACTAGTTGATAACTAATAACTTTGTAGCAACTGGTACAACGTGTAGGACAATCTTCAGATCTAATTATCTACTATTCATTTATCAGTAATAGGTGTAAGGCATGACTGACTGTTCGCAGTTGGTTTGAGATGCACCCACAGTCTAGGAAGGTAAGGGCCCTGAACTATTACTAACTACTTACTCGCAACACATGCATAACAATCTTCAAATCGGCTTCTCTTGTTACAAGTTACTAACTGGCCTCATGGGCTGCGGTAGCCTATTTGAAGAGTAACGGTTTAGCAAACGTAGGGTTGCGACTTCGAAACTTGATCCAACCTAAGACCGCCGTGTACGGGGGGCATGTTAAATCTCCGTGGCCTCAAATCTCCTCACGTTGGTGTGGTGTAGAAGTTTGGAGAGTGAGGTGTCAGCTGAGGTGCTGACCTCGACAACCCACCACTACCACATACGCCCTTACCCATTATTTCTGTTGTGAAGTTCGATTCCTGGATTGATCAGAATTTCGTGATTCAGCCCTCGCGGCTCAATGGGTATGCCCACTGCTCTAGCAACCTGCGCAGGTTCTATTCCTTCCTGAGTGTATTTCTCTCTTCTGTGTCTTGCGAGTTCGAATCCAACCAAAGATCGTCGTGTACAAAGGGGGCTGGTGCACTTTAAATCTGTCGTGGCCTCAAATGTTCTCACTTTGGCTTGGAAGTTTGGAGAGTGGGGCGCCAGTTCAAGAGTGTGACCTCGTCTCCTGACTGGTTCAAAATGACGGGGTGTTGTCCTCGGATCTATTCTTTTGGATTGATTCTGGACCGTCACCAATAGCCCGATGTGTTGCTCCAGTGTGACATTAATTAAATACTTACCTACCTCTTCCGTGTCATTAACACTTTTCTTGTATGTGTATGTCCATTGCTTAATATTGTCTGTCTTGTGTTTGGCGCAGCTTGGTCAAATATGGCCCTTGCGCCATAAAACCCCACTATTCTAACCCACATGTCTCATTGTATATAACATGTCTGAACCTGTTGTGTCTTCCGCAGCCGGCGGTCGCTTCGAGGTGGACGAGCGCTCGGGCGAGGTCCGGACCCTGGGTAGTGATCCTTTCATGCTGGACAAGGAGTACGTGCTGTACGTTAAAGCGGAGGACCACAACGGAATGACGGAGGACAGACAGCACCAGTCGACGGGCGAGGAGCGGCTATCCATCATGGGGGGAAAGCGCCCGCCGCAGTTCTACATGCAGAAGTACGAGGCCACCATACCCGAGAACCAGAGGAAGGACTCAGAGTAAGACCCTTCTTCGTTCTGTCCCGTTTTGTTTCTATTCTAACAATCGCTCGAAAAGGTATCCGAACGCTTGGCGTCACCGCCAATACTTTGTTAACCCTCCTGGTTTCGACGTGGTGGTATCCATCATTATCTGGTCAGTTTTCTGATAATGACGAGGTATCTCGTCCATCAAGATCTGGACAGTTTTTTTTCTAACAACGAAATATCTTGACCATCAAGAATTGGTCAGTTTGTTTTTGACGAGATATCTCGTCCATAAAGATTTCGTCAGCTTTTTCGAATGGCATGATATTTCGTCGATCAAGATTTGGTCAGTTTTGCTAATGACGAAGTACTTTGTTGAGACAATCACCCGGAAGAGCTAATAAATAAATTTTAAACTTGTAAGATTTGGCGGGGGAAAATACCCATCCAAATCTTTTTAAACATTTACAAAGAAAAAAAATTGAATTCCATCTAACTCAGTTTGGAGAGTGAGGTGCCAGTTCAGGTGCTATTCTCGTCATCTGACCGTCGTTCCAAGGCATTGTCCTTGGATCTTTCCCTTCGGGATGGATCCCGGATCGTAGCCAATGGCCCGTTGTATTGCTCCAGTGCGACATTAGTGACCATTATCATCTAGCAACTATATTACGATGTTTTTCTTTCATGGTTGCTACGGCTTGGCGCCAAAACTTCGAAATTGGCGTCCTTTGGAAGAAAATTTTCCCTAAAGAAAAATCCGAAAAATATTTTCCCGTCCGATATTAGATAAATAAGGGAACTAAATTTTCGTTGACCTTTGAATTTTCATAAAAGTCGCCAAAACTGAAAATAAAAGATGCCCTTAGTCGCCAAGGTTGATAAATAGCAGCAAAAATCACCTGTGGCAGCCCTTTTGATGCTTAAATAAAATTCAATTCAACCATTTTGTTTTCGAAGTTGCTTATTGAACTAGCAAAATCGAAATCAATCAGTAAGGTTCAATGATACTCGACTTGATCTGCAACTTGTAGGGTCTATAGCTGTTTGGGTTGTGTCTTTTGCAGCATCATCGAGGTGAAGGCCAAGTCTTTCGCCGACCGCGAGATTCGGTACACGCTGCGGGCGCAGGGCAAAGGCGCCGGGACTTTTAACATCGGACCAACAACTGGAGTGGTGAAACTCGCCAAAGATTTGGACTACGAAGATCTCCGGCAGCCCAAGTCCTACTCTCTCATTGTGACGGCCACAGAGGACTCTGGAGGTTTCTCAACTTCAGTTGAGGTATATATATATAACTGTCACCCTTACAAAAAATATCTATAGAATTATGGTCCGTTCTTCTGTTAGCTCTATTAAGTAGACTATAGAAAGTGAAGAATCTCGGTATAGCTTGGACATAAAGACTTTTTCTGGCGCGTTTTGTAGGTCGCCAAGGAAGAATTTCTTACAAAAACATGGGTACTTACGTATTAACCGCATGCCATTGGCGAATATCAGCTTGTTTGCATGCCATTGGCGAAGTTTTGTTTCGGGCGGAAAATGTTTAGCAATTGCCCTTTGGATGGCATCAAACATATTATCAGTATAAACTCTGCGAGGTAAGGACTCGAGGTGGTGGCGAGATGTTCCTCGATGTTTTTTATTTCGCCATTTTGCACTTCCCCAGATGCGTTATATATTCTGTGTGTGCGTGCCAGTTTCAGAATCAATGAAATTGTATTTTTGCTTCACTTAGCAGTGAATATAACCAGATCGTTCCAGTTCTTTCGTCTTATACCCCATCCAACAGTCGGAAAAAATGGTCGATCCATCTTTAATGTGTTTTTTATTTCGTTCATTAATGTGGTAACACTACGATCGGGGACCATAACAAGAAATGTTTCGCGACAAATGCCCCAAATATCCATTGGGATGGGAATATTCTTCCAGCATTATTTCATAAAAATCAAGCGTTACGTAAAAATTTACTTCGACGTAAACACAGAAAACAGAACACGAATATCTAATGCAACTACACACTGAACTTTGTTTTGCAAAACTTTTTTTTAGAACCAAATTCAGTGTGTTCATTGTTCAGATTGGAGAACCAATCAGAATCAATGAAATTGTATTTGTGGTTCACTTGGCAGTGAATATAACCAGTTCCAGTTCTTCCGTCTTATACCCCTTCCAACAGATTTGGCGATTAATCGCTGGCATGCGGTTAATACGTACAGATTTGGCGATTAATCACTGGCATGCGGTTAATACGTAAGTACCAAAACACATTTTAGGCTTAGAGGAAAATAATTAAAATATTAACGAAAAGAATTTTAAAAACGAAAATAAAATCCACGCAACTGTTTACTCAAACTACACGGTAAGGTAAAGGAAACCCCGCTTTTGTGGCAACCTCGGGAAGTTTGAACTTCATTTTTATTTAGCAGTTTATTTGTTTAAAAAATTCGTGTGAAGATAAAGATAGATTCCTTCAATACGTTTTTAGAAATTGTTAGATTCAGATTGGGAGGAGTTTAAAATAGTCTAAAAACTTTAAAAAGGACAATAAGTTGTGTGGATGTTTTCACTGCTATTTTCAAACTGTTTCCGTTAATTATTTTCCTCTACGAAAAACGATGTTTTTTCTAAGAAACTCTTTGGCGACATAAAAAGTGTGCCAAGAAAAGCGCCAAAAGCATTGTCACAAAAAAAGTCTTTGTATCCAAGCTGTACCGAAATCTCCATAGAATTCTACAGAAGCTCATTTCTTGTTTCACGACTTTACTTTTCTACAGAATTCTATGGAATTTCCATGGGGTTTACTGTCTTCAGTAAACACGCGTGTCGGACTCCCGGAATACCCAAACAATCTTTTTTGCTTTCATTGTACTACTCTGTTCCCCAATCTCTTTTCCCCCGAATTACGTGGTATTGTCCTTGGATCTTTCCCTTCCCGAACCACGCCTCTCCAATTCACCAAAAGTTTCGAGCCCATAGTAGAGAGGCGGACCGTCGCCAATAGCCCGTTGTGTTGCTACGGTTCGACGTTAATTAAAATACCAACTTCTTTTTCCCGAGCCATTGTGGCTCAGAGGATATGCCCACTGCGCTAGCAACCTGCGAGTTGTAGGAGGCGCAGGTTCGAATCCTACCTGGGTATACTTCTCTCTTGTGCGTCAGTAAAACTTTCATTGTGTGTCTATTACTTGATATTGCCTGTCTTGTGTCTGGCACAGCATGGCCAAATATGGCCGCAGTGCCATAAAACCCCAAAACCAACCTCCGGGTTTATAAATGTATAAATAAATTTCTGCATGTTAAATCTGTCGGGCCTCAAATATCCTCACGTTGGTGTGGAAGTTTGGAGAGTGGTGTGTTATTTCAGGTGTGACCTCGTCATCTGACCGTGGTTCAAAATTACGTGGTGTTATCCTGACTTTTCCCTTGGGTACTTATCCCGGATAGTCACCAATAGCCCGTTGTGTTGCTCCAGTGCGACGTTAATTAAAATACCTACCCACAAACACATGAAATCGCGTAAGTAAATATGCTATGTGCATTATATTTGATATTGATTTTACTGAATTGTGTTCCAGCTGACAATAAAAGTTACGGATGTGAACGATAATGCTCCAAGATTTGAGTTACCTGATTACCAAGCTCATAACGTTGATGAAGATGTTGCAGTTGGCACTTCTATTCTACAAGGTAAGTTGATTGGTCTTGAATACTTCAGTGTGCATAAAGATGACATTAAAGGAGCAAATTAGTTTCCGCTCAAACTTTTTTAGGCTCAATTATGCTGATGGAAATGTGTTTTAGTACGACTTAGATATAGACTTTTTTGCGGAAATGCTTTTGGCGCATTTTTTGGCATGCGTTTTATGTCGGCAAGAAAAAATTTATTACATAAAACACCGTTTTAAGCTTAGAGAAAAATAATTAAAAAATTAACGAAAAGAATTTAAAAATTTGGATCAAAATCAGTACAGCTTTGATTTAGAGACTGGCAACGCGTTTGGCGCGCTTTTTGTAGCGAGTTGTTGCAGGCAAAGGCAACCCAGCTTTATTAGGATTATGGCAACCCCTCGATTATTTAATTGTCTTGTTAATTTTTGTAAATCATGATCTTTTTTATTTACCATGCCTAAATAACTAGTTTGTTAGAATTCATGTGATGTAACATTCATATTTCATTAGCCTGGCTCCATTAGATTGGAAACTAAAATTATTTCACTTGGACAAACTTCTATAACAATATTTCAGAAAAAGTTAAGATTTTTTCATCAAAGTAAATACTTACATGTGGTAGTAAGAATAATCAGTTGTGTGGATTTTTTTCCAATTTTAAAAATTATTTTCTGCTAAGAGTAAAATGGTGTTTTTTGTAAATTCTGTCCTTGGCGACATAAAAATCACGCCAAAAGCGTTTCCCCAAAAAAGTCTTTATATCAATGATAAACCGAATTTTTTTAAGCACAAACAATGACATAAAAGGAGAATTCATCCCTTTCAAACATTTTTATACTGTCAATTATGTTGGTGGAAATATATTTTGTACAGCTTTGATATGAAGACTTTTTCGTGGCAACGCTTTTGGCGCGTTTTTTATGTCGCCAAGGAAGAATTTCTTACAAAAAACACCGTTTTAGGGCTTAGCGGAAAATAATTAAAATATTTACGAAAAAGAATTTTAAAAACAAAAAACAAATCACATTTTCCTGAAATATTGCTATAGAAGTTTGTCCAAGCTAAATAATTTATTAGTTTTAAGTAGAATGGAACCAGGCTACAAAAGTATGAATGTTACAGAAGATCACACTAATACTAGTAAACTAGTCATGGTAAAATAAAAAAGATAGTGATTTACAAAAACTAATAAGTAATTTAAATAATCACGAGGTTGCCATAATCCTAATAAAGAGTGTTTGCCTTTGTCTGCCACAACTCGCTACAAAAAGCATTGCCACAAAAGTCTATATCAAAGCTGTACCTACAAATTTACTAATAAAAGGTATTTTTCATTTCATATTTATTTCAAACAATTTAATAAAAGAAATTAAAAAAACACAACATAAAAGAATTTAAACATAAAGCAGAGTTGGCATCTGTCTGTCTGTTCTCTATACAAATCTACACCGTTTGACCAATCTACACCAAATTTGGTACTCTTATACTTTGGAACCCTGCGGGTAACGTAGGCTACATATTAACCCCTTTCTTTTTGTCGTGGGAGGCTAAAAACAATTCGAAATCCCCATAGGAATAACATTGAGTATTGCTAGGGGGCGCTCTCTCCCAGTCTGGCTGTGCAGATGACGTCAGAGTTAACATCTACAGGAGTCGCCTCTCAAGATGATGTTGGAGGTTTTTAGAATCTTAGAATATGATGGCAATAGCAGATGGGTCGGTTGTGCTGAAAATCACTCAGTATCATATCGTTTATGTATCCTTTCTATAAAATGAGAGATGGAATTTTCAAGCATAAAGTGTAATTGCTTGAAACGTTGATCATGATATCGTATCAATATGATTTGTCAGCCTTTCATAATGGTGGTGGAATTCCGAAATTCACATTCCTGGTGCAAGGTGCTACAAATAAAAAAGCATTGAAAAGATAAAGAAAACTGACTGCAATATTACGATGTGTCATTTTTTTTAGAAAATGAACTTAAAGGGCTTCACAATCACTCCAAAACTCAAAATCGACTTTTGCATATAGTCATCTCAGTATCAGTTTTTGTAGGTTTGTCTTATCTATAGTGTGTGAAATGGATCTAAAGTAAATTGTAGAAGCTATAAAAATCTCAGTTTTAAAAATTATTTTGTGTTCGCTTATTTTTCTCTATATTTGCATTTTCTATGACAGAAAAGTGATTTTTTTTGGATTGCTTTCAATCGACGTTTAAGCAATTAAACCAGAGCAACGCCGGGTAAATTCAGCTAGTTATATCTAAATTTGAAATAAGGCTTGTGTTTTAAATACAAGAAATTTAGTTTTAAATCTGATTTATTATAACAAAATTCATAAATTTCTTGTATTTGAATTATAAAATTTTGAATTGGAATTTCTGATAAGTTACGAAAAATATATTACTGATACATGTTAAATTAAATGTGTTTAAATAAAATTTATGTAAAAAGTTATCACTTACAAGAAATAAATTCAGGAAAGTAATTTAAGATTTTCTTTTTAATTCTCAGAACATGTTTTATTATACTATGTTTGACATAAACTGCAATTGATATAACTTTTGTCTGAGTTCACATATACTATATCCTACTTATTTCGCTTGTTTGCATGTTAAAAATTATGAATTCTGATTGGACATTTATATAGTGTCTTTTGGAATGTTATGGTTAACTTTAAAATCCCCCAAAAATGTTATCCTGGATGAAATTATAAATAATTTATACTTTTATATCACCAGTTGTAGAAAAACTGACTATTTTTTTTGTTCGGAGAATTAATTTTTTTCTCAATTTTTTGTCCAGCACTAGTATCAAACATTAACCTGAAACTTTTAAACAAAATCGCAGATAAGATATTTTTGATTACACATTTGACATTTAAAAAATATTTTAGCATGAAAATACAAACACAATTAATGACTATGGCAAAAACTTTGGTTTCAAAAAAATTTAATTTACCTTTGAACAATGGAAAATTTCTATTTAATTTAAAAGCATAATAAACTGACAAACAAGATGCAGCAAAAGTTGGAGCAATTTCATTTAACAACAATGCTAAAAAAATAAAAATATTATAAGCAATTAATTATAATTATAAAAGAGAAATAAAATACTTAATATTTTTGGAGATGAAAATAATTAATTTTTTGATTACCAAGTAATCCGTTTACACTGAAAATAATTTATTACTTGATCTTGTCTGTCTTGTGTTTGACACAACATGCAAAATATGGCCCTTGCACCATAAAACAGAACCAACTCTCAAGAGAAAATTCGATTCCTCTATGGGTGTATTTCTCCCTTCTGAGTCAATAAAACTTTGTGTCTCCATTACGTGATGTTGTCTTGTGTTTGGCATGGCCATATATGGTCTTTGCGCCATTAAAAACCAACCTGTAACACTTGTCGTTTCTAACTCATAGTATCTGCAAGCGATATGGACCAGAATAAAAATGCAGAGATCGAATACTCCCTCGACAAAGAGGACTTCACCATTGACAACAAGGGTATCATATACTCAAACAAGCGGTTGGACGCGGACATCAACAACACGTACGTGCTGACCGTCCGGGCGACGGACCGGGGCGACCCGCCCCTGACCGGCACGGCAACGGTCCGCATCTACACGGAGAACAAGAACGACGAGCCACCCAAGTTCAGCCAGGACGTGTACACGCCCAACGTGGACGAGAATGCCGGACCCAACACGCTGGTCACTACCGTGGTCGCCAGCGACAAGGACGGCGACAATATCTATTTTGGCTTCGTGGGAGGAGGTACCGTATCCGGTATGTTCCAGATAGAAGAAAGAACGGGTAAGTTTATT
This sequence comes from Meta bourneti, assembly GCA_933210815.1. Lineage (NCBI taxonomy): Eukaryota > Metazoa > Arthropoda > Arachnida > Araneae > Tetragnathidae > Meta > Meta bourneti. The sequence goes on along the minus strand of OW119924.1, from coordinate 6,138,792 downwards.
GGTACGAGTAACACGTACAGTTGAACTCGATATAACGTTTTTTGCAGAACTGAAAGTTGTTTTTATTCGCTATTTCAATGGAAAAAATAGAATAGAACATTTCGGAAGATTATATTGTTCCTTTCCTCAGAATAGAATCCTTTGGAAAGATTCTAGTACTCCTTTCCTCAGTACAGAATCCTTTGGGAAGATTCTATTGTTCCCTTCATAAGAACAGAATTCTTTGGGAAAATTCTATTGTTCCCTTCATAAGAACAGAATTCTTTGGAAAGATTCTATTGTACTTTTCCTCAGAACAGAATCATTTGGAAAGATTCTGTTGTTCTTTTCCTCAGAACAGAATCATTTGGAAAGATTCTGTTGTTCTTTTCCTCAAGACAGAATCATTTGGAAAGATTATGTTGCTTTTTTTCCTCAAAACAGAACCTTTAGAAAGATTCTGTTGCTCCTTTCCTCAGAACAGAATCCTTTGGGAAGATTCTATTGTTCCCTTCATAAGAAGATAATCATTTGGAAAGATTATGTTGCTCCTTTCCTCAGAACAGAATCATTTGGAAAGATTATATTGCTCCTTTCCTTAGAACCGAATGATTTGGAAAGATTCTGTTGCTCCTTTCCTCATAGGGCCACGGTAGCCCGGTTGAAAATGTTAATTTAATAAACATTTAAACATGTTTGAAGCATTATAAATGTGTTTTTTCTAGTCTGCAGCAGCCCGTTTGGAAGAGTAGCAGATTAGCAACCGGAGGGTTGCGAGTCCGAAACTCAATCCAACCAAAGACCGTAGTGGGGGTAGACGGTAGTAGACACTGAGGGCAGATGCACGTTAAATCTGCCATGGCTTTAAATGTCCTCATGTTGGCCTAGAAGTTTGGAGAGTGGGGTGCCTGCTCAGATGTAGTCCTCGTCATCTACCATGGCTCGAAATTAGGAGGTGTCACTCTCATATCTTTCTCTTCCTGATCGATCCTGGACCGTCGCCAATATCCCGTTGTGTTTGCTCCAGAGCGACTTTAATTAAATACCCACATACCATTTTATATTTGATTACATAACTAACACTTACATCTGTTACTTTCACTTACAGGACACGAAATGATAATTTTTAATTACCCAATTAATTAATTTTTAATTATCCCTTTCAGGTGTGATCCGTCTCATCAGCGGCCACATCCAGCTGGACAAAGACAAGTACGAGCTTAACGTGACGGCCCGTGACGACGGAGCCTGTTGCAAAAACGGTGCCTTGACGACCCACACCAGCACGGCCCTGGTGGTGGTGTTCATTACGGACGTCAACGACAACAAGCCGCTCTTCGAGGAGTGTAGTACGTACGCTCCGCAGGTGGAGGAAGGTGCACCAAGCGGTACGCAGGTCATCAAGGTAAGGTGGAATGAAACACGTTCACATTAATCCTTTGTCTGTTAATAAAGGGGTACGTCTCCTTTAGTCCTCCTTAGTTTGGAGAGTAGGTTGCCTGTTCATGTCTTGCCTGACAAAATGATGAGGCGTTGTCCTCGGATATTTCACTTCGGGACTGATCCAAAGAGGATATAAAAGTAGAGTGAGCTATGGCAACCTTTTTATGTCCGCATGATCATGTGACCAAAAACAGTAGTCACGTGATCCCTAGACTCTTTTCTCCGACGCGCATATAGTTTGCGCATTCCTTCTGCCATTGCAAATGCATTGAAAGTGAAAGCTAACATGGTTCTATCGTGCTGTGCATATAGATGTAATTACAAATTTATAAAAGGTGGAAACATTACATTTCACAAGTGAGCGATTTACTTGCATTTTACATTTGTTTTTCAGTATTTGCTAGTGTGATAAAAATAGATGTTCTAACTTAGGAATTCTTAATACAACCTGCGGACGTTACACCGTTCTACGAAAAAGATTTCATAGATCAATATATATCTAAAATAATGTTTAAAATAAAATAACTGATGTTCTAATGTGTTCATTATTGTAAATTGCACATCTATAAGGGCTTAAAATATTAAAAATAATAAACCAAACTTTAAAAACTTGTGAAATCGTTCTGTCTTGGCGACGATTTTTTAGCGCCAATAGGATCACTATTCTTTCGTGTCTTACACCATAAAAATATTATGGATTGAAAACATGAACTTAAGTACATAATTTAAATTATTTTTTGCTGAACAAAATTGTTTTGTATGCACCCATCTGTGGAATTACATAATAATTAAAATAAAAGATAAATTTTGAAACTTTTAAGAATTATAAATTAAATAAAATCGATTTGTTAAAAATAGGATTAAATCATTTCATAAACCGTATTATAAATGTGAACCACATTTAGACGCTTTAGGGAATCTTTTCGTTCATGTTTTAAAATATTTGTAAAATCTTTCATTATGTAATTTCCCTTGAACTTATAACTTTCTACTGGAATGGCGAAAAACAAATTGCCGTTCTCTTATGTGAAAAACAAAAAAGCGCATGAACGGAAATTGAAATACTGAACCTGTTTTGACTTATTTTTAGTTTGTTAATGACGCATGCAATATAGCAAATTAGAAAAGCAAACACAATTAAAGAACGAAATGAAACTTCTTTTGTATTAATTCCAAACAATCCACGCAGCTGGAAAGTTCCTTTTCTAAAAACATCTGCTTGACATCCTGATTTTTTTTTGCTTCGTATTTAAATAAACCTAACGTTAACATTTAATTATTTTCCACTTTTAAGTCAGTTTTATCTTCCTTATATTTTTAAATCTTGAGATAAATCATACTGAATTAGATTAATTCTAACAATATTTGTGAGCATTTCAATATTTATATCGTTCTTTAACTCGATAAAAAAGCGGGGTGGTGATAAAAACACATTCCACAGCGAAATGAAATCCTTCACTCATTGTTTTCTACCTGAAAAGGAGACACTTTTTGATTTTTTCTCTCTAAATAGAGTATTTTAACGAATTAAATATATATGAAAATTTATGTACACAAACATATGCTCCTCAATTGCGCGAAACATTTATCTTCCACAATTTTTTAAGTTGAAAAAACTATTTTTTTAAAAGAGTTAAATCTGCGATAACTTGAACTTTTAAGGTTCCTTTCCTTAAAACAATAAAAATAATTTTGTATTTATGATTTTTAGAACTATAAGTAAAACAATTTATATTTACTCGTAATAAGAACTTGTAGAGATGTTTACCTGCTAAAAATTCATTTATTCAGTTTTTATGTATTTAAAATTATTATTTTCCATTTATTAGTTTTCCTAAAGATGAAGAAAGAAGGTGGCTAATAAATGGCTGAATGTTTCTGAGTTTTATTCAGTGGATTTAAAATTTGATGAATGTGACAATACATTTTATAAGTTTACCGTTTCTTATTTATCTTTCGTATTTATAAAATATGGATTTCACACACACAATAATTAATACACATTTAATATTAAAAATCCAGCACAGAACTTTTTCACACACTTAAAACTATAAAATTTGTCAAGAGTTATTTACTTGAACACTGATAAATTTAAAATCCATATATAGACACACAGATGTAACTTATTTAGTTTTTGAACCAAAAATCTAAAATTGGGTAAAATAGCTAACAACTTTAAGTACATGGTTTAAAAAGTTACCTTCCATCTCGTAAACATTATATGTATAACTTTTCACATTAATACTTCTATGCGTAATTGTCATAAAATAAATTTGCGTTTACAAAAACATAAGCAATTATGTATCCATAATATAAATGAAATCTTTCAGTGGTGACCCAGACGTGATTTGAGCTTGCAACCTTATCTGTTTTCACTATTTTATTTCATGCATCAGTAAAATATTTATTGAGGCAGTCATTTCTTAACTTGTGCATTTATTTTTCAATTTATTCCAACTCGTATTAACCTCATTAAGTTTAAAAAAGGAAGTTTTAATTATTTTCTGCTATTAAATCTTGAAGATAATTTTCACAACACCTAATACAGTTGTTAAAGAAAAATATATAATATATTGAATTAAAAGTCAGATTTCGGACAACTATCTTACACAAAATTTTAACCAGTGACGATATACTTGTAACATCCCCTAACCCTTTTGACATTTTCTCTTAATATTCAATTGCAAAAGGTAACAGTCCAGCGATAAATCAAACCAGCACTACAGGACCGATCTTGACTGCGGGTCTGGTAAACTGCGGAAAATTGTATCTAGACTACAGGCTGGTTAAGCCGATTTAGAGGACCTGGCCTAATAAAAAAATATTTTGAGGATTGTATCTGGATTGCGGGCTAGGTAAAACTGTCCGGAAGGCCGTATCTGGACAGCAGGCAGGTTAAACATGTCCAGTATCTGGTCTGCTGTTCAAATAAACATATATGGACTGGGCCGGGTAAACCTGTCCGGAGACTATCTGAACTGCGGTCCTGATAAAAATTTGGAGGGCCATATCTGGTCTGCGAGCCGGGTAAACATATCCGACGGGACTTATTCGGCTTGATGGCCGGTTAAACCTGTCCAGAGGGCCGTATCTGAACTCCGGGCCTGCAATCAATCTATTCACCACAACGTATTTATCTTACGCGTACGGAATTTTGTTGTGTACGTGCTAGTTTAACTTGATCCCAATGCGAACTTAAGCTAATTATATAACAGCTCAAATTGCTAAAAACATTAAAAAGTTACACAAATTCAATACATATTCAGTAGTATGCACATTCGCATCGCCTAACAATGTTAAAACGTAACTCAAATTCAAGAACTATTCAGTACTATACGCATTCACATCGCTAACTTTTTATAAGTAAATGTTATGTCGCCAAGAGAAGAGATAAAAAATCAAATCAATCAACCAAGCTGAATTTTCGCGTAGCAGTCACGTGACTACTAGCGACATGTTGCTCCCACTTTTTGAGGCTCTTCTCAATACGATGCTCAGTCTACTTGTACTTCACGTCTATGGACTGATCCCGGACCGTCGCATTGCTAAAGTGCGACGTAATTCAACTACCTATCTGTTGGGTTTTATCGATTGAAGACAGAGTTTTATACATTAAAAATAAATTTTATTACGTAGCCAAGTCTTATGGTTTAAAAACATACATTTTAGAAAACAAGAAGTCTGATCAGATCATGATCCCCAATTCTTCACTTTTATACATTCAAAGATTTATATACATACATATTCTTCAAATTTATGTGCCCCACACGGCACTATATTTGGAGGTTTGAGACCGATTCCAACATGCGGCCCCATCGGTTGTAAAACCTCAGCAGATGTATTACAATTCAATATATCTATTTATATAAATCTAACAAAATATTTTTCTAATAATATTTTTAAATTTATTTAACAATAAAGGCTTTGTTAAAAAGTCAGCCAAATTATTTTCCGATGAAATATAATTTACGTTAAATAGTTCATCTTTTATTAATTTACGAATAAATTTGTACTTGATATCAATATGTTTAGTTTTCACATTTTCCTGACTATTTTTTGAAAAAGAGATAGCAGATTGATTATCACAATATACTTGGGGTCTTATGTAATCACACAAACTTAATTCATTTATAATTCTACTAAACCAAATAACTTCTTTAGTGCAATCGGTTAGTGCAATAAATTCAGATTCCATTGAGCTAAGAGCTATGCACTTTTGTTTAGAAGATTTCCATGATATTGGGATGTTACCCAAATAAATTAAATAGCCACTGCTTGAATGTCTGTTTGTGAGACCACATCCCCAATTTGCATCAGAAAAAGCAATCAAATTTGAACTTTCTACATTGGAAAGATTAATTTTAAAATCCTTTGTAAGAAAAACATAGTTCATAATATCAACAACGTAAAACCAGTGTTTGTAAGTATAACCATTACAAAACTGAGACATTATATTAACGGCAAATGCAATATCTGGTCTGGATCTATCTGACAAAAACGATAAACATCCTATTAAGGAACGATAGGGAAATTTCCTCATTAAATCATTTTCAATTATTTCTTCCTCTTTAACCTTATCAGGTAAGTTACAACCAATTTTAAAAGGTAAATTCACAAAACTTTTAGGAAGATCTTTGAATTTTGACATTAATTTTTCAATGTAGGTAATTTGATGTAAATAAATCGAATTTTCAATCTCTTGAAAGTTTACGCCTAACAAATATTTAGTTTTACCTAGGACTGTAAGATCCAATTTTTTGTCCAATAATTCGATTACGTCATTTATCAAATGTTCTCTTTTTGAAAACAAAACCATATCATCTACATAAACAATTAAAATTACATCTTTAAATTTGTAGACACAATTACACCAATTTAACTGAGAAAATCCTAATTTAGTTAAAATACCGTCTAATTCCAAATTCCATTCTCTACCACTTTGATGCAGACCATATATAGCCTTTTCCAATAGACATACTTTGTTTTCGGATCCTTTCAGCACAAATCCTTTTGGCTGTTTCATGTATATAGTATCCTTAAGGTGTCCATATAAATATGCACTTTTCACGTCAACTTGACAGTGATACCAACCCAACATAGAAATCAATAGTACAAACAATAATTTAACAATAGAAAAATTCACAACTGGTGAAAAAATATCTTTAAAATCAATGCCGGGTTTTTGCTTAAAACCTTGAGCAACAAGACGAGCTTTATACCTTTTAGGTATATTGTTTTCGTCCATTTTTATGCTGTACACCCACTTACTTCCAATTATGGTTGTATTTGGGGGTGTGTCCACTAATTTCCATACTTGCCTATCCTTCATTATCTGAATTTCTTCATTCATGGCAATATTCCATTTAATTTTATCCTTACTTGCTTGCGTTTCTTCATAACTTTTGGGGATTTCGACATTGTAACACTGATCATACATGTCGTACATCTGTTGGTCTAAAAAATTAGATTCATCACTAGAAGTAGATGGCACATTAGAAATATCCACATTAGGATGTTCAGTTTCTGGCTTAAAATTGAAATTTACAGGATCAAACCTAATCTTATTTTTAGTACAGTACTTTTTAATATCATTTAAAGATCTCATTCTCAAATTTTCAGGAGAATAATAGTATACATCTATCCTATTGCTTTTATTTCTAGGTTTTTCGATTCTTCGCCAATTTGAAATGTTAAGACTTTTTAAGTCCTCAGTTTTAACTAAATCTTTAGAATCTAAAACTTGAGTTTCACTTTCCGATTTTACTTTTATATTTTCATTTGATTGATAAATAGGAATATTAGAATTAAGATCGAAAGAAACGTACTCAAAGTTTTTACCAAATAGTACATCAACAGCTTTCTTACTTTCGTCGATATGAACATGGACTGTTTCAACTATTCTCTTCTCGTTTGGTACATATATTCTGTAACCTTTAGTTTTCAAACCATATCCTGTCAAAATACCAAGTTTTGCTCTGGGTTGTAATTTATTTCTCTGTATTTTAGGAATATGAACATATGCCAAAGAGCCAAAAATTCTAAAATGTTTTACTGATGGTTTGAAACCAGTCCATATTTCGTTAGGAGATATACCCTCAGTTAATTTGTGTTCGCATCTATTTTTAGTATGAATAAATGCTAAAAGTGCTTCTGACCAAAATTGTGGTTGTAAACCACTGTCTTGAAGCATAGCTCTGACACAATCCATGGCTGTTCTATTGAACCTTTCTGCAATGCCATTTTGTTCAGGGGTATAAGTTGAAGTTCTTTCGATTTTTATTCCTAGATCATTTAAAAACTTTTTAAATTCTTTGTGACAAAATTCTAAACCATTGTCAGTTCGAACACATTTTAACTTAACATTTAGCTGTCTTTCAGCTTTAACCAAGTATTTTTTAAAGTAATCAAAAACTTCATTCTTATTTCGAATAATATAAACAGTTACTTTACGTGAAAAATCATCAATAATAGATAAAAAGTATTTGTTTCCACCTAGAGAGTTAACTGGAGCAGGACCCCACAAATCCATATGGATCCTTTCCAAAACATTTTTAGTTTTCCTTTCGTACATATAGTTTCTTTTTAAGGATATTCTAGTGGATTTAGCAATAGCACAAATCTTACAATTTTTATCTATATTCTTGCAATTAAGTTTTTCAATTCCTTTTACACAATTAATTTTACTCATATTTTCAATTAAGGGCATGTTAACATGACAAAACCTACGGTGGGCTTTTTCTAGATCTAAACCAGTTACATATGTATAATTTTTAATCTTGGGATAACCTTTCAAGATATACAATTTTCCAATTCTGGGAACAGTAAACAAATATTTATTATAACTATTATAAATAATCATTTTGTTATTTCCCCATTTAATTTGGTTTCCCACTAGATCAATACGAGCACCACTAATTAAATTTCTTCTCATATTAGGTGAGTATAACACATCTTTTAAAGTTATATCATAATTTCTGTTTCTATCTAAAACTGTAAATTGAATATCACCCATACCTAATACTTCCGAGGTGCTGTCCTTGTCTCCGACTAGGATCTTCTGTGGTGGTAGTTTTCTGAATGTCGTAAACATATCACGTTCTTTACAGAAGTGAGCAGTTGCAGCAGAATCAATGAGAAATTCCCTCGGTCTTTCATTTGGAAAATTTGAAACTGCATAGGCACGTTGAAGATCAGTTTTTGGATTGTCCTCCATATAAAATAATTCACCACCAGGTTTCTGCCGATTGCTTTTCTTGAAGCACTTCGATTCGTAATGTCCCGACTTTTTGCAGTAGTTACAGAATGGTCGCGGCCCCATACGACAAACTGTCGACTTTCTTGGGCTTGAAGGAATTAATTCAGGGTCCAGTACGCATCTGCTGTGATCAGGAGTAGACGCCCGTGTCTCCTTGTATCTAGATGACTTGTTTCTTGTAGCATAAGCATCGGCCACGATACTTAATTTTGTGCCTTCGTCTTTCCGCTTCAGCTCGATTCGGCTGGATTCTGTTATTAAATGTTTAGACAAATTGTCTAGCGTGAACTCGTTGTCATCCATCCTGTATAGCAATTGTACCAGATTATCGTATTCGTGAGGCAAATGTCTTATTAGTTGAAAGCAAACTAAGAGGTCTGGGATTTCGAATCCACATTCTTTTATCTGTAACAGCTTCTCATGCACTCGTTTGCAGAAGAGTCCAATGGATTCGTCCTCCGGCTGGTAGCGGATTGAAAAGAACTCGTCCACAAGGCCTGCCAATCGTGCTCTAGATGCTGGTTCAAAGTTGGTCTTTAATATATCCCAGGCTTCCTTACCGTCCTCAGTAGATGAAATTAAGACTTGATATTTTCTGTCTATGCCCTGGTAGATAGTTGTGTATGTCCTCTGCTTCCTATAACGATAGTCTCTTTTTTCTTGTTCTGGAGCATCTTCCAATAATAGAGGTTCCGTTTTAGTGATAAATTCCCAGCAGTTCCGGTCCATTAGCAATACCTTCATGTCCGTCTTCCACGTGGCATAGTTGAAATCCGATAACTTCGGGAAGGAAAACATGGACATTTCTTGAATACTCATCATACTGGATACCGGTAGTGGCAGAATTCAGGTTCAGCTTAAGGTCTGGGGCCCATAACCAATTGTTGGGTTTTATCGATTGAAGACAGAGTTTTATACATTAAAAATAAATTTTATTACGTAGCCAAGTCTTATGGTTTAAAAACATACATTTTAGAAAACAAGAAGTCTGATCAGATCATGATCCCCAATTCTTCACTTTTATACATTCAAAGATTTATATACATACATATTCTTCAAATTTATGTGCCCCACACGGCACTATATTTGGAGGTTTGAGACCGATTCCAACACTATCTCTTGTGTGGCGCAGCATGGCCCTTGCGCCATAAAACCAACCAATCTTTTATATATTGGCGTAGGGACATACCCCTTTAGGTGTCTAAGTAAACACGGAGATTGCATTCCCGGGATATACCAAGAGATCTCTTTCATCCCACTACTCTGTTTCCCAATGCCTCTTTCCCCTTTCACGATATTTTTTTGTTTGATTTACAACATCAAATATTCTTTAATAAATCTTATTTACCAATTTTTATTCATATTGTTTTTAAGAGTTATGTTATGTTTATACTAGTATGTGGTACACCATTCTTTTAAAGTAGGTTTTGAATATTGTAAGACTGGTTGGACTTGCATGATTAAATGCAATGAATACAAAATTTATAAACACAGTATAAAATAAACTTCTTTTTTACCTGTCTTTGGCCAATATTTCTGTACCAAAAATAGTTCATAGTTGAAAAATTATATCTTCTATTTTGCTTTGTCTTTTCTCATGGGGTTTACTGTCTAATAAACATGGGGTTGTGCTCCTGGGACACCCAAGCTATCTTTTTCTGCGCTTTCATCACATTTTTTCTTGATGTTGTCTTGTGTTTGGCACAGCTTGGCCAAACATAGCCCTTGTGCCATTAAATGCCAAAACAACCTACCAACCACACCAATACTTTATGCCAGTGGTTTTCAAACGATGTGGTGTAGAAAGGCCATCAGGGGGACAATGCTTTAAGCGACACTGACGAGAAGGCAGTCGACCTTGGATCAGTTGATTTTTGAATAGGTGTGAAAGGTCACTAGGAGAGGACTGCCAGACGCAAAAACATGAATGGCAACTGCCATGGATTTTTTTCACCCTGTCAACTTTATACCATCGCTTTTGACACTGAACTAGAAACTTAGAACCAGAATCTGCACTTAAGGTGACATTGTGGAAAGAATTTCTTTACATTACCACTAGCACCCCAATTTAACTAATAGACTCGTTCAAAACTACGAGACTTAACTGCCTTCTCACGAGAGTGAGACTATACTACTACCTTAAGTCTTAATTTTAAGGAAACAAAACTTATGGTTGTAGGCATAGTTCACAGGTGTTATGCTTGATGCAACATTCAACTTCAGTGAAAAGGATTGTATTTTTATTATGTATGTTCATTAAAAAATATCCATCCAAGAATTTTCTTTATCACATTTAGTATTTATATAACTTATTTTTTAACACCCAGCTGCCAATTTTGTTTTGATATTAAAATTTGAATTATTTTTATCAATAACAATATATATATATATGTGTACAAAAATGTATGTGTATGTAGGACACAATGACCATAGTTCAGTAAATGAAGAGATAAATATTAAAATTAAAAGGAATTTAATATATGATCTAAATGTACAAAGTATTTACAAGAATGAGATGAATTGATAGGGTTTTGGGCTGTCTTATGCCCTGAATAATTAAAGTTTACATCTTAGCAGCCATCTGCTACATCTTTCTTGAACAAACACCAGTCATCGTCTTAATCCTTCTCTTGATTTTGGATAACATTTTGCTATTGCTGGGTGAGTCATACATGGGTGTTTTGAGCACTCATGGCGTCTTTACATCTCCGTTCACTAGGCGATGAGGAATTTCCCGGTATCCCACATATATATATGTATGTGCATATACGTATGTGAGACACAATGATCATAATTCAGTAAATGAAGAGATGAATTAAAATTAAGAGGAATTTAATATAAGCTAAATGCACAAACTATTTACAAATATGAGATGAATTGACAGGGTTTTGGGCTGTCTTATGCCCGAACAATTAAGGTTCACATCTTAGCCATCTGCTGCAATGTCTTCGCCATTCTCTTGATTTTGGCAGGAAACTTGGCTATTGCTGGGTGAGTGTTTTGAGCACTCATGGCATCTCTACGTCTCTGTTCACTGGGCGATGAGGGATTTCTGGTATCCCACACACATATATATATCTGTATTTTTATGTATATGTATATATGCATGTATCATTTGTATATATATATGTCGATATGTTTCTTTTGTGGCCATAATAGTATTAATATTTTATTTCCTTATAACCACCCTTCGAGCTGTAGGTGGCGCAGGTTCGATTCCTCCCTGGGCATATTTCTCTCTTCTGTGTTAGTAAAGCTTTCATTGTGTGTGTGTCTATTACTTGATATTGTATGTCGCGTCTGGTGCAGCATGGCCAAATATGGCCCTTGTGCCATAAAACCCCAAAACCAACCGTATAACCACCCACTGGTGTATTATATATATTAAAATAACTCAATTTTACTTTTCAGGTAAAAGCAATAGATAATGACAAAGGACACAATGGACAAGTGCGGTATTCTATTGTCCAGCAACCCAATCAAAAAGGAACTAAATTTATAGTTGATGAAATCACAGGTGACATTCGTACAAACAAGGTAAGGAAAAGGCCGCAAGCTTTATTTTTCAAATAATTGCTTTCCTTAATTGGATTTGTAGTTTCCTACATACCTATTCATCGAGATATTTATAAGTACATTTTTATGATATAAAATAGCTTTTACCTTTTTATACATTCAAGTGTTTCTTAGCTTTTCTAATTGCAGGGTCGACATAGCCAAAACACTTGTGAAATAGCATAAATTTTTTTTTAAATAGCAGCAAAAAGTCTCCTTAACTGTTATTTTAGTAGCTGAGATACAAAATGACTCAGCTAAAACATGGAATGTGCTAATTATGTATGAAACAGACGTTGAAGATCTCGCACAGAAATTTAAATTTCAAGATAAAAGCCAAATATTTTCTTAATAAGGTTTACACGACAATTTAGCAATCAGATTCTGGTGTATTTCTATCATGGTTTCCATGGCTTGGTAGCCACATTTTGAATTGGTGTCCCTTGGATAATTTTCTCTGAAGAAAATCCTGAAAATAATTTTTTTCATCTGCTATTAGCTGAGAAAAAAAGGGATTTTAAAAATAGCAAAAAGTCTCCTTGAACATTATTTTAGTGATAATTTTAGTTGCTCGGATACAAAAATAATTGGCTAAAATACAGAATGTGTTATTTTAGTATGAAACACGTTAAAGATCTTGCCAAGAAATTTAAATTTTTAAAATTAGAAAACCAAATATTTTAATAAAGTTTTTCCATGACAATTTAGCAACCACAGATTCTGATGTTTTCTTTCATAGTTGCCACTCCTTACTGGCAATATTTCAAAATTGGCGTCCCCTGTAAAATTTTCTCCCTAAAGAAAACCTCCAAAAATATTTTTTCTGTCCACTATTAGTTGAAAAAGGGGACTAAATTTTAAGAGTCGCCAAAAGTCTCCAGATTCTGATGTGGTTCTTTCATGGAAAAAAACAGAAAAATATTTTTTCCTTATCTTCAGTTAATATAAAACGTACTAAAGTTTAGTTGGCCTTTGGTGAATTTTCAAAAAGTCGACAAAATTTTGAAATTAGTAGCTTTTGAGTTGATATTGCTAAAAAAGATACCTCTAGTCGCCTCAAAGTTGAAATAGAGTAGCAAAAGTCGCCTATGGCAGCCCTGTAATTTAACCCCCCTTATTACCTCTTTAATATTCAAAATAAATGTCCTTCAAAGCACTCTTGTTTAAATTAATTTATACAATTATGAACAATAATAAAGCAATTCATGAATTACACTTAAACATAATTGAAGAGGAATAATTACCCAGATGCATGTAATCATTTAGAAGGAAACTACAAAATTTTCAAATCTTTGATTTATTGTCACATGTATTTCAATACATTAAATCCTGCAATCAAAAGTAACTTATTAGAATAATAAAAAATATTTTATCAGTATTAAACACATTACATGTCTGAAACCCTAAATTATTTAATTTTATTTGAAAATGGATGGCTCTAGTAGCTCAGATGGAAGAGTAATGAATTAGCAACTGGATGGTTGAGAGTTTAAAACTTGATCCAACCAAATACCATCGTGCAAGTGGGACTGGTGCACGTTAAATCTGTCACGGTCCCAAATATCCTCACATTGTCATGGCGTGGAAGTTTGGAGAGTGGGGTGCCAGTTCAGGTGTGACCTTGTAATCTGACCAAGGTTCAAATGACGAGATATTGTCCTCTGATCCTTCCCTTCGGGATTGATCCTGGACCATCGCCAATAGCCCATTGTGTTGTTCCAGTGCGATGTTAATTCAACTACCTACCTTATTTGAAATGTTATTCATGTATACAGTTAATGGTAATTAAAATTAATTTGGCAATTTATGTCAGTAAAACATGATTTTTGACATTTACAGTAGAGAATATTTAGATGCTGTATCTTAATTGAAACTCTACTGCTTCTCTAACAAATATCAATAAACTGTTGTACTTATAAACCTCCCAGTTTTTCACATATCAATAAATAATAAATTATTACTAGCCAAACCCCAAACAATATTTGCATGAGTATTTTATTCTTCAGTCAAGTTTATTCATAGAAATAATTTGCATATCATCGGGCGACTGGAAAAACAAGCTAATCCCAAAATGTAATTTTGGTAATCAGCTTTTTAAGTTTTGAAATTACATAATATGATAAGTAATTCGTAAATAACGTAGTTGATAAAAATATTTTGTAGATTTATATCTTGTCTTTTTCACAGAACATGATACACATAATTATATGCGTGAAAGTGTGCTTAACTCGAAAGAGAAAATGGAGTTATCTTGTTTTGCATTAACCCAAAACTGTACATTATCACGTTTTATAAAACTGAAAACTACAGTCCTTTACAATCATTTCAAGCTATTCAGCAATGAATGAAAAAATCAAGTCAGTTGAGTCTAATGTTTTGTATATATTGCTCTCGTATATTTATTTTCAACATAGATTAGCTTGTAACATTTTAGTCAATGCACCCAACATGAATCATTTTCTGCAAAAACACATTACAGTTAAAATGAGCAATGGATGAGCTATACTTTCTGGATGGTGACTTGTTCATTTAGTTGATAAATGCTTCATTTTAATATTGTTCAGTTTAAAAAAGTTACTCAGATTCTTCCTCTAAACAGCTTATTCATTATTAATGAAGTTTATGTGTAAATTATTTTACAGCAATGAATCACCAAATTGGTGAAGTTCTTTGGTTCAGAAAAAGTACCTGAAATTTATTGAGAATTCATTTTTGCACCCAGTGAACAATGTGACAAGTTAATTCAGTAAAAATTTCAGCACATGAAGCATCACAAATGTGTGTTTATTCCAGTCCATGGACCATGGTAGCCCAGTTGGAAGAGTAGTGGATTAGCAACTGGAGGGTTGCAAGTTCAAAACTTGATCCAACCTAAGAACGTCAAGTATGTGGGGAACTGGTGCACATTAAATCTAACATGGCCTCAAATGTCCTCATGTGGGCATGGAAGTTTGGGGAGTGGGTTCACATGTTGACCTTATCATCTGACCTCGCTTCATGATAACAGGGTGTTGTATTTGGATCTTCCCTGTTGTGTTGCTCCAGTGTGAGATTAATTCAACTACTTACCTAAAGACCATTATGTACATGGGGGCATGTTAAATCTGTTATGGCCTCGAATATCCTCACAATGGTGTCAGTGCGGCAGTAATTCAACTACCTACCCTGTGTTGATGTAATAAATAGTATTTTTCCTACAGTTGGTCGCATTCTCTTCCAGGTGTTCGACCGTGAGGGCGACGACGGGCGCTTCGTGAGTGTGACGGTCAAGGCGACGGACCGGGGCAATCCTCCCCTGGAAGGGGTCTGCTCCTTCAAAGTGGAGATCACAGACATCAACGACAACCCTCCCCTGTTCGACCGGCAGGAGTACAGGGAGAACGTGAAGCAGGACACGCCCAAGGGGACCAACATCCTGCGAGTCTCGGCTTCTGATGAGGATGCGGACAATAATGGTGCTATTGTCTATAACCTCACCGCTCCTTACGACCCCACCGACCTGGACTACTTCGAGATCAACCCAGACTCTGGATGGATCAGTCTGAAGAAGGCGCTGGACGTACGTAATCTTCACCTCTTTTGTTATTTGATATGCTAGGATAATATATAGCTCATTCTCAACACTTTAATTCTATAAACATGTAGTAGGACCTTCATGTATGTGGTGTACATGTTAACCATTATGTATGTGGTGTACATGTAAATCCTTGCATTTGTAGTGTACACCTAGACCATTAAGTATGTTGTGTATATGTAGACCGTTATGTATGTGATGTACATGTAGACCCTCATATATGTAGTGTACACATAGACTGTTATATATGTGGTGTACATGTAGATTGTTGCATATGTGGTGTACACGTAAACGAACATTTAAACAAAATTGATAGATAATTGAGCCTTAACAGACATGGTAGGCAAACATTGACAAATTACATGTTTATGTGACACAGATTCATTAAATATGTGATTTATTAACACAAATATTGGATAGTTTCAATCATCCATGTTTATGTAAGCTGCTTTGCTCCTGATCATAATTAATATCCAAAAAACACAATACAAAGATGCCTGCTTTGAATTTGATGGTTTACTAAACTATAAAGTGACTTTAAGGAATGTTTCCTATAGTGATTCACTCCCTCCTGATTGAGGAGCGGCGTGTCTGGCGAGAGAGGAGAAAAGAGAAAGAGCAAGTATGCGCTCGGCATTATATAATATCATGTGACGTCATACAAACGAGCTGCTAGCAGCGCCGCTCCTCAATCAGGAGGGAGTGAATCACTATATTCCCATAATCTTGCATCATATCTTGTAAAGAACTAACTAAAAATATCCATAAATGTGTATGCTTTCTCTAAAATAAGATTTAAAAAAATGGTGTCGCAGGCTAAATGAGAGAAAGATTGCTTTAAGTGCATAAGTTTTTATTTTGTGTGTCGAAAATGTTGAATGAATGAGTTTGTGCCACCTGATATTATTGCCACCATTATTAAGTAGCAGGGAAGACCATTTCACTAATATGGGGCCACAGTAGCATGGTTGGAAGAATAACAGATTAACAACTGGAGGGTTGTGTGTTCGAAATTCCATCGAACCAAAACCATCCAGTACACTGGGCTGGTGCATGTTAAAACTGTTGTGGCTGCCATTCTCAATGCTCCAATGTTCTCACTTTGGCATACTGTGGCAGGTGTGAACTGCCTCATCATCTGACAGTGGTTCAAAATAATGAGGCACTTGAAATTATTTTGATTTGCAAAATTTAAGTTAGTTTAGGCCATTTAAATATTTAGGGCTACAGTAGCCCCGTTGGAAGAGTAGCGTATTAGCAACCGGAGGGTTGAGAATTCGAAACTCAATCCAACCAAAGACTATAGTTCTATAGTATATGTTCGTGGAGCTGTGCCACGTTAAATCTGTCACGGCCTCAAATGTCCTCACGTTAGCATTGTATGGAAATTTGGAGAGTGGGCTGCCAGCTCAGGTGTTGACCTCGTCATCTGACCGTGGTGTCAAAATGACTCGAATCTTTCCCTTCTGGATTGATCCCACACTGTCCTCAATAGCCCATTGTTTTGCTTCAGTACGATGTTAATTCCTGCCTGCTGATGTTGTGTTTGTTCTTCCAGAGAGACCAGTACCACTTGCGTGCCATAGCTCTGGACAAAGGCATGCCTCAGCACCGGGCCACGGTGGAAGTGATCATTGACGTAGTGGATCGTGCCAACAACCCTCCCATTTGGGACCAGCCCGTTTACGGGCCCATTTTCATAAAGGAGAACTATATGGTGGGCCAAGTGGTGGCATCCATAAAGGCTCGGTAAGCATTCACGCAACTACGGATTTTATCCAACCTACCACATGTCATGAAACATTTAGGGCAAGACAGACACATGTGTTCAAAATAAAATATATAGATGAAAACATAATACAAAAACAATGAATAAAGTTCTGATCAAAATGGTTCACATAAATTCCTGTATAATTGTCTATTTTTTAAATTTCTTTAATAACAACAGTTTTGTTTGAAGGATAGTAAGACTGACACATCAAAATCAGAAACTTTTCAGGCAATGCTTGGTGAGAAAACGAAAATAAAATATACCAATGAAAATATAATACAAAAAAGCTGAAAATTTTTCATAATTTTCAGATTCTTGTATAATTGTCCATTTTTTAATTTCTTAAATTGCAACTGTTTTAATTTTAAGCAGTGCTTAAAATGACTCCTGTTAAATGACTTGTCCTGTTTACATTTATATTGGGGGTTGATGCAAAAGTTCGTCCCGTTTTTGGCGCTAGATGGCATTGCATCGCAAATCCGAAGTGTTATCTATTTCACATGTGTAAAGTTTTGATGTTTAAAAAAAGGAATTTCAGCAAGTACTTGGAAAAAAATTGTATAATTTGTTTGTGTTTTAAATTTTTTTAAACATTAAAAATGGCAGAAAATAAGGAGCATTTTCTGCATATACTTTTTCATTTCCCAAAACGCAAGAATGCTTCGCAGACACAAAAGAAGATATGTGTTGTGTATGGTGAGGGGTGCCATTGATGATTGAAGTGGTTCAGAAAGTTTCGTCCCCTGGATCAGTTCTTTAGACAGAAACCTCAGAACTTCTATGAGCTTGGAATTAAGCAGCCATGGAGAAAGGTCATAGAACAGAACGACACATACTATATTGATTCAATGTGATTTTTAGTAGTAAATAAAATTTTTCTTCAATTTTTGTCAAAAAAATGGGACAAACTTTTGCATCAACTCAATACTATTATTTTTATTACATTTCAGTTAGATCAGGTACATCAATCTTAATATTTCTTTCATTAATAATTTACAAATTACCCTAAAAGCCATAATTTCTGGCTCCTTACACTTAAAATTTACAATTATTCCCTTTCACTCTAAGCATTCACACAACTCCAGATATCATTAAACTAACAACATATTGTTAATTCTAACTCTGGAAACAATTAGGGCAAGACTGGCACATGCATCCAAATTCGAAAAATTTCCAGCCAATGCATGATAGGAAAATGAAAATAAAATATGAATAAAACATAATACAAAAAAGTTTAAAAAGTTTTCATCAAAATGGTTCACATAAATTCTTGTATAATTGCCCATTTTTTAATTTCTTAAATAATAAGTTTTGTTTGAAGGACAGCAAGACTGACACATGCGTCTAAAATTGAAATATTTCCAGCCAATGTATAACAGAAAAAGGGAATTAAATACATCAATGGAAACATTACAAAAATTTAAAAAATGTTCACCAAAATGGTTCACATACATTGTATAATTGCCCACTTTTTCAATTTATTAAATCACAAGTTTTAAAGTTGTAAAGACAGCTCCTATGCCATTGCCATGGGATAGGCTGTACTTTTATCAGACATCAAAATGTCCATAAAAGTTTCATTCATTCCTTGTGGTAAGAGCTGTGGAATTTGCAGATCAACAACAAACTGCAACAGGTAACTAAAAAAACCAACTCTGCTGCTATTTTTCAACCTTGGTAACTAGGAATATCTTTTTAAGCAAAATCATCTCAAAGCTTCTACAGTCAAACCTCGTTAGGACAAAATTCATATTAACCATAGTTTGTATAATCTGAATTCAGAAAAAAGCATTATTTCAAGAATAAAATAAAATATTAATGTATTTACATTACTTACTGTACAGTTCTCGGTTCACAGATAAATGGTATTCTTCATCACTAAGATTATACAAATGATTCTTGATTATGCAATTTTTGTCTTGAAATAGTTCTGTTATCGATATTGTGTTTTGTTTTTTTCGTGACATTCTTTAAGAATGTCACATCTTTCTGGTTAATGCTGTTCACTGAGCAGATGAATTTTCACTATCTAACGAAAAGCAGATAACAATTTCTAAGTCAGTGGTAGCTAGCTTCCTAAAAGAAGGCACGCTTATGCCTTTACCTTCATTTATTCTTCTTCCATCGTGGCTCAGGGGGTATGCTCATCATCCAATGGGGCCATCGTGGCTTTGTGGATATGCTCACTGTGCTAGCAACCTTCGAGTTGTTGGCCAAATATGGCTCTTGCACCATAAAACCCCAAAACCAACCTTCAAATTGTAGGCTCTGCAGATTCGATTCCTGTCAGGTGAGTTCCTCCCTGGGTGTATTTCTCTCTTATCAGTAAAACTGATATGAGAGATAAACTTCTGTATCAGTAAAACTTTCATTGTGTGTGTCTATTACTTGATATTGTATGTTTTCTGTCTGGCACAGCATGGAAAAATATGGTGCTTGCGCCATAAAACCCGAAAACTAACTAACTTTCTCTCTTCCACAAATAAATCTACAATTTTAGTCACTTAATGTTTCTGATAATATAATTGAAGACTCCATTTACCCTTAAGTTTCGAAAATTTGTTCATCTTAACCGGAGATTAGTGTAACCCAAATTCTTCCTAAATGAATGAGAACATTAATTGAATATACATTTCGACAGGATTGGAATTTAGTTCATATTGAGCGAGTTCGTCCGAACGAGGTTTAACTATTTCACAAGTGGCTGTAGCAGCCCTGTAAGTTGCTTGACATGTTTCAAATGTTCATCTAATTTCGGAGAATTAACTCATAAATAACCCCTAGGTCTGGCATCCCAGACAACCCCACAGTATTCTACACCCTGATGAAGGGCAGCACAGAGCAGACTAACAAGAAAGACACCTTCTACCTTGACCAGAGGAACCTGAACGGGGACACTTGGGCTGACATCCAGGTCAACTACCCCCTCGACTACGAGAGGATCCAACAGTACAACTTGACCGTCAGAGTTGAGGTGAGTGCGCTGTTTCTTCTGTGTGCAATCTGCAATGAAATTGTTTTGTTTGTTAGTAGCAGAATTAGCAGACCTTACTAGGGTGGAATTGGTTAACTACAGATTGAAAAAGTGACCAGAATAATCACTTCTCTTTCATAGAAAAGTTCCAAATTATTCAAGTGTGAGTAAAATAATATTTTAACACCTTTTCGACATTTTTATAATTTCTACAACTTTGGATACAAATGCTATGTATGCATATCCATCCACGTAATACATTTCACATACATCGCACCCGTGCTAAATCTACAAACAGATGAAAGGTGAAACTAAGGTAACTCCTACAGAAGATGATTTTGAGGAGGATTACGAATTCCCTTTCTTAAGTTCTTTTCCTGTAAAATTGTCAATTCTTAAAAATGGCGAATATGTAAGACTCAAAATAAAGTATCATCTATATTACTTCTATAGTATAGATCCCTATTATGTCTCTTACACGAGCCAAATCTTAACAAATGAGGTATCAAAAGAAAGAATTTCCCGGAGCCCTGACGAATTCACTCTATTTCTCCAAGGTGTGCAGAGGGGGCTAAAAACAATTCGAAATCCCCCTAGGAATAACATTGAGTGTAAAACGATTGTGGTATGCAACTCAGTTTGTTTTACCAGTATTGATGGAAAAACTTTTCCTATAAAATTGTTTTACCAGTGTTACTTGGAAAACCAGTTTGTTTTACCAGTATTCATGCGAGAATTCTCGCACGGGCATGCTAGTCAGTTAAAATTCCATAAAAATAGTTTTGGGAAAATTAATTGCTGTTTCAGCAGTACTGGTAAACCAATCCAAGTAATCGTAATTGTCAATATACATTCCAGCGCCTCCAAAACTACCAAATTATGGTTTATTTAAGTATAGTTACTCAGATGTTTTTAGCTAGAAACTTGTCTAAATATGTAAGCAAAGGAAATTAAAATAAAAGTATCCACTAAATTAAAATATGATTTATAAAATATAGAATATAAAGCTAAATTATGTTGAATAAATTTTATGTGATACTTAAACAAACAGACACTAAAACACGTAAAACAAGAAGACAGACCAATGCAACCAAGTTCAGTCACTAAATGAATGTAAGTACTTATAGTATGCAAAGTTTCATTAAAATACATCCAGTTATTTGGATGTGGTATGAACACACACATGCCGACAAACTAACACCTAATGCGCAAGACACCAATTTTAAATTAGAAGAGCTCAAAACAGATAAATAACTTGAAATGGGTCGAAAATATACAATGTGCAAACAAACACTTCATTTTTATTTATATGAATGTTTATAATTTTTAATGGCAATTTCTGTAGTCAGTAAGTGCTACTTGAATGCAATTTCAAAGTATATTGTTCACAAGGATGTAAATAAATAAATAAAGTGTAATTAATGACTAGCACCTGGACTTTTGCATTTGGTGGCTAGTTTCTCTTAAAAAATATTTTTGTTTTGCATTGTTAGTACATTTACAGATATTTTGAATCTTGGAATATGGCGCAATCGCAGATGGGTGCGTTTGCGCTGGAAATCACTCAGTATCATATTGTTTATGTATTCCACCTGTAAAATGCGGTATGGAATTTTCAAGCATAAAGTGTAATTGCTTGAAACATTGATCATGATATCGTATCAATATGATTTGCCAGCCTTTCATAATGATGGTGGAATTCCGAAATTCGCATTCCTGGTGCAAGGTGCTACAAATAAAAAAATATTGATAAGAAATAAACTGACTGCAATAATACGATGTATGTCATTTTTTTTAGAAAATGAACTTACATTCCCAATCACTCCAAACTCAAAATCGACATTTGTATATAATCATCTCAGTATCAGTTTAGGTTGGTTTGTCTTACCTATAGTATGTGAAATGGATCTGAAGTAAATTGTAGATGCTATAAACATCTGTTTTAAAAATTTTTTTGCGCTCGCTTATTTTTTCTCTAATATTTGCATTTTCTACGACAGAAAAGGGATTTTTTGGATCACTTTCAATCGATGTTTAACGAATTAAAGCCTAGCAACGCCAGGTAAGTTCAGCTAGTTGAATATGTAACCACTAACGCATAGTTACTGGTGCTTCATCAACTGAACATGACTTAGAAAACGATTACTTGATGTTGTCTGTCTTGTGTCATGGCCAAATGCTCCAAACCAACTAACTTGGAAAAACGAGTATCTGTAACTCTGGATGAAAGTAGCTATTTAAACGTGTAACCATTTTTATTCGAGATTACATTAGTTCCAACAATGTCAGGCAAAGTCTTTCCAAAACGGTCATAGATACAATTCTATTATTTCAAACATTGGTGATTTTTGAAGTCTTGTCCGCTTATTTAGTAAATAACACTGGTTAGAGTTGATGAGGTACTTCAAAATCAAGCATTTTAGTAACCAATGTTAGTGTAAATCAATCAATGTTTCATGATGCCCTTTGTGTTTAATGTTTTATTTTCCCAGTAAGATAAGTCTTCAGATCTCCTTTAGGAGAATATGGGCATCACAGGTTCGAGGTACCTAAGAAATCTTTTCTTTTCCCATGGGGTTTACTGTCTTTAGTAAATACGGTTATGCTCCTGGGACACCCAAGCGATCTTTTTCTAATTTCATCCCCCAGTCCCACTTTTTTCCTCTCACAACATTTCTTTACTTGACATTATCTTGAGTTTTATGCAGCTTGGCCAAATATGGCTCTTGTGCCCTAAAATGCCAAAACAACCAACCATGATGCCCTTAGTGTTGTGACATAGTGGGCTGAGTGGTGGGCCAAAAAAATGACGACACAGCCAAATTACAGTTAAACTAAATATTTATTTTAAAACACAGGAATTTCCATTTAGAGAATTAATCAGGGATTTTTGTCCCTTGGTTGTGGGCACTTCAAACAGGAAATAGGGACCGACTCAAAAATGGCTGTTGACTGAGCATCCAAAAATAAACCTTCACTCAGTTCGAGTTCAGGAAGTCTTTCTTGTCTCTCCAGTTCCCTGAGGAACTGTTGAATCTCAGGGGGCTGTTGTACACTTCTTAAAGACCATCTGGATGGGGAGGGAACCTCCTTGGTAGATAGATCAGAATTTATGATCAGCAGTCAGTGGTTCAAGTGTTGACCTCTGACCCAGAGCAGTTGCTATGGGCATTCCAGTGTATTTTCCCAGAAAACGAGCTGCTTGGGGTGCATCTTGGGATGTGTGGGGTTTTTACGAATCCAAGGTACCCTAGTGATCTATACCTTTACCATGGGGGTTACTACCTTTGGTAAATATGGGGGGTTGTGACTCCAGTATGCCCAAGCGATCTTACTCTTCCTTTGCATCCTTTCTTTTCACAATTACTTGACACTATCTGTCTTGTGTTTGGCACAGCTTGGCCAAATATGGCACATGTGCCATATAACCCAAAATCAACCAACCCAGTAAGAGATAGTGGAAAGACAAAAGAAAATAACCATTCACTCTATCATGAACACATTTAAAATTGGTTTAGTAAAAGTCAGTAATAATTACGATAGTTTGCGATGAATTATACGCTTGTGGTAAATTTATAGATATTCATATTTGATATGACTTACCTCAAAAGAGCAGATGTGCTCAAAGAGCATTTCAATGCAATATTACATTTGAGTTATTGAAAAACTCAAATTTCTTTGTCAATACAACCGACATGGTTCATCTATAGACACATGCAGCCTCTTCAAATTACTCCTTTTTTCTATACAGAACATCCACAGCTTGTACTTCTTATAAACAGGATAATTTTCTGAGTGATAACTGCAAAATCATAAGTGATCAAAATCCAAATTGTACGAAACATATCTATGTAACGGGATTGCTTTTAGAAGTAGAATAAAACTACACAATTTATAAATTGTTCTGTCAGGATGATAAGGTATCCCACTACTGCCATGATTTAAATGTCAAGACGAATAGTGGTGATCCGAGTCAAATTTACCTTTGAGATGAAAACTCACTTTTTGGATGATCAGAATATCAGTACGATTATATTAAAAAAGAGAGAGTACAGATTTGATATCAAGAGTTTTTTGTGGCAACGTTTTTGGCATGTTTTTTGTCGCCAAGAAATTCTTAGAAAAACACTGTTTTAGGCTAGTGAAAAATAATCAAAAAATTAATGAAAAGAATTTAAAAAATAGAAAACTAAATCCACAGAACCAATTATTCAAACTAGGTATGTACATACTTTAATGCAAAATCTTTACTTTTTCTGAATAACTGTTATAGAAGTTTGTCCAAGTTAAATAAGTCATTAGTTTTAAGTCTTAATGGAACCAGGCTATATAATATGAATGTTATAAATGATCACATGAATTCTAGTCAAGTTATTTAGGCATGGTCAAATAGAAAAAGTAATTCAAAAATGAATAAATAAGATTAAAATAATCATGAGGTTGCTTTTGCCTGCCACAACTCGCTACAAAAAATTCTTTATATCAAAGCTGTACCAAAGAGAGATAAGCTTTTTGGGTACTTCTTGGTTAACTTGGGTCACATTTTCTTAGGGATCAAAGAGACATTTACTTGTGCTGCCATCTATTGATTCTTCATAAGATTTATTTAAGGATGTGGCCAATGTATACTATGAAATGAATTGCACCTTAGCTTCTATTGTTATGTTCACACGTGCCATTACCATTACGAGGACTGGTTTATATTTTAGGTACAGCTTTATTGTGGCAATGCTTTCTATGTCACTAAGGAAGAATTCTTAGAAAAAACATTTTAGGCTTAGCAGAAAATAATTAAAAAATCAGAGAAAAGAATTTTAAAAATAGAAAAAATCCACACAACTGATTATTTTCTTTTTCAGAAATATTGTTCGTGAAGTTTGTTTAAGTTAAATAATTGATTAGTTTTAATTCTAATGGAATCAGGCTTTCTTTGTGAATGTTATAGATCACATTATGGAATGTGTGCTTTGTGAATGTTAATAGATCACAATATTTTCTTTAGAATGTTATAGATCACAATTCTAGAAAAACAGTTTCTTGGCATGATAAAATCGAAAAAGATGATGATTTATAAAAATTAATAAAATATTCAAACAATCATGAGGTTGCCATAATCCTGATAGAGCAGGGTTGCCTTTGCCTGTTATAACTCGCTACAAAAAGCATGCCAAATAAAACCACGGGTCAGGTGGGGTAAAGTGGTTATAAAAAACAGTGTTTTCAATTTCAAAGTAGAATTTAGCAAAGACAAGTTTTAAAAAAGTGGTGTTTCTTTGCATTAGATAGACATTGCATTATTCAAGAACATACTGCATATGTTTTTTCTTCATATTTAAACCTATATTTTTAGTTAAGTGAATATTTATATACCAACTTTACCTCATGGTATGGGGTAAAGTGGGTAATTCATAGAAGTTATAAAATCTATTAAATGATGAAAAAAATAACACAATATAATAATTGATAAGTGTATTAAAAGAACAATTTTTGTTGAATGACCACTACTAATTTGCTACTATTAAATTAACTTTGTTTAATGAGCTATTTTAGTGGCCTTCTAAATGCCAAACTTATAATATGAAACAATATTTATGAATGCTGCAGCTCAAGATGTATTTGAACTATGTTTGAGTGTTCATGCCACTGTAAATAACAGTCAAAAATTCTACACAAACATACAACATAAATTATTCAAAATTCATAAAAACATTGTTAACATGAATTTTGAAAGATATAGAGGTTACATATCAAAACTGTCCACAATTATCAAATGTAGGTTTTGTGGCAATGTATGTATAATAAATGCTTCCAATATGCCAACATTCCTCCTATTCTAGAAAATATACCATCTATTAACTCTAGATTTTTTAAAGAAAGAATTAATCTTTTCCAACTTCTGTTACTTGTTCAACGAATTGTCGAACAGATTTTTTAAACCTACATATTATCCAAGAATCTTGCTTAATATTACTACTGTCAATTTTGCTCTATGGTTCTTCAGTATTTTATTCTGGTTTATTTTCTGTAAGATCCTGAGCTGATCTCAAGTATTTTCATTTTACTAGACCTATCTTATGTTTCTTGACTGTTAATACCTCACCTATTTTTCTGAATCCTTTTCCTCAATGAATTCTGAGCATCATTACTAAGATTAGACATAGGAGTTGAGAGGGTTGTTAATATGGCTAATTTCAGGTTTTTTAACAGCGAAAACAGTAACTTTATCTGGCATGTAAGTTGCTTGAAAATTATGTTATTATTTTCTGTGAAACTTGATTCCCCCCCCCCCCTTTCATTTTCTGACAAGCGTACAACACATGTTGAACTTTATTCTGAAAAATTAATGCTTTTTATCCTTAAAATTCTGTGTTCCACAGCTTGTCAATTTACAGTATATAACCACTTTCCTTAAATTCTTTCACCGCATGGTCAATTTTAATGATTCACATAACCGTTTCAATAGACATAGAAATGTGACCTTAACATTTTGCAAGTCGTTTTTCCCTGTACATTGAAATTCCTTTCCATGTTACTTTCAGTGCAATGGAAACCTCAACATCTAAGGGCTGTAAGGCACAACATGTAATTGGGGTAGCAATATTGGAAGTACGATTACACGGGTATAATGTGTGGGACCTGAGACACAAGATTAAACTAAGTGATCTTATTTTTCTTAACACAATAATTGCTTTGACCTATGGATTGACTATGCTCTTGTATTCTGGATAAGTAAGCAATGCAGTGAAATTTTATACAGTGCAGCCTTGGCATAATTTCAAATTTTTTGCCAAGCCATTTTTCAATGGCTTGGCAAAACCCGTTTTGATATAAAGACCTTTATTGGCAATGCTTTTGGCGGGCTTATTGTCGCAAGTTGTGGCAGGCAAAGGCAACCCTGCTTTATTAAAATCATGGCAACTTTATGAAGTTAAAATTTTTATTTTCAGCCCTTTCTCATTTTTGAATGTTGTATTCATTCCATTTTATTGTCGTTTGATTTCATTGGTCCTTTTATATCTGTTTTTCCAATTCCTGTAAATTTAAAGAATTAAAACTTTCAATTTATTTTAAACACAGCACAGTGCAGTTGAATCAGGTTGTATCATTTCTTGCTTTTATTTTAATCTGTTATTAATTTTTGTAAATCATTATCTTTTTAGATTTCACCATGCCTTCTGGGTTTAGAGTTGTAGATAAGTTCAGGGTGTTCTTTTGTAAACTTTTATGTTTAATTTTTCTGGTGGTAGGGCAACTTTAAGAAATGAGGGAGTTGCTAATAGTTTATTTTGTATACATTTATGTCACGATAAACGTTTTTTAAAATTTCCTCATCGAATCGGGATGAATTAAATTGGAATTTTTTTGCAAGAAATACAATGTTCCAATGAAGTTTAGCTGTGCATTTAAAAATTTATGTGAGGAAAAATAGATTGTTCTAAGTAATTTTTAGAAATTAGGAATTTAGATTGGGAGGATTTTAAAATAGTCAAAAAACTTGAAAAAGAATAATCAGTTTTATCGTTTATTTCATGAATTGTTTTCTGTTTTAAAATCTTTTAATTAATTTTTTATTGTTTTCTGCAAAGCCAGAAAGTGTTTTTTTAAGAAATTCTTCCTTAGCGACATAAAAAGCACACCAAAAGCATTGCCATAAAAAAGTCTATCAAAGTTGTACCAGAAATGTTAATGCTAACATTGTTGATAAGACGTCAACTTGGAGAACTTTAGTGATTGTACCAGTGACTAAGATGGAGTCAACAGTGCATTTAATTAAAAATTTTCTCACCGAGTCTTTACAATAGCTTCGTCCACGGACTGAATATGTTCTTTGTTTTTCTAACTATAAACAGTGCGGGACACAAAATGTTAATACAAAAACAAAGACCCGCAAATATCATGGTATAGGCAGTCGAAATCTGAACCAGAGCTGCAAGCACGATGAGCAAGAAAACAGCAGTGATCACAAGTAGCCCCAGCACAAGTGCCACGATACTTCTTCCTTAGCAGGGGCACCAGGACGAAGATCTTCACTGCCAGTATCACCAGGGCAAACATGTATCACACGCTGGACAGTTTGGAAACCAAGCATGTGGCAGCCTACAGCACAGAGTTCAAGACACCATCGCGGCTTCTGCACTGCAGTCAAGCCACGAGTGAAGATGGCAAGTTGGAGAACTTTAGCGACTGTACCAGTGACTAGGATAGTCAACAGGGCATTTATTTACAAATTTCGTCACTGAGTCTTTACAATAGCCTCGTCCCATGGACCGAATATGTTCTCTTTGTATTTCTGACTATAAACGAATAGCGCTGGACACAAAATGTTGATACAAAAACAAAGACCTGCAAACATCAGGGCGTAAACAGTCGAAATCTGAACCAGAGCCGTGAACACGATGAGGAAGAAAACAGCAGTGATCGCAAGTAGCCCCGAAACCGTGTACCGGAGCTTTTTCCTCAGCAGGGGCACCAAGACAAAGATCTCCACCGCCAGGACAACCAGGGCAAACGTATGTAGGACACTGGGCAGTCTCGAGGCCAGGCACACGGCAGCGAACAGCGCAGAATTGAGCGATAAGGTTGGTGACACCATGGCTGCATCGGCACCATAGTCCTGAAACAACACATGAGCCACCAACATCAACGCCACCATTGCGTGTATGGTGTCAGTGCTGATGCTTTGAGTCAGTGTCTTCAGAATGGGAGAGAACATATATCCGAAGAAGATTATATAGCTCTTGGCGTACTCGGTTTTGTCCAACATCCACCAGTCGCGCGCGACGAGTTGCTGGATCAGCGAGCATGCGATCAATAAAAGCGTGACGCTGGTGAGGACTGTGGTGATGGAGAAGATGTCCGATTTCAGGTAGATGAATGTCACGACGAAGAGGACTGAACAGGTGACTTCGTGGGTGACAACTGCGACACCGGTGAAGGCCTCCCACCAGGTGTAGCGATAGAGGTTGACGTTCTTTCTTAGATCTGATAGAAAAGTGGCGTCGACGTAATTGTCCGGCACGTTTTGTTTCTTGTACAGCACTTTTCCCCAGGTTTTTGGTTTCGCTGAAACTTCAGACGCCATGATTGTTTATGTTGTGATTTTGGGGCGTTGCCACTCCGTGACTTGAAATCTGACTAATTTTTTTAATCCATGTATTTTTGCCATCAGCCATTCATACTTCAAAAACAAAATTTAAACCTGTTTTTTAATCTAAATTTTTTCTTTTAAAAGCAAAGCTGAGCAGTTGCAGCCATTTTTAAAATTTACAGATTTAGCTCATTGATCGCAGTTAAACGATTTTTATGCATCTAACGTGGCGCCATCTGTTGCATATTCTAAGAATTAGCTATTTCTTGAATGGGAATTTCTGTGAATAGATTTTCACCAGAAAAGAGAAATAAAGCTGCCTGTTGAAAAATAATATAAAAATGCCTTTAAAAATGTTTTTCAGAATTTTATGGATATTTTTCAACAAAACTTCCATTGCTTTCCGCGTTTGCACTTTGCACAAAATTGGCTCCTTTTTCACAGAAAAATTTTAATTCTGCGTTGCAGTAATTCGTTAAATATTTAGGTTTTCCGCATTGATCGTAGTTGAAATATTTTACGTATGTGATGTGGCGCCATCTATTAGACATTCTTAATAGCTATTTCAAGAATTGGAACTTCTATGAATACATTTGTCATCGGAAGAGAAATAAAGCTCTACCAGTTGTTGAAAAATAATACAAAAACGCCTTTTTAAAATGTTCTCCAGAAAATTAATGAATAAGTTCTGTGAAAAATATTGCTTTTATGATTGTTCAAGTTCTGCAAATATTTACAATTTTATATTGGGCAAAATTAAAATATTTATGATGTTTAATTAATCGACAAAGAAACAGAAGTGAAACTCAGAAATATGATTTCTACAACGCAGCTGCAAATTCAATTTAATTTCAAATTCTTGTAATTTTCAAATTGAATATTTTTAGCCACATATATAGGACTAAAATATTAATTTCAAGTTTCAGGCAGAAAGAGTTTAAGATTTCTCACCGTAAGAGAAATATAAAGCTCAACCAGTTATTGAAAAATAATACAAAAACGCCTTTTAAAAGTATTTTTAAGAAAAATAATGGCTAAATTTTATGAAAAATCTATAGCTTTTAATTTTTTGTTATTGTTTTGTTCCACAAATCTTTACAATCTTAAATTGAGGTAAATTAAAATATTTCTAATGTTTAATTAATCGAGAAAGAAAAGAATATTAGGAAATTCATTTTCTAAAACGAAGCTAAAAATTCATGTATTAATTTTGAAAGTAATTTGCAATGTTTTCTTATAATTTTTGAATTAAAAACTTTTAGTCGCAAATATATAGGACTAAAATAAAAGTTTAATTTTCAGGCAAAAAGATCTTAATTATATTTTTTTATAGATTATATAATTCTGTATTAGCTTATGCATGAAATCTTCATATGACAGAAAATCTCAAAATTATGAAATTTATTTTACTGCATTTCTTCAGTTTGATTTAAGATAAATTTATAGGCATTACATGTAATTTCAAATTAAAATCCTAGATAACTATCTAGACTAGATCTCCAGCTAGAGTTTTATTTCGGATGGATTGTAATTAGTGAGATGTTCCTGATAGATGGCGCCATATGTATAAATTGAAAATTTTGTACTTAAAAGAGGAAATATTTTAGCTTTACTAATTATGTGTGGTTAATAATTAGGTGTCAAACAAATTTGGAGAAAATTTTATGGATTTTATTCTATACCTTTTTACAAAAAAACGGGAAAACAGAAAAATAATTCCTAATGTTTTCACCAGAAGTCGATTTCCATTAAAAGTAATAAATGGTGATAAAATAAAGATTTAATCCAAGAAAGTTGATTTAGTTTAGCAAATTCAATGAAGGCGCAAATGCTAAACTGAATGAGAATTTCATTGGATTAGGAATCTATAAGACAGCACAGATTGATAATAGGGTAGAAGTACGATTTGATTTGATCACAAACGTTTTTTAAAGAATATAATGCTTTATTAAAGTCTAATTACTTACAAAAGGAAACAATTATAAGTGAAATTTAAATTGTAAAGTTTGGCTTAGGGTAATTTAAATCCTTTATTAGGTATCGAGGGGAAATGTTTTACGAGTAATTTTAATTAACTTCTGACGTATTTCTTTTTGTGTACTGGAAATTCGAATTTATGGGTAGTACCTCAAACAAGGAAGAAACACATACGCACGCACATATATTAGATACAGGGCTGCCCCTGGCGGCTAGAAGGTGACATTTTGCTACTATTTTTCAACCATGGTGACTAGGGGTATCTTTTGAAGCAAAATCTCAAAGTTCCTAATTTAAAAATTTCGGCGACGTATCGAAAATTTTGCTGACCTTTTTCAAATTTACCATATGTCAAAGAAAATTTAGTCCCTTTTTTAACATTTTGCGTACGGAAAAAATATTTTTCGGATTTTCTTTCAGAGAGAGAAAATTTAATGCAATGGATTTTAAAAAATGCAACTTACAAAAAATAAACAGGACCCAAATACCAGTCACAATTACAAAAGCCGTCGATATCCTGTATCTCAGATAAGAAAACTAAAGCAAACAATTCACTAAATGACTGAAAGTAATGTTACTTAAACACTGCATCCCGAATGTCAACTTAACTGCTTATACTGCTATTATACCGCCATTGGTATGGTCCACTGCTATTTGGTATGTTCTCAGATATAACAGAGAAGGATTACTTGAGAAAATTGTTACTGTTTGTCTGGTTAGGGATTTCTGACTCCAGGTCCCAAGTCGGACAGCCTTCAAGGGCACATCGCCTATAGATGTGTACTGGATCACGAACCCGAGGTACTCTAATGATCTTTTCTTTTCCATGTCACGCTTCCCTGACACCCAGGCGATCTTTTCTGCTTTCATCCTACTATGTTCCCCAATACCTCTTTCCCCTTACGTGACTTTTTTACTTCACATTGTCTTTGCCAAATATGGCCCTTGCGGCATTAAACGCTAAACAACCAATTAACCACACCAATGTTTCATGCCAATGGTTTTAAACGATAGAGATTCGGTGCATGTTATATCTGTCATAGCCCCAAATGTCCTCACGTTGGCTTGGTGTGGAAGTTTGGAGAGTGGGGAGCCATCTCAGGGGTCGACCTCGTCATCCGATTCAAAATTCCGTGGTGTTGTCCTCAGATCTTTCCCTTCCAGATAGATCCCGGACCGTCGCCAATAGCCCGTTGTGTTGATCCAGTGCGACGTTATTTCAACTACCTACCAAAGCCAAGTTGCTATTCGAATTAGTCAGCGCAAATGTAACGAGTAAATTACTCCAGTGTTTATAAATATAATACTATTAAAAATGATCTGAGCCAGAAATGAAGAAGTTAAGAAGATAAAAGGTTCTTGGTGAAAATGAAATCCAAAGTTTCGCTTTTTTCCCCAATAAATTACCGAACTTTATTTTTGATACAACCTCAAAACGCTCCAGGCGAAGGAACAAAAAGAGTTCTCCCAGAGAATATAATCAGATATTAAAAAATTCTCCCGCAGTCGCGTTTATTAGTGCAGGAGCACTCAAAAGAACAAGTACCCTAATCGAATTGGAAGGAAATAAAGTAACCATATCTTCGAAAAAGAACAAAAAAGAACTCTGGAAAATTCCCTTTCGTTCGATGGAATTCTCTCCCCGATGCAAAAGGACCCTCGTAATTATTTCGATTGGTTATAGCAAACCGACAGCAAAAAAAAGGGCTTCATTAGATTTTTAGCCGGAGACCGCGGTTGCCATGGATACCGCCCAAGCCTATCCGCCTCGGAAATTAAGTCAGAATAACAATCGAACCTGGCAACCGCGGACGGTATCTCATTAACGGCCGATGCCACGCGCAGAATGCGGAATTTCGGGGCAAAAATCTAATTTAGGAGAAAGGCTCGGAATATGGAAGAAAAATTATCCCCTTCCTCATTGAAATTGCCGTGTCCAAACAATTAAAGCAGGGATGCACACAGACTTGTTAAGCCCAAGGACCACATAGATTCACTGATCTATGGGAGGGCCGCCCAAAAGATAATGAAAGTTATCTATCATATATTACTTTATTTATATTTATTATTTATTTTATTAGGAGTAAGAATTTTTTTATTTTATTATTAGATCCACGAAACATGGGATATGCAAGTGAAAAAACATTTTAGAAAATTAAAATCGCATTTTCTTTAGTTTGTTTCTAGATATTCAAAAATTTTAAATTTGAATTTGGAAACACCTTGCGCATTTCTATTATCAGTACATGGTCAGCTGTTCTAAAACCATAGATGTGAAGATTTTTTTTCAGTGAATTTGGCTGTCTTTCCAGGCAATTTTTTCTAATATTGCGTATTTTTGTTTAATTTTCTTGCATAACAAAAAGCGATTTCAGTAGAGGAAATTATGTCAAATTTTGTAACAGAAATCCTTATTATATTTAGGTAATAATTTCCGAAAAAGTAATTACTATAAAGTAACGTGAGTCATAAAAACTTATAATATTTTAAAAGAATTAAAAAACACTGTTTAAAATTAAAATTTTAACTTTTCCTCTTACTTAGAGGAAAAGTTAAAATTTTAATTAGAGGAAGTTAGAGGAAGAGTAAAAGTAAGTGACAAATTTTTTTATGACCTTTTCTTAAAAGACAGAACGCATTTTATTTTGTAACGTGAGTCATACATAACCTGTCATTAAATTAAATGTTGTACACAAATAATTGACTTTAATTTTTCTATTAAAATTTGAGGTGCAAACGATTTTGTGATAGATTTTTTTGAAACTTGTTGTTTTTCTTTATCTATATAAATAAGAATGGAGTGTTTGTACATTGAATATTTCAAGTTTTCTATCCGTTTTGGGCCCTTCTGATGCAAAATCCGCCTCTTGTGCGTTTGGTGTCTGTCTGTATGTTATGCCCGTGCTACGTCCAAACGGTTGAATATATTTTCATAAAACTTTGCATACTGTGAGTACTTACATTCATTTAGTGACTGAACTTGATTGCGTAAGTCTGTCTGTTCATCTTCCCGTTCTACGTTGGATTTATGTCTGTCTGTACAAGTATCACATAAAATTTATTCAATATATTTTAACGAAATATCTTACATTTGGATAAACCATATTTTAGTTTAGTGAATGCATTATTTGAAATTCCTTTGTTTACGTATTTAAGCAAGTTTCATGCTAAAACATCTGAGTGTAACTCTACTTAAATCATCCATAATTTGGTAGTTTGGGAGAAGCTGGAATGCATATTGAGCATTTCAATTACTTACATTGTTTTACAAGTACTGCTGAAAAATCAATTATTTAAAAAAACTATTTTTGCAGAATTTAAATTCAAATACTTTTTTATTTTGAGCTTTATTTATTTTCTTTGTAAGATATAAATTATTTCCGAACATTTGGAACAGACGATATTTTGCAACAAAACGGAAACTCGTGTTCGTTTGCCACGTGCAGTGATCATTTTTTCGCTCCGAATTAATTTCGTATTTTTGATTTCTATTTAATTTTTAGTTGTACGTTGTGGCAACTGTGCGAGATCAATAGATAAAAAAGAATCCCGAATTTATCTTAAGAACTTTTCCCGCCAACTTTTATTTTCTTTTATATCTCTGTTGTTTTCTGTTTTAAATATTTATTATTTTAATGAATTGTTATTCCTTTTAATCACACGCAACACCACCGCAAAGTATTCTATGTAAAGCGGCATGTAAGTTAGAATAAAGCACATTTTAAGTGGAATTTTGCCATTATTGAAAGAACGTGAATGTTAAAAATATCCAAACTAGGACTTTTGAAATATTATAAATTCTTTGTCATAGCGACAGATGGCCAAGGCGACTTATTTTACGAATTGAAGTTATATTTAAGCAACTTATATAAGGAAAGTTTGGTTAAAACAATGATTTTCTTTAGAAGAAACTGTTAAATTGATTTACCATTTAAAAAATAGTAAAAGGTTATTTTTGCTTTATCTGTACTGAAGACATTAAATTTTAAAACAAGTTATTTTATTATTGCACGTGCTACAAAACGGAATTTTCAAGAAAAAACGTATTCGCTTTCAAAACAAACTTAGCGATAAATATCTTATCAAATTAATTTGTCATATTTTCTTTAATGGTAGCGAAATTCGAAAAGAGTGCCACAAATAAAAAAATATTGGTAGGTAAATTATGTGAGAGTATCCGCAGTAGAGATTCGTCATTTTTACGAATTGAGTTGAGCAATTTTACAGGAATAGAACTTAAGAAAGGGAACTCCTAATTCTTCCTCAAAATCGTCTTTTGTAGTAGTTACCTTTAGCCAATTGTTCCTTTAGAAGAAGTGCGATATATATGAAATATATTATATGGATGGTAAGCATGTATAGAATTTGTGTCCGAAGTAGGTTGTAGAAATTATTAAAATGTCAAAAAATTATTTTATTCACATTATGGCACCTACAGCAGCTGCAAAGAAAGCTCAGAAAATCTAAAGCAAGGAAGAAATTATGACGAATATAAAGAAAAGTACCGTCTTACAATGAAATACTGATGCAGAAGGGAAAAAGTTAGAAGGGGAAGAGTTAAAAAGTATCGCGCTTTAATGAACAAAGAGAATTCAAAGAAAAAAAACCACCTCAATTGTACAAAAATGCGGACACTTGGCAAAGCTATGACTCAAGCAAAACGAGGTTTACCTAGCACACCACATCGTAATGAAGTTGTGGTCAGAAAATTGCTTAGCAGCATTTGTAATGCCACTTTAAATGCACGTTTTGGTTCAATTAGTAATCATTCGAAGTCATCAGCTTTGAGTATAGAGATAAAATAGACAAAATTATATCATTTTATGAGCGAGATGATGTTAGAGGAATGGCTCCTGGACGAAAAGACGTCGTTACGATTTCGGAAAATGGCCTTAAAATAAAAAAACAAGCTCATCGTCTTATGTGGTCACTGAAGGAAGTGTTTGAACTGTTCAAACTGGAAAATTCATCAGAGTTTGGTAAGAACAAGATTTTCGAATTGCCCATAGCATGTTTTGAATGAGATCTGAGAAATAAGATTCCGCATAATGTTTCTTTATGTATATATGTACCATGGAGAATTTCATATAGGTGCTGTAAATACATTACACTTCTATATTTAAAGTATTCTCGCTTACTTTTATTCATTCTCAGAAAAACATATTGTGCAGTCCTTCTAGAAATTGTTGACTAAGCCAATGTAGCATTTGCAAAGATGCACAAGGTTTTAAAAAAATTTATGCATTGCCTGGATCAGAAGAATTTGACCTTACATCGTATTTTTGAAAACGAGATGCAGAAAACAATCGTCAAAAGATAGAAGGTTCTGGGTCATATTTGCATTTGTATAGACTTATTTCGGATCTCATTCCGAAATTTCTGGAGCATAGTTACTTTAAGCGCCATCAAGCTAAGTCATATCAATACATGATGCAAGTAGACTTTACTGAAAACTACACTTGTACCTTTCAGGTTTGTTTACACCTATTATTTATTATTTGGGTTCTATTCATCCTGTAGTAATAGCATCAGATTATTGGGATCATTCAAAGAGGTCATTATGGAATACATCTTTTTTTTATTACAAAATATTTCAACTTGTGTGCAAATGTTGAAATTTGGTCTGACAGTCCATATGGGGGGCATTTTAAAAACACACATAGCAGCCTCTTTTAACACTCTTTTCCTTCGGGTTTGATCCCGGACCCTCGCCAATAGCCGTTCTCTTGCTCCAGTGCGACGTTAATTAAAATACCTACCTACCTATTTTTCGTTTTGTTAATACCCATGACTCAAAAAGTTCGTTCACAGATATATGTTGAACCCAAAGAGGCTTGTGCATTTTAATGCATCCTCTAGCAACGAAGTTTTAATCTAAATTACCTATCGTGTGACTACTTGAAGTTAAAATAACATGGTAAGGCAGGCCGCCAGCAAATCAACGGAGGGCAGCATTCTGTTCATCCCTGAATAAAGATCACAGTTAGGGGACTGGGGTTTGTGTGTACCATGTTTTATTAGCTACTCGACTGTCGTCAAATATTTTTACGAGCCCTCGTG
Organism: Meta bourneti; assembly: GCA_933210815.1. Taxonomy (NCBI): domain Eukaryota; kingdom Metazoa; phylum Arthropoda; class Arachnida; order Araneae; family Tetragnathidae; genus Meta; species Meta bourneti. The sequence goes on along the minus strand of OW119924.1, from coordinate 6,101,116 downwards.
GAGGACTCGAACAAGAGTTTCGTTTTAAGGTTCCGATAAATAATGATTATACTTCGACAGACATGAATTGAAGTCAGATTTCTTTTAGTGATGTCTTTCGAGATATATTTTCCTCTTTGTCTTGCTTGATTGTGATTCCAAATGACGAGGAGTTGTCCTAAAATCTTTCCCTTGATTGCTCCAGTACGATGTTAATTCAATTACGTACCAGTATTTGAACGAGATATGATAGTGTTTTACGTTAAATATCCGCTAATCATCATCTATATTATTTCTATAGTATAGATCCCTTTTACGCTTCTCACACGCGACGAATCTTAACAAGTGAGGTATCAAAAGAAAGAGAATTTCCTGGATCACTGACGAATCCGTTCTATTTCTCCAAGGTGTGCAGAGGGGGGCTGAAACAATTCGAAACCCCATAGGAACAACATTGAGTGTAAAAGGATTGCGGTACGCAACTCAGTTTGTTTTACCAGTATTGATGGAAAAACAACTTTTCCAATAAAATTGTTTTACCAGTATTACTCGGGGGAAAACCAGTTTGGTTTACCAGTATCGAGGGAAAAACAACTTTTCCAATAAAATATTTTACCAGTATTACTCGGAATACAATTTTTTTTATCATCTACATATATTATTTCTATAGTATTGATCCCTTTTACCCCTCTTATACGCGACGAGTTATTTATTTATGTATTGAACTGGTTTTTCATTTCTTTCCATAATATAAATAATTTATGAATATGTGATTAGATGATATAAGGATATTGAAAGACGCATGTTCCACGCGAGGTTAAGATTTGAAGAAAAAAATTGAAAATATACAATTTAATAATTTTTGTGAATTCTAGAGTTAAGATAACCTTATTAGGCCTTTTGGCGGAAGATTTACGTGCTTTACACAAATGGTTGGAACAACACTAACAGTGATCTCAAGGAGGAAGTGATTGAATAAACTTTTTTGATATTTTGGATATAAAAAAACTCGCTTACATCTTTCACCCTTACAGCGGATGAGGGTGTGTGTGCGTGGAATTGTTCATGCGAGAATTCTCGCGCTGGCACGCTAGTATCCTATAATTTTTTGAGTTTGAAACTCGATCCAACCAAAGACCTGGAGTATTCTATAATTTTTTGAGTTTGAAACTCGATCCAACCAAAGACCTGGAGTATTCTATAATTTTTTGAGTTTGAAACTCGATCCAACCAAAGACCTGGAGTATTCTATAATTTTTTGAGTTTGAAACTCGATCCAACCAAAGACCTGGAGTATTCTATAATTTTTTGAGTTTGAAACTCGATCCAACCAAAGACCTGGAGTATCCTATAGTTTTTTGAGTTTGAAACTCGATCCAACCAAAGACCTGGAGTATCCTATAGTTTTTTGAGTTTGAAACTCGATCCAACCAAAGACCGTCGTGCACGTTAAATCTAGCGTGGCCTCAGATGTCAACACCACGCCAACGTGGTGTCGAAGTTTGGAGAGTGGGATGCCAGTTCAGGTGTCGACCTCATCATCTGACCGTGATTCACGATGACGAGGCGCTGTCCTCGATCCTCCCCTTCGTGACTGATTCCGGACCTTAACCAACTAACTACCTACCGTTGTCAGATATTTTTACTAGTGGAGGACTTGAAAAAGACTTTCGTTTTAGTGTCCCGATAAATAATACTTCGAGAGACAAGAATTGAAATTTGATTTTCTTTTGTGATGTCTCAGAAAGTAGATTTTCCTCTTTGTCTTGATAGCTTCGCCATCCGACGGGGATTCAAAATGACTGTTGACGACATTTTTTTACACACCTGTTTCATCTGATTTGTTGGATCAACCTCTACATTCATCACTTTTTACCTCTTTACATAACTGACTTTTTATATTTACATTGCACCCTATTTTAATTCTATTTCATAATTAAATTCTCAAGCTTTAGATTGTTCTTTGTATACATCGCAATCTGGTTACTAGATTGCCATGAAAGCCTTATTAACCCTCCTGGTGGTTATCTCGATGAGGTAGACTGTCATTAGCAAAACTGACCATATCTTGATTGACGAGATATCTCGTCAATAGAAAAAAGACTGATCAGATCTTGATCTCATCATCAAACAAATTTCAATACCTTGAAGAAGAGATATCTCGTCATTAACCGAATTGGTCAGAACTATAAGATAATCGTCGAATCACTTGGAGGGTTAAGAAAATATTTAATTCTTTTAATTTTTAAATTTAAATTTCTTGGCGAGATCTTCAATGTCTGTTTTAATACTTAATTAGCACAGTTGTTTTAGTGGATTAAATCTGCATCTGAGCAACTAAAATTGCCACTAAAATAGGATAATTTTTGCTACTATTTTTAAAAGTTCATGCTTTACTATTTCACAAGTGCTTTGGCTACTTAGCGTTTGAAGACTCAAGCGTTGCGCACGCTAGAACTCTCTCATTGACTGATTCTTCGTCTTTTCCTTAGAACAACGGCATCCAGCAGCTGGCGTCCGAAGCGACCGTCTACATCGTCCTCGAGGACGTGAACGACGAGATCCCCCTGTTCATCGAACGCGAACAGGAAACGGTCCTCGAGGGAATGCCGCCCGGAACCAAAGTGACGCAAGTGCAGGCCAGCGACAAGGACGGAACCTACCCCAACAACAAGGTAAGGCTGCAATTCCATGCTTGCTGCACGTTGGTGGAGCACATGGGTTGAAGACACTCCGTCTCCCGTATCTGTATGCCTTGTGAATGATTTGAGTTCGGCATCGCTAGTGGCGCAAACCAGGATATCAATCTGGAAGGGGTTATATTTTTATTGTAAGATCTTTATTTAGGGGGGGTCGTGTGGCTCAGTGCGTATGCCCACTGCGCTAGCAACCTTCGAATTGTTGGCGGCGCAGTTTCGATTCCTGTCAGGTGCATTCCTCTCTGGGTGTATTTCTCTTCTGTATCAGTAAAACTTTCATTGTGCGTATATTGTATGTCGTGTCTGGCGCAGCATGGCCAAATATGGCCACTTGCTCCGTGAAACCCCAAAACCAACCAACCAAATCTCTACTTAGGAGTGATTTTTTAAAATTTCTTTGAAATATAGAATAGTTTTAGAGTGTTAATAAGACTATTTTTAAAGAGTGTTCCCAAGAGACTATTTAGAGTGTTTCCTAGAGACTGGTTTGGGAATGTATTACATAGACACTAGTTTTGAAGTGTATTGCATTGACATTAGTTTGGGAGTGTTTTACATAGACACTAGTTTCAGAGGGTTACCTGGAGACTAATTTTAAAGTGTGTTACCAAGAGTTTAGTTTTAGAATATATTGCTTAAAGACTAGTTTTAGAGCGTTAGAGACTAATTTTAAAGCGTGTTACCAAGAGATTAGTTTTAGAATACATTACTTAAAGACTAGTTTTAGAGTGTTACTTAGAGACTAATTTCAAAGTGAATACTCCAAGACTAATACAAGCTGTATTGAAGGGAAAAGGTGCCAACGTTTAAATTAACATTAAAATTTTCAATTATTTTATCTAACCCCAGTAATGGAGCCGTCGTGGCTCAGTGGCTAAGCCCACTGCTCTAGCAATCTGCGAGTTTTAGGCGGCACAGGTTCGATTCCTATCAGGCGCATTCCTCCCTGGGTGTATTTCTCTCTTTTGTGTCAGTAAAACTTTCATTGTGTTCTTGATATTGTATGTCTTGTGTCTGGCGCAGCATGGCTAAATATGGCCCTTGCGCCATAAAACCCCAAACCGACCATCCTCATCGTCTTAGACTTTTGAAAAGTACAATTTAAAATTTACAAGATTTGATTGGAAAAAATTCCCAATCAAATCTTGTTAATTTAAAATTAAAACAAAACTAAAAACGCGAATAGACTTGAATCGGAAAAAATTCCCATTCAAATGTATTCGCGTTTTTACATAGTATTGTTTTCAAGTCTCATCGAATTTATTTAATTTCAAAATCGTCCGTTTGTTCTGTTTTGAACCTTACATCAAAATACAATATAAAATCCAGGAACATCATGTTTGCTTATAAACGGCATTTAAAAAATTACTAATGTAATGCAATGAACCTGTAGTTGCTCTAACCATTGACAAACGTTTAATTAAGAAGTTAAAACAAAGTTTTAACATATACAAGAACAGACACACACATTTAAAATATCTCGCGGAAAAGGTTACAGGGGTGTGTTCATGATCGCAGTCGGCATAAAACTGTTCGCACTTTTTGTTTGGCAACAGTTCTGAGGTTTATAGCTCCGCAGCTGGCGCTGCGCTCGTAGCTCACTCGTTACACTAATTTGAATTGTCAGATAAGGAAACACAAGACAAATAAAATGGGGGAAAATGTCTTGGTATTTCTTTTACTTCACTTTATGTGTTGAGTGTTGGAACTCCTTGTGGAATTGAACTTCTGAAATGAAGGGGCACTTTTGGGAAATATGTTTTATTTGAAAGCTTGTCTCGAAGTTGTCTCGAAGAACTGTCTCATTAGAAAGACTGATCAGATCTTGATAGACAAGGCATCTCGTCATTGGAAGAAAAGTAATCAGATCTTGATAGACAAGGCATCTCGTCATTAGAAGATAACTCATCAGATCTTGATAGACAAGGCATTTCGTCATTAGAAGAAAACTAATCAGATCTTGATCTCTTCATACAAAAATCGGTAATATATTGATGGACGAGACATCTAGTCGAAAGCAAAATTGGTTAGATCTTGATGGACGAGACACTTAGTCGAAAGTAAAATTGGTTAGATCTTGATGGACGAGACACCTAGTCGAAAGCAAAATTGGTTAGATCTTGATGGACGAGACATCTAGTCGAAAGCAAAATTGGTTAGATCTTGATGGACGAGACATCTAGTCGAAAGCAAAATTGGTTAGATCTTGATGGACGAGACATCTAGTCGAAAGTAAAATTGGTTTGATCTTGATGGACGAGACACTTAGTCGAAAGCAAAATTGGTTTGATCTTGATGGACGAGACACTTAGTCGAAAGCAAAATTGGTTAGATCTTGATGGACGAGACACCTAGTCGAAAGCAAAATTGGTTAGATCTTGATGGACGAAACATCTAGTCGAAAGCAAAATTGGTTAGATCTTGATGGACGAGACATCTAGTCGAAAGTAAAATTGGTTTGATCTTGATGGACGAGACATCTAGTCGGAAGCAAAATTGGTTAGATCTGGATGGACGAAATATCTCGTCGGAACCACTTGGAGGGTCAATCTTGTGTTCCTACCTCCGCTTTGAGTTTATACTGGATGTTTCGAAACATCCTGCATATATAAAAAGGCTTCAACGAAAGACCGTCGTGTACAAAGGATGCTAGTGCGCGTTGAATCTGTCGTGGCCCAAATATCTTCACATTGGCGCCGTGTGGAAGTTTGGAGAGTGGGGTGCCAGCTCGAGTGTGACCTCGTCATCTGACCACGATTCACAATTACGTGGTGTTGTCCTCGTATATTTCCCTTCGGGTTTGATCCCGGACAGTCACCAATAGCCCGTTGTGTTAATTAAAAACACATACAGAGAGTCATAATTTAAGCAACAAACGCCACGCAAGTATATCCAAGAAGATTGTCGCTGACGAGGCTCTGAGCCTAGGTTAGTCCTCCACCTCAGGCACGCCTCGGCAAATCGAATGAAACTCGCCAGCGAAGAAGGTAAACGCCGTCTTAACCTCGTTAGCGACGAATTAATGTAATCGCGATTCTGTGCGACGGTAATTGAGTTGGATTGCCGCTCGCCCGGAACTTTAATTGCAGAAACGGCGCTTCTGTCCCTCGTGAGGCGAATCCGTCTTTTTCAAAATGGCTGCTAGAAGAATCTTCGAGCTATTTTGTCCTAATTAAATGAAGATCGGATCTTTGCGCCGTTTGCCTAACAAATCAAAGATGATTATTGACGGGTGATGGCAAGAGAGTTGATGTTAATTTTTTGTCGTTTTGCACATTTGACAATCCAAGGGATTTAGACGAAATATTTCGTCCATCAAGATCTGACCAATTTTGCTAATGACGAGCTATTTCGGCATCTAGATGTTACCGATTTTGTTTATGATGACTAGTTCAAGATTTCGTCCACACACCAAGAAATAACCAATTTTGCTAATGACAAGATGTTTCGTTATCCAGATACAGCCGATGTTTTTAAAGAATAAGATCTGGCCAGTCTTGTTAATGACGAGATATTTCGTCCATCTAGATCTGGTCAGTTTTGCTAATGATGAGATATTTCGTCCACCAAGATCTAGTAAATTTTGCTAATGACAAAATGTTTCGTCATCCAGATAGTGTCGATTTTTTTAAAGAATAACATCTGGTCAATTTTGCTAATGACGAGATATTTCGTCCATCTAGATATGATCAGTTTTGCTAATGATGAGATATTTCGTCCACCAAGATCTAATCAATTTTGCTAATGACAAAATGTTTCGTCATCCAGATAGTGTCGATTTTTTTAAAGAATAACATCTGGTCAATTTTGCTAATGACGAGATATTTCGTCCATCTAGATATGATCAGTTTTGCTAATGATGAGATATTTCGTCCACCAAGATCTAATAAATTTTGCTAATGACAAAATGTTTCGTCATCCAGATAGTGTCGATTTTTTTAGAGAATAACATCTGGTCAATTTTGCTAATGACGAGATATTTTGTTCATCCAGATATGATCAGTTTTGCTAATGATGAGATATTTCGTCCACCAAGATCTAATCAATTTTGCTAATGACAAAATGTTTCGTCATCCAGATATTGCCAATTTTTTTTAAAGAATAAGATCTGGTCTGTTTTGTTCTAATGACGTGATATCTCGTCCATCAAGATCTGAAACCCAGGATGCCTAAGCGATCTTTCCCTTCTGTGTCAATAAAACTCTTTGTGTGTGTCTGTTCGTTACTTGACGTTGTCTGTTTCGTTTCTGGCACAGCATGACCAAATATAGCTCTTGCCCCGAAAACAACCGACCAATCACCAGGAAATTCGTCCTTTATGGTTGCACGAGTTGTACGAAATGCTGATTCATCTTGTACGTTAATTCCCTTCCTTCATCCCATTGGTATAGACTTAGAGAGAAACTGACTGGCTCAAACAAAAACCTCAATTCCCAAAGGGAATGAAAAAGAAAACCCTAGTCTATCTTTTCCACCAAACTATCTCTTCCCGGTCATTATTAAATCCCACCGGATCGACACCGGAGAAACAAAAATCCCCAACAATTTGCCCGAAAGGGCCCGGGTAATTCGCCCCTAATATTCCTGCGGAGTGCCCGCCCGATCCATCACTGCCGCCCGGCGCCGTGTCTCTCTGCATAATGAATGCCCTTATTGGACCCGTCACGGTGACGTGCAATTACCCCTCCTGCCCGACTTTTGAGAGAGCTTCGGGGGTTGGGAGATTTTGTGTGACAACCCCCTCCTACGTCGCGTGGTGTCGTGCGATTCGATTATTTTACTCTTAGAGAGTGCGAACCGAACAGGTTGCTTGATTCGGAACTTTTGAACGTCTTGTTTGGTCTGGAATGAAGAATGGATGTGGGGACAAATGAGTCTGTATCCTGGCAGATGACCTAGGGGCAATCCACTTCCAAAAGGTAGTGAGTACCTCAGGGCATATCTTCTTCAGTTGTGTACGGGCTTCACGTACCCGAGGTATTCGAGTGATCTATTCTTTTCCCACGGGGTTTGGAGGCTGTCGTGGCTCAGTGTGTTTTCCCACTGCGCTAGCAATCTGCGTGTTGTAGGCGGCGCAGGTTCGATTTCTGTCAGGTGCTAGTCCTCCTTGGGTAGGGCCACGGTAGCCCGGTTGAAAGAGTAACGGACTAACCGGAGGGTTGCGAGTTCGAAACTAGGTCCAATTAAATCTAGGTTCAATTCCCGTCGTGTTTGTGGGGGCTGGTGCAAATCTATCGTGTTCTCAAATCTCCTCATGTTGCCTTGGCGTGGAAGTTTGAAGAGTGGGGTGCCAGCTCAGATGTGATCTCGTCATCTGGTCCTGGTTCAAAACGACGAGGCGCCCTAGGACTTTTTCCTTCGATCATGGATCTCAGACCGTTGATAATAGCCCGTTGTGTTGCTCCACCAGTGCGACGTAAATTCAAATACTTACCTACTTACCTTTACTTTCCATTTGGCGTAAGTTTACACATCACTACAGGTATTTATACAACGCAAATGCAACATCGAGTTCTCTCCCCATACGCCGGTAAACGCCATCAACAGAGGTGTTTACCGGCATCTCATTCCGACCCTACGCTTCTACCGAGCACATCTGGTTTAGGGCTTAGCGCAAACGGTACGGGGATCTCTGGCAGCTTTTCGTGTCGACACCCCTTCTCCATCTCAGCTAGGGGGTAAATTATATCTTTAGAATCTTTAGGAGCATTCTATTGATTCTTTCCGTGGAATAGAATTCTTTTTAAAGCTTCCATTGGTCTTCTCCTTAGATTCTAGAGCTATTCTAGATTCTCTAGAACGATTCTAGAGCTATTCTAGATTCTCTAGAACGATTCTAGAGATTCCTTAGAGCGATTCTATTGATTCTTTCTTGGTATAGAATTCTTTGAAAAGATTCCGTTGTTCCTCTCAAAATATAATCATTTGGAAAGATTCCACTGTCTCTTTCTTTGAATAGATTCATTTGGAAACATTCCATTGTTTCTTTGAATAGAATCATTTGGAAAGATTCTACTGTCTCTTTCTTTGAATGGAATCATTTGGAAAGATTTCACTGTCTCTTTGAATCGATTCATTTGGAAAGATTCCGTTGTTTCTTTCTTTGACTAGAATCATTTGGAAAGATTCCACTGTCTCTTTTTTTGAATAGATTTATTTGGAAACATTACACTGTTTCTTTGAATAGAATCATTTGGAAAGATTCCACTGTCTCTTTGAGTAGAATCATTTGGAAAGATTCCACTGTCTCTTTGAGTAGAATCATTTGGAAAGATTCCACTGTCTCTTTCTTTGAATAGATTCATTTGGAAAGATATATATTCCACTGTTTCTTTCTTTGAATACAATCATTTGGAAAGATTCCACTGTCCCTTTGAATAGAATCATTTGGAAGGATTCCACTGTCTCTTTCTTTGAATAGATTTATTTGGAAACATTCCATTGTTTCTTTGAATAGAATCATTCGGAAAGATTCCACTGTCTCTTTCTTTGAATAGATTCATTTGGAAAGATTCCACTGTTTCTTTCTTTGAATAGATTCATTTGGAAAGATTCCACTGTTTCTTTGAATACAATCATTTGGAAAGATTCCACTGTCTCTTTGAATAGATTCATTTGGAAAGATTCTACTGTTCGTTTCTTCAGAATAAAATCCTTTGGAAAGATTCTATTGCTTCTTTCCTCACAGGATCGTGGTAGCCCATTTAGAAGAGTAACTGATTAGTAACCTTTCCGAGTTTGAATCTGCCTAGCCAAAGACCGTCGTATACACGGGGGCTGGTGCACGTCTAATCGGTCCTGGCTTCAAACGTCCACACGTTGGCGTGACCTGAAAATTTGGAGAGTGGTGTGCCTCAGGTGTTGACCTCGTCATCTGAGCGTGGTTCAAAATGACGAGGCGTTGTCCTCGGATCTTTCTCATCGGGATAAATCCCGGACCGTCGCCAATAGCCCGTTGTGTCGCTCCAGTTCAACTACCTACCTTTAATTTCAGTTGACGTAATTTCCCCATCACTTTCCACAGGTATTTATGCAACAAACGCAACATCCAATTCTCTTCATTTTCCTCACGTACCGCTGGGGGTATTTACCGGCATTTCTCCAATAAGATCCCTTCATTCCAAACCTACGCTTCTTCGCCGGAGCGCATCTGGTTTGAGGCTTAGCGCAAACGATACGGGGATCTCTTTTTGGCAGCTTTTCTTGTCGACACCCCTTCACCCTGCCAGAGGAGGGGGCTAAATTTCGTTAGGCAGCACCATCCGATGGCAACAAAGGAGGTTTTTGGCTCCGGCAGAGAAAACAAAAGATTAAAACGGTATATCCAATGCATGGGGGGGGGGTCGAAGATGATGGCTCCCCCTGGTGTTTTTTTTCTATTCTTTCTGGCCATCGGTCTTGTCCCAGATTAACCAGCTAATGATACTTGGACTTTCTGATAAATCTTGCGCCTGGGTTTTTTTGCTTCGGAAAGGTTGGTGTATTGCGAATATATGGATGCGTGCTTATAATCTGGTGAAAGGATGCTTTGGGGTGTTTATTATTTATGGCGCCTGTGGATTGACCGAGTGTTTCGACACTATTACAAATGGGACGGTTGGTTGATTTTACGTTTTATGGAGCAAGGACCCTATTTTGTCAAGCTGGACCAAACACGTCTAACAAATGTTTGTGTCGTGTATAATTTGAGCTTATACTCTTTTTTATGTGTGAATACGAGCTTCGCGAGATTTCAATGTAGTGTTTTATTGCTTTTATCCCACAACCCACTAAATGAATAAATAACCACATCTATCGGTTTGAAAGAATCCATGGATCAGAATCATTTGGAACTATTATATTGACTCTCTCCTATCGGTTTGAAAGAATCCATGGATCAGAATAATTTGGAACTATTATATTGACTCTCTCCTAGGAATAGAATTCTTCTATCAGTCCTCTTCTAGGAATAAATTTTTCGGAACGGTTCTATTGCTCCTTTCCTTGGAAAAGAATGCTTCGGAAAGATTCCATAGGTTCTTTCCTTGGAATAGAATTCTTTAGAAAGATTTTATTACTCATTTCCTTGAAATAGATTACTATGGAACGATTCTGTTGGTCCTTTCCTTGGAATATAATCACTTGGAAAGATTCTATTGGTCTCCTTAGACTAGTATCCTTCGGAACGATACTATCGCTCGTTTCCTCAGAATAGCATCCTTTGGAACGAGGGGCTATTGAATCATGGCTCAGCGGGTTTGCTCTCTGCGCTAACAACCTGCGAGTTGTAGGCGGCACAGGTTCGATACCTCCCTGGGTATATTTCTCTCTTCTGTGTCAGTAAACGTTTCTTTGTGTTTGTCCATTACATGATGTAGTCTCTCTTGTGTTTGGCACGGCAATCTGATGAAAGGGTGCTTATTATTTATGGTGCCTGTATAATAACGGGGTGTTTCGACGCTATTAATGCTACAAATATGGAACGTTAGTAAATTCGAAAGTTCGGCGGGTTTTTGCTTGGGAAAGGTTTGTGTATTGCGAATATACAGGGTGAGTCTAAATTGTTTTTACAAAATAAGAGGGGTGATAGTACCCATCCAGACGAGCAATAATTACAATGGAACATAGCGTCGCATTCCACTCTGAGAGGCAGAAAAGAGTGAAATTAGAATTTCAACATGAACTTACAACAGTGTTGGGAAAGCGAATGAACGATACCAAAAGTTGCACAATCTGATTGATTGATAAGAGAAAAACTCACAGCAAGTGCTCAAAGTAGCGTGTCGTTGCACAGTTCACACCCGCGAAGGAATGACTGGCTCTCGAAGATTCCTGGTATGGTGTTCATTTTGTCTGCGGCAACACCGATTCTCGCTACGAGATCTTCAGCCACAGGCGTCTGGTAGACTAAAGATTTCATGTACCCCCAGAAGAAAAATCTTGCTTAGGAGATATGCTAGGTAGGCAGGTACAAAACGACGTCAGATGCGATGACTTGTTCATGCTCGACGCGTTCCGATTTTACTCTTTTCTGCCTCTCAGAGTGGAATGCGACCCTATGTTCCATGGTAATTATTGCTCGTCTGGATGGGTACTACCACCCCTCTTATTTTGTAAAAGCAATTTAGACTCACACTGTGTAGAGAAGTGTTTATAATCTGGTGAAAGGGTGCTTATTATTTATGGCACCTTAGATTAATGGGGTATTTCGACGGTATATTAACGGTGTATTACTGCTGCGTATGAAAGGTTTAGAAACGATTTTAATGTGAGGTTGTACTCTTTTTGTGTATGAATGATTTTAACCTTTGAGTTTCGTGAGATTTCTCAATAGGCACATATCATACTCAGCAACATATTGAATTCAACTCAGCATCATATTCATATAGGCACATACTCAGTAACATATTGAATGACTCAATAAGCATATCGATTTGTTGAAAGAATCCACCATTAGAAAGATTCTAAGTGCTCTTTCCTTAGAATATTATCCTTTCGAAATATTATATTGCTCCTCTATTAGGAGTAGGAGCCTTTGAAACGATTCTATTACTTCTTTCCTTAAAATAGAACCATTTGGAAGGATTCTATTACCCATTTCCTTATAATAGAATCGCTTGGAAGGATTCTACTGTTTCTTTAGAATCGAATCATTTGAGATGATTGTATTACTCTTCCTTCCGAGATTTCCAAGTAGTGTAATATTGCTTTTCCCCTCAACACATTGAATGTCTAAATAACCGCGTCTATTGGTTGAAAGAATCCATGTGTCAGAACCATTTGGAGCGATAATATTACTCCTTTCCTTAGAATAGAATAATTTAGGAAGATCGTATTGTTCCGATCCTTGGAATAGAATCCTTTGGAACGATTCTATTAGTCCTTTCCTTAGAATAGAATCCTTCGGAACGATTCTATTGGTACTTTGTTTAGAATAGAATTCTTTGGAAAGATTTTAATTTTCACACATTTCCTCGGAATGGAATCATTTGGAAAAATTCTATTGTCCCTACTTGGAATTGAATCATTTGGTAAAATTCTATTTTCCTACATGGAATAGAATCATTTGGAGCGCGATTCTATTGCTCCTCTTCTCAGAATAGAATCCCTTGGATTCTATTGCTCCTTTCCTCATAATAGTGCACTAAACAGAGCATGAAAATGAATGTAGATGGGACAAAAATAGCAAAATTATGCATAGCGGCATTGAAAGAGATGAATATGTAGATGACTTAGAGATAAATAAATATACTTAAATAAACATGAATAAATTCAGAAAAGGGATAGAATCAAATGTTCGAGACAGAACTGCGATAGAGAGATAAACGAAAATATGGAAATGAGGACAAACAACATAAAGAACAGACACGATAGCCAATAAACTTACAAATAGCAAAACAAATCTAGAACCATTTCTTCGACATCTTAATAAGAAAGGGGAAACAAACTTTTCGACTTTCCATTCAAAACTCTGCTCAACGCTTTCTCATTAAAATCAAACTTCCCTTTCTCCAAGAGGAAGCACTAGAATAAGTCCTAATCCCTTTCAAACAGCAGTTTTCAGAATCTGCTCAGAATTTCGAAAATCCAAAATGGTATTAGACTAATTCCCTCCAATAGAACATTTTGATTTCATTTCGAGAAAGCGACGAATCCTGTTTATTACGGTTTCTCGTTCTGGGACAATTGACTTTGGAATTATTTTTCGCCGGATTTAAAGTTGCTAGACTGGATGATTTGGGAGTAATTGCGTTGTACTGGAAAAGATACGACTTAAAAACTTCGTCTTGTGCTTATTGCTGTTTGTTCGAGACTTATTAATTCTGGATCCTGGAGGACTGGGTTTAAAAGTTTGGAGTCTATAATAAGATTGGAGTTGAAGATTCCGTGTTCTTTAGAAATAGGTAGGGTTGTTTTGTTTTAAAAAATGATTAAGAAGGGTGTTTTATCGGATTGGAGTAATTTGTTTCCTGTCTTTGTTAGTTGAAAGCTTTTATCTGCATTTCTCTTTTTCTATCTCATTGTCTAATTCCTGTTTCTCTGGTTGTCTTGACTACGAAGTGTTGTCCTCGGATCTTTCCCTTCTGGATGTATCCCGGTCTGTCGCCAATCGCCCGTTATGTCGCTCCAGTGCGATGTTAATTAGGTACCTACCTACTTGGTGATCTTGATTTACTCACTTCTATTGAAGTGAGAAAGCATCTATAAATCAGACTAGTACTAGGCGGTAAGTACGAAAAGTTGAGTCGTCATCTGACCGTGGTTCAAAATTGCGTGGTGCTGTCCTGGGATCTTTCCATGGCGAATTGATACCGGACCGTAGCCAATAGCCCGTTCTGTTGCTCCAGTGCGGCGTTTTGTAATTACCATTACAAAAGGTTGAGCGTTACGAAAAATTTTGCATTGAGTTCGGCCTAATAATTTCTATAATATCAATATTTCTATTTTTCGAAAAAATATTACTCAAACGATCTTTTCTGAATTCATCCCACTATTATATTCCCCAATCTCTCTTTTTCCTTTACCGAACGTCAGTTAAATTGACGTTGGTTTGTCTTGTGTTTGGCGCAGTTGGCCAAATATGGCCCTTGTGCCATAAAGCAACGAAAACAACCAACCATAAAACCCCAAACCAACTCCCAAAAATATCTCGCTTGGTACCTTTTGAATATTCTAATGAAAATTAGAATGTAATACGGAATTAATGTAGTACGAAAAGGTTGAGCGTTACGAAAAGGCACCCAGTTTGGTCTAATAATTTCTACAATCAACGAGTACCAAACCAACCTATTGTCATTCGATAGCTGAAAGAACAAAGACTTATTAGTGACCTTCAGTTTCGTAAGAGGGGAGGCGTTTGGAGGACTTTCCGATGCGCCTCGAAAAATTAAAATCCACAACTCCTTGGGTTAGGTGGGTTAAAAACTATCCCACCTTTTTTTTGCTAAGCCTTTTATGCATGGTGGGATATTTTTTAACCCACCTCAAAAAGTTGAAATGACTCATAGACATGCAGTCTAATATTTTATTTCAAGTTTTTCGTTGAGTTGGAAATGTTATGAACTAACGCTAAATGCGTAAATAACTGAAAACAAAAATTAACACATGTCAAAACGCGTTTGTAAGTTGTCGACACTGTTGCGATTAAGGCTGGTGAATCGTGTGGTGCAGTGAATTTTTATTTTTTGTAACGGTAAATGTTTTTTTCCGTAAAAATTCATTATGAGTGAATGAATGTTTTTATAAATTAAAAAAAAAGCATGTTATTTGATGTTTTATACTAATTTTGAAGCTGAATAAGTGAATAAACAGTTGCGTGCAGCTTGCGTTTTTTTCCCTTTAAAATCGTGTGCCTCAAGCGATAACTCGTGACTGCGAAGCGCTGCGACGTTGAAATGGGTGTTGGAATCGCTCTCAAACCTCTGCAGAGGACTTGAAATTATAGTGCCGTATGGGGTATATGAAAGTAGAAAGTTATGTTAATCTTGAGTGTATATAAAAGATAGCAGAAGAAATAATGTGATAGATGAGACGTCTTGATTTTTTTTTTGGGGGGGGGGGGTATTTCAATTATATAACGTCACACTGGAGCAACACAATGGGCTATTGGTGACGGTCCGGGATCAACCGCAAAGGGAAAGATCCGAGGACAACACCACGTAATTTTGAACCACGGTCAGATGACGAGGCCACACCTGAGCTGGCACCCCACTCTCCAAACTTCCACACCACGCCAACGTGAGGACATTTGAGGCCACGACAGATTTAACGTGCACCAGCCCCCTTTGTACACGACGGTGTTTTGGCTGGATTCGAACTCGCAACCCTTCGGTTGCTAGTCCGTTACTCTTCCAACCGGGCCACCGCGGCCCTCTTGATTTTGGATGTATGCTTGTAAATACGAGTTGGTTTCAATAAAGTTAATTTTTAAATAATGTCTCGAAAACTTTAATGTCCTTTGGCGCCAATCGATCAAAGCCAACAAAAGGCCACAAACGAAAGCTAATGTCGAAATCTTAAGACATTTGAAGTGAAATCGGATGCAGTGTTGGTTGTGTGGTTTTACTGATGATTATCGTGCAGCGCATCACTCCAGAACGGTGCTTGCAGTCGGATAACCCCGATTAACCACAGCTCTTTCTTCCAGGTGTACTACGCCATCGAGTCTAAGGACCAAGGCGACAAGTTCTTCACCATAGACCGCGAAACGGGCGAGATTTACACCAGGGTGGAGTTCGACAGAGAAGAGAAGCAGGCCTACGCCATATTGGTTCGGGCCGAAGATGGAGCCGCATCCGACAGACCCAACATGAAGCAAGGGGAACCCAATTCAGGTGAGTCTTCTCTCTTGCTATTTGTCTCAGCAGATGAAAAACTTTCATAATTGGATGTGTTGATGTGGTTTAGAGCTCATGGCCCCGAGGGGTCCTCGGTTCCTTTCCATCGCCCGTTATGCTGCTCCAGTGCGATATTTATCCAACTACCCCCTCTTACAATACATGAAGCAAAGATTGACTTGATTATGTTACCGCTTAAACAAATATTTTTCAATTTTTTTTATACTTATTTTCTTATCACCTTATTTTTGATACTCAAGAAAGATGAGTTTCATCTGGAGTCGAATCCAACGCTACGAACTGGATCCAACTAAAGACCGTTGTATACGTGGGGTGGGTGGGTCTGGTGTACGTTCAATCTGTGGATCAGTGGGTATGCCCACCGCGCTAGCAACCTTCGAGTTGTAGGCGGTTCCTGTTGGGTGCATTCCTCCCTGGGTGTATTTCTTCTGTGTCAGTAAAGCTTTCATTGTGTGTGTCTGTTACTTGACATTGTATGTCTTGTGTCTGGCGCAGCATGGCCAAATATGGCCCTTGCGCCATAAAACTCCGATACGAACCAACCCATAGCCCCGAATGGGCCTTAATCTCCGGTAGTGAATTTAAAGCTTGTGACAATTTGGAGCTGCCTTGATAGTTAAACTATTGAAAATTGGGGAATAACTATTGAATAATAAAGTTTAAACCATGTAATGGAATTAAAATGTTGCTGATTACAGTAGCTAGAATCAACAATGGGAAATGAAAATTCAAGGTTCCCACTAGCTTTTAAAATCGTTATTTTATGTGTGAGTTGCAGGCGGCATTGGGTTCGATTCCTGTCAGGATCGTTTCCTCCCTGCGTGTGTTTATCTCTCTTCTGTGCCGGTAATACTCGTATGTCTCTTACTTGACATTGGGACCCTCGGTAGCCCGGTTGGAAGAGTAACGGATTAGCAACCGGAGGGTTGCGAGTTCGGAAGTAGATCCAGCCAAAGACCACCATATACTTGGAGGCTCGTGCATATCCAATCTGTCGTGGCCTCAGATGTTCTCACGTTGGCTGTGTAAGTTTGGAAAGTGGGGTGCCAGCTCAGGTGCGACTTCATCCTCCTCGTCATCTGACCGTGGTTCAAAATTATGTGGCGTCTCCTTCCTTTCGGGATTAATCCCACACCGTTGCCAAGAGCCCGTTATGTTGCTTCAGTGCGACATTTATCCAACTACCCCCTCTTGCAATACATGAAGCAAAGATTGACTTGATTATGTTACCTTGATCAAATAATTTTCAATATTTTTTCTACTCATCACCTTATTTCTTATACCTAAGAGACATTTCATTTAGAGTCGAACCCAACACTACGAAACGGCCACACAGCACTCAAATTCAGAACCCTCCAAACTCTACTCTTTATGCTTTCCGAAATGGCAACACCGCATACAAGCTCCACCCACCGAGAAGGAAACTAGCCTCCTAATTGGTGCTTCAACCCCACTCTCCACACCTCTTCCCCAAGTCCCAACAAAACTTATAAAAGGCAATAACAAACTCGCATCTCTTCTGTTCAGCTACTTCACAGGAGATTGAGGACCTCCGACCCAGGTTCTCACACCACTCCAAAACCGGCAACACCGCTAGTGGATGTCACAGAATTTGAGTCCACCTTCCTGCTCAAGTGTGTAATCTTTTTTGACGGTTACTCCTGGCAACCTTTTATTTTATTTAAGTTTCCTTGCTCGCGATCTTTATGACCAATGGAACAAGGCTACTATTTTATCGTGCCGCCACAACCATGGCCATGTGCGCAATGTCAGCACCCAGGGTTCCTCGGTAGGGAGGGAGAATAAATGTCCGCAGTGGTTATTTATGGGGCTCAGGGGGTTGCTGTTTACGCTCCATGGGGCAAATGGGTGCTAAGAGAAGCTTTTTTATGCGTGGGTACTACTTGTTCATGAGCCCTTCTGTTTTTCTTGATTTAGGGTAGGAATACGTTATTGGAAATCGTATGTAGCGGACTTGCATGGCTTTTTATACGATGCCTAAGATTAGTGGCCCTTTATCGTCTACCACTACCGCTTGTTTTTAACCCTCCAAGTGGTTTCGACGAGATATCTCGTCAGTAAAGCTTCTTGCTAACAATTCTGCTAGACGAGATATCTCGTCCATAAAGCTTCTTGCTAACAATTCTGCTAATGACGAGATATCTCGTCCATAAAGCTTCTTGCTAACAATTCTGCTAATGACGAGATATCTCGTCCATAAAGCTTCTTGCTAACAATTCTGCTAATGACGAGATATCTCGTCCATAAAGCTACTTGCTAACAATTCTGCTAATGACGAGATATCTCGTCCATAAAGCTTCTTGCTAACAATTTGATAATGACGCGATGTCTCGTCCATAAAGCTTCTTGCTAACAATTCTGCTAATGACTAGATATCTCGTCCATAAAGCTTCTTGCTAACAATTTTGATAATGACGCGATATCTCGTCCATAAAGCTTCTTGCTAACAATTTTGATAATGACGCGATATCTCGTCCATAAAGCTTCTTGCTAACAATTTTGATAATGACGCGATATCTCGTCCATAAAGCTTCTTGCTAACAATTCTGCTAATGACGAGATATCTCGTCCATAAAGCTTCTTGCTAACAATTCTGCTAATGACGAGATATCTCGTCCATAAAGCTACTTGCTAACAATTCTGCTAATGACGATATATCTCGTCCATAAAGCTTCTTGCTAACAATTCTGCTAATGACGCGATAACTCGTCATTATCAAAACTGTTAGCAGGAAGCGCTGTGTATTGTCGATATTGTCATGATGACGAGATCAAAATCAAGATCAGGTTCTTTTTCTAAGGATGAAATAAACTCAACTCAGATCATAGAGATCAATTCAGTGCTCAACTCAGTCCTTAATTACTTGCGCATGTCCCTAATTACTCGCGAGTGCATTTTTTTGCGCATTTTCGGCTTGAACCCGATTCATTCTGTATCCGAGCAACTAAAATTACTCGTAGAATTCTGTTTAAGAGGAGAGTTTTGTTACTATTTTTTAAAATTTATGCTACTATTTCGCAGGCAAATTTACTGATACAAAATGTAGTATCGGTCCTATTGGTCTTAAACGCATCGAAGAAATGCCTAATAAACAAATCTTCCGGTCATGAAAATAATTGACTGTTAGAGGGACATAAAACCAAAACAAAGACGAAAAACACCCAACTGCTCAGACAGCAACGCCAGGAGTCCATTCCTCGCATTCTATTTGGAAACCATTAAAAACCAAAACCATACCCACTTTGTTTATTTTTAGTCTTACCTTTTCTTTGTATCTCGCATATGAAACAGTCCGATATTTTAATCACGGGCAGCATAGCCCGATCCTCAACCGATCCTGGATTAAAACAGGGCTGCGGTAGCGCAGTTGGAAGAGCAACGGATTAGCAACCGGAGGGTTGTGAGTTCGAAACTAGGTCTAGCCGAAGACTGTCGTGTACGTAGGGATTAGTGCTCGTTAAATCTGTCGTGGCCCCAAATGTCCAGGAGGAATTTTGGAGAGTGGCGTGCCAGCTCAGGTATTCTCGTCACCTGACCGTGGTTCAAAATGATGTGCTGTGGTCCTTCGGGATGGATCTCGGACCTTCGCCAATAGACCGTCGAGTTGCTAGAGTACGACCTTAATTAACCCTACTGGTGGTTGTCTCGACTTGGCATCTCGTCGTTAGCAAAGCTGACCAGATTTTGATGGACAAGATATCTCGTCATTAAACAGACAGAAAAACTTGCCATATATTGATACTGTCATCGTCAAAAAATCGGCAATGTCTTGACGTTCGACAGCAAAATTGACTTGCCATATATTGATACTGTCATCGTCAAAAAATTGGCAATGTCTTGACGTTCGACAGCAAAATTGATGAGATTGATGAACGAGATATCTCGTCAAAACCGCTTGGAGGGCTAAATACCTACCTACCAGGCAGACAAAAAACAACTTCAGGTATCCATTCCTCGTCTTCGATTTCCGAATACGATTAAAAACCAGAACCATACCCCCTTTTTTATTTTTAGGCTCAGCTTTCCTTTGCTTCTCGCATACCAAATAGCCCCAGATATTAATCACGGGAAACACAACCCAATCCCCAACCGATCTCGATTAAAACATCCGAACGAAAAAGAACAAAGCTTCAACCTCGAGAATATTCTCTCAGGGATTTGCTTCCACCTGGCCCTAATAACAACGGAACCAAAAAACATGCCCCGATTCACCGCAGAATCCTTTTTTTTTCCTGCTGTTTGTTCCTGTTAATGTTATTTCCCCTCCGTGTGCACCGTCTTGATTTATCGAACTTTCGCTCATTACCAGCGGGATGGGCAGAAAAAAATCGCGGGAATCGTTTTCGTTTCCTCGATAGTTGGTGTTTGTTTTGCATGCAGAGGGAGGGGGTGGTCTTATGCAATCAGGCGATTTTGTTCCAGGGGGGTGGCTGTGGTTGGTTCGCGATGAGGGTACGACATCTGGTTGGATTTTTTTACCCCGTGTGTCCGTCTGATCACGCGTTCTCATCACTCAGGCGGAGTCCACTTTGGGGTGCGGGGTTGGCTTGAGAAGGAGGGGGTTGTTTATGGGTAGGGTGATCACGCGAAGGAAGTGGTTGGGTTTCGAAAGTTTCCAAGTTAGTTTCGACTAGCAACAGGATGGTTGCGAGTTCGAAACTAGATCCTACCAAAGATCGTCGTGTACGCGGAAGCAGGTGCACGTCAAATCTGTCGTGACCTCCTATGTCCTCACGTCGGCGTGGTGTGGAATTTCGCAGAGTGGAGTGCCAGCTCAGGTGTTGCCTCGTCATCTGATCGTGATTCAAAATGGATCTTCGGGATGGATCGCAGACTGTCATCTTTAGTGAGCTCATGTGAAACAGTTCAACTTTTGTCTGCCAAAAAGTACTCCATGATAGAGTTGGGTTACTGCTTTATATACTATTGTATTGTAAGTTAATTTTTGTAGTGGTAGCTGAGTTCGCCACACATGTGTTGCTCCAGTGCGACTTCAATTCAACTACCTACCTTATTTTAGCAGTTAGTTTTTGCGCTTTTGTGAAATATTGTTAATATCTGGGTATTGACAAATTCTCCCGTTTTATCTTTGAACTTGTTTGTTGCATATTTCTTTTTATTTTTGTTAAAGGCAAACAGATTATACTAAATACTATGAATTTTGTTTATTTTGTTTAACTTTTTAACATTCGGATTCCTAGAACTCGGCATTTCTGGTGTGGATGTTTTGTTGAAACAACTTCTTTGGTTCCTCATTGATCATATTTGAACCTAATCCCTGGTGGTTGTCTCGACGAGGTGTCTGGTCATTAGCAATACTGATCAGATTATTATGGACGAGATATCTCGTCATTAGAAGTAGCCCAGCTTGGCCAAATATGGTCCTTGCGCCAAAAAACTCCAAAACCAACCAACTCGTCATTAGAAGAAAAATGACCAGATCCTGAACTCGTCGTAATCACAAAGTCGGCAATATTTGACGACGTAGTCATTAGCAGAATGAGTCAGATCTTGATGGACGAGATATCACGTCGAAACCACTTGGAGGGTTAATAGCATAAATGTTTAAAAATAGTAGCAAAAGAGCCTCCTCTTAAACCCTATTTTAGTAGCAACTTATTTGCGCCGATGCAAATTGAATATAAGTATGAAACAGACGTTGAGGATCTCGCCAAGAAATTTAAATTTTAAAATTAAAAAGCCAAATATTTTCTTAATAGCTGAGTGATTTTTTTCTTTTTCAATGGGGTTTGATGTCTTAAGAGAACACGGGGGTCGTGCTCCCGAGATACCCAAGCAATCTTTTTCTACTTTCATCCTATTGCTCTGTCCCCTAATCGCTCTTTTTTCCCCTTTTACGATACTTTTTACTTGGCGTTGTCTTGTGTTTGGCGCAGCTTGGCCAAACATGGTCCTTGCGCCATAAAACCACCAAACAACCATCTAATCATCAGGTTAGTTTAATTTAACCCTCCTTGTAGTTTATCTTCGCGTCTAAAAGTGACCTGTAATCGCCAACCTCTGATGCAAAACACCTGTTTCAAACTGTTACCAGTTCTGGGTAAGGGACAATTTGTTTTTCCTACTAGGATCTTCACTTCCCCTTGGAGTAATAGGACAGTTTTGTCTCGACGAGGTATCTCGTCCATAGAAAAGTTGATTATATCTTGACGGACGAGATATCTCGTCATTTGAAGAAACTGACAGGAAATTGATCGCGCCCCGATAAAAAAAATCGGCAATATATTGATGACGAGATAGCTCGGCACTAGCAAAATTGGTCATATCTTGGACGAGATATCTCGTCGAAACACTTGGAGGGTTAAGATCCATTTTCATTCAACCCCTCGGGGTCGTGCTCCCTGGATACCCAAGCGATATTTTTCTGCTTTCATACCACTACTCTGTTCCCCAACCCTTCTTTTTTCCCTTTCGTGACATATTTTACTTAACATTGTCTTGTGTTTGGCACTGCTTGGCCAAATATGGCCCTTACGCCCACAAAACCAACTTTTAGGTGTGTACGGGCTTCACGAACCCGAAGTATCCTAGTGATCTATTCTTTTCCCACGGGGTTTACTGCCTCTGGTAAACACGGGGAGAACCCCAGGATGCCCAAGTGATCTTACTCTACTCCCCTCCATCCCAAAATGACTTGACCTTGTCTTGTGTTTGACGCAGCTTGGCCAAATATGGCCCTTAGCCATAAAACCCGACACCGACCAACATTGAGAATAGCAGTTACTTTATTTCGTAACAAGCGATGCAGCAAAGCCAGCTTTTTACTCGTCCGAGCTCTGTCCATCTGGAACTCCGCGATGAATAATGAAAGGTTAAAACAAAAGCGGGGAGGTCTTCCATTAAAACGCTTCACAGGTGACCGGGATAACAAATTGCTTCAGAGTCCCTTACAGGTGTTTAGGCTTCCATTAGACCACCTCAACCCGGGGTATTCCATCTCTGTCGGCGGAATCCATCAGACGGGATGGGGGTGGGGGGTCCGCGGGATTCCATAAATAAGGCGTTATGAGGAAGAAAAGGATTGGGAGAAAAACAGGGAGCGTATTTCAGCGGGGAACGAGTCGATAAATCATTCCGGTCTTCCCTCTAGAACGTCCCTCCGTCTAATCGGATAAGAGAGACCAGCTGCAGGATGGATGGTCACGCTGGAGGAACATTAATTCATATTAGTAAAACTGTCTTAAAACGTCCTCTAACATCGTAAAAAGTAACGTTTTTAAGTGTCTTATGGAAGCATCAGTGGTATCATATTTTCCGTTGCTCTTTAAATGGTTTCGCTTCTGCATATTGGGGCCTTCGTGGCTGAGTGGGTATGTCCACTGCACTAGCAACTTCAGAACTGCAGTCGGCTCTGGTTGGAGTGTATTTCTTTCATCTGTGTCTGGGACCCCGGTTGGAAGAGTAACAGATTAGCAACCGGAGGGTTGTGAGTTTCGAATTCGATCCCTCGTGTACATAAGGGGTGGTGTACTTGAAATCTACGTGGCCTCCTCACGTTAAAGTGTTGTGGAAGTTTGGAGAGTGGGTTGCCTGTTCAGGTCTTTCCTCGTCATCTGACCAAAATAACGAGGGGTTGTCCTCGGGCCTTTCCCTTCGGGATGGATCCCAGACCGTCACCAATAGCCCGGCGTGTTGCTCCAGTGCGACGGTAGTTCTCCTTCCTACCTCTTCTGTGTCTGTCGGAGCAGAGCCAAATATGGCCCTTGCGCCATAAAACCCCAAACCAACCAATCTCCTGCATATTGGTCCTAGGGGCACATCCCCTTTAGGGGTGTACGGGCTTCACTGACCCAAGGTACTCTAGGGATCTTTTATTTTCCCTGTCTTTGGTAAACATAAGAGTCTCGCTCCCTGAATACCCAAGCGACCCTTTCATCCTACTACTCTATTATCCAATCCCTCTTTTCGCCTTTCACGACATTTTTTACTTGATGTTGTCTTGTGTCTGGCGCTGCTTGACCGAAGCGCAAGAAAACAGCCAACTTCTGTATATTGTGAAGGGTATCAGACTTCACTTCAAAATTCCCCTGTTTGAAATATTCATCTGTTTTACATATATTTATCTGTTGCATTGACTCAACGCCCGACTAAATAAGTTGGTAATCGTTCGTAAGTAAATAATACAAAAAATGAAAACAGATGGAGGCACCTGGGTGGGGGATCCGCGGGATTCCGTAAATAAGGCGTTACGTGGAAGAAGAGGATTGGGACAAAAACGGGGAACGTATTTCAGCGAGGGTCGAGTAAATAAATCATCTCGGTCTTCCCTCTTGAATGTCTAATCGAGATAACCGAGACCGAATGCAGGACGGATGGTCACCCCGGCGGATGCCGGGAACGTTAAATCAATATTGTGAAACTGTTTAAACGTTGTAAAAGGTAACGTTCTTAAGTATCTTCAACAAAAAGCGTCGGTGGTTTTATGTTTTCTGTTCAATTTCTAAGCACATGAATGGTTTTGTTTCTTCTATACAGGGTGAGTCTAAATTGTTTTTACAAAATAAGAGGGGTGATAGTACCCATCCAGACGAGCCATAATTACCATGGAACATAGGGTCGCATTCCACTCTGAGAGGCAGAAAAGTGTAAAGTCGAAACGCGTAGAGCATGAACAAGTCATAACCTCTGGCGTCGTTTTGCACAGGCCTAAGTAGCATATCGCCTAAACAAGATGGATCGGACGTGGCGGACCTGTGGCTTGGCTTCCTCGCTCACCGGACCTCAACCCACGGGACTTTTTCTTCTGGGGCACATGAAATCTAGTGTACCAGACGCCTGTGGACTCGGCTGAAGATCTCGTAGCAAGAATCGGTGTTGCCGCAGACAAAATGAACACAACGCCAGGAATCTTCGAGAGCCAGTCATTCCTTCGCCGGTGTGAACTGTGCAACGACACGCCACTTTGCGCACTTGTGAGTTTTTCTCTGATCAATCAATCGAATTGTGCAACTTTTGGTATCGTTCATTCGCTTTCCCAACACTGTTGTAAATTCATGTTGAAATTCTAATTTGACTCTTTTCTGCCTCTCAGAGTGGAATGCGACCCTATGTTCCATGGCAATTATGGCTCGTCTGGATGGGTACTATCACCCCTCTTATTTTATAAAAACAATTTAGACTCACCCTGTATATTGAGGTGGTCATGCCACTGCGCTAGAACTTGCGCTCCAAGTTGTAGCGGCACTGTTGGAATCGGTCTCAAACCTCCAATTATAGTGCCGTGTGGGGCACATAAATTTGAAGAATGTAAATCTTTGAATGTATAAAAGTGAAGAAAGATTGGGGATCATGATCTGATCAGACTTCTTGTATGTTTTTAAACCATAAGACTTGGTAACGTAATAAAAATTTATTTTTAATGTATAAAAACTCTGTCTTCAATCGATAAAACCCAACAATTGGTTATGGGCCACAGACCTTAAGCTGAACCTGAATTCTGCCACTACCGGTTTCCAGTATGATGGGTATTCAAGAAATGTCCATGTTTTCCTTCCCGAAGTTATCGGATTTCAACTATGCCACGTGGAAGACGGATATGAAGGTATTGCTAATGGATCGGAACTGCTGGGAATTTATCACTAAAACGGAACCTCTATTATTGGAAGATGCTCCAGAACAAGAAAAAAAAAGACTATCGTTATAGGAAGCAGAGGACATACACAACTATCTACCAGGGCATAGACAGAAAATATCAAGTCTTGATTTCATCTACTGAGGACGGTAAGGAAGCCTGGGATATATTAAAGACCAACTTTGAACCAGCATCTAGAGCACGATTGGCAGGCCTTGTGGACGAGTTCTTTTCAATCCGCTACCAGCCGGAGGACGAATCCATTGGACTCTTCTGCAAACGAGTGCATGAGAAGCTGTTACAGATAAAAGAAGGTGGATTCGAAATCCCAGACCTCTTAGTTTGCTTTCAACTAATAAGACATTTGCCTCACGAATACGATAATCTGGTACAACTGCTATACAGGATGGATGACAACGAGTTCACGCTAGACAATTTGTCTAAACATTTAATAACAGAATCCAGCCGGATCGACCTGAAGCGGAAGGACGAAGACACAAAATTAAGTATCGTGGCCGATGCTTATGCTACAAGAAACAAGTCATCTAGATACAAGGAGACACGGGCGTCTACTCCTGATCACAGCAGATGCGTACTGGACCCTGAATTAATTCCTTCAAGCCCAAGAAAGTCGACAGTTTGTCGTATGGGGCCGCGACCATTCTGCAACTACTGCAAAAAGTCGGGACATTACGAATCGAAGTGCTTCAAGAAATGCAATCGGCAGAAACCTGGTGGTGAATTATTTTATATGGAGGACAATCCAAAAACTGATCTTCAACGTGCCTATGCAGTTTCAAATTTTCCAAATGAAAGACCGAGGGAATTTCTCATTGATTCTGCTGCAACTGCTCACTTCTGTAAAGAACGTGATATGTTTACGACATTCAGAAAACTACCACCACAGAAGATCCTAGTCGGAGACAAGGACAGCACCTCGGAAGTATTAGGTATGGGTGATATTCAATTTACTGTTTTAGATAGAAACAGAAATTATGATATAACTTTAAAAGATGTGTTATACTCGCCTAATATGAGAAGAAATTTAATTAGTGGTGCTCGTATTGATCTAGTGGGAAACCAAATTAAATGGGGAAATAACAAAATGATTATTTATAATAGTTATAATAAATATTTGTTTACTGTTCCCAGAATTGGAAAATTGTATATCTTGAAAGGTTATCCCAAGATTAAAAATTATGTATATGTAACTGGTTTAGATCTAGAAAAAGCCCACCGTAGGTTTTGTCATGTTAACATGCCCTTAATTGAAAATATGAGTAAAATTAATTGTGTAAAAGGAATTGAAAAACTTAATTGTAAAAATATAGATAAAAATTGTAAGATTTGTGCTATTGCTAAATCCACTAGAATATCCTTAAAAAGAAACTATATGTACGAAAGGAAAACTAAAAATGTTTTGGAAAGGATCCATATGGATTTGTGGGGTCCTGCTCCAGTTAACTCTCTAGGTGGAAACAAATACTTTTTATCTATTATTGATGATTTTTCACGTAAAGTAACTGTTTATATTATTCGAAATAAGAATGAAGTTTTTGATTACTTTAAAAAATACTTGGTTAAAGCTGAAAGACAGCTAAATGTTAAGTTAAAATGTGTCCGAACTGACAATGGTTTAGAATTTTGTCACAAAGAATTTAAAAAGTTTTTAAATGATCTAGGAATAAAAATCGAAAGAACTTCAACTTATACCCCTGAACAAAATGGCGTTGCAGAAAGGTTCAATAGAACAGCCATGGATTGTGTCAGAGCTATGCTTCAAGACAGTGGTTTACAACCACAATTTTGGTCAGAAGCACTTTTAGCATTTATTCATACTAAAAATAGATGCGAACACAAATTAACTGAGGGTATATCTCCTAACGAAATATGGACTGGTTTCAAACCATCAGTAAAACATTTTAGAATTTTTGGCTCTTTGGCATATGTTCATATTCCTAAAATACAGAGAAATAAATTACAACCCAGAGCTAAACTTGGTATTTTGACAGGATATGGTTTGAAAACTAAAGGTTACAGAATATATATCCCAAACGAGAAGAGAATAGTTGAAACAGTCCATGTTCATATCGACGAAAGTAAGAAAGCTGTTGATGTACTATTTGGTAAAAACTTTGAGTACGTTTCTTTCGATCTTAATTCTAATATTCCTATTTATCAATCAAATGAAAATATAAAAGTAAAATCGGAAAGTGAAACTCAAGTTTTAGATTCTAAAGATTTAGTTAAAACTGAGGACTTAAAAAGTCTTAACATTTCAAATTGGCGTAGAATCGAAAAACCTAGAAATAAAAGCAATAGGATAGATGTATACTATTATTCTCCTGAAAATTTGAGAATGAGATCTTTAAATGATATTAAAAAGTACTGTACTAAAAATAAGATTAGGTTTGATCCTGTAAATTTCAATTTTAAGCCAGAAACTGAACATCCTAATGTGGATATTTCTAATGTGCCATCTACTTCTAGTGATGAATCTAATTTTTTAGACCAACAGATGTACGACATGTATGATCAGTGTTACAATGTCGAAATCCCCAAAAGTTATGAAGAAACGCAAGCAAGTAAGGATAAAATTAAATGGAATACTGCCATGAATGAAGAAATTCAGATAATGAAGGATAGGCAAGTATGGAAATTAGTGGACACCCCCCCAAATACAACCATAATTGGAAGTAAGTGGGTGTACAGCATAAAAATGGACGAAAACAATATACCTAAAAGGTATAAAGCTCGTCTTGTTGCTCAAGGTTTTAAGCAAAAACCCGGCATTGATTTTAAAGATATTTTTTCACCAGTTGTGAATTTTTCTATTGTTAGATTATTGTTTGTACTATTGATTTCTATGTTGGGTTGGTATCACTGTCAAGTTGACGTGAAAAGTGCATATTTATATGGACACCTTAAGGATACTATATACATGAAACAGCCAAAAGGATTTGTGCTGAAAGGATCCGAAAACAAAGTATGTCTATTGGAAAAGGCTATATATGGTCTGCATCAAAGTGGTAGAGAATGGAATTTGGAATTAGACGGTATTTTAACTAAATTAGGATTTTCTCAGTTAAATTGGTGTAATTGTGTCTACAAATTTAAAGATGTAATTTTAATTGTTTATGTAGATGATATGGTTTTGTTTTCAAAAAGGGAACATTTGATAAATGAAGTAATCGAATTATTGGACAAAAAATTGGATCTTACAGTCCTAGGTAAAACTAAATATTTGTTAGGCGTAAACTTTCAAGAAATTGAAAATTCGATTTATTTACATCAAATTACCTACATTGAAAAATTAATGTCAAAATTCAAAGATCTTCCAAAAAGTTTTGTGAATTTACCTTTTAAAATTGGTTGTAACTTACCCGATAAGGTTAAAGAGGAAGAAATAATTGAAAATGATTTAATGAGGAAATTTCCCTATCGTTCCTTAATAGGATGTTTATCGTTTTTGTCAGATAGATCCAGACCAGATATTGCATTTGCCGTTAATATAATGTCTCAGTTTTGTAATGGTTATACTTACAAACACTGGTCTTACGTTGTTGATATTATGAACTATGTTTTTCTTACAAAGGATTTTAAAATTAATCTTTCCAATGTAGAAAATTCAAATTTGATTGCTTTTTCTGATGCAAATTGGGGATGTGGTCTCACAAACAGACATTCAAGCATTGGCTATTTAATTTATTTTGGTAACATCCCAATATCATGGAAATCTTCTAAACAAAAGTGCATAGCTCTTAGCTCAATGGAATCTGAATTTATTGCACTAACCGATTGCACTGAAGAAGTTATTTGGTTCAGTAGAATTATAAATGAATTAAGTTTGTGTGATTACATAAGACCCCAAGTATATTGTGATAATCAATCTGCTATCTATTTTTCAAAAAATAGTCAGGAAAATGTGAAAACTAAACATATTGATATCAAGTACAAATTTATTCGTAAATTAATAAAAGATGAACTATTTAACGTAAATTATATTTCATCGGAAAATAATTTGGCTGACTTTTTAACAAAGCCTTTATTGTTAAATAAATTTAAAAATATTATTAGAAAAATATTTTGTTAGATTTATGTATATATATATGTTGAATTGTAATACATCTGCTGAGGTTTTACAACCGATGGGGCCGCATGTTGGAATCGGTCTCAAACCTCCAATTATAGTGCCGTGTGGGGCACATAAATTTGAAGAATGTAAATCTTTGAATGTATAAAAGTGAAGAAAGATTGGGGATCATGATCTGATCAGACTTCTTGTATGTTTTTAAACCATAAGACTTGGTAACGTAATAAAAATTTATTTTTAATGTATAAAAACTGTCTTCAATCGATAAAACCCAACAGGCACAAGTTCGATTTCTGTCGGGTATCATTCCTCCCTGAGTGTATTCCTCTCTTCTGTGCCTGGCGCACCATGGCTAAATATGGCCCTTGCGCCATAAAATTCCCAAACAACCATTAAGTGGTACCCAAGCGATCTTTTTCTGCTTTCATCGCATTCCCCAATCCCTCTTTTCCGGTCCACGGTAGCCAGGTTGGTAGAGTAGAAGATTAACAACCGGAGGGTTGCTAGTTCAAAACTAAATCCAATCAAAGACCGTTGTTTACGTGGGGGCTGATGCGTATTAAATCTGTCGTGGCCTCAAATGTCCTCATTTTCGCATGGTGTGGAAGTTTGGAGTGCCAGTTCAGGTGTTGACCTCGACATCTGATCGTGGTTCAAATGAAAAGGTGCCACCCTCGGATATTTCACTTCGGGATTGATCCCGGACCATCGCCAATACCCCCGCTGCTCCAGTGCGACATTAATTCAAATTTCTATCATCGTCCCTGGGTGTAATTCTCTCTTCTGCGTCAGTATAATTTTTCCTTGTGTGTATGTCGATTACTTGATATTATCTGTCGTGTTTCTGGTGCAACATGGTCAAATTTCGCCATAAAACCCCAATAACCACCAACCAATCTTCTGAAAATGGCCCCCAGGGTCACATCTCCTTTAAGTGTGTACGGGCTTCACGGATTCGAGGCACTCTAGTGATCTTTTATTTTCGCATGGGGTTTACTACCTGTAGCGAACACTTTAATATACTGTAAGTTGCCTATTGGATACAAATGTTGATACTTAGAATTGCTATCGTAATTTCTGTATTGTAAAATTCCCTCCCTCATCTGTTATAAAATTTGTACCTTCAGACAACATTCTTGAATGAGTTAGTGTTTGTAGGAAAAGCAATAAAGTTGTATTTGAAAAATCCTACCTTCAATTAAATTCTTCCTATACAATTCTAAAAGGTATTCGAGCAATGCTATTATTCTCGAAGCCTGGTACTTTATCGAGGACAATATTTCTATGCAATATATTTGCTTAACTCTCCTGGTGTTGGTCCCGACGAGGTATCCCGTCTTTAGCAAAACTGACCAGATCTTGATGGACGAGATATCTCGTCACTAGAAAAAACTGGCCAATTCTTGATGGACGAGGTATCTCGTCATTAGAAGAAAACTGATCAGATTTTGATCTCGTCATCATCAAAACATCGTAAATGTCTTGATGAGATATCTCGTCATTAGCAAAACTGAACCAGATCTTGATGGGCGAGATATCTCTTCATTAGAAGAAATCTGACCAGATTTTGATCTCGTCATCATCACAACATCGTAAATGTCTTGATGAGATATCTCGTCTTTAGCAAAACTGAACTAGATCTTGATGGACAAGATTTCTCGTTATTAGAAGAAATCTGACCAGACTTTGATCTGGTCATCAAGAAATGAGCATTGTCTTGATAAGATATCTCGTCATTAGCAAAACTGAATCAGTTCTTGATAGATGAGGTATCTCGTCGAAACCTTTTAGAAGGATAACAAATTCCGAAGAACATGTAGCAACCAATGCAAAAGTGACGCTGTCTCCAAACAAACACATCAAACGAGAATCCTTTAAGAATGCAAGTGAAGGAGAAATTGAAGACCTTGATTTTTTTAGCCTTAACATTTTTTCAACCTTTGAAATGATGCTTAGAACTCAAAAGCGAAAAGACGTCTTTGTCAGAGGGTAGTGGAGCGACCGTTTGTGCCCAGAGGCGGAAGGAACCCCAAAACAAACACGATGCTTAAGCTGTATCGTTCTGGCTCCTTTCCAGGGGTCTTTCACAACAAAAAAGAACAATGTAGAATGTGCAACGAAGAGAATAGAACTGAATATCATGCATTTCAAAATTCGAATTGGTTTTGCTGAATGTTGTCAGTGAATCCATTTTCCCATTTCTTTTTGGGAGCCACCGTGGCTTATTGGGTTTGTCTAGCAACCTACGAGTTGTGGCAAGCGCATGTTCGATTCCTCCTTGGGTGCATTTCTCTGTTCTGTGTCGGTAAAATTTTCATCGTGACGATTTGTCCTCGACTTGTTTGTACTTGATGTTATCTGTCTTGTGTTTGGCGCAGCTTGGCCAAATATAGCTCTTGAGCCATGAAGCTCAATGCAACCAAGCCATTCCTTTTCGTACTCCGCTCAATATCGAAATCCAAACAATGATGGATGTGAAACATCGATGCATTATTTGTCCTAATTACAGAAAATTGCACCAACATTGCACCGTGTCTTCCACCAAAATTACTCCCGCCGCTACGTTTATGTGGTGGTCGTCGCTATAAGTAATAGAGCTCGTTCATTTTGAGTAGGGGAGTCGCGGTGGCCCGGTTGGAAGAGATTTCTTTGAATTGAATCAATTCGAAAGATTCCACTGTTCCTTTTTCCTTTGAATAGAATCATTTGGGAAGATTGTATTGCTCCCTTCCTCATAGGGCCGAGGTAGTCAGGTTGGCAGAGTACCGGATTAGCAACCAAAGTCCGTCGTCTACATGGAGGCTGGTGCACGTTAAGTCTGTCGTGGCCTCAAATGTCTCTGGCGTGGTTTACAAGTTTGGAAAGTGGAGTGCCAGCTCGAGTGTGACCTCGTCATCTGACCGTGGTTCAAAGTGACGAGGTGTATTTCTCTTCGGATTGATCCCAGACCGTCGCCAATTGCCCTTGTGTTGCTCCAGTGCGACGTTAATTCAGCTACCTATCAAACATCGATTTGCTCGTTCCTTTATAGTAGGTGTGGCCCTGGTGGATGCCCTAATTTTATTTTGTTTTTGGCGAATGTTTGCGACGTAAAAGTACTAGTATAGAAAGTAATCTTGGAAATTTTTCGACTCTTGGAAATGTTTTAAAGGGAGAGCTCCGGTTATTTGAGAAATCTGTACAATCATCTTCCTTGCAATAGCCCTTTTGTATTCAAAAAGCGGACTTACTGGGTGTTTCCTATTATTGTATCTGAATCATTGAACACACGGTTACACCCTGTATGTTGGCTTTTTGTGTACAAACAAAGGAAGATGATTGTACGGAGATTTTGAAAGAGACGTTGCGCTTAAAAGCTAATTTACAGGGTGTTTGCATATTGTATCCGAATCATTGAACACATGGTTACACCCTGTAAGTTGGCTTTTTGTGTACAAACGTGCTATTGCAACTGAAATATTAAGTTCCGAGACATGAGGATCTTATAATTAACTACCTGTCAAATTACGTGTACTTTACGGTACTTATCAATGATAGAATAATCAATCTACTTTTTTTCTATAATTCAAGGGAAAATATTTGCAGACTTATTTTAAGTAGAATACGTGCAGAGTTCTCTAAAAACATTTTTAACGAGGAAAAAATGTTAAATAACCAGAAAACTATGTGCGATATTCGAAAGGAATGGTTTTAAACTCCATTTGAGTTCTAAATTATGTGTTTGAAGTAAGTTTGTAATATGCTACAAAGAAAAGTAATACCTCTTTTCAAAACTTGGAAACTAAATTGACGACAAAAATATTTTATTGAGTTTTTGGTGATTTCAAATATTAATTATATTGGACCGAATTTCCTGCAAAAGCAATATTTTCCGTTCTCTAATGATTGTGCGTTTGATAGCAATATTTGATCATAAAGGCTTTTCCAACATGATTCCAGAAATTATTGGCACCATGGTTCACGCAGACTTCGCGGCGTGATTAAAAACAAGCACCACTTTACATGCAGCCGTGTGATGAAAGCTCGTTACTTTCTTTCCGATGCCCACACACAAAAAAGGGCGTTCATTAAAACGCACAAAACACTTGGACTCTCAAAGTAATAAACCAGATTATTTCGACCATTTCTTCTGGAAGGGCAAAAACGCACGCCCGAATGCATTTCTACATATTTTTTCCTGTTTCCGGGAAAATGGGATTTTGATTTTTTGGACCCTCGCCAAGGGTTGACAGTCCCGGGAAAAAAAATTTACGGAAATTTCCCGGAGTTGGCCATTTGCCATTTAGCGTGCGTTCTTCACTCTATTGACGTTGGGACACAAATGGGGCATTAACGACTGTTCGGGTAATTAGGAGAAACAATTCAGCGTATTGAGTCATTTCCGATTCGTTTAACGTGATTATGAGTGAATCTGATTACGGAATTAGGGGTCGTTTACGATACCTACGGCTTGCTAAGCCTAATTTTGAAGGCGACTTTTCGGGTAAATGAGGCTGATTCCGCAAATGCAGAATTTACATATTGAAAATGAAGATGGAGAGTTATTCAAATAATTTGGATAAGATGTACCGATTTCAGTGCTGCCATAGACGACTTTTTTGCTGTTTTTCCAACTTTGTCGACTAGGGCTATCTTTTTAAACGAGATCGTCTCTAAAGCTACAATTTTAAAAAAGTTGGCTACTTTTTGAAAGGTCTGACTATTTTTTCTAAACTCACCAATGATCAACGAACATTTGGTTCCCTTATTTTTAAAGTTAATAGGGGACAAAAAATCTTTATCGGATTTTTATTTTGGGTGAAAATTTCCCAAGAGACGCCAATTTCGAAGTTTTGGCGCCAAGCCGTGGCAGCCATAAGAAGCAGAATTTTGGAGATGTTTTTCGAAAATTTACCAAAGGTCAACGTAAATTTAGTCGCTTTTTTTAAATTACAGCGGGCGGGAGATGGGAAGTTTGGAGAGGAGTGCCAGCTTAAGTGTTGATCTCATCATCTGACCGTGGTTGAAAATTACGAAATGTTTTCCTCGGATCTTTCCCTCTAGGGAATTGGTAGCCAATAGCCCGTTGTATTTGTCGCTCTAGTGCGACGTTAATTCAACTACTACTGCACTAGCAACCTCTGAGTTTTAGGCGACGAAGGTTCGATTACTCTAGGCGTATTTCTCTCTTCTGTGTCAGTAAAACTTTCATTGCGAGTGTTTGTTCTTCTCTAACTTGTACTTGACTCGTTTCTATTTGGCGTTATCTGTCTCGTGTTTGGCGCAGCTTGGCCAAAAATGGCCCTTTGAGCCATAAAACTCAACACCCAACTACCTAATATTAGCTCAATTGTTCAAAGATTCCATGGCAGCTATTCTAAAACTTTGAAAACCCATGAACCCTTTTATAAAAGTAGAGTCCTGATAAAGATTACCTGTCAACTTTACGACATAACAACACGAATGTGTCGACATCCCTTATTTTCGATGACAAAACACAATTCTCCCAAGTTTCTGAGGATTAGCTTGAATATAACGCGAATAATTAATGATATCGCTAAATCGTTTAAGCAGGAAACACTTATTCTAAATATTTTGCAAATCGTGAACAAATCTTGCCTGTTCAACACTGCCGTCTATACAGACAGTACAGATAGATAGGAAGCTTATCTGAACAAACTAAGTATTAACTCAACTTTTCGTTACCTTCGATGATTATAACTAGAGTGATTACTCGAAGCAGAGCCTAACACTTAAGTAATCGTGATATTTCCATAATCCGATTTGTAGGATCGTGCAAACTTATCGGAAGGAAATAGAAGATAGGATTAATCGAATTAGTTTAAATTTGCTATATAACTCTGAGAAGCTCCTGATATTCTAGGGATGTATTTCTCTCTTCCGTGTCAAGTTATACTATTTTAAGAAACAGTTACACTATCCGAAGTACATACACAAAGAATGGTTTCTGGAAGGAAAAGCTGGCGATATCGCTTTATCGCGTCAAAAAATGAAATTAAACTAACTTGAAAAAGAAATTAAATTTCACCGAATAAAGATTAATAAACTTGAACAGTCTTTGGGGAGATATAATTTTAACGTCTTATGTAAACCACTCATTTCAACAAAACACTGGCTTATACGAATCTAATAAGACTAAAAAGATATAACGTACCTAAATCAGTTCAGTGCAAATTACCATAATTAAAATACCCACAAAAGCTGCAGTTTAAAAAAAGATTCAGAAAGCCTCAAATTAATTTCCCCTATACACTAATATCTTATGTTACAAATTTTACCGAACTACAACATCTAATCCTCTATCAGCAGTTAAATGCTTCCGTAAAAATTAGCTAACACTTCTGAATTAAATGACAAATGAAAAATTTGCTCTCCTATGATTATCTGAATGTCATACAAAAAGATATTAATCTTATGTGAAACAAGACTCAATAACATTCAGAATCGAAGTAAATTTGAAAAAAATCCGTAAATGTAATCCTACACTATTAAAAATTCTCTCAAACTAACTACAGAAATATAGCTTCCAGACATACCAGATATTGAACATTTTTTGCGTGCAATTAATCTTATAACTCCGTCGCTTTTTTAACTTCAAATGCAAATAGGGAATTTTTTTGGACAGTTATCTATATTATATTAGGATGGATTTGCATAACTAAATGTTCTATGAGTTTCAAATTGAATTTGCATTTTTATTCATCGGAAGGTAATTTATACTTGTATTTATTTCTAAAGAGTCGTGAATTTAATCGTATTCCGCTTTGATTCGAATTCATAAAAATCTTATATTCTCAAATCCTCTTCGTAGAACTGCGATTTTTCATATGATTAAAATGGCAATTAAATAAAATATGTTTCGAGTTTGACTGGAAACGATCCTAGCGTTTAATTTTATTCTATAGCAATTTTTATTTCGTTTCCTATAGAAATGCACAATCCTTTAAAAGTTATAAATCATTCTCAGAAGAAAGACATAAAATTCAAATTAAGGAATTAAAAGTATATTTAATGAATTCTATCCGTGGGTGTGATATTTTAGAAGCAGGAATGCAATATTATCTTAATATGTTATTTCAGTTGCAAATGCGTGATAACATTATACAGTCAAATCCCTTTTTTGCTTAAATTAGTCTCCATCGCAAATTAGGGTTCTTAAGTAAAAGTTACATTTATTTTATTCCTTGGACTACTGCTTTTCGAAAGGTCGAAATATATAACCTTTTGAAGATGTAGGTAGGTATTTTAATTAACGTTGCACTGGAGCAACACAACGGGCTATTGGCGAAGGTCCGGGATCCATTCCCAAGGAAATCATCCTAGGATAACGCCTCGTCATTTTGACCAACGGTCAGATGACGAGGTGAACACTTGGTCTGGCACCGCACTTTCCAAACTTCCACACCACGCCAACATGAGGACATTTGTGTGAGGCCACGACAATTAAACATGCACCCTTAAAACTTACCTTTAAAATTTACCTTACCTTGGAAAGATTCTATGAAATAGTATCCTTTTAATAGATTCTATTTGTCCTTTTCTGAGAATAGAATCCATTGGAACTATTCTAATTACTAATTTTTCCATGGATTAGAATCATTTCCAAAGATTCCATCTCTTAGAATAAAATTCTTTGGAATGATTCTATTGCTCGTTTCCATAAAACAGAATCCTTAGGAAAGCAATTATGATTGTGCTTTTGTTAGAAAAGAATAGGTTGGTTGGTTTGGGGGTTTTATGGCGCAAGGCCATATTTAGGCATGCTGCGCCAGACACAAGACATACAATATCAATAGACACACACATTGAAAATTTTACTTACACAGAAGAGAGAAATACACCTAGGGAGGAATGCACCTGACAGGAATCGAACCTGCGCCATCGGTAATTTCCAGGTTCCTAGCATATTGGGCATACCCACTGAACCACGACGGTCCCAGAGAATCATTTGGAAATATTCTATTGGTGAAGTAATTCAAAAATGTTTAGAAGGCTATCTGGGAGGACTGTAGGTTGTAAAATGGAATCGCGTGTTAACCCCTTAGAGCAGCGATTCCCAACCTTTTTATATTTGAGTACCACCTGATAATTTTGTAGGGTCGTGGCGTACCACTGGTTAGGTTATAACTTTTTGTCAAATAAATTCTATACACATGAATAACTTTACAAAATGTATTTAAATATAAATAAAACAAAATACAAAAAATAAATCCACATAAAACTAGAAAAGCAGTTTATATGCAATTGTTATTAACAAATACAATTTCCCAACACTAAAATGTCTTTATCAGGAGGCTTAATGAGAAACTTGCTTATGCTTATTTCTTATTAAAGCTTCTATGTCAGGTTCAATGCTTATTTTTAATCTTAAGTCGTTTTCCAAGCACAGTCTATTCCTGTACTTGTTTTTCACATACACTAGTTCTGAAAACCCACGTTCACGTAAATACGTTGTTACAAATGGAGTTAAAAATTTGAGTGCTTGACTCAAAAGAGCAGGAGACTCATTTCTTGAAAAGTCATGTTTCTTTTCCAGAAAGAAACAAGACTTTTCTCCTTGAGAGTCTTTCATTGAACTGTCACTGATTAGTTCTATGAAACATTCATTAAGATTTAAGCCAGTACGTTCGGTTTGTATTATTATTGAATTCTTCTGCGTATCACCCCAAATGCTCTCGCGTACCACCAGTTGGGAACCATTGCCTTAGAGGATTAATGCTTGGACACTTGGATTAATGCTTGGACACACTTGGTACATTTCTGATAAACGCATATTTCTAATTAAAAACAAGCACCCACCGACAAAAACTAAATACAGTGGTACTTCGGTATACGTCCTTAATCCGTTCCGGATCCTTGGACTTATACCAAACGAATTTTTCCCATAAGAAATAAAGGGAAAATGATTAACCCGTTCCCATGAAAAAATCCTATTGTTATTGGATATTATATATTGATGGGGTTATATAAAATAATTTAAACACTGCTTAAATCTTAAATACATAAATACAAAAGCAATTAGATGAAATAAATGAAAATTTAACCTCCCTTTACCTTGCTGAGAAGAGTCGAGTGCCTACTAGGTTGGTGCTGAGAAGGGAGATGTTATTGTTTGGAAGGAGAGTCCACTTCAAATAAAACGTCAGGAATCTGAAATGTTTCCTCTTTCTCTTTTCTGTCTCTTTTCCCTACTTGGGCCTGTTGAGGCTCACCAGGTTTGACTTTTTCTAAAAATCTGTCCAAAGAACTTTGCTTCTGCCTTCTCGGGATATTTCGGAAATGTGACATTGGTCATTCCAGACAATGCTATTACGGCTTGTTTGGACTTTGTTGGGGTGGTACTTGTCTGCAAAGTTTTTGACATCCATCCATTTGGCAAAGATTTCCTTAATTAATGAAATAGGGGCTTCCTCTATCTCCTCCGAGCCTGAAGAGACTTCATCCATCTTAGTCTTGTATTCCACCTTCTCAAGTTCCAGCAGCTCCTCAATGGTCAGATCTTGCCTGTGCCCCTCCACTAATACCTCCGCATCAGATCCCTCACATCGAGACTTGCCCAGGATTAAGGACCTGCCCAGAGAGAGACAATATCCTCCACTATAGGCACAGCCTCAAAGTCCCTACTTCTGACCACCAATTCCTCCAAGCAGAGTCCATTGTTCTGTAGGAAACTTTCTGCCAGGCTTTGTCAATGAGACTTATGCAAAGGACTACAGTAAAGTGATCTTTCCAAAACTCATGGTTAATAAATTTACTAAAAATTTACACGAAAAACACAAAATCACGTGAAAATTCAGAGTTATGGAGTTGTTCACTGAATGGTAGCAACTGGCGTATTGACGCTCGTGAGCAGTCGTGACTTTGTATCGAGAGAGGTAAACAAGGGTACAGCGCATACAAATACACGAGTCGTATTCCAAACAAAGGTCGTATACCAAGCAAAATTTTTTGCCTCCAAACAGGACGTATACCAAGTTGGACTTATTCCAAAGCGGACGTATACCGAGGTACCACTGTATTAATACACGACCATCTCTTTGCACGTCGATGTTGACTCGGCTAACAAAATACACTGGAGGTTTCAATCTCATTGCCAGATCCAACATCCCCTTCGTTAATATAGATAGTGGGGGTTTCAAATACGACCACTTTCAACCTTTGGAAATATTATATTGGTCCTTTCCTTACAATAGAATCCCTTGGGGAAATTTGTTGGTCATTTCCTTGTAACAGAATCTCTTTAAAAAATTCTATTGGTTCATTCCTTAGAATGAAATCCCTTGGAAAAATTCAATTTCTCATTTCATTGGAATAGAATTATTTGGAACGATTGTATTGCTAATTTTCCCTTTGAATAGAATCATTTGGAGAGATTTATTGGTCCCTACCTTAGAGTAGAACCATTTGGAAAGATTCTATTTCTTATTTCCTTGAAATGAAATCCTTTGGAACGATTCCTAGCCCTTTCTTTTCTATAGAATTCATTGGAAATATTCTATTGATCCTTTTCTTAGAATACGATTCACCTTTGAAACGATTGAATTGTTAATTTCCATGTATTAGAATCATTTGCAAAGATTACATTGCTCTTTTTTTCCTTAGAATAAAATCCTTTGGAGCTATTCTATTGGTCCATTTTTAGAACAGAATCCTTTGAAAAGATTCCATAGGTCGTTAACTGGGAATAGAATCCTTTGGAATAATTTTCTTGTTTCGTTCCTCGAAATAGTATCTTTTGGAGAGACTCGATTGCCCTTTTCTTTAGAATAGAATCCTATGGAAAGATTATGCTGGTTAAGAAGGTTAAGACTGTTTAGAAGTCATGCATTATGTAAAGAGAAATCACGCGTGTTAATACAAAAGAGGGTTAATGCTTGGACACTGATATATGCTCCTCGTAAATGCATATATCTATTAAAAACAACATTCTAATTAAAAGCAACAATCCACCAACAAAACTAAATGTTAATGCACGACCATCTCTTTACACGTCAATGTTAACTCCGCTAAAGAAAAACCCAGCCAAGTTTTCAATCTCGTTGCCAAATCCAACATCCCCTTCATTAATATAGATAGCGCGACGCGGGGATTTCCCAACTGCGACCACTTCCCTATAGAGGGCGCTGGCGAAAGGTATTTTGTCGGAGGATAAATATTCCAAGAGACTTTATGTCACTAAGCAAGAGTGGAAATTCAATTCCCTCGTATTGATTCGCGTTTGGCCTTTTTCTAAGCAGTGCTTTTTCCCTCTTCTGCTCAGAAACAGTAAATAGAATTTATTTTTTTTTCTTCTGTGAAGATTTCATTTACAAGGTGGAGCGAGGCAGAACTAATTCCAAATAT
This sequence comes from Meta bourneti, assembly GCA_933210815.1. NCBI lineage: Eukaryota > Metazoa > Arthropoda > Arachnida > Araneae > Tetragnathidae > Meta > Meta bourneti. Next base: position 6,060,052 of record OW119924.1, on the reverse strand, counting down.
TTCTGTTGGGAAAAAAGTTTTTTGCTCTCGAAAAGTCGAATGGAGTTTTAGTCAATCTCACCCACACAACGTTGGTGCTCAAATATATACAGAGGGAAGTTAGAAAAGAGAAATACCACAAAGAGAAATACGTTTGGTGAGACACTATCTATTGGGATAGTTTCAGAAGTATTGGTAGGTAGTTGAATTAACGTCGCTCTGGAGAGGAACATCGGGCTATTGGCGACAGGTCCGGTATACATCCCAAAGGATCCGAGGACAACACCTCGTCATAGTTTGAACCACGTTTAGATGACGTGGGCAACGCCTGAGCTGGCACACCACCCTCCAAACTTCCATACCACTCCAACGTGAGGGTATTTGAGGTCACGACAGACTCAACGTGTACCAGCCCCCGATTATAGGAGTCAGCAGGCAAAAACAATATTTTTGGGATCTCTTACTAATTTTTTCGTTTACACAGTCTAAAATTTAATACCTTGCATTCATGAGTACATTTGGAGCATCTGACTTCGATAGTAAGAATCGACATTTAGTTTTAAACGTATGAGGTGAATAAAATCCTGATAAAAAACTGAATTCCGTTCAGTGAATTTATGTATCCGAGGCGAGAATTTTATTTGCTTCATAAAAATATTATACAGCTTTTCCAATTTTCTGCAATATGTGGAAGTATTTGATGGAATTTCCCAGATATATAGTTTTTGCGTTTCATAACTTGAAATTCTTTTATTGCAGTTGCCTTTCATGATAATATAAATCTGTTTCAGTTACATGTTTCAACTTTAATATTTATCATGTAAATGAACAGAATATTAATAAAATCACCGACCTTTCACTAGAGTTAGTGAATTTTATGTTTACAACAAAACTTCTTGCAATCCAGTACTAAAAAATTACATAATCATTTGCTTAAGGGGGCCTGGTACACGTTAAATCTGTCGTGGCATCAAATGTTCTCACGTTGACACGTATTTCAAAATTACGAGGGGTAGTCCTTGGTTCATTTCCTTCAGGATGGATTCCGGACCATTGTCGATAGCCCGTTGTGCTGCTCTCCAGTGCGACGTTAATTTAACTACCTACCAAACATACTTATGAATGCAAGGTACAAAGTTTTATAGTTACGTTTAAAAGCGAAATTGAAGTAACTTTCCGAAAGTATTGTTTTCGTTGACTCCCACCCCTAATCCGTTCCAAATCGGATCACAAAAGAACGCAAAACACTCATCGATCCCCATCCGATCATCTCAACTCGCCTCGTCATTTACTCACGAACTCACAACAGGAATTTGTAATAGATCATTTAACTCCAAAAGACGAGCCCCGTTTTCGCTCGAAAAAGAACAGGAACACGTAAAAACAACCCAATTGTCATTCGATTGTTTCGTACAAAAGGACCAGACGTGCGAACAGAACTCCTGCATCTACTCACACATCGCTAAAAAAGTGAAGTTGAGTACGTTTAAGTCATACAAAAGCGCAAAATAATCTTCGTGGTTACGAATTGAAAACACAAAGAATGGTAGATGGAGAAAACACAAATTCCGGTCTTTTTTGTTTATTTCTTCAACACTCGGAAAAGAATTGTCATTAGGGGAGGATGGTGGACTTTGGACGTTGTTCCATTTATTTCTTTTATCCCCGGACTCAATTTGTTGTTTGGTTGTGGTTTGGATATAGCCTCGTTTCCCCATCATTAGTCTTGATTCGTGTCTTGGGTCGGAGAGTAGGTGCCGAATCGATTCATGCAAATTGGCCTTATTTTTAAATTAAGTCGGTCTTAGGGCTGATTTCAATTGGGCTTAGGGAAGGTCTGTTGTTTGTTGGAGCATCGGGAAATGGAGGTTTTTAAGGAGAAAGAAATGGCGTTGAAGATAAAAGTCCGGGATTTAGGACAAATCCCTTGGTGTCAGCTGCGAAATCTGGGAGCAAATATATTTTAGAGATATGGTACGGCTTTAAAGTTATTACATAGAATCCTCGATGACTTTTGTTGCGTTTTGCTACAACTTAACTCCTTTAGCGTCACGTTCGGGATGGACAAATGATCATCTCTAACCTTTGGAAATCCCTAAGGCTGAAAAATCCTCCTTAGAATATAATCGTTTAGAAGATACTATTAGATATTTGTTTAGAATATAATCCTCTGGAAAGATTCTGTTGGTCTTAATTAGAAAATGATCCTTTCGAGAGATTCTATTTGGTCATTTCCTTAGAATAGAATCCTTTGGAAAGATTTTCTGTTATTCATATCCTTAGAATAGAATCATTTGGAAAGATTTTCTGTTGGTCAAATCCTTACAATAGAAACCTTTAGAAAGATTCTGTTTATTATTTCAAAAGAATAGAAGTCGTTGGAAAGATACTATTGGTCCTTTCTTTAGAATAGAATCCTTTGGGAGGATTCTGTTGGTCTTTTCCTTTGAATAGAATCCGTTGGGAAGATTCTGCTTGTACCTTCCTTAGAAAAGATTCTTTTCGAAATATTCTCTCATTCAAGAAGGTCAAACATACACTGCTGGCCACCGTAAATGCAACACCCTGAAGGAAGCATACAAATAATATGAAATTTACAACATGCATTAGCGGAGGTGAGATGTGCGTCTGCGCTGAAATTCTAATCATTTGCATATCACGCGCGCATGTGGCGCCACTTCAAAGCGCTATTTAAGGCTTGGAGATTTCGACGATTTCAAGTACGGCAATTGTGTTTTTCTTGTGGTTTTTTCAAAAAAACGATCCATTATGCCTCGTAGAAAACAGCGACCATCTTTTGATCAAGTATCCGAGTTCGACAGAGGAAGGATAGTGGCCTACCGAGATTGTGGATTATCTTTCAGGGAAATCGGTAGTCGTGTTGGACGAAACCAAACAACTGTAATGCGGATATGTGATCGTTGGATGCAGGAGGGTACGACGGACCGACGTGTTCGATCGCATCCACCTCAGAGCACCACTTCACGTGATGACAGGCATATTGTGCGTATGGCAGTGACGGATCGCTCAGCCACATCACGAACCATAGCACAGCACATTCAGTCTGTACCGCATCATCCAGTGTCTGCGCGTACCATTCGACGCCGTTTACAGCAGAGTGGTCTGTCCGCAAGACGTCCATTGCTTCGTCTACCCTTGACGCAGAACCACAGACGTTTCCGCCGCCAATGGTGCGATGAAAGAAGGATGTGGACGGCAGAATGGAATGAAATTGTCTTTACTGACGAGTCACGCTTCTGTCTGCAACACCACGATGGTCGGATTCGAGTCTGGAGACACCGTGGAGAGAGGATGCTGAACAGCTGCGTTATGCACCGCCACACTGGTCCTGCACCGGGTATTATGGTATGGGGCGGTATTGGATATCACTCTCGCACTCCTCTAGTACGCATTGCCGGTACTTTAAACAGCCAGCGCTACATCTCCGAGGTGTTGGAGCCAGTTGTCCTTCCTTACCTTCAGGGCTTGCCCACAGCCATATTTCAACAGGATAATGCGCGACCACACGTGGCACGCATTGTCCAAGGGTTTTTCGTCAATCGCCAGATTGAATTGCTTCCCTGGCCAGCTCGCTGTCCGGATCTTTCGCCGATAGAAAACATGTGGTCCATGGTTGCTCAACGATTGACCCAGAATACATTCCCAGCTGCCACACCAGATCAACTTTGGCAACGTGTGGAAGCTACTTGGTCTGCTGTACCCCAAGAACACATCCAAAGTCTCTTTGAATCAATGCCGAGGCATGTGGCAGCGGTGATCTCCAACAATGGCGGCTACTCTGGCTACTGATTTTGGCAGGAACAACACTTCACAGAAGTCTATAAATTTAATCATTTGATACTTGGTCAACATGTTATCTACAAAATAAATTTTGTTGTGATATCTCTTGTCTTTCTTGGTGTTGCAATTTGGGTGGCCAGCAGTGTATTTAGAAGCCATACAGGGAAGACTGCATGTTTGTCTCGGGTAGTTGTATTTGCAGAATCGATTCATGCAAATTGGCCTTATTTTTAAAATAAATTGGGACAGATTTCAATCGGGTTTAGGGAAGATCTGTTGGAGCAGAGCTTTTTAAAGAGAGAAAATGGTTGTGATAAAATAAAGTCAGGGATTTGGGACAAACCCCTTGGTGTCAGCGGCGAAATCTGGCAGCAAATATATTTTTGGGATTCGGTATAGCTTTAATGTTATTACATAGAATCCTCGATAAATTTGTTACTTTTTGCTACAACTTAACTCTTTTAGCGTCACGTTCGGATTTGATCCCGGACCGTTGCCAATGGCCTGTTGTGTTGCTCCAGTGGACTTTCATTAACTTCCTACCTTTAGCGACTCGAGATTTCTTAGCAGTGTAGTGTATTTTTTTAGCCCGCAACGTATTTAATAACTAAATTATCACATTTATTGGTTGAAAGAATCCATTTGTTCTTCAACCTTCTCCAGAATATAATTCTTTGGCCAGATTCTATTTGGTTCTTTAATTAGAAAATAATCCTTTGGAAAGCTACTATTGGTCCTTTCCTTAGAATAGCTAATCCTTATTGAATCCTTTGGAAAGATTCTGTTGGTAATAGATCTTTAGTAATTCTTTGATCTATGGTAATGAATACGTATTTGATAGTAGATTTGGTATGAGGTATTGTTTGGGATGGATCTCGGACCGTCGCTAATAGACCTTCGTGTTGCTCCAGTGTGACGTTAATTGAAATAACAATAACAATAACATTTCTGCCTCGCAAATGACCAATCCGATTCACTTTATTCAGTCACCCTTTTAACTTAGGCGAGCAATTCTGCTTTGTTAGGGACGCCCACTTGGAAGAGCAACGGATTAGCAATCTGAGGTTTACGAGTTTGAAGCTCGATCCGGGAACGACAGTGTACACGGAGGCAAGTGCACATTAAATCTGTCGTGGCCTCAAATGTCCTCACGTTGGCGTGGTGTGGAAGTTAGGAGAGTGGGGTGCCGGTTAAAGTGTTGACCTCGTTATATGGGCGTGATTCAAAATGACGAGGTGTGGTCCTCGGAGGTTTCCCCTCGGGATGGATCGCCGGGGCCGTCGTGGCTCAGTGAGTACGTTCACTGTGCTAGCAACCTTCGAGTTGTAGGCGGTGCATTTCTCTTGTTATTGTATGTCTTGTGGCTGGCACAGCATGGCGAAATATGGCTCTTAAACCCCCAAAATCAGCCATCCCGGACAATTGCCCGTCGTGTTACTACAGTGCGACGTTAATTCGACTACCTACTTGTGTCAATGCGTTCCTTTTCTGCCTCGCTGAAAACCAATCCGCTTCATTTTATGCAGTAACCATTTTAACTTGCGCGATCAATTCTGCTTTTTGGCTTGGACGCATTGATACATTGGCAAGCAGAAATCAGCCCATTACTTATTTTTCTCGAGTGCTTATCGCTGGGCGGAAGGTTTCTTTCCTTCCTTGAACAATGTCGGCAGAGTAAAAAATGCGTTTGATGGATGCTTAGTATAATCCTTTTTATGGCCCGAAACTCCCTAAGAAATACACCTCTGAAAGGATGCCGACAACATAGTGGCTGCCTTCTGGAATTACTTTTCACATTCTCGTTTATGGATATTAAAACAATCTCGCTAGTTCTCGGGAGTATTTTCTTAGTGGTGAAGGTGCAAGGAGTTATAAGAAAAAGTAACTAGAGACCCCCGCGTTCTATAGGTACGCGTTGTAACGTCCATAGAAACGGCTCGGAATCAGGTTAACACTTACACATCTGACTGCCAATCGTAAATTCCGAATTTGAGGGTTCTATTGGGGGTCTCCTTCCCTTCCAAATGATTTTTGAGGGGTGCCCCTGTGATTCAACTGTCCCCCAAGGACGAGGAAGAAATAGTGATGGGCAGAATCGAGTACTTTTGAGAATCGAATACTTGGTAATGGTAACTAATCACTGTCGCACAAGAGCAACACAACGTGCTATTGGCGACGGTCCGGGATCAATCCCAAAGGGAAAGATCGAGGACAACACATCATTTTGAACCAGATAACGAGGACAACATCTGACCTCTCTCACCCTCTTGAAATTTCCACACCACACCAAGAAATTGCATTGTATTTCCCAGTGGTGAAGCTAGACTTTTGGGGGAAGGTAGATATTTGAATTATAGTCTCACTAGGGCGGTAACACAACGAGTTATTGGTGATGGTTAATGATAAAACCCCAAAAGGAAAGATCCGAGAACAGCACCTCGTCATTTTGAACAACGGCCAGATGACGAGGTCAACACCTGAGCTGCCACACCACTCTCCAAAGCTTCCACACCATGCAAACGTGAGGACATTTGAGGACACAACAGGTGTTTACGTGCATCAGACCTCCAGTACACGACGAACGTTGCTTGATTGAGTTCAGAATGCGCAACCTTCCGGTTGTTTCCCGCGACTCTACCAACATGGCACCGCTCCTTTTGGGATTTTTTGCTACTTTGCCTTTTAAGCAAAATCATCTCAAGATCTCTTATTTTCAAAATTTTGGCCACTTTTCTTTAAATTTTGGTGACTTTTTTGAAAATTCACCATATGTCTAGGAAAATTTGGTGCTTTTTTTTTCACTAATAGAGAACGAAAAAATAGTTTTTTGGATCTTTCTTAAGGGAGAAAATTTTCCAATTCGAAATCTTGGCGTCAAGACGTGTCAACCCTGAAAGAAAAACAGCGGTATCTGGTTGCTAGATTGTTAGCAAACGATTATTGAGAAAAAATATTTTTTTAAATTTTAAAATTCAAATTTCTTGGCGAGATATTCAGCGAGATATTCTGTTTCATACTAAACTAAAACATTTTGTGCTTTATCCGATTCATTTTGTGTCCGACAAACTAAAATTTTGCTACTAAAATAGATAAGACTTTTTCCACTATTTTTAAAAACTTATTCTACTAATGCTACTATTTCTCTAGACTGCGGAACCCCTTTTGAAGATTAGCAGATTAGCAAACGTATGGCTGCAAGTTTTAAACTTGATTCAATCAAGACTCGTGTACGGGGGAGCTGGTGCTCGATAAATCTGTCGTAGCCTCCAATGTCCTCACGTTGGCATTGGTGTGGAAGTTTGGAGAGTGGGATACCAGCTCAGGTGCTGACCTCGTCACCTGACCGTCGTTGTAATGAGAAGTGTTTGATCTTTCCCTTCGGTACTGATCCCGCACCGTCACCAATATCCCGTTGTGTTGCTCCAGTGGGGACGTTAATTAACTACCTACCTTCATATATTTCTCTTCATCATCTGACCGTCCGGATTTTCCCTTTGGGATTGATCCCGCACCGTCACCAATATCCCGTTGTGTTGCTCCAGTCGGGACGTTAATTAACTACCTACTTTCATATATTTCTCTTCATCATCTGACCGTCCGGATCTTTCCCTTTGGGATTGATCCCGGACCGTCGTCAATAGCCTGTTGTGTTACTCCAGCGTGACGTTAATTAAAATACCTACCTCATCATCTGACCGTCGTTAGAATGGTAAAGTGTTGTCTGATCTTTCCCTTCGATACTCATCCCGCACCGTCATCAATAGCCCGGTGTGTTGCGCCAGTGCGACGTAAATTAACTACTTACCATTGATGTAATATTTCTCATTGCCAAACCAAACTCCCAAAGAGCCTCGAGTGCCAAACTCATCACCTTTATCGCTGTTTCCTCGAAACTTCTTTACAAAGGGCCTCAGAAAGAAGTCGTAACGCTCTCAGCCTGAGCCCACAAAAACATCGCCCGCCCCAAGAAAAAAAAGAAACCGTACGTAGAGATTATAATTTTTTGATTTTTTTGGTTCTCTAAGCCCATGGGGTGATTCTTCATCCTGCGCCTAGAGATGATGGCAAACATTTGTAATCCTCAAGAAGGAGAAAAATCATCTCCAGAGCCAAGATAACAACAATGAATTTTGTATTAGACGACTTTGCTGATAAGAGGGAAAAAATGAAACATGGCTTTGCTTTGAGCGTTTTTTTTTTTTTTTTATTCTTTTGTGTCGATCAGTTGATGTAGTGGTTAGGGTGTTGGGCTTTTGAATCTCGGAAACTTCCGGGTTCGAATCCGGGGATTGATTCTTCTGGTGGTGGTCTGGATAAGATATCTCGTCGATAAGGTAAAGGTACCTAGGGGCATAACAACTCCTAGGTACATGAGTGATCTTTCCTCTCTTCTGTTTTACCCTCGTCTACAATTCAGCTTTTCCTTTAGCTTTCCTCCTTCGTTGCGCTTGGCGCAGCTTGGCCCGAAATATGACCCCCCCCCTTGAGCAATAAAACCCTAAAATAACCTACCAAACGATTGATTTTGTATCTGAGCGACTAAAATTGCTACTAGAATATGGTTTAAGGGCAGATTTTTTTTTAAAGTTATGCTATTATTTCAATTAATGTCGCATTGGAGCAACACTACGGGCTATTGGCGACATCCGGAATCCATTCCCAAGTGTAAAGTTCCGTGTAGATAACGGGTTTTGGCTCGATCGAGTTTCGAATTCGCAAGCCTCTGGTTGCTAATCCGTTACTCTTCCAACTGTGCCACCGCTGCCCCAGAAACAATAGAATCTATGGACATTTCGAAGGAGCCTGACAAGCACTCACGCGTCGAAGCGATATTTCGCATCCGCGAAACCAAAACTCCCAAACAGCGTCGAGTGCCAAACACCACATCTCCTTCCTTCATCGCGGATTCCTCGAAACTCCTTACGAAGCGCCCCTTAGGAGGAAGTCATAAAGTTCACAACCTGAGCCCACAAAAACAGCGCCGCCCCAAGAAAAAAAGAAGCCGTAAGTCGAGGGATTATTTTTTGGTTTTTGGTTCTTTTTGGTATTTCACTCCTCCGCCAAGATTAGGGGTGATTCATCATCCCGCGCCAAGAGATGATGGCAAACATTTGTAATCCTCAGAAGGAGAGAAAAATCATCTTCCAAGAGTAGATAGCAACAATGAATTTTATATTAGACAACTTTCCTGATAAGAGGGAGGAAACGAAACTCGGCTTGCTTAGGGCGCTGTTTTTTTTGTTGATTTTTGCGAGTTTGTGTCGCTCATTGAGGGGATTCGATTGAAATAAACCGATTTATAATCCCAGTGTGTACCGGATAGAAAGTATCCTGCTTCGAATCCGGAGTTCGACCCTCCAAGTGGTTTCGACGAGGAGATATCTCGTCCATAAATGTCTGGTCACTTTTGCTAATGACGAGGTACATTGTCGAAACAATCACCAAGAGTTAATTTACTCTTTACAAGAAGAGAGAATTCTAATTCTTGTGTTAACAACGCGATTTTTAGGACCAACGCGATTATTAACCCCAACCCTCCAAATGGTTTCGACGAGATATCTCGTCCAACACGATCTGATAATGACGATGTTGTCACCAAAATAAATATTGCCGATATTTTGATGACGAGATCAAGATCGGGTCAATTTATTTGTAATGACGAGATATTTCGTTCAGAAAGGTCTGGTTACTTTTGCTAATGACGAGATACCTCCCCGAGACAGCCACCAAGGGGGTGGTTCTATTCCTCGCTATACATATTTCTCTCTTCAGTGTCAGTAAAGCTTTCTTTGTTTGTCCCATCTCCTTTACTTGATAAGTATATCTTGTGTCTGGCGCAGCATGGCCAAATATGACCCTTGCGCCATAGAAACCGAACTCTAGTGTGTCGATCAGTCGGTGTAGTAGTGAGGGTACTGAATCAAGGTTGCTGGTGCGAATCTGGGGTTTGACCATACTTTGGGTGGATCCTTACCTGGTGGTTTTCTCAACAAGGTATACCTTCAATAGCAAAACTGGTCAGATCTTGATGAACGAGGGGCCACTGTAGTTCGTTGGAAAAGTAGAGAATTAACAACCTGAGAGTTTTCGGGTTCGAAATTGGATTTAACCAAAAGACCTTCATGTACGTGGGGGATATTGCGCGTTAAATCTGTCGTGGCGTTTCTCTGTCCTCACGTTGGCGTGGTGTGGAAGTTTGGAGAGTGGAGTGCCAGCTCAGGTTTTAACCTCGTAATTAAAATGACGAGGTGTTGTCCCCTTTCCCTTTGGATTCATCCCGGACCGTCGCCACTAGCCCGTTGTGTTGCTCCAGTGCGACTTTAATTCAACTACCTACCTATTATTTGTCGATTTCGCCACCGTGGCAATTCGAATTCATTCACCTAACCGCTTATAAGATGTTAGATCGATGAACGAGGCGATAAGATGACACATCGGTCAACTAAGTCCATTTTTCAAAAAGCAGTCACGTGACTACTAGTCGACATGTTGGTTACACTTTAGGAACACCTCTCAATAACAATGCTCAGTGTACTTACATATTTCACGTCTATGCCATAGACCAGTCCCAAAGAAAATATGAAATGTGCCCTTTCCAACGAGATAGAAATGTAGGTCTTCGAGGTACGGCAATTCAATTATCCGAATGTTTCATATATCCGGATGCTCTTCAGTACCAGGAAATGGATCAATTGCCTTTTTCTCTGTTTTCTCCCGTTTCAAAAACGGACCGTCCATCTATTACGAATTAACTTCAAATCGAAACGGCTCCTCCGAAAGCGAAGAACAGGCTTGTTTTTCAAACTACGTTGAAATGCTTTTAACTCGATATTAAAAATCACTTTCTTCATCAATAACGTTGAAGACAGCTTTTTAGAGACGGGGCATTTCTTAAAAATAATCTCGGAAATCGGAAAGTAAAAACCAAGTTGAAATGAAATTCGGATGAGCTCAGCCTTTCGTTTCATATATATATATATATATATATATATATATATATATATATATATATATATATATATATATATATATATATATATATATATATATTTTCCTTTTCTTTAAAAATGAAAAGAAGAAAAGAGAAATAGCATGATAAAGCTGCTGTCGATAAATTGCTTAAGGGCCAGTTGCAAGATTTTTTTGGGTGTAGTGCTTTTATTCCACGAAGTGAATCGGTTTTAATCGTTTCATGCACAGATAGGATGGAGGGATTTCCAGACACCTTAAGATATCTATGTTGAAAAGTCGATATTTGACTAAAAATTCATATTTCATTCCATTCCATATTCGTAATATTTAGATTTTTTCTTTACAAAAGTGTTTTTGTTTTCTCTGTACGGTGAATAGACGCGGAGATCAATTTGAATAAATCTTGATAGCTGTTTTTTTTAATTCGTTTTCAAATCTTTAAATGCATTTTTCTTTGATTGAAATTGTGAGCGACCGTTTTGCAAGAGAAACGCGACAACTAAACATGTACTACATATTTTGGAATGAAATTCGTGTAATGATTTTCATATTAGTTTTGGAGGACCTGAACTAGGATATAAGTTATACTGAAAGGAAAACGTTTTAGAGAGATTTAAATGCTGTGGAGTAGCGAAACATTTTAAAAATTCATGTTTTCATTATTCCCTCTATCTTATGAGTGGAAAGGAATAATGTATGTCTTTTAGTTCAGGCCCTAGCTCATATATTTACGAGACTACAAATTTTAGGCAAACGTTACTCGTAAGTTTTTCAGTTAAGTGTTTCGTTTTTACATAAGTTTTCCAATTTTTTAACAAATTATAAATCTTTTTAGTGTTTGTTTTATAATGGGTTTTTATAAGTTGTTTTACCTTAGAAAGAAAAAAATAGTATAATTTGAACATTTTTAAAAGACTTCGAACGTAAGATACCTTAAGGCAACAGAAGGCTTTAGAGTCGCAAATTGCTTTTTAGTGTCTTAGTTTTATTCTTTTAGAACAGTGGGGCCGGTAGCCCAGTTGGAAGACCAACGGATTAGCAACCGGAGGGTTAAGGGTTCTAAACTCGGTCGCACCAAATCCGTCGTGTTGGGGCACGCTAAATCCGTCGTAGCCTTGAATGTCCCCATGTTGGTATGGTATGGAAGTTTGGAGAGTGGGGTGTCAGCTCAGGGTGTTCTCGTCATCTGACCGTGGTTCAAAATGACGAGGCATTATCCTCGTATCTTTCCTTCTGGATGGATCCCGGACCCTCGCCAATAGCCTGTTGTGTTGCTCCAGTGAGACGTTACTTAACTACCTACCTACCTACCTTTAAGAATAGTGTACTTAAGCCAAGAGAGTTGGTTGGTTTTGGGTTTTATGGGCGCAAGCACTATATATGGCCATCCTGAGCCAAACACAACTACGAGGTATGTTGGTTGTTTTGGGCGCAAGGGTCACATATTTGGCCAAGCTGTGCCTAACACAAGGCAGGCAACACGATGAGGGAGGAAGAAAGGCAGAAGGGTAGGCGAGGGTAAAACAGAAGGGTGGACAGATCACTGGGGTACATCGGGGTTGTGATGCCCCTACACACCTAAAGATGGTTGTTTCGGGGTTTTATGGCGCAAGGGCCATATTTGGCCCAACTACAAGACAATGACAAGTAAAGAATGACGTGAAAGGGGGGAAAAGAGGGATTGGGAACAGTGGGATGAAAACAGGAAAAAATCGTTTGGGTATCCTGGGTACTGTTGTCTGAGACACTCTTGATTTGAAGCTGAGTAGAAGTTAAAAATTGTAATTTATACGGCAGTTTTGTGTTGAGTTGAACAACTGCTGCTATGATTTAAACGAAAACATGGGTTGTTGTGTCATGTGATAAACGATTGCACTTTTGTCAAAGTACTTCAGATCGATTGTTCGAAAGTGTACTTCCTTGAAATGGAACACCGGAAGTGAAACACGCGACCATTAATTTCTGTTTGGTATCAAACAGGACTCGAATGCGACAGTGCAGCTATGACAATGGATCGATATAAAAAAATTAGGAAGGGAACAACAATGATGAATTTTCTCAAGAAACGGACCTTACATGAAGTTACAAAAAGGTGTTTGCTTTGGAATAGAAATCGTATTGTTTGGAATATAAATAATATTGTTCGTTCACAAAGCACTGACATATTTGCAGTTAGATCTTTTGACTGAAGAAAAATAAGACAAAAGTCAAACTGCTAGTCAAACATTAAAGCTTCAAAAAAGTTTAATAAAGATCAAAAGATGAAAATAGTGGTCTACAGCTCTTTCGGAGGATACTTGTCCCTCCGAAATAGCTGTAGACCACTTGCATCATCTAGTTTTCATCAATATTGGCCTCCGATTTTAAACTGATAATCTTTTGTCCGATGTGAATTTTCCGTGGCCGCGGTAGCCCAGTTGGTAGTTGCGGATTAGAAGCCAGAGCTTTGTAAGTTCGGAACTAAATCCAACCATGTTTTCATAAGTATTGGATCGATGTTTGACTGTTAATATTTTTTCGATGATGACGAGATCAAGATCTGGTCAGTTTTCTTCTAATGACGAGATATCTCATCCATCCAAAACTCCCGATGTTTTTTTTCTAATGACAAGATACCTCGAGATATGACCAATTTTGCTAATGACGAGATATCTCGTCATCAAGATATTGCCGATTCTTTTATGATGACGAGATCAAGAAATTGTCAGTTTTCTTCTGACGAAAGGATATCTCGTTCATCAAGATCTGACCAATTTTGCTGATGACGAAATACCTCGTCATCAAAATAGTGACTATTTTTTGATGATGATGAGATCAAGATGTGATCAGATTTCTTCTAATGACGAGATATCTCGTCCATCGAGATCCCATCAATTTCGCTAACGACGAGATAGCTCTTCCAGACAACCACCAGGAAGAAGGCTAAATGAAAGACTAAATTCTCCTCCAACACCAAAGTTTTCAAACCTCATTTAGCACCCTGTTATTTTTTTCGTGTTAAAGGAGTGGGAAAAAATAAGTCTGCAAAAAATGAGCATAAAGGCAAAAAGGGATTTATTTTTCCGCCTAATTTCACCGGAAATCGTGATTTATTGGATCCGGGAGTCGAAGTGCAATAAAAATATTAATAAGTCATCCGGGACTGATGAGAATTCCGATACTGGTGCTCTAGCAAGAGAGGGGAGGAAGCCAATATGTTATCTGCGAATCGGGTGATTTAACAGCTATGGGAATCCGATAATCCTAAATAATTGTTGAGAGGCTCGAGGAATGACTCAGTTTTCGAGATCGCAGGTGATTCAATTGCGTTGAGTGAGGTGAGAAGAATTGAGCTTTTGGAGACGCTTTTTGGCATTTAAGCAGAATGAAGATTTAACCTTCCTGGTGGTTTAACGGGAGGAGGTATCTTGTCTCATCTGAAGAAACTGACCAGATCTTGATGGATGAGATATATCGTCATTGGTAGGTAGTTAATTAGCGTCGCACTATAGCAACACAACGGGCTATTGGCGATGGTCAGAGATCCTTCCCAAAGGGAAAGAAAGATCCGAAGATAAAACGTAATTTTGAGGTAGGTAGGTATTCTAATTAAGGTCGCACTGGAGCAACACAAAAGGCTATTTATGATGATCCGGGATCAAAACCTGAAGCCACGTAATTTTGAACCACGGTCATATGACGAATCTGGCCACTGGAAGAAAACTGACCAGATCTTGATCTCGTCATCATAAAAAAAAATCGGTAATATCTTGACGATATATCTCGTCCATTAAGATTTCGTCAGTTTTGTTCTAATGACGATATATTGCGTCCATTAAGATCTGGTCAGCTTTACATTGACGATATATCTCGTCCATTAAGATCTGGTCAGCTTTACATTGACGATATATTGCGTCGATTAAGATCCGGTCAGCTTTACATTGACGATATATTTCGTCCTTCAAGATCAGGTCAGTTTTCTAATGACGAAATATCTCGTCCATCAATACCTGGTCACTTTAGCTGATGAGACGAGATTTCTCGTCTAGACCAAGAGGTTTAAAGAATTGATTCTCGACAAACTAGGAGTTGTTTTGACGTGAATACGTCTTTGAAATCAGACTAGTACAAGATGGCCAGGACAGAAAGTTGAGCGTTATAAAAATGGGCGTCTAATGATATTATCAACGTGAACCAAACCATCCTAGTGTCATTCCATAGCTGAGGGATTTTTCGAGGTCACACGTGATTTAATTGCATGGAGTTAGATTCGCAAATTAGTTGAATTGGTCACATTTAAGTAGAATGAAGAATTAACCCTCCTGGGGAGGGGTTAATCGTGCACAGTCGTGGCTCAGTGGATATGCCCACTGCGCTAACAATGTGAGAGTTGTAGGCGGTGCAGGTTCTTTTCCTTCCTGGGTTTATTTCTCTCTTCTGTGTCAGTAAAACTTTCCTTGTCTGTGTATCCATTACTTGCTGTTGTCTGTCTTGTATCTAGCACGGCATGGCCAAATATGGTCCTTTCGCCATAAAATCCTAAAAAAAATCCCTAATGGTGGTGGTCTCGACACGAGATATCTCGTCATTAGCAAACTGGCCAGAACTTCATGGACGAGATATCTCGTCATTAGAAAAAAACAAGATCTCAATCTCATGAAAATATTTTGATGATGGGTTACCTTGGCAAAATTGACCAGATCTTGATGGACGATATATCTCGTCGAACCACTTCGAGGTTTAAGCAGTGTGTGCTCAAAAGAAACGCGTTTACCCTTTTTCATTTGGTATTCAAAGACATTTCCATTCGACGCTCAAAAAACCCACCTCGTTAAAGAAAAAAAAGGAAATTCACAGCTGAAGCGTGTTTAAAACCGACTCGAGTGGAAACTCGAGTCGAATGTTTTTCTTCTGGAGCACTATCGCAGAAGATCAAACGACTCTCCCAACAAAACGTTTCAAAATCGTGTCACAACATCGCGAAATATTTGCATTGCTACAAAAGGCTTTTTTCGTCTCCTTGAGAGAAGGCATCCATCGTAAGGGTTAAAAATCGTTAAGTTTGGCGAAAAAATAAAATTTCGAATTCTTGGCGCTTTTTTTGAAAAATAAAACGCCAAAAAAGATAAGGCATCCGCTTTGGCAAACACGCCGTGACGACGATGGAAATGAATCGAATAGAAACTATTTAGAGATGTCATGTTTTTTCTAATTAAGATGTTTTTAAATTTACATCATAAAAGAAAAGAGTATATTTTTGTATGACAAAAATAGCTATTTGGTGTAAATTTGTGGTGTTAATATTTCTTGTGTTTTGGCACCCGTTTTAAAAGATTACAAACAAAAACTAAATGGTAGCTGAATTCATTATTTTTTACAGTTTGGAGAGAAGTTCTAGCTCAGATGTAGACCTCGTCATCTGACTGGTTCAAAATTACGAGGCGTTGTCCTTGGACCTTTCTCTTCGGGATTGATCTCGGACCGTCGCCAATAGCCAGTTGTGTTTCTTCAGTGCGACATTAATTCAACTACCTACCTACCATGGCTTCTCTGTTGGATTCAAGTCTGGAAATTTGGTTGGCCACCCAATCAAATGGATTTCTTCACTACTCAGACATATTTCTGTGGAGTGTCGCTTATTGGTGGAATATAAATACTCAGTTCATCAGGCATGCAGTTAATAAACGTCGCACTGGAGCAACACATCGGACTATTGGCGACGATCCGGGACAGATCCCGAAGGGTAATATCCGAGGACAACACCACGCAATTTTGAACCATGTCAAAAGACGGTTTCAACACTCGAGCTGGCATCCCACTCTCCAAACTTCCACGCCAGCGTGAGAATATTTGAAATAACAAAATATGTAACGAACACGAGCTCCCATGTAGAGGTTGACTTTTAATTAACCTACAACTTTTAACTGAAATAACTTCTCAGAGTGTCACTAGATGGCGCTACAAATGCGTTCAGTGAGAGAGGGTATAAAGGGGAAACTTGTTTCGTGTCAGTTCCACGCCATTTTGAAAATGCCTTCCAAAGTATCTTATTCAACCGAAGATCGTATTTCTATTGTGAAAAATTGGTATTTATGTGGTGAAAATGCAACACTATTGCTACGGAAGTGGTTTGCAACATTCAGAAACCGACCTAAGCCTTCTAGAGCAATGGTAAGAGATCTGATAAGAAAATTTGAAAAGTTCGGTTACGTGAAAGATGTTAGTTATTTGTTATTTTGTTATTTCAATTAACGTCACACTGGAGCAACACAACGGGCTATTGGTGACGGTCCGGGATCAATCCCAAAGGGAAAGATCCGAGGACAAAACCACGTAATTTTGAACCACGGTCAGATGACGTCGTGAAAGATGATCTGAAGGGAAAAGATGGCGCAAAGGTTAGAACAGCAGAAGTGATTGATACAGCAAGAGCAATCATAGAAGTTATTCTGGTGCATTGCAGTGGCCACCTTATTCACCAGATATGAATCCATGTGATTTCTATCTTTGGAGTCATCTGAAAGATTTGGTTTACAAGAAGCAGCCGACAGACCTTATTAGCCTCAAAAAGTCCGTAACTGACTCATTTGTAAGCATTAAAAAAGAAACCCTTGAATTTGTAACTGACCACTTTGTGACTAGGTTGAGCTATTTTATCACCTGAAGGTTATCTCTTTGAAAACCTTATCCATTCAATTCCTTTTCCATTTTCTTTTCAATAAGAAATGTTTGTAGTGCTATCTGCAACGATTCAAGAGTTTTTTCAGTTAAAAGTTGTAGGTTAACTAAAAGTCACCCTGTACCCGCCGGTCTTTGGCTGACCGTGTTTAGAATCCGTTGCTCTTCCAAACTGACTACCGCTGCCCTCATCTCATCAAGCAATGCGTCTAATTGCGCTGAAGACGTTTACGCAAAGAAAACTATTATTTGCTTGTTTAAAAAACAGTAACTAGTACAAACATCATGGCGTTTTTAAGGCTGTTTCTGCCGATCTAGACCTTCCAGTCATGACGTTCTTCGAGTCCTTAACGAAAAGTGTTTTTCAGACTGCGCATCGAGTCTTCATCAGACATTTAATTGCGTGCGTTGGCGTCACATGGCAGAAAGTTCTACCCGTGCTTTTTGTCAACCTTTTTATTCGACACCCCATCTGAGGTGATCACCCAAACATCGCCTGAAGGTGCGACTTTCCAGAGCTGTAATTAAAGTTTCTGTCACGCGTTGGCAACAAGAACAAGTTGGGAAAGTTTGATTGGAAAAATATCTGGCATCGACTTGGATTTGCGTTCGAGTTTTTAATAAAAGTCGGTTTTGTTTGCTTAGTCAGCGATCGGCTCAAAGTTTTCTCGAAAACAAATTAGGTTTCAGTTTTAATAAGGGGGAAATGCTTTTTATAAAAAGTTAATACACAAGTCATGTGTAAAATGAGCATTGGATTAAATGCTTTACAAATTAACGTAAGTAGACGCATAAACACTTAAAAAATGCATTACGTTCTTCAATTAGTAATGGAATAAAACCTACTATATCCTTCTCAATAGATCCAGACAAATTGAATAAAAATTTGTCTGGATCTATTGAGTAGGATGTTCAAAACCAACTTTGAGAACCTCAAACTTTACGTATAGATCTGATTTGTTTCAGAAGCCGCGGTAGCCCGGTTGGAAGAGTAACGGATTAGCAATCGGAGGGTTGCGAGTTCGAAACTAGGTCCAGCCAAAGACCTTCGTGCACCTGGGGACTGGTGCACGTTAAATATGTCGTGGCCTCAAATGTCCTCACGTTGGCGGGGTGTGGAAGTGGGTAGAGTGGGGTGCAAACCTCGCCATCTGACCGTGGTTCAAACTTACGTCGCTTTGTCCTTGGATCTCTCCCTTTGGGATCGATCCCGGACCGTCGCCAATAGCCCGTTGTGTTGCTCCAGTGCGACGTTAATTAACTACCATTACTTAATGTGCTTTGTCGGCAATACTAGGATGAAATTTTTGTGGGTTTCCTTTAAGCATCCAAGGACTTAGACGAGATATCTCGTCCCAAGATCTGGTGAATTTTGCTAAGGATGAGATATCTCGTCAAGACAAAACTGCCCTATAATTAATTCCAAGGGGTTGAAAACCTTAGTTAAAAACAAAATACATTTTTTCTTAGGCGTAGGATAAAGAAAAGTCGCCAAGGTCTCTCGGAGGGTTAACAAAAGTTAAACCACTCTCAGGATTAACAAAGTTACTATCATAAGGATAAATTAAATTTACTTATGAAAATTGTTTGTGCTCACACAAAAATAGACTTTAGTGGTCAGATCTCAATGGACGAAGTATCTCGTCATTATCAAAATTGACCAGATCTTGATGGACGAGTTATCTCGTCCATCAAGATATGAAGGGTTAGACCACTTGGAGGTTTCGACCACTTGGAGGGTTAAAGAGATACCCCTAGTCGCTAAGGTTGAAAAGTAGCAGCAAAAAGACGCCCTGATACTCCAAAACAGTGGTCGCCAAAGTGGTCGATATTGACCCCAGTTGTCGATATAAGATTGTTAGGGGTCGATAGAAAAGTATAAGATATCACTGTATGGGTAATATTTAATTCGGTTAACTTGGATTACCTCCATCCTAAGTGACAACACAATTAAGAGTGGATATACAGGGTGAGTCTAAATTATTTTTACAAAATAAGAGGGTTGATAGTACCCATTCAGACGAGCAATAATTACCATGGAACACAGGGTCGCATTCCACTCTGAGAGGCAGAAAGAGTAAAGTCGAAACGCGTCGAGCATGAACAAGTCATCGCCTCTGACGTCGTTTTGTACCTGCCTACGTAGCATATCCCCTAAGCAAGATGGATCGGACGTGGCGGACCTGTGGCTTGGCCTCACCGGACCTCAACCCACTGGACTTTTTCTTCTGGGGGCACATGAAATCTTTAGTGTACCTGTAAACTCGGCTGAAGATCTCGTAGCGAGAATCGGTGTTGCCGCAGACAAAATGAACACAACACCAGGAATCTTCGAGAGCCAGTCATTCCTTCGCCGGTGTGAACTGTGCAACGACACGCCACTTTGAGCACTTGTGAGTTTTTCTCTGATCAATCAATCGAATTGTGCAACTTTTGGTATCGTTCATTCGCTTTCCCAACACTCTTGTAAGTTCATGTTGAAATTCTAATTTCACTCTGTTCTGCCTCTCAGAGTGGAATGCGACCCTATGTTCCATGGTAATTATGGCTCGTCTGGATGGCTACTATCACCCCTCTGACTTTGTAAAAACAATTTAGACTCACCCTGTAGAATTCGGTGGAGATTTAAGGCTGCAACTGACTCATTTTAAACCAATATTGCTAATCTTGTCAAGAGTCACGAAGCACACCCTTCGCATTAATAAGTAGTAAATTGTATACTAAGTTAAGTCTTATTTTCATATAAATAAGGAAGACTGCATTATTGTTTCGTTATCTAAATTAAATTTTATACATTATTTATCCACTTATCACATGTCATGTTAAGAAGGACTTCAAAAACAAAAACGTATTACTTTGACGGTATAAGCCAATATAATAATATATACTCTATTATACATACAATAAACTAACTAAAATAACCAATCTAAAAACCCACATAAGCGGTTTTATAGCTTGTCCTATTATAATTACGTAATAGTAAAATAGAGAAGGTAGATAAAAAAGTAAAGAAACTCTTCAAGGGATCGACGGTCAAAGAAGTTTGGCGATCCCTGTTCTAAAACTTAAAAGAAGTCGTGGGACAAAATAAACAAACCTAACCAGAATCGGTTTAATGGTACTTTAAAGGCCTTCCACACACACACAATACCTAGAACCAGTCTCACCCAATACCTCCAATGAACGCAATAAGTCCAATCTAGAAGGAAAAGGAATTCCATTGTTTTTGTATGGAACATCCCTGTCATTACGGAAGAATGTCACAAAAGAGTCCACGTCATCTGGCGAAAAAACAGGGCGCCTTTAAGTGGGCACATTCCAAAGGGCGCACGTTCCAGTCGGGCCGCATTATTGAAGACATTCGTTAGGGGTCCACGTTCCAGTATTTAATTGCCCGTGTTTCCAAAAATGGCAACTCCTGGTATTCGGGCAATTTAGATTGCACCCCGCGCTGTTGCCAGGGCAATGTGTGTAAATGTTGGCTTTTATTTGAGAAAACGGAGATAAGCATTTGGATTCCTGGAAAAGGGTGTTTTTCGGCTGTTAATTCAGTAGCGTCGCTTTTGTTAAACAAATGAAAATACAGAATAAGTAACTGAAGTAAATTTGTTGGGTTCGCCGAAGCACATAATGATTTGGATTGTAAATAAGAAAATAAAATATAACAAAGAATTTTTAAAAGCTAGTAATAAACATCTCAGCCTCTACTCTTTATCGTGAAACTCACGCTCAGTATAATTGGTTGTTTTGGGGTTTTATGGCGCAAAGGCCATATTTGGCCACGCCAAACACAAGACAGACATCAAGTAATGAACATACAGACGAACAAGGGAAATTTTACTGGCATAGTAGAGGTTGGTAGTTAATTAGCGTCGCACTGGAGCAACATAACGGGCTATTGGTGACGGTCGAAGGTCCCCATCCCGAAAAGAAAGATCAGAGGACAACACCTCATTTGGAGGATGATCGGAGGCCGCGGTAGCCCGGTTGGAAGAGTAACGGACTAAGCAATCGCAGGGTTCAGACTTCGAATCCAATCAAAGACCGTCGTGTACAAGGGGAGCTGGTGTACGTTAAATGTCCTTACGTTGGCGTGGTGTGGAAGTTTGGAGAGTGGGGTGCCGGTTGAGGTGCTGTCCTCGTCATCTGACCGTGGTTCAAAATGACGAGGCATTATCCTCGTATCTTTCCCTTTCTCATTTCTTTCCCTTGTGTTGTTCCAGTGCGAAGTTAATTAAAATACCTACCTACCAAGTAATGAACATACACACAAGAGGTAGGTAGTTAACATGGCACTGCAGCTACATGACGGGCTATTGGTCGAAGGTCCATCCCGAAAGGACATGGGATGACAACACCTCGTAATTTTGCGGATGATCAGATTACGATCAGATGACGAGGTCAACACCTGACAGATTTAACTTGCACCAGACCCCCGTGTGCACGCCGATCGTTGATTGGACCGAGTTTCGAACTCAACCTTCCGTTTTCTAATCCGTTACTCTCACAACCGGGCTACCGTGGGCCCAAAAGCAGTCAGGATTGATAGGATTGAAAGACACATTCTCCACGAGTACCTCCCGCGATTAGGTATTTACATCACACCATCTTCGACCCTGGTGATCAATCACGCAAGCAGAGGAGATTGTCACGATACCGCAACATACACCAGCCCCCTCCCGTTCATTCATCAGTCATTTCGGAATTTATTAGCTTGGGAATTGTGCAAAAGGCGCGTGTGAATGCATTTAAATGTAGCTTTCTGAAATCTCGGCCTTTCCATCAGGAGGGGTATTTATGGATTGAGCGCTCTTTGAGTTCCTGTTTAGTAAAGCACTCCGAATGGAGTCTGATTGATGAACTCGAGTATGGATTATCGTTTTCGAGGAATCGCTGCCACTTGTGGAGGAGAGATAGTTTCATGTTGGCCGTTTGGCATCGATATGAAATCTTTAATTTTGATGCCGTTTCCCTTTGAGTGATGTTTGGGAGAGTAGTGGATTAGAAATCGGGGTAGGTATTTTAATTAACGCACTATAGCAACACAACGGGCTATTGACGACGGTAATCGGGGGGTTGCGAGTTCGAAACTCAATACAAACTAAGACCCTTCGAGTTGTAGGCGGGGCAGGTTCGATTCCTGTCAGGTGCATTCCTATCTGGGCGTATTTCTCTCTTCTGTGTCAGTAAAACTTCCATTGTATGTCTATTACTTGATATTGTATGTCTTGCGTTTGGCGCAGCATGGCCAGATATGGCCTTTGCGCCAGAAAATCCTAAACCAACCAACCAAAGACCCTGGGCGCTGATGCACGTTAAAGCAGTAGCGTAGCTTCAGTAGTAGGCGTCGTAGCTTCAAATGTCAGCAGATTGACGAGGTGTGGAAGTTTGGAGAGTGGGATGCCCAGTTGGAAGAGCGAGGGATTAGCAACCGGAGGGTTACTAGTTCGAAGTTCGTTCAGCCAAAGATCGTCGCGTATGTGGTGAATGTTTAATCTGTCGTGGCCTCGAATGTCCTGGTATTGACGTGATGTGGAAGTTTGGAGAGTGGGGTGCAGGATCATGTGAGGACCTACCGCGTCATCCAACCGTGGCTCAAAGTTACGAGGCTTTGTCCTCGGATCTTTTCCTTTGGGATCGCCAATAGCCCGTTGTGTTGCTCCACTGGACGTTAATTAACTACGTATCAAACATTTTGCAACACTGCCGTGACGTCACGACATGCCTCGTTGCCACCCGCGAACAAAAAAAGTCCCCCCTCATGGAAAATATAAAAACTCATGAAAAGGGGGTTCAACAGAAGATATTTCATCTCAGTTCTTCGAGTCATTCTCCACCATCGCAATATATACCTCCACAGTGGTGGTATTCCAAACTTTCCATTTCTATCCTTCACGTATGGATGAAGATATTGTTTGGAGAGAGGCTTTCGATTTTTCTCCCAAATCTATTTGATCTCCCGAATTGTAGACTTCTCTTTCATTCGCTCACAGAGGGAGGAAACTTCTCCAACATTTCCCCGCCGTGTTGCCTGCGTTTTGGTTGAATATTTGACACCCAGCGTTTGGCAACAGCTTGCGAGTTTCGACGGCAGTAACGGATTCAAAAGATTATATATATAAAGTATTTTCCTCGTTCCTTTCTTGGGATTTTTTTGCTGCTGTTTATTTTCTGAAAGAGATGGAAAGAAACGGGCTTATCTTGGATCCTGTTTTTCACCCTGTTTTGGAAGAGGATTTTCATTGGGAATGTTCACAAGAGAAGTGTTGTGAGGGATATTCTTTCTCTTTGCGAAAGATGAAGCATTCAGGGTCGTAGAGAGGAATTAAAAATGGTACAGGTTTTATGTAGACTTTGGTGGCGTCGCTTTTGGCATGCTTTTTATGTCGCCAAGGAAGAATTTCGAAGAAAAACCATTTTAAGCTTAACGGAAAAGAATTAAAAAATTAACGAAAATAATTTTAAAAACAGAAAAAAGTTCCAAGGGAATAAAGCTGTACCAAAATTGTTTAGCTATGATATAAACCCTTTTTTGTGGTAACTCTTTTCGTGTGCTTTCTAAGTCGCCAAGTAAGAATTCTTTTAGAAAGAACACAGTTTTAGGCTTAGCGAAAGGTAATTTTAAAAATAGAAAAAACAACCTAAGAGGAGTAAAGCTGTACGGTAGTCTGTTTAATCTTGGAATTGCGATTTCTTTTTAAGTGGTTATTATCTCTCTTTTCTGGTACTTTGGCAGTCAAGGACAGGAATGGACGTTTTATTTTCAAGGTCCCTCTGCAAGAATCTCACAGATCTTCAAACCAAAGCCACTTTTCTATTTCAATCCCCAGTTGGAAGAGCAACGCATTAGCAACCGGAGGGTTGCGAGTTCAAAACTAGGTCCAGCCAAAGACCGTCGTGTACATGGGAGCTGCTGCACGTTAAATCTCTCGTTGCCTCAAATGTCCTCACATTGGCAGGGTCTGTAAGTTTATAGAGTGGAGTGCCAGCTCAGGTGTTGACCTCGTCATCTGATCTTGGTTCAAAATGACAAGACGTTGTCCGAGATCTTTCCTGTCGAGATTGATCCCAGATCGTCGCCTATAGCTCGTTGTGTCGCTCCAGTGCGACGTTATTTCAACTATCTACGTACACTGACTTCTGAGAAGCGAATGCGAAAGATCTGAATATTTGTAGTGAATATTGTCTGGTAACTTTTTGTGGAACGATTATAAATGGGGTAGTTAAATGAAAGTGTTTTGAGGTTTGGTCACATGTATCTGTCAGGTTGAGAAATAAAGTGCGAAAAAAATGAAAGCTTTTAAAGTTTGCCTTTGGTCTATTTGTCTCTGGTGTCACAAAAATAAATGCAGAGTGAGGTTGCCTCTTATCTGCTATTTTCATTTTGTAGATGTTTATGATTTACTGACGTCCATTGTAACACTATCTGTCCAACGAACTTTCATTATCCAAGGAGCAAACTTCGTCCTCGACTTATACGTTTAACGTGTCTACTTATATTTTACTTGTACAATTAATGTATTCAAATGTTTTACTTATATGATTAACGTACCTATATATATTTTAGTTGTACAATCAACGTATCTACGTACGTTTTACTTATGTTATTAACTTATCTACGTATGTTTTACTTGTGCGAGTAACTTATCTACCTATTTTACTTGTACAGTTAACTTAACTATGAATATTTTACTTATGTAATTAACTTATCTACGTGTTTTAACGTGTAACTTATCTATATATGTTTTACTTTGAAATTAACTTATCTACGTACGATTAACTTATCTACGTATGTTTTACATATGTGATTAACTTATCTACGTATTTTTTACTTGTACGATTAACTTATCTATGTATGTTTTACTTCTGCACACGTACGTATGTTCTAGGATTATACGATTAAAATATGTACGTACTTCTACGATTTTAAAATATGTACAAATGCTTTACTTATACAATTAACGTATGTACGTATGTTTTACTCGTCTTAGCAACGAAATTTAGAGCAATTTTCAAATGACATTTAATAAAAGTTAGTTTCATACAAATCTTCTAATTTCATCGAATTTATTCTTCAACCTACAAAAGTACTGAGCATCTATCATCTCTACATAACAGAGCTTATATATAGCAGGTTGAGAAATAAAGTGTGCTAAAAAAATGAATGCTTTTTTAATTTGGTAGGTAGGTTGTTAATTAACGCCGCACTGGAGCAACACAACCGGCTATTGACGACGGTCCGCGGTCTATCCCGAAGGGAAAGATCCAAGGACAACGCCTCGTAATTTCGAACCACGGTCAGATGACGAGGACAACACTTGAGCTGTCACCCCCTCTCCAAACTACCACACCACGCCAACGTGAGGACATTCGAGGCCACGACAGATTTAACGTGTACCAGCCCCGGTATACGCGACGGTCTTTGGCTGGATCGAGTTTCCAACTAGTAATCCGATGCTCTTCCAACTGGGCTCGCAACATTTTCGAGAAATGAATATAAATAGGGTAGTTGGAATGAAAGTGTTTCGGAGCTTGGTTACGTGTTTATCAGGTTGAGGAATAAAATGGGCGAAAAAAAGAATACTTTTAAGTTTGCCTTTTATTGATCCAGGTCTAATTTGCTCTCGTGTCGCAAAAAAAAAAAGAATGTAGATCGAGAATTTACATTTTATCTGCTATTTTCGTTTCGTAGATGTTTACTACTTACTACGATCCATTGCAATACTATCTGCCTAAAGAACTTTCATAACCCAAAGACCTGACTTCACCCTCGACACAATCTCCCATTTGCCCCGACAGCTTGAAGCCATCAGAATTTGCTTTTCATTCATAAATTGTAATTTCTGTACAACTATGTCGCCTTTGCCCCAACCCGGTTCTTGGGATGAGGAAGGCGTTATCGTTAAGGCTCCGGGCATTAAATCAAGCGCCATCTGGTGGAGCGACGTGTTGTGTTTCGTTACCCTAGATTAACCTTAAAAGAAAGTAAATTGAATGTAATTTCTCCGAAGCGCTCAGCTGCGACGTAATCAAAGTTCGGGTTGAGGAATGCCGGAGCAGACGCCGAAGTTTTCGTAGGTGTTGCTGCGTAAGGGGTTGTTTTAGAGTTTTATGGCGGTAGGGCCATATTTTTGGTCAAGCTGCGCCAAACGCAAAACGACGTCAAGTGAAAAATGTCGAGAAGGGGGGGGGGGTAAAAGGGATTGGGGAGCAGCAGTGGGATGAAAACAGAAACGAACGCTTGGGTGTATCCTCGTCGTTTCGAACCACGGCCAGGCAACAACGCTTGAGCTGGCACAAAACTCTCCCAACTTCCACACCACGCCAACGTGAGGACATTTCATGCCACGACAGATTTAACGTGCCCCAGCCTCGTGGAGACGAAGGTCTTTGCCTGAACCTGGTGTACCGTGTTTACTAAAGACAGTAAACCCCATGGGGATAAAAAGATAATTTAGAGTCCCTCGCGTCTTTGATTAATTACTAATAATTTTTATTTGGGTGGGTAGCGAGAAAATATTGGATTATTGTTTCATGGTTGTTTGTTTTAGAGTTTTATGGTGCAAGGGCCATACTTGGTTAAGTTGCGCCAAACACGAGACGACGTCAAGTGAAAACTGTCATGATGAAGGTGGTTTTGGGGATCAGAGTAGTGGGAATGAAAGCAGGGAAAGATTGCTTGGGTATCCCGGAAGCACGACTCCCATGTTTACAAAAGCCCCATGGGGAAAGAGTTTACTTAGGTTCCTCGGGTCCATAGCTCTATAAGGGGGTGGTTTTGTATTTCACTCAAATTTATAAAGTTGAGGTAATACTTGCACGACTTATGACTTTTTTTATACTATTTTTTAAAATGTATGCTACTTGATTGATCCCACCACTTACAGTTTTCCTTCACTGCCATAAGTGCAGATGAAACGATATCAGCGCTGTTGCCACGCCCCTATAACCCCTGAGTTATTGCGAAATGAAATCGGTCTCGCAATGTGTGTTGCACCCTAAGATCCAGTACGACAAAAATTTGATATTTTTCACTTAAATCCAAGAGCTATCGAAAGAACTTACGACACAAAGAACGCTTTTCTCACAACGCCCGACTTAACATGCATGACTCCCAGTACTGTTCCTAATAGCCCGCTGCGTGGCTCTAGTGCGACGTTAATTAACTACCTACTCAGTATTGTTCCGATTTTAAAGACGCATTCACGTAAAAATGTGTTGTGTGTGAAAGCGATGATCCGGCAGAAAATACGATCCGAACGGACCAAATTATTGTGGGTAAAATAATGCTTATACCTACATAATAAAACCGTAAGTTTAGTTAAAATTTGAATAACTCTGAAGTACTTTATTCACATGAAGTTGAACTTTTTAATCTCCAAATCGAACAGATTCAGTTCCAAGCATAAACCTCGAAGCTCGGTCCAGCCAAAGCCCGTCGTATACACGGAGGCTGGTGGACGCTAAATCTATCGTGGCCTCACGTTAGCGTGATGTGGAGAGTAGGGGTGGCAGCTCAAAATCCCTACCCTGGTGACAAAATCCTCGGACCTTTTCCTTTGGGATTGATCCCGGACCGTCGCCAATATCCCGTTGCATTGCTGCAGTGCGACGTTAATTAAAATACCTACCTACCATCCAAGCATAAATCTGAAGACTCCGTCGACACGAAACTCTTTTTGAGCCACAGCGGTATTAATTATCATTTTGAATCGATTCTCTGCTCTAGCAGTGCAACAGAATCGCTCATTTTTGTCTCGAATATTCATCAATATTCGGCGGTACTTCTGAAATTAGTTCTAAGCCAATTGGGGCGCATGAAAAAACATTCGCTTTCATCCTTTTTGGAACGATTCAATCTCGCATGGGGAGCATCGAAAAGGAACTGAAGTGGCACGATTTCGCAGACGATTCCTTCGTGCCGGGAATTAAATCAATTTCCCGTTTTGTTAAGGGGAGATGGCATCCGTCTAATCATTCTGGAATAATCCCAGGTGGTTTCCGAAGAATGAGAAAAGGGCCGATCCAATAACGCTGTTAAAGCTCTTTCTCACGAGATGTTTCGGAATTAATATTCACTTTGATTTCGCAAATGTGAGGTACTCGTTTGATAATGAATTAGTTGTAATGAACGGATTTCGTTTTATTGGTGAAATGTTCATTCTTTTCTGGATGGGGTTTTTATTTAGTGAAGTGGCTGATTTCAATGCTCCTCGTGATTTGGGTATGTATTGTAATTTAACTAATTCCCAGGGTTTCTTTGTGACCCTCGTGGCTCAGCGGGTATGCCCTCTGCTCTAGCAACCTGCAAGTTGTAGTCGTCTGGTTGCTAAATCCATTGCCAACCAAATCCACACTTTTTTTTTGTTTTGCCAACAAAACTCCATCTGACAATGTTTCAAAATTACGTGGTGTTGTCCTCGATCTTTCCCTTGAGGATGGATCCCGTCGCCAATAACCCGTTGTGTTGCTCCAGTGGGATGTTAATTAACTACCTACCTGCCAGCTGTAGATGGCGCATGTTCGATTCCTCCCGAAAGAGGAAATTTGAAAGCAGAGTGTGCAATGGTAACATTTTTATGTGCCCAGGATCATATACCTCAAACTAGTAGTCACTAGCAGTTTGCCTCCATGACAGATTCAACGTGCAAGAGCCCCCATGTGCACGACGGTCATTCGTTGGACCGAGTTTTGAACGCGCCACCCTTCGGTTGCTAATCCATTACTATACCAACTGGGCTACGACAGCCCTTATTTTGCTTTATGAGACTTGTCTATGGCGTAGAAGTATAAAAGTAGAGTGAGCAATGTTAACCTTTTCATGTGCCCTGAGTCATGACCAAAACTAGTAGTCACGTCACCCTTAAACTGCTTTCGTCTGCTGGGTGGAAACGAACATTCATCTGATTGGTCCACGGGGCGGAAGAACACACCCATCCATTGATTCATCTGATAGTAAGTAGACTTTGGCGATTTCGCCAGTTTTGTCGCCACTCTACAGAAATGCGCATTCAGACACATTAGTTCTATCACCAAATGAGTCGATGAGATACCTAATTGACCAACCAAGTCAATTTTTTTGCGTAGCAGTCACGTGACTACTAGTCGACTTGTCCACACTTTTTGAAGCTCCTCTCAATAGCAATGCTCAGTCTACTTATAGTTCACATCTATCTTCCTCCTTGGGTGTATTTCACTATTCTGTGTTATAAAACCTTCGTAGTGTGTGTGTGTTCGTTACTTGATGTTGTCTGACTTGTGTTTTCTTCAGCATGGCCAAATATGACCCTTGCGCCATAAAACCTATGAGCAACAACCCTCTCAAAAACTTCCCTCTCTGCAACATTTTGCCGAATTTTTGAATAGCTTTATTTCTATGCATGGGGATATACGATTAGAAACGTAAGAAGTACATGAAAATATGACGTATTATAAATCCCTTTCCTTTCAATAGAATTACACTTAAAATACAGAATCCCGGAATTCCTAATGCCCCAACATCTGTGCCCGCATTTTCCCGACCGCATAATTCTCAGGAAGCCTTCCTACTCAAACTGAATTGAAAATTTCATCTAATGCTTATTTTATTCTATCCAGCACATTTATTCTGTCGTTTATTTCTAGGTACGTTGAAATTCCTCTATGATTAGAATGGAGAAATAGTGGTAAGTTTTCATATTTTGCATTTCCTGTGTCTCTTTGTGAGCGTTGAATATGGTAAACTATTTCTTTTGAGTTGATGGACGATATATGTATGTATTAGGAAGTAAGCGCTTTTAACGTTTTATTGGATTTAAATCGAATCGGTGTGATTTATGGCGCCGCGGGCGTAATTCTCTGTTCTATCGTGATGGGTAGGACAATTGGGGTGGAGTCTCTGCCACGTTGGACCACTAATGGATTCTAAGTGTTCGAAATTAGGCGTTCTGTTCGTTCCAGTTCTTAGTTTTTCTTAAAATTTCGGATGTTGAGTTTGTGGTGTTTCCATTTATGGTCTTGAATATGTGGTGTGGTTAGATGTGGGGAACGAATTGCGATTTTGTTGAAGTCAGGATTCTTCCTAGGGCAGAGCACTTATGTTCTAAAGATATAAATGCGTTTTCATTTGTCGCTTATTTTTAAGTTTCAATGTGGAAGGTTTTATTTAAGTTTCGTTTACAGGGTGACTTTTAGTTAACCTACAACTTTTAACTGAAATAACTCTTGAGTCGTTGCAGATAGCACTACAAATATTTTTTGTTGAAAAGAACATGGAAAAGGAATTTAATGGATAAGGTTTTCAAAGTGGTAACCTTCAGAGGTGATACAATAGCGCAACCTAGTCACAAAGTTACAAATTCAAGAGTTTCTTTTTTAATGCTTGCAAATGAGTCAGTTATGGACTTTTTGAGGCTAATAAGGTCTGTCGGCTGCTTCTTGGACACCAAATCTTTCAGATGACCCCAAAGATAGAAATCACATGGATTCAAATAAGGTGGCCAATGCAATGCACCAGGATAACTTCTATGATAGCTCTTGCTGTATCAATCACTTCTGCTGTTCTAACAGTTACCTTTGCGCCATCTTTTCCCTTCAGATCATCTTTCACGTAACCGAACTTTTCAAATTTTCTTATCAGATCTCTTACCATTGCTCTAGAAGGCTTAGGTCGGTTTCTGAATGTTGCAAACCACTTCCGTAGCAATAGTGTTGCATTTTCACCACATAATTACCAATTTTTCACAATAGAAATACGATCTTCGGTTGAATAAGACACTTTGGGAGGCATTTTCAAAATGGCGTGGAACTGACGCGAAACAAGTTCCTTTTATACCCTCTCTCACTGCACGCATTTGTAGCGCCATCTAGTGACACTCTGAGAAGTTATTTCAGTTAAAAGTTGTAGGTTAATTAAAAAGTCACCCTATACTTTAGACTTGTTTTAGTTTCGGACGCAACTAAAACCGGGTGTAAAATAAAAACTTTAAACATGATTTGCTATGAATGAAAATCACTTACTGATAACTAAGTCACTCACAGTAAAAGTAAGAATCCTAAATTATTGATTGGTTAAAGTGATTATCCACTGTGATCAAAAACACTAGTCTACTATTCGACAGCCAATCGGCTGTCGAGCCGTATTGTCCACGTGATTTATCCTTCAGAGATCTTACGACAGCGACTTCGCCCGCATGACCCGTCTACTTCATTAGAAGGTCGATGCGCAAAACTATCCACGAAAGAAGGATTACCGTATTTGTATCTTTTTAAGCAAATAGTCTCAACTCCTATTTTAGAAAGGGTCCGTAATGGCTCAGTGAGTATGCTCAACTGCGCTAGCAACCTTCGACTTGTAGGCGGCGCAGGTTCGATTCCTGTCATGTGCATTCCTCCCTGGATGTATTTCTCGCTTCTTGCCAGTAAAGCTTTCATTGTGTGTGTATGTCTATTGAAATCGTATGTCTTGTGTCTGGCGCCGCATGACCAAATTGTGCCATAAAACCTCAAAACAACCATCCAACCTATTTTGGAAAACTTTGGCGGCATTTTTGAAAATTCATCGATGGTTAGTGAGAATTTAGTTTATTTTTAACAAATCGTTGAAAAAATATTTTTTTCAGATCTTTTTGTTTTGGGGGATTTTCCAAATGCCACGAGTTTCGAAGCTTTGGTGACAAACCATGGCAATCCTTGATGAAAAAGTATCAGAATCTGCGGTTGCTAGATTGCCATAAAAATCTCAGTAAGAAAATATTGAGTTTATTTAATTTTGAAATTTAAATTTCTTGGCGAGATCTTCAACGTCTGTTTCATATTGAATTAGCACATTTCGCGTTTTGGACGATTCGTTTTTTATCTGAGCAGCTAAAATTTGTAACCAAAATTGTAACTCAATCAGACATTCAAACAAACCTTCACACTTACACGCAAATATTCAGACGAAACTGCATATTTCGTCACACAAACACTCAGATAAGAAGTGCACATTTACATCACACCTTAAACAATCTTGCGGAATCGGGGAAGTATATGCTTTAGGCGAATACGGGCTTCACGGTCCCGAGGTACTCTAGTGATCTTTTCTTTTCCCATGGGGTTTACTGTCTTCAGTAAACACGGGTCGCGCTCCCGGAATATATCAAACACTATTTTCTGCCCCTTTCCAACTCACTACTCTATTCACCAATCGCTCTTTTTTCACCCTTTTCATGATATTTTTTACTTGAAGTTGTCTTGTACTTGGCGCAGTTTGGCGAAATATGGCCCTTGCGTCTTACAACCCCAAAACAACCCTCACACCCTAAACAAGTCACAAATCTTATGCAGACACAAAATGACCGCAGAGATTACCAAACTGTTTCTAACTTGTCGAATGCCGTTATGTACGTAGGAGCTGATACCCGTTAAATCTGTCGTCGCCTCAAATGTCCTCACGTCGGCGCAGTGTGGAAGTTTGGAGAGTGGGGTGCCAGCTCAGGTGTCGACCTCGTCATCTGACCGTAGCTCAAAATGACGAGGTGTTTTCCTCCGATCTTTGCCTTCGGGGTTGATTCCGGAATGTCGCCAATACCCCGTTGTGTTGCTCCAGTGGGACGTTATTTCAACTCAAATCACATGCAGACAAAAGTTTGCACTTGCACCGTCAAAGGAAAAACACCACCAAACACCCTAACACATGGATTCTCGAAAAAAAATCGAAAATTCCTTTCAAAGTGGGGCGTGTCAGAACTTCCAAATCCATTCCTTTTCTTCTGCATCACATTAACAAAAGTTTAATCTAAAGAAAACCACCGAACCGTAATAAACAAATAAATAAACGCGGGCATAAACGCTTATTCTTTTTAATTTTTCCGGTCGAAGTGGTTTTTTTTCACCCTCCGAAATCCGGCCCTTGTCTGGAATAAGGGAACAAGTACGAGCCACTTTGGAATGTCCCATTTTTCGAATGTCTGCCTCTCTACCCCCCTTAATTACCGCGCTAATGCCTTTTTCAAGACGCCCTCTTCACTTCGCTTCACGGATGAGAGAAAGTGATATTCCCGCACTGTTTTTTCCCACCGGAAAAAGAACCCGGATGATGTATAGATGCAGCCCCCCCCTATGATGTTTACGATGGGGTGTTCTTTTTTGTAATTGTCTGTGTTTTGTGGTTGTTTGGGGAGGTGGGTGGAAGAAGTAAGGTATAATAAACAGGACGTTGGAATCTGTTTCGGTTTTTAAAACGTAGTTCTTGCATTTGTTTGCAAATTGGAACTGTGGTCTTAGGAAAGTTATTTCAACCAAGGGGTGTACACTCCGGGTTCGATTCCACCCTGGGTGTATTTTTTTCTTCTGTGTTAGTAAAACGGACCTTGTGTGTGTTGTACATTACTTGATGTTGTCTGTCTTATGTTTGCGCAACATGGAAAAGTATGGTCCTTACACCATGAAATCAAATCAACCAACCATCGACCATGGGGATTCTGCATGTATTTATTCAAAATAGGTACCTGAATTAACGTCGCTCTTGGAACAACAGAACGGTCTAGTGGCGACGATCCGGGATCCATCCCGAAGGGAAAGATCAGAGGACACCTTGCCATTTTGAACCACGGTCAGATGACGAGCTGAGCTTTCCATGGTGTTTACTGTCTTTAGAAAAGACGGGGGTCGAGCTGCCGAGATACCCAAGCGATCTTTCCCTACTTTCATCCCACTAGACGCCGACGTGACTCAGTGGGTATGTCCACTGCGCTAGCAGCCTTCGAGTTGTAGGCGATGCTTGTTCCATTCCTCCCTGGGTGTTGTCTCTTTTGTGTCAGTGAAAATCTTTCTTGGTTTGTATGACCATCCTTGACTTGAAAACGGATCCTTGAGATAAAGCACATAAGTTGTCGGATTATATGTGTATTTAATCAATCATCCTATTACTCTATCCCCAAATTCCTCGTTTTCCCCCTTTGACGACATTTTTTGACGTTGTCTTGTGTTTGGCGCAGCTTGGCTAAATGTGGTCTTGTGCCGTAAAACCCCCAAACAACCAACCTACGAATAGAGTCCTTTGGACAGATCCTATTTCTCTTTTCTTTAGAATTTAATTCTTTGGACAAATTCAGATTCCAATGGTCCTGTCCTTAGCACTGAAACCTTTGGAAAGATTATACTGGTCCGTTCTATAGAAATGAATATGGAAAAATTCTGTTGGTCCATTACTCGCGGAATAGAATCATTTGGAATAGTTTTCTTGGTCCATTACTCAGAATAGAATCCTTTGGAATAGTTTTCTTGGTCCATTACTCAGAATAGAATCCTTTGGAATAGTTTTCTTGGTCATTTCCTCAGAATAGAATCCTTTGGACAGATTCTAATGGTTACCTTTCCTTAGAACTGAATTTTGTAGAAAAATTTTACTAGTCATTTCCTTAGAATAGTATCCCTTGGAAAGATTATTTTTTGTAGACGTATTTGGCGTAGCATGGCCAAATATGGTCCTTGTGCCATAAAACCTGTAGTGCTGTAATTAACTTTCATGAATTACAGTTATTTCAAAACACTCTTCATTTATTGATGTTTGCTAATAGTGTCCAGTTTATGGCAAATCAGTTTTACCTGGCGATCCGCTGAACTATGGCAAGAGGCAGGGGCTTTTCGTCAGATGAGGAGTGGATAGACTCGCCCATAACCTGTTGGATACTCTCCAGGGGATGGGTCTCGGCATTGAAGATGGCTAGCGTCCAGAGTTGACTTTCGGATCACTCGTGCCCGCTGTCTCCCCTCTTCTGCCTTCGTTCGGGCAAGGCAGAAAGCGGACAAGGCACCCCTTTTCGTAAGGACAAGGACCCCTTTTCACCTCGACTCTCGCCAATCCAGTGGAAATCCCTTGGCGCAGTTTGTCCACTTTTGGACCTTGCGCCATAAAACCCGAACATCCATCCATCCAGCGGAAATCCCTAAATTCTGCTAACACAAAAGAACAAGCGAGAGCAATCGAAGATCATAACATAAAAATCCCCAAAATACAATCCTCGCCAATCCAGTGGAAATCCCTTGGCGCAGCTTGTCCACTTTTGGACCTTGCGCCATAAAACCCGAACATCCATCCATCCATCCAGCGGAAATCCCTAAATTCTGCTAACACAAAAGAACAAGCGAGAGCAATCGAAGATCATAACATAAAAATCCCCAAAATACAATCCTCGCCAATCCAGTGGAAATCCCTTGGCGCAGCTTGTCCACTTTTGGACCTTGCGCCATAAAACCCCAACATCCATCCAGCGGAAATCCCCAAATTCTGCTCACATAAGAACAAGCGAGGGCCATCGAAGATCATAACATAAAAAACCCAAAACAAACGAACTCAACGATGTGGTTCGTTTTAATCGTGATGTCACCTTTGATTCGGGTGTCGCCGTCTAAAAAACCATCTCAACCAATGAATCGCAGCGCCCAGAAAATCTCTGGTGACTCCAGTTACAATTAATCCCCATCACTAGAAGCGAGGGGGGTGACAAAACAAAGCGGGGGTGGAGCAGAAATGACACCCCTCCTCATTCTCGGGCACTTTCCCACCCCGTTGCAGCAAAAAGGCGAAAATTAAGTCCCCGCGTTCCCGATTAAAAGCCGTCAATAAAACTTCCCCAAAGTCTGGATTAGGGGAAAGTCGGGGAAATATTCCCTCCCTTTGAAAAAGGCTAATGGCGTGCAAATCCGGGCTTCTTAGAGAAAGATCTGCCCGGGTAAAGGGGGAATATAATAAATGCAACCCTCCCCGGATGGATCGTCCATTAACATGGATACAAGCTTTGCTGCAGATCAGAATGATTTTTACACTGGCTTTTTGTACGTTGGAAATGTAAAGGAATTTGTATATGAAAAGGCTGGCATAAAGGTTTTGATCAGAATTGCGCGTTTTCCATGTCTTTAAATTATTTTTAAAAATACTTGCGATGAAAAATGGTTTATCTGTAAAGTAATTTTTGAGGGGAATTGATTGTTTAACGCTCCTAGTGGTTCCGAGGAGACATTTCGTCCAACACGCTATATCGTAATTTATTTTGCAAATATTTCCAGAACCATTGCAGTCTCTTGTTCTTTTAGAACAAAGATGTGTGCCTTTTATCATACACTTACGGTATTCGAAAAATTTCCTCCAATTTCACCAGTGAACTCAGTTAAAAATAAGGCTTTTGTGTGTGTGAAACGTATTTGGAGTACTGTAGCCCAGTTGGAAGAGTAATAGATGAGCATCCGGAGGGTTGCGAGTTCGAATCCAACCAAAGACAAAGGGGGTGTACAAAGGGGGCTGGTGCAGGTTACATCTGCCGTGGCCTCAAATGTCCATGTTAGGAACGTGGTGCGGAAGTTTGGAGAGTGGGATGCTAGGTCAGGCGTGACCTCGTCATCTGACCATGGTTCAAAATTATGGCGCTGTCCTAAGATCTTTCCCTTCCGGATGGATCCCGGACCGCCGAGGATAGCCCGTTGTGTTGCTTCAGTGCGACATTAGTTAAATAACCACCTACCTATCCAACAGGAGGGTTATTTCGAGGTTAATTAAAATACAATTTCTTTGAGGTATTAAAAATGTAAATGCTTTTGAAGTTGAGATATTTCTGGACTACACGTCAGAGATTCAGAAATTTCTGAACGACGATCAGATGACGAGGTCAACACCTGAAACGGCATCCCACTCTACAAACTTCCACGCCAACGTGGAAGACATAACGTGCACCATCCCCAACCTACAGTCAGGGAGTCGACGAACCCTAGTTTTAACCCATGTTTGACTACGGAAATGAAATTCCGGCATGGAACACGCAACAAAGCGGTAGGTAGTTATTAATGAATGTCAAACTGGATCTACACAACGCGCTATTGGTGACGGTCCTTTATCCATCCCGGAGAGAAAAATCCAAGGACACCAATCTGCGAACAATTGAGGCCACGACAGATTTAATGTACACCAAACTCCATGTACACGACGGTCTATAGTTGGATCGAGTTTCGAGGTAGGTAGTAATTAATCACTCGTACTTTTGGAGGAACACAACGGGTTATTGATGACAATCCGGAATCATCCTCAAAGAGAAAGATCAAGGACTCCAACCAGGGTCAGATGACGAGGTCAACCTGAACTGGCACCCCTCTCTAAATTTCCACACCACGGCAACGAGGAAAATTGAGGCCATGTCAGATTAAACTTGCACCAGTCCCCATGTATACGACGATCTTTGACTGGACCTAGTCTCGAAGTCCCCGTCCCTCCGGTTGCTACTGCAGAATATCACGCGATAGATACATCCCACCCTGGCATCTGGCAGCATTGTTTGGCCAAGAAGAAATCTCGGACTCAGGGCACGGAATAACCTCTTCCCCAGACGGCAGTTATTGCGGATTTCGAGGTTGGAGTTCGGGACCAATTCCCTTCTCTGCCGGTGCCCTCAGGGACATAGGGATCCGGAGCAAGTCTACTCAGAATTGAACCCTCCCCACACACTCACACCGCGATCTTGGAGAGCTCGAGGCGCTGGGAAAAGTTCTCCAGCCATTTAAAAGTAAAATTAAAAAAACCCCGGGGAGCATGGGGTAAACAGAGTTGCTAGTTTTCGGGTCTTAAACCCAGGAAAGAGAGTGAGGGTTCGAAATTAAATTCAAGTAGCTCCGAAAGAATCTGTTGCGCTCCTTGGGTTGGAGATAAGTCTTTATTCTATCGAAGGAAATGGAATAAATACGGCTTCGCGATTTTACTCTTTACTAAAAGGTGTATAACAAGTTGGTGAGTCGGAGTAAGCATCTCGAAGTTAAAATTGACCAATTTATTTAGTTTTACAAATTACGAGAAAACATTTAGTGGGGAATAAGACAAGGACCACAGAGCAGTCGCGCGACGGGAAGGAACTGACAGAACTATCTTTTTATGAGGAAGTAAAAGGGTCGTTCGGAGTCCGATGACGTAGTTTGCAACGTGCCAAGAAAGGTTTGAGAGTTCGATGGCGTGGTTGAAACGCGCGAAAAGTTCCGTTTGCTGTCAGCATGTTAATAGTTCTATTTGTTATAGGTGTTCTATTTTCTAGGTTTTGGATCATTGGACGTTTTTAGCCTCTATCGGGAATGTTAGTTAGG
Source organism: Meta bourneti (assembly GCA_933210815.1). Taxonomy (NCBI): domain Eukaryota; kingdom Metazoa; phylum Arthropoda; class Arachnida; order Araneae; family Tetragnathidae; genus Meta; species Meta bourneti. The sequence continues at coordinate 6,021,562 of OW119924.1, read as the reverse complement.
TTTTAGGGCCATTTTTGGTCATGCTGCGCCAAATAAAAGACAGACAACATCAAGTAATCAGAAGTACCGTAGCCAAAGCATTTGGTGATATCGTTATCACCACTCCCAAAACGCCAATTTACAAAACTCGTTTCTACAGAAACGCGCTCAAAGTTTTGATGCTTCAGGAAAAATCGAGTTGACTAAAAGGTTGTTTTCTCATGAAAATCGGCATTTCCACTTAGAATCAAGATGATTCGCGGCTTTGTCACAGCATAAAATATCAAATGGTGACTCGAAAAATGCAGTTAGGTGAAAATCGCCAAAATGCAGATGGGTGCTTTTGGCGTGGTCGTGACGATATGATACCATTTTTAAAAATGGTAGCAAAGTCTTTTAAGGCCTATTTTAGCAGCAATTTTAGTTGCTCAAATACAAGAATCGGCTAAAACACAAAATGTGCCCATCAAGTATGAAACAAACGTTAAAGATCTCGACAAGAAATTTAAATTTTAAAATTAAATTTTTTTTTTTGTCTGAATAAGGTATTGGTATTTTCAATTAACGTCACACTGGAGAAACACAACGGGCTATTGGTGACGGTCCGGGATCAATCCCAGAGGGAAAGATCCGAGGACAACACCACGTAATTTTGAACCACGGTCAGATGACGAGGCAACACCTGAACTGGCACCCCACTCTCCAAACTTCCACACCACGCCAATGTCTGAATAAGGTTTTCATGACAATCTAGCAACCACTGATTCCGATGTTTTTCTTTTATGGTTGTCACGGCTTGGCGAAATTGGCGTCCCTTGGAAAATTTTCTCCATGAAGAAAAATATTCTTTCCGTCCGTTATTAGTATTAAAAAGTGTCAAATTTTTGTTGACCTTTGGTGAATTTTCAAAAGAAATCGCCAAAATTCTGAAAGTAAGCTTTTGAGACGATTTTGCTTTAAAAGATACCCCTTGTCACTCAACTCAAAATGTAATAGCGAAAGTCGCCTGTGGCAGTTAATATTATTAGACCCAACTTGATGCCCATTTTCTCGTAACGCTCAACTTTCCGTACTGGCACTTAGTACTGATCTGATTTCAAAGACGTATGACTTCAAAAATTCACGTCTTATACCTTTTGGAATAATATATGTGGCTTTCGTAAATGAGATGCCTTAACCCTCAAGTGGTTTCGAGATGTCTCGTTCATCAAGATCTACTTAGGGTTTTGCAAATGATGAGATGCCTCGCCAAGACAACCACCAAGTGGTTAAATATTCAGGTAGGTAGTGAACTAACGTCACACTGCAGCAACACAACGGGCTATTGGCGACAGTCTGGGATCCATCCCGAAGGGAAAGATCCAAGGACGACCCCTCGTCATTTTGGACCACGATCAGACGACGAGAACACCTGATCTGGCATCCCACTCTCCAACCTTCCACGCCAACGTGGTTAAATATTCAGAGACCTTCGCCCGAAAAATTCATTACCGCCCGACTTACACCTACGACAAAACCACCCCGGTAACCATAGCAACGCATTCGATGAAAGTGAGGAAAACTGCACCCCAATCTCCCCCCAAAAAAACAAAAAAAAAATTCCCCTGTATCTGAAATTGCCCGGGCAATACGTTTAACAATGACCCAGACAGTAGGGATGGGAGGATGTTGAGTCCACATCCATCAAGGCACCTATAACCGAAAGAGCCAATATTTCGCCCTATAAAAGACTTATCCCAGTCCTTGTAATGGGATGCTAACCCCCCTACACCTATCGAAACATATTTCACGTCTTTGTCAACGTCATGACGTCACGCTGCTTTTGTCAGACGGCGGCAGAACGGGAAATTGCCTGCATCGTTGCCACCCTCGGAGATCGTAAAAAAGGAACATCCTCCTACCTTATATAGAAAAGTATAAAATTTCTCGAAAGAAAAATATTTTTATTCCGACCCTCCCATTCTAATGTCTCCCTACACATCATAATATCATCCCTTTGCATCCATGGATATATATATATATATATCCTAGATTTAGAAAACATATATAACTTTCTATTTCTTGTGGACGGACTTGTGTGGGGCATGGCTACAGTGCGAGAAGCTTTCGATATATTTTTTAATGTTCTATTTGATCTGCCCCCTATTGTAGAATTCTATTTAATTCACTCGCAAAGAAGAAAAATTCGTCGCCAACTTTTCGGGTAAATATTTGACAACCAGCGAATGGCAACAGCTTGCGATTTTCTCTGTTCGGCGGCAATAACAGATACAAAAGATTATATATAAAGTATTTTCCCCGGCGCTTTCTTTCCAAGAAATCTTTATATTGTATCCAGTTTTATTTCCGGATTTTCATTGGGGATGTTTCCGGACGCATAATAAAGGGGTGCTCGTCCCTTTTTTGTAACTTTGGGGAGGAGAAATAAACTGGAATATTGCTTTTTCCCGATGGTGGGGCAATTCGCCCGACAGCTTGAAGTCATCAGTGCTTGTATTTCTGGCATAAACTGCGATCGCTGTATTATAAACATGTCGCTTTGCATTACTACTCTGGAGACTTTCCCAAAGGCAATAACCCTCGGTGCAGCTTTCATATAGACTTTCGTAGCAATGCTTTTGGCACTTTTTTTTGGCGTGCTTTTTATGTCGCCAATGTAAAAGAAAAAACGGTTTTAGGCTGAGCTGAAAATAAAAAACACCGATAGGTATTATAGACTCACCTCCTCCCAACTCACCGAAAGGTTTAGAGTTTATAGTGGGAGGAGGGAGAGGATTCCGGCCGCTACGAAAGGGGGTCAAGGGAAACCCAACCCCCCAGACAGCATTTATTATCCTTTCAAAGCAAATAAGAACATGGGCAACAAGGCCAAAACACCAAAAACACCAAACCAACACATAAAAGGAAAAAAGAACATCCCGGAGTCGAACAAAAAATAACAAGGTAAGTGTTCGACTCCAAGAACAAACGAAACACATAAAATGAGCCAATCGTGCTCGAGCAGTTCTTAATTGTAAAAGAGGGCTCATAGTTAGGTGCCCAATAATATTTAAAAGTAAAAGCAGCTTATAAGAGGCGCCCAGTTTATTAAAAAGTATGAGTCCCTTAAAAAAATTTTTTCTCGGACTCGAACGAGTAACAGAATTTAAAAAGGCTTATACGGAGGTGCCTGGCTGGTTCAAAATATAAACCAGAGTAGATAAAAAAGTTTATAGATAGGCTTTTTCTAAAAAGAAAGAGAAGATGAGTCATTTCAAAATGAATTCTCTCCGGACTCAAACAGAGAGGAAAAAGAGATATATCAAAGGCCTTCCGATAGGTATTAAAAACCGTAAAGCACGGTATTAAAAATGGCACAAATTTTTTTTTGGGGGGGGGTATTTCAATTAACGTCACACTGGAGCAACACAATGGGCTATTGGTGACGGTCCGGGATCAATCCCAAAGGGAAAGATCCGAGGACAACACCACGTAATTTTGAACCATGGTCAGATGACGAGGCAACACCTGAGCTGGCACCCCCACAAATTTTGGGTATGAAGACTTGTAAGAACGCTTTTGGCGTGCTTTTTATGCCGCCATGGTAGAACTGCTTAGAAAAAACACCCTTTTGGACTTAGCGGAAAATAATTAAAAAGGAGAATTTTTTTGTAAACGGAAAAAATCCACACTAATTATTTTCACTACTACAAGGTAGGTAGTTAATTAACGTCTCCCTAGAGCAACACGAGCTATTGGCAACTGTCCGAGATCCATCCCGAAGAAAAAGATCCAAGGACAATGCCTCTTTATTTTGAACCACGGTCAGATGAGAACAACACCTGAGATGGCACCCCACTCTCCAACTTTCCACACCACGCCAACGTAAGGACATGCGAGGCCACGACATATTTAACGTGCACCAGTCTCCTGTGTACACGACGGTTTTTGCCTGGATCGACACGACAGCTTGGAGTCATCAGTGCTTGTATTTACAGCATGAACTGCGATCACTATTATAAATATGTCGAACAACGCTGGAGACTTTACCAAAAGCAATATCCCCTCTAAACTAAAAACGAAGTTTTTTTGAGGCATAAAGCTTCTCCTAACATCGCCCCAAGTGTGCACTTTCAATCAGGCGCCATCTGTTGGCGTGGGCGTCGTATTATATTTCCATAGATCAGCCTTAAAAGAAATCAAAGTTAATTCTGAAGGCGTTGGGAAATCACGTTTGGGCTCCGGAAAAAAGCGTTGCTTGAGACGAGAAGTAATGGACCACTTTAACGCTTTAACGAAATCGAGCGCTATAAATGAATCCTAAATCATGCATTACTGTTTTCCGTGATATAAATAAGGAGAATATCTATTGTAAATTTGTATTATATCTATTATAATCCTTGTAGCCATCAATTTAAAAATTAGAATAACTCGTCTTAAGGCACTGCTTTGCAGTTATTTTAATATACAAACATTTACGCTTAATTTAAGACTGAAGCACAGTTGCCCTTTACCTCTTCCTAACAGGGCCGATGTATCCCGGTTGGAAGAGCAACTGATTAGAAATCGGAAGGTTGCGAGTTCGAAACTCGGTCCAACCAAAGACAGTCGTGTACGAGGGGGCTATTACACGTTGAATCTGTAGTGGCCTCACATGTCTTCACGTTGGCGTGCTGTGGAAGTTCGGAGAGTGGGGTCCAGCTCAGGTGTGACCTCGTCATGGGACCGTGGTTCAAAATGACGCGGTGTGGTCCTCGGATATTTCACTTGGGGATTGATCCTGGAACGTTGCCAATAGCCCGTTGTGTTGCTCCAGTGCGACGTTAATTTACTACCATTACCGAGCGAGATCAACTATCTATTCCAAGTCATTGGTATATATGGCAATGAACAGGCGGACCAATTGGCTAAGTTGTCACAACCTACATCCTTTTTACCTTCATGTAACATGAAGAGACTTATATGCTCATTCCATAAAGACTAATAGACTTTCAATCTACAAAGATATGTCCACAGAAGAGAACCAATCTAACCAATTGGTTTTACCCTAACCTATATACCCTTTACCTTCACGTAACATAAAGAGGCTTATATGCTCGTTCTTATAAAGACTAATAGACTCTCAATATACAAAGATATGTCCACAGAAGAGAACCAATCTAACCAATTGGTTTTACCCTAACCTATATCCCCTTTACCTTCACGTAACATAAAGAGGCTTATATGCTCGTTCTTATAAAGACTAATAGACTCTCAATATACAAAGATATGTCCACAGAAGAGAACCAATCTAACCAATTGGTTTTACCCTAACCTATATCCCCTTTACCTTCACGTAACATAAAGAGGCTTATATGCTCGTTCTTATAAAGACTAATAGACTCTCAATATACAAAGATATGTCCACAGAAGAGAACCAATCTAACCAATTGGTTTTACCCTAACCTATATACCCTTTACCTTCACGTAACATAAAGAGGCTTATATGCTCATTCCATAAAGACTAATAGACTTTCAATCTACAAAGATATGTCCACAGAAGAGAACCAATCTAACCAATTGGTTTTACCCTAACCTATATCCCCTTTACCTTCACGTAACATAAAGAGGCTTATATGCTCGTTCTTATAAAGACTAATAGACTTTCAATATACAAAGATATGTCCACAGAAGAGAACCAATCTAACCAATTGGTTTTACCCTAACCTATATCCCCTTTACCTTCACGTAACATAAAGAGGCTTATATGCTCGTTCTTATAAAGACTAATAGAATCTCAATATACAAAGATATGTCCACAGAAGAGAACCAATCTAACCAATTGGTTTTACCCTAACCTATATCCCCTTTACCTTCACGTAACATAAAGAGGCTTATATGCTCGTTCTTATAAAGACTAATAGACTCTCAATATACAAAGATATGTCCACAGAAGAGAACCAATCTAACCAATTGGTTTTACCCTAACCTATATCCCCTTTACCTTCACGTAACATAAAGAGGCTTATATGCTCGTTCTTATAAAGACTAATAGACTCTCAATATACAAAGATATGTCCACAGAAGAGGACCAATCTAACCAATTGGTTTTACCCTAACTTATATACCCTTTACCTTCACGTAACATAAAGAGGCTTATATGCTCATTCCATAAAGACTAATAGACTTTCAATCTACAAAGATATGTCCACAGAAGAGAACCAATCTAACCAATTGGTTTTACCCTAACCTATATCCCCTTTACCTTCACGTAACATAAAGAGGCTTATATGCTCGTTCTTATAAAGACTAATAGACTCTCAATATACAAAGATATGTCCACAGAAGAGAACCAATCTAACCAATTGGTTTTACCCTAACCTATATCCCCTTTACCTTCACGTAACATAAAGAGGCTTATATGCTCATTCCATAAAGACTAATAGACTTTCAATCTACAAAGATATGTCCACAGAAGAGAACCAATCTAACCAATTGGTTTTACCCTAACCTATATCCCCTTTACCTTCACGTAACATAAAGAGGCTTATATGCTCGTTCTTATAAAGACTAATAGACTCTCAATATACGAAGATATGTCCACAGAAGAGAACCAATCTAACCAATTGGTTTTACCCTAACCTATATACCCTTTACCTTCACGTAACATAAAGAGGCTTATATGCTCATTCCATAAAGACTAATAGACTTTCAATCTACAAAGATATGTCCACAGAAGAGAACCAATCTAACCAATTGGTTTTACCCTAACCTATATCCCCTTTACCTTCACGTAACATAAAGAGGCTTATATGCTCGTTCTTATAAAGACTAATAGACTCTCAATATACAAAGATATGTCCACAGAAGAGAACCAATCTAACCAATTGGTTTTACCCTAACCTATATCCCCTTTACCTTCACGTAACATAAAGAGGCTTATATGCTCGTTCTTATAAAGACTCTCAGTATACAAAGATGTGTACGGGAAAGAACTGGAATATGTTATTGAGGAATAGAGCTCGCATCCCAGAGCTGTAGGACATAACTACTTACAAAGACACACCGTATTGGAGTAGCGAGATCTGTTCCCTTTGCGTATTGGACGAAATGACTAGAGACCACCTCAAGGATTGCCCTAAAATAGAATTAATTGCAAATACTGTAGGTCGTGTTTCTAAGCCGTATCTTTTCACTTCAGAACTCTATTGGGCTGCTCATCAATTTGATGGCCGGAGACGAGTGTAGGATAAAAAAAGTAATAATAAAAGCTTGGTTTAAGGAAATATTAACCTAATAAAACAAAGAAAAATGAATACGGTTGTGTACAAAAACAAACATAAAAATGACTAAGAAAAACAACATTTGCAATGATTGAAACATTATTTAACTCTTAGAGGCTCACGATTTTAAAGGAAAAAAAAAACCAAGTTGCAAATAATTGTTTTTATAAAAAAAAACGTTCATTTCAATTACTTAACATAAAATATTACTCAAAACGAGAAAAAAATAATAGCATTTCAATAAATCCTTTATTACAGAGTGGGGAGGACATAAATAATTCCACCCTGCAACTAATGTTTTAAATGAAAGTCATTAAAACACATCTTTTTTTCCAAAACAAAGTGGCACTTTGCACAGTACAGCACCAAGAAGTGCGAACTTTTTTTTTCGTGCTGCAGAAAAACGCGCATCGTCTGCGAGTTGTACGTTTTAGTAGACGTTTCGAATCTTTCCTCGTATTTCCCATGAATCAGTGGGGTTTAGAATTTTTTATATGCAGGGAAAGTGCAGATGTTGATGGCGCATTTTTATCAATTAAAGTCTGGTCAATAAACACTTCAGCGCACTGCCCCTTGAAAAATTTCAGCTCCATGTTTTGACCCAATTGTTTCTAAACAATATTTGAATTAAATAACAGCTGCATCCAAAATAGAATATTATGCGGTGTGCCACCATTTTTTACTACGTCGGTCAAATTTCTAATTAACCAATAGCTGATCAAATTTATCCACTGCATATCATATTTGCATTATAATCCATAATTAACGAGGATAAGCAACTGGAATTTTATCCCCATTTTTATCTGTTCTCTGTACTGTTCCCACCTGATTTGGACTATGATAATTGGATAAAAGGTATATTTCCCTGTTATCTATCCACCACAACAATGTCAACAACTTACTAATGCGTTTTGACATGCGTCGATTTTGTTTTCAGTTATTTACACACTTAGCGTTAGTTCATAGCATTGCCAACTCAAAGGAAAACTTTAAATGAAATATATTAAACTCTGTATGACTATGAGTAATTTCAACTTTTTGAGGTTGGTTGAAAAATATCCCACCATGCATGAAAACCAAAGCAAAAAAGGTGGGACAGTTTTTAACCCACCTAACCCCAAAGAGTTAAAACGAGGATGAAGACAACGTAATTCAATGCGATAGTGACCACGACCAGAGAACATTCGTTTTTTCTACTTGGATCTTCTTTCCCTCTTTTAGTAATAGGGCAGTTTTATCTCGACGAGGTATCTCTCCTTACCAGATCTCGGACGAGATATCTCGTCGAAACACTTGGAGGATTAATACAGTCCATTAACCTCTTCATTCTTCGAATCTCGTTATCCTGTAACATGTGCTACATTCCACAAAGTAAAAGACAGCTCGAACTTACAAAAATTAGTCTCCAAAATAGGTAATGGTAATTAATTAACGTCGCACTTGGTGCAACACAACGAGCTATTGATGACGGTCCAGGATCAATTCCCAAAGGAAGGATCGAGGACAATACCGCGTAATTATGAACCACGGTCAGATGACGAGGTCAACACCTGAGCTGTGTGTGTGGCGCCCCACTCTCCAAACTTTCACACCACGCCAATATGAGGACATTTGAGGCCACGACAGATTGAACGTGCACGAGCCCCCGTGTATGCTGCCTTTGGCTGGACCGAGCTTTGAACTCGCAACCCTCCGATTAAGAAACCGCAACACTGCCAACCGGGCTACCGCGGCCCTCTCCAAAAAAGAAAACAACGCACCACAGGTACTGATGACTAAACTGGAGACGGAAAAATCGTTAAACTAAAAAGGAAGCATAAAAAGAGCGCTTAACGAAGCGAAGTGAAGCGAGTCCACCCTGCCGAGCACACCTTTCGCCAAGAGGCAGCGATGCGTCTCTTCACTTCCTGTCCCAGACAACCCCTCCAGTACCGCATCGTCGTGTTTTAATTAGAAGACGACGCTGGTGAAGTCACAAGTGTCTTTTCCCCTTGTCTAGTCCAGTTTCCTTACAGTTAACAATTAAGAAAGATCAAAAGAAAGACGAAAAGATCGTTTGTCAAAGGAGGAAGGCATAAAAACGCGCCCTGGGGGGTGCTTCAGACCGAAACTTGTTCCATGGAATGTTTTCGGGCCTAAGATACGTTTCGAGTGTGCCCTTGTTTATAAATACTGTTGGGGCTCACAAAAATACAAGCTTTAATGAACTGTAATTATGTTTATTTACATTGATTGCTGTACTATCCTAAGTACGTAAATGGTTGTACTATCCCAAGTACACACGAATGGTTGTACAATCCTAACTACACACACAAAGAGGTGTACTATCCTAAGTACGTAAATGGTTGTACTATCCCAAGTGCAAAAAGTTGTTTTGTTCTAAGTACACGAAAGAATTATACTGTCCTAAGTACACAAAGAATTGTACTGTTCTAGGTAAACAAAAGAATTGTACTGTCCTATGTACACAAAGAGTTGTACTGTCCTATGTACACAGAGTTGTACTGTCCTAAGTACACAAAAGAGTTGTACTATACTAAATACATAAAGAGTTGTAACATCGATTTCGAAACTTGGTCCCACCAAAGACCGTTGTGTTCACGGGGGCTGGAGCACGTTAAATCTGTAAACCTTATGGATTGATCCCGGACCGTCGCTAATAGCCCGACGTGTTGCTGCAGTGCGGTATTAATTCAACTACCTACCTACCATGCCTCCTGTATTTAGTGTTGTAGATTTCAGGGTGCTGCCAAAAGCTAATGCTGCAAAAACTATATCAAAATGTAACCATTTTGTACAGCTTTATACCCTTGAATTTCTATCTATTTTTAACATTATTTTCGTTGAATTTTTAATTACTTTCTGCTAAGCCTAAAATGGTATTTTTTCCAAGAAATTCTTCCTTAGCGACATAAAAAGCAGGCTTAAAGCGTTGCCTCAAAGAAGTCTTGTCTCTAAGCTGCAACTAAAAGATAATCAGTTATGATTTCTCTTTCTATTCTAAAAATTCTTTTCGTAAGTTTTTAATTATTTTCCGCTAAAACGGTGTTTTCTCGTAGAAATTCTTTCTTGGCGACACAAAAAACGTGCCAGGGAGCGCTCCAAATGCATTGCCACCAAAAAGTCTTTATATTAAGGCTGTACCATTTTGGTACAGCTTTATTTCCTTGGATTTTGATCTATTTTTTAAATTATTTTCGTTAAATCTAATTATTTTCCGCTAAGCCTAAAACAGTTTTTTCTCAGAAATTCTTCCTTGGCGACATAAAAAAACACGCCAAAAGCGTCACCGCAATAAAGATCTTCATATCAAAGCTGCACCAAATGCATAATCTGTTGTGGATTAAAAAAAAATTTCTTTAATTTTTTTTAATGCATTTTCCGCCAAACCGAAATCAGTGTTTATGCAAAGAAATTCTTATTTGGCATCATAAAAAGCACGCCAAAAACGCCAAAAGTCTACCTCAAGGCTGAACCAATTCATTCTACTAACGCCACTATTTCACAAGTGGCAGTGGCAGCCCTGTCCCCCAGACGGGACAGATGCACTCCAGAACATTCTAATCGAACGCAGGCATCGAAATAACAAGAGGGTCGGGTAAAGATACTCCTCGAATTTCGAAACAGGAGAGGGGCAATATATACCCAGAGTGCCCCAAATATTGACAGGGCCAGAGCGTCCGGGAATTTTCGAGGGCCGTATTGACTTTACAGAGGGATTTATCTGCAGTGGCAGAGATCACAATCGAGGGTGAAGCGTGTTTGCTTCGGAAACAGGGCCGCCCATCTCGGCCCTGGTAGCGTTGATGAATTGACTGGGATTGGATGGAATGCTGATTTAGGAGTAGTCAGTCCACTTGACGCGTCCGTTTAATGCAGGGATTGAGAGTTTTAATTCGACAAGTGGTTTTGACGAGATATTTCGTTCGTCAAGATTCCACTGATTTTGCTAGTGACGAGATATCTCGCCTATCAAGATATTATCATTTTTTTTGTGATGACGAGATCGAGATCTGGTCAGTTTTCTTCTAATGATGATACATCCTGTCCATTAAGATCTGCTAATGTATTGCTGATGATACATATCGTCCATTAAGATCTGATAGTTTTGCTAATGACGAGATATCTCGTCATCAAGATGTTGCTGATATTTGATGACGAGATTAAAATATTAGCGTCCTCTAGTGCACATCTCCCTTAGGTGTGTACGGGCTTCACATATCCGAGGTACTCTAGTGATCTTTTCTTTTCCCATGGGGTTTACTGTCTTTAGGAAACACGGGGGTCGAGATCCCTGAATAACCGAGCGATCTTTTTCTGCTTTCGTCCCACTGCCCTATTCTTTAATCCCTGTTTTTTCCTGGGCCGTCATAGCTCAGTGGGTATGCCCACTGCGCTATCAATCTACGAGTTGTAGGCGGCGCAGGTTCGATTCCTGTCAGGTGCATTCCTCCCTGGGTTTATTTATCTCTTCTGTGTCAGTCAATCTTTCACTGTGTGTCAATTACTTGACGTTGTTTTGTGTTTGGTGCGGCTTGGTCAAATTTGACCCTTTCGCCATAAAACTCCAAAACAACTAACCAAGATCTGGTCAGTTTTCTTCTAATGACGAGATATCTCGTCCATAAAGATCTGATCTCTTGCTAATAACGAGATACCTCTTTTAGACAACCACCAGGAGCGGTAATATAGACTTCAATGTCTGTACCGCATGATTAGTCACTTTGAATGGATATGTTTAATGGGTTCGAATTGAATGAGTTTTGATGAAACCATTTTATCAATCACTTTTTTCTAGCACAAATCAGGTAATCAATCACCTATATCTGGGAAATTACACAAATTCTATATAGTTTGTACTGAAATTAATGTTATTTATATGACTTTGAAAATCAATTGCTGATTCACAGGCGAAGGTGGATTATTTTGACATCGTAAAGACCTATATTAATGCTCCAAGACAAAGCCACACTTTGGTTTGAGTTGAATTAAACTATTTTATTTGTGTGATCGTGGTTTCGCTATTTTATTATGCTGGATTCCAGGCCATATGGGTGTACGGGAAATGAAGCAGCTGATGCCAAACACCCTTGTAATAAATGGGATCATATTAAACTTCCACAGAGAGAATGGCGTAAACGTGTAATCAACAAACCAAACACTAGCTCATAAACATGAATGCTAGACTTGCAGTAATGGGCTGAAGAGGAGAAAGGCCGTTAAAATATATTCACTTTGATTCTCCAATTCTAAACATAAACATACGTGTCTGCGAAACCAGATTAATCAACCGTTCATCTAACGACTATGCTATGCGAAAAAAACACGCAAATCTTTGCAAAATTATAAATTTGGATTTCTCACAGCGATGAAGCGATTCAGAACAGATTGCATCACGGAACTAATTAAAATATTGTTTTTGCACTCTTTCGGTACAATTCACTGTATGATGCATTTTAATTAACGTCACACTGGAGCAATCCTCTCAATGCTATCTTTTCACAAAAAGACTAGATCTGGATCTCGTCATTGGCGTGGTGTGGAAGTTTGGAGAGTTGGGTGCCAGCTCAGGTGTTGTATCGTCATCTGACCATGATTCGAAATTGCGTGTTGTCCTCGGTCTTTCCCTTTGGAATTGATCCCGGACCGTCACCAATATTCCGTTGTGTTGCTTCAGTGTGACGTTAATTAAAATACCTATACCTATCTACCTTGATCTCGTCATCATCAAAGAATCTGCAATATCTTAATGAGGCGAGATATCTCGTCATTAGCAAAATTGGTCAGATCTTGATGAACGAGATATCTCGTCGAAACCACTTGGAGGGTTAAGGTAAAATATATTAAACAGTTTTGCATCAATAAATATAAGTTTATTGCAAGACCCAAATTAAAATAGGTAGGTAGTTGAACGAACATCGCACTTCAGCAACACAACGGGCTATTAGCGACGGTCCGGGATCAATCCCGAAGGGAAAGATCCGAGGACAACACTTAACTCGTCTTTTAAATTCACTTTTTATTGTTGGTTTGGATACTTTAACTTATTAATTTCTATTAGTTCATATCACATGTCTTTCGTTTGGCCCAGCTTGCCATCTTTTGGACCTTGTACCATAAAACCCAAACCAATCAACCAACCGAGGACAACACCTCTACATTTTGAGCCACGGTCAGATCACGAGGTCACCACCTGAGCTGGCACCCCACTCTCCAAACTTCCACACCACGCCAACGTGAAGACTTTTGAGGTCAGGACAGATTTAACGTGCACATACAGGGTGATTCTACGGTCATGGGACCAACTTCAGGGGGTGATAGAACACAACGAGACAAACACTTTTCCCCATAGAATGTAGAGTCGCAAGTGCAGCGGTTGGCCGCTAGAGAGCGCAGTCAAACGCTTGTATGAAAGCGTTACGTAGGCGATGCGAGGCCTGCATCAGGTGTGTGGTCGACATTTTGAACAGCTTCTGTAATTGTGCATTTGCGTTGTACTTACCGGCTGATGTTTGTACATGTCGTTTCATTTCCATGTGAAAAGTTTCTCGTGTTTTGTACATGTCATTTCTTTCTTACCCGTTGTTCCTCGTACTTATCTTAAATTTAAGCAAATCTAATTGTATTTCGTTTTGTCAAGCAGTTATTGATGTTTATTTGACATTAAAGCGTTGTTTCCATATTTCATGCCTCTTTCCAACTTGCGTCGGACCGTGTGTTTGTGCCGAAATCGAAAGCGCCCTCTAGCGACCCTACATTCTATGGTGAAAAGTGTTTGTTTCGTTGTGTTCTATCACCCCCTGAAGTTTGTCGCATTAGTTTAGACTCACCCAATAGACATTCTATGGGCTTTTTTATACAAGCGTTTGACTGCACTCTCTAGCTGCCAACCGCTGCACTTGGGACCCTACATTCTACGGGGAAAAGTGTTTGTTTCGTTGTGTTCTATCACCCCCTGAAGTTTGTCGCATTAGTTTAGACTCACCCAATAGACATTCTATGGGCTTTTTTATACAAGCGTTTGACTGCACTCTCTAGCGGCCAACCGCTGCACTTGGGACCCTACATTCTACGGGGAAAAGTGTTTGTTTCGTTGTCTTCTATCACCCCCTGAAGTTTGTCGTATTAGTTTAGACTCACCCAATAGACATTCTATGGGCTTTTTTATACAAGCGTTTGACTGCACTCTCTAGCGGCCAACCGCTGCACTTGGGACCCTACATTCTACGGGGAAAAGTGTTTGTTTCGTTGTGTTCTATCACCCCCTGAAGTTTGTCGTATTAGTTTAGACTCACCCAATAGACATTCTATGGGCTTTTTTATACAAGCGTTTGACTGCACTCTCTAGCGGCCAACCGCTGCACTTGGGACCCTACATTCTACGGGGAAAAGTGTTTGTTTCGTTGTCTTCTATCACCCCCTGAAGTTTGTCGTATTAGTTTAGACTCACCCAATAGACATTCTATGGGCTTTTTTATACAAGCGTTTGACTGCACTCTCTAGCGGCCAACCGCTGCACTTGGGACCCTACATTCTACGGGGAAAAGTGTTTGTTTCGTTGTCTTCTATCACCCCCTGAAGTTTGTCGTATTAGTTTAGACTCACCCAATAGACATTCTATGGGCTTTTTTATACAAGCGTTTGACTGCACTCTCTAGCTGCCAACCGCTGCACTTGGGACCCTACATTCTACGGGGAAAAGTGTTTGTTTCGTTGTGTTCTATCACCCCCTGAAGTTTGTCGCATTAGTTTAGACTCACCCAATAGACATTCTATGGGCTTTTTTATACAAGCGTTTGACTGCACTCTCTAGCGGCCAACCGCTGCACTTGGGACCCTACATTCTACGGGGAAAAGTGTTTGTTTCGTTGTCTTCTATCACCCCCTGAAGTTTGTCGTATTAGTTTAGACTCACCCAATAGACATTCTATGGGCTTTTTTATACAAGCGTTTGACTGCACTCTCTAGCGGCCAACCGCTGCACTTGGGACCCTACATTCTACGGGGAAAAGTGTTTGTTTCGTTGTCTTCTATCACCCCCTGAAGTTTGTCGTATTAGTTTAGACTCACCCAATAGACATTCTATGGGCTTTTTTATACAAGCGTTTGACTGCACTCTCTAGCGGCCAACCGCTGCACTTGGGACCCTACATTCTACGGGGAAAAGTGTTTGTTTCGTTGTCTACTATCACCCCCTGAAGTTTTTCGTATTAGTTTAGACTCACCCAATAGACATTCTATGGGCTTTTTTATACAAGCGTTTGACTGCACTCTCTAGCGGCCAACCGCTGCACTTGGGACCCTACATTCTACGGGGAAAAGTGTTTGTTTCGTTGTGTTCTATCACCCCCTGAAGTTTGTCGCATTAGTTTAGACTCACCCAATAGACATTCTATGGGCTTTTTTATACAAGCGTTTGACTGCACTCTCTAGCGGCCAACCGCTGCACTTGGGACCCTACATTCTACGGGGAAAAGTGTTTGTTTCGTTGTGTTCTATCACCCCCTGAAGTTTGTCGCATTAGTTTAGACTCACCCAATAGACATTCTATGGGCTTTTTTATACAAGCGTTTGACTGCACTCTCTAGCGGCCAACCGCTGCACTTGGGACCCTACATTCTACGGGGAAAAGTGTTTGTTTCGTTGTGTTCTATCACCCCCTGAAGTTTGTCGCATTAGTTTAGACTCACCCAATAGACATTCTATGGGCTTTTTTATACAAGCGTTTGACTGCACTCTCTAGCGGCCAACCGCTGCACTTGGGACCCTACATTCTACGGGGAAAAGTGTTTGTTTCGTTGTCTTCTATCACCCCCTGAAGTTTGTCGTATTAGTTTAGACTCACCCAATAGACATTCTATGGGCTTTTTTATACAAGCGTTTGACTGCACTCTCTAGCGGCCAACCGCTGCACTTGGGACCCTACATTCTACGGGGAAAAGTGTTTGTTTCGTTGTCTTCTATCACCCCCTGAAGTTTGTCGTATTAGTTTAGACTCACCCAATAGACATTCTATGGGCTTTTTTATACAAGCGTTTGACTGCACTCTCTAGCGGCCAACCGCTGCACTTGGGACCCTACATTCTACGGGGAAAAGTGTTTGTTTCGTTGTCTACTATCACCCCCTGAAGTTTTTCGTATTAGTTTAGACTCACCCAATATACATTCTATGGGCTTTTTTATACAAGCGTTTGACTGCACTCTCTAGCGGCCAACCGCTGCACTTGGGACCCTACATTCTACGGGGAAAAGTGTTTGTTTCGTTGTGTTCTATCACCCCCTGAAGTTTGTCGCATTAGTTTAGACTCACCCAATAGACATTCTATGGGCTTTTTTATACAAGCGTTTGACTGCACTCTCTAGCGGCCAACCGCTGCACTTGGGACCCTACATTCTACGGGGAAAAGTGTTTGTTTCGTTGTCTTCTATCACCCCCTGAAGTTTGTCGTATTAGTTTAGACTCACCCAATAGACATTCTATGGGCTTTTTTATACAAGCGTTTGACTGCACTCTCTAGCGGCCAACCGCTGCACTTGGGACCCTACATTCTACGGGGAAAAGTGTTTGTTTCGTTGTCTTCTATCACCCCCTGAAGTTTGTCGTATTAGTTTAGACTCACCCAATAGACATTCTATGGGCTTTTTTATACAAGCGTTTGACTGCACTCTCTAGCGGCCAACCGCTGCACTTGGGACCCTACATTCTACGGGGAAAAGTGTTTGTTTCGTTGTCTACTATCACCCCCTGAAGTTTTTCGTATTAGTTTAGACTCACCCAATAGACATTCTATGGGCTTTTTTATACAAGCGTTTGACTGCACTCTCTAGCGGCCAACCGCTGCACTTGGGACCCTACATTCTACGGGGAAAAGTGTTTGTTTCGTTGTGTTCTATCACCCCCTGAAGTTTGTCGCATTAGTTTAGACTCACCCAATAGACATTCTATGGGCTTTTTTATACAAGCGTTTGACTGCACTCTCTAGCGGCCAACCGCTGCACTTGGGACCCTACATTCTACGGGGAAAAGTGTTTGTTTCGTTGTGTTCTATCACCCCCTGAAGTTTGTCGCATTAGTTTAGACTCACCCAATAGACATTCTATGGGCTTTTTTATACAAGCGTTTGACTGCACTCTCTAGCTGCCAACCGCTGCACTTGGGACCCTACATTCTACGGGGAAAAGTGTTTGTTTCGTTGTCTTCTATCACCCCCTGAAGTTTGTCGTATTAGTTTAGACTCACCCAATAGACATTCTATGGGCTTTTTTATACAAGCGTTTGACTGCACTCTCTAGCGGCCAACCGCTGCACTTGGGACCCTACATTCTACGGGGAAAAGTGTTTGTTTCGTTGTCTTCTATCACCCCCTGAAGTTTGTCGTATTAGTTTAGACTCACCCAATAGACATTCTATGGGCTTTTTTATACAAGCGTTTGACTGCACTCTCTAGCGGCCAACCGCTGCACTTGGGACCCTACATTCTACGGGGAAAAGTGTTTGTTTCGTTGTCTACTATCACCCCCTGAAGTTTTTCGTATTAGTTTAGACTCACCCAATAGACATTCTATGGGCTTTTTTATACAAGCGTTTGACTGCACTCTCTAGCGGCCAACCGCTGCACTTGGGACCCTACATTCTACGGGGAAAAGTGTTTGTTTCGTTGTGTTCTATCACCCCCTGAAGTTTGTCGCATTAGTTTAGACTCACCCAATAGACATTCTATGGGCTTTTTTATACAAGCGTTTGACTGCACTCTCTAGCGGCCAACCGCTGCACTTGGGACCCTACATTCTACGGGGAAAAGTGTTTGTTTCGTTGTCTACTATCACCCCCTGAAGTTTGTCGTATTAGTTTAGACTCACACAATAGACATTCTATGGGCTTTTTTATACAAGCGTTTGACTGCACTCTCTAGCGGCCAACCGCTGCACTTGGGACCCTACATTCTACGGGGAAAAGTGTTTGTTTCGTTGTCTTCTATCACCTCCTGAAGTTTGTCGTATTAGTTTAGACTCACCCAATAGACATTCTATGGGCTTTTTTATACAAGCGTTTGACTGCACTCTCTAGCGGCCAACCGCTGCACTTGGGACCCTACATTCTACGGGGAAAAGTGTTTGTTTCGTTGTCTTCTATCACCCCCTGAAGTTTGTCGTATTAGTTTAGACTCACCCAATAGACATTCTATGGGCTTTTTTATACAAGCGTTTGACTGCACTCTCTAGCGGCCAACCGCTGCACTTGGGACCCTACATTCTACGGGGAAAAGTGTTTGTTTCGTTGTCTACTATCACCCCCTGAAGTTTGTCGTATTAGTTTAGACTCACCCAATAGACATTCTATGGGCTTTTTTATACAAGCGTTTGACTGCACTCTCTAGCGGCCAACCGCTGCACTTGGGACCCTACATTCTACGGGGAAAAGTGTTTGTTTCGTTGTCTACTATCACCCCCTGAAGTTTGTCGTATTAGTTTAGACTCACACAATAGACATTCTATGGGCTTTTTTATACAAGCGTTTGACTGCACTCTCTAGCGGCCAACCGCTGCACTTGGGACCCTACATTCTACGGGGAAAAGTGTTTGTTTCGTTGTCTTCTATCACCCCCTGAAGTTTGTCGTATTAGTTTAGACTCACCCAATAGACATTCTATGGGCTTTTTTATACAAGCGTTTGACTGCACTCTCTAGCGGCCAACCGCTGCACTTGGGACCCTACATTCTACGGGGAAAAGTGTTTGTTTCGTTGTGTTCTATCACCCCCTGAAGTTTGTCGCATTAGTTTAGACTCACCCAATAGACATTCTATGGGCTTTTTATACAAGCGTTTGACTGCACTCTCTAGCGGCCAACCGCTGCACTTGGGACCCTACATTCTACGGGGAAAAGTGTTTGTTTCGTTGTCTACTATCACCCCCTGAAGTTTGTCGTATTAGTTTAGACTCACCCAATAGACATTCTATGGGCTTTTTTATACAAGCGTTTGACTGCACTCTCTAGCGGCCAACCGCTGCACTTGGGACCCTACATTCTACGGGGAAAAGTGTTTGTTTCGTTGTCTTCTATCACCCCCTGAAGTTTGTCGTATTAGTTTAGACTCACCCAATAGACATTCTATGGGCTTTTTTATACAAGCGTTTGACTGCACTCTCTAGCGGCCAACCTCTGCACTTGGGACCCTACATTCTACGGGGAAAAGTGTTTGTTTCGTTGTCTTCTATCACCCCCTGAAGTTTGTCGTATTAGTTTAGACTCACCCAATAGACATTCTATGGGCTTTTTTATACAAGCGTTTGACTGCACTCTCTAGCGGCCAACCGCTGCACTTGGGACCCTACATTCTACGGGGAAAAGTGTTTGTTTCGTTGTGTTCTATCACCCCCTGAAGTTTGTCGTATTAGTTTAGACTCACCCAATAGACATTCTATGGGCTTTTTTATACAAGCGTTTGACTGCACTCTCTAGCGGCCAACCGCTGCACTTGGGACCCTACATTCTACGGGGAAAAGTGTTTGTTTCGTTGTCTTCTATCACCCCCTGAAGTTTGTCGTATTAGTTTAGACTCACCCAATAGACATTCTATGGGCTTTTTTATACAAGCGTTTGACTGCACTCTCTAGCGGCCAACCGCTGCACTTGGGACCCTACATTCTACGGGGAAAAGTGTTTGTTTCGTTGTCTTCTATCACCCCCTGAAGTTTGTCGTATTAGTTTAGACTCACCCAATAGACATTCTATGGGCTTTTTTATACAAGCGTTTGACTGCACTCTCTAGCGGCCAACCGCTGCACTTGGGACCCTACATTCTACGGGGATAAGTGTTTGTTTCGTTGTCTACTATCACCCCCTGAAGTTTGTCGCATTAGTTTAGACTCACCCAATAGACATTCTATGGGCTTTTTTATACAAGCGTTTGACTGCACTCTCTAGCGGCCAACCGCTGCACTTGGGACCCTACATTCTACGGGGAAAAGTGTTTGTTTCGTTGTCTACTATCACCCCCTGAAGTTTGTCGTATTAGTTTAGACTCACCCAATAGACATTCTATGGGCTTTTTTATACAAGCGTTTGACTGCACTCTCTAGCGGCCAACCGCTGCACTTGGGACCCTACATTCTACGGGGAAAAGTGTTTGTTTCGTTGTCTACTATCACCCCCTGAAGTTTTTCGTATTAGTTTAGACTCACCCAATAGACATTCTATGGGCTTTTTTATACAAGCGTTTGACTGCACTCTCTAGCGGCCAACCGCTGCACTTGGGACCCTACATTCTACGGGGAAAAGTGTTTGTTTCGTTGTCTTCTATCACCCCCTGAAGTTTGTCGTATTAGTTTAGACTCACCCAATAGACATTCTATGGGCTTTTTTATACAAGCGTTTGACTGCACTCTCTAGCGGCCAACCGCTGCACTTGGGACCCTACATTCTACGGGGAAAAGTGTTTGTTTCGTTGTCTACTATCACCCCCTGAAGTTTTTCGTATTAGTTTAGACTCACCCAATAGACATTCTATGGGCTTTTTTATACAAGCGTTTGACTGCACTCTCTAGCGGCCAACCGCTGCACTTGGGACCCTACATTCTACGGGGAAAAGTGTTTGTTTCGTTGTCTACTATCACCCCCTGAAGTTTGTCGTATTAGTTTAGACTCACCCAATAGACATTCTATGGGCTTTTTTATACAAGCGTTTGACTGCACTCTCTAGCGGCCAACCGCTGCACTTGGGACCCTACATTCTACGGGGAAAAGTGTTTGTTTCGTTGTCTACTATCACCCCCTGAAGTTTTTCGTATTAGTTTAGACTCACCCAATAGACATTCTATGGGCTTTTTTATACAAGCGTTTGACTGCACTCTCTAGCGGCCAACCGCTGCACTTGGGACCCTACATTCTACGGGGAAAAGTGTTTGTTTCGTTGTCTTCTATCACCCCCTGAAGTTTGTCGTATTAGTTTAGACTCACCCAATAGACATTCTATGGGCTTTTTTATACAAGCGTTTGACTGCACTCTCTAGCGGCCAACCGCTGCACTTGGGACCCTACATTCTACGGGGAAAAGTGTTTGTTTCGTTGTCTTCTATCACCCCCTGAAGTTTGTCGTATTAGTTTAGACTCACCCAATAGACATTCTATGGGCTTTTTTATACAAGCGTTTGACTGCACTCTCTAGCGGCCAACCGCTGCACTTGGGACCCTACATTCTACGGGGAAAAGTGTTTGTTTCGTTGTCTTCTATCACCCCCTGAAGTTTGTCGTATTAGTTTAGACTCACCCAATAGACATTCTATGGGCTTTTTTATACAAGCGTTTGACTGCACTCTCTAGCGGCCAACCGCTGCACTTGGGACCCTACATTCTACGGGGAAAAGTGTTTGTTTCGTTGTCTTCTATCACCCCCTGAAGTTTGTCGTATTAGTTTAGACTCACCCAATAGACATTCTATGGGCTTTTTTATACAAGCGTTTGACTGCACTCTCTAGCGGCCAACCGCTGCACTTGGGACCCTACATTCTACGGGGAAAAGTGTTTGTTTCGTTGTCTTCTATCACCCCCTGAAGTTTGTCGTATTAGTTTAGACTCACCCAATAGACATTCTATGGGCTTTTTTATACAAGCGTTTGACTGCACTCTCTAGCGGCCAACCGCTGCACTTGGGACCCTACATTCTACGGGGAAAAGTGTTTGTTTCGTTGTCTTCTATCACCCCCTGAAGTTTGTCGTATTAGTTTAGACTCACCCAATAGACATTTTATGGGCTTTTTTATACAAGCGTTTGACTGCACTCTCTAGCGGCCAACCGCTGCACTTGGGACCCTACATTCTACGGGGAAAAGTGTTTGTTTCGTTGTCTTCTATCACCCCCTGAAGTTTGTCGTATTAGTTTAGACTCACCCAATAGACATTCTATGGGCTTTTTTATACAAGCGTTTGACTGCACTCTCTAGCGGCCAATCGCTGCACTTGGGACCCTACATTCTACGGGGAAAAGTGTTTGTTTCGTTGTCTTCTATCACCCCCTGAAGTTTGTCGTATTAGTTTAGACTCACCCAATAGACATTCTATGGGCTTTTTTATACAAGCGTTTGACTGCGCTCTCTAGCGGCCAACCGCTGCACTTGCGATCCTACATTCTACGGGGAAAAGTGTTTGTTTCGTTGTCTTCTATCACCCTCTGAAGTTTGTCCCATGACCGTAAAATCACCCTGTATACGTACCTCACATACACGACGTTCTTTGGTTCGACCAAGTTTCGAACTCGCCACGCTCTGGTTGCTGATCCGTAGTATTTCAACTGGACATTAAAATTGGATAGTACTTTGTATCTGAGATTCTTGTAACAGGGTCCTTGAAAATAACGTCCATTTCTGCCCTTGACTACCAGAGTGTTACTTTACGTCGCACTGTAGTAACACAATGTGCTATGGGAGATTGTCCGGGATCAATCCCGAAGGGAAAGCTTCGAGGATAACGCCTCGTCATTTTGAACCTTGGTCAGATGACGAACACAACACCTGAGCTGGCACCCCACTCTCCACAGTTCCACACCACGCCAACACCATGTGAGGCAGGACAGGTTCAACGTGTACCAGCCCCCACGTACACGACGGTCTTTGGCTGAACCTAATTTCGAACTCGCAATCCTCCCATTGCTAATCCGTTAACTGTGGATAAAATTGGATAGTACTTTGGTTAGATAGTACTGAGATTCTTGCAAAAGGCCCTTGAAAATAAGCCCATATCTGTCCTTGACTACCTAAGTGTGCGAGACTTCAAATTCTAAAAAGAACGCCATTCGATACCCCCTATTTCGAATTTCCAATCTTTTTCGAACGTATTTTCAGAACCTTTTTCTCGTCTCTCGAATTTCTGAAATTGCCCAATTTATTCATGAGTCGTGATGGTCTTAGGTTCCAATTTTTCAGAGGAGTCTTTTCGCGTGTCGCAGGCCCACTGTGGAATCGTCTGCGATTTGTATTGGTTAAGTATTCTATTTTGGGCCTGATGCGTTGTTTTGGCTGTCATGGTGTGGAAAAGATTGCTGGATATTTGGGTATGGAACATCTTTTGTGGCGCATAGTTTTCTTTGATGTATATGTGTTTTTCTTCTATGTGTGTTGTGAAGGTGGCACGATATCCGATTTCGCTCGATTTCGATGTGAACGGAACGGAATGGTTTCGGTTAGGTATTGGGTTCATCCAATTCTTGAGGGTGAATCTGTTTCATTTGTAGAAAAATACAAATACAAACTTGGCGGATATTAACTATGAAGTTCTTTCTACAATACAATTAGATTCTACTAATAGAACTAATGTAGTAGCAAAAATATTTAAAAAAAAACATGAGTAAAATGTGCTATAAAAGTTGATTTTAAAGTTGTAATCGAAAAATAATTATGACGTTGGGCTCAAATTATTGGCGATGGGAAATACTTATGGCTCAGTGGGTATACCCTATGAGCTAGTAACCTGTGAGCGGAACGCGGCGCAGGTTCGATTCCTGTTTGGTGCATTCCTCCCTGGGTGTATTTCTCTTTTGTGGCAGTAAAACTTTCATTGTGTGTATGTCTATTACTTGATATTGTATGACTTGTGTCTGGCGCAGCATCGCCAAATATGGCCTTTGCGCCATAAAAACCCAACTAATCCACTTATGGCGATCAATACCATAACAAATTTGATGCCGCGGTAGCCTGATTGGAAGAGTAGCGGATTCATAACCGCAGGGTTGCGGGTTCGTAACTAGTTCAAACCAAAGACCATCCTGTACCTGGATTCTCGTACATGTTAAATCAGTCGTGGCCTCAAATGTCCTCACGTTGGCGGGATGAGGAAGTTTGGGGAGTGGTGTGCCAGCTCAGGTGTTGACCTCGTCATCTGGTTCAAAATAGCGAGGTGTCCTGGGATCTTTCCCTTCGGGATTGATCCCGGACCATCGCCAATAGCCCGTTGTGTTGATCCAGTGTGACTTTTATTAAGCTACTCCCTTCCATAACAAATTCGGGGTCTTCATGGCTCTGTGGCTATGCCCACTACGCTAGCAACCGTCGAGCTGTTGGCGACGCAGGTTCGATTTCTGTCTGTATTTCTCTCTCCTGTGTCATTAAAACGTTTCTTGTGTGGTACATTACTTGATATTGTCTGTCTTGTGTCTGGCGCAGCTTGACCACGCATGGCCCTTGCGCCATAAAACCCCAAAACAACCACCATTCCGAATCACATCACTTTTACTAGTTCATACCAACTGTTTCACCCCCTTGAAGTAAATTTCTTCGACTCAGAAGAACTGACTGCGAAAACACCGTATTAACCTATAAATCTTCTTTACGTCGAGAAGAACACAACCCTCAAACCCTCCACCACCCCCGTGGAAAATCCGGAAGTTAATTTACAAAATCACTCCCCCGAGGAAGTGGAATGGTTTCCCCTTCTTCCGTGGAATTTTAAGATTATAAGAATCAGCGATTCCTCTTAAGTCATCCATCATTTCCCCGAGGATCGCGAAAAAATAACTTTCAACTCCGACGTTGAAACTTTAAACCCGGCGGTGTTGCTGAAAAGTGCGAGCCAAGCAACTTGACGGATTGGAACCGTGGCTTATTTTTACGTTATCGAACTCCTTCGATAAATTTGGTTTTTCAATAACATTTTTTGTGTACGTGATTTTAATCCCCCAATTCTTGTTTTGAATGGGAGGCCATTGTGTGGCCAACATGTTGACTAGTTGTCACGTGACTGCTCTGAAAAATTGGCTTGGATGGTCTATTCGGTATCTTATCGCCTCGTTTGGCGATATACATCTTATGACAAGGTAAATGTGTGAATGCGCATGTCTATGGAGTGTCGACAGAAGTGGTGAAATCGCCAAAGTCTACTACTATCAATGGACCAATCAGGTAATGGATCAATGGATTGGCGTCATCTCCCGCCCCGTGGACCAGTCAGATGATGAATTTTCGTTTCCACCCATCAAACGAAACTAGTCTAAGGGTCACTTTACTACATGTTTTGTTCGCATAAAAAAAGATTACCATCGTCGTGGGTCAGTGGGTATGTCCACTGCGCTAGCAGCCTTCGAGTTGCAGGCGGCGCAGGTACGATTCCTGTCAGGTGCATTCCTCCCTGGGTGTATTTCTCTCTTCTGTGTCAGTACAACTTTCATTGTGTGCGTCTGTCTATTACTTGATATTCTATGGCTTGTGTTCTGCGCAGCTTGGCCAAATATGGCCCTTCCGCCATAAACCTCCCCCAAACCAACCATCCAATTGGATTACCGTGGCCCTTAATATTTAGCTGAACTGTTAGTTGTCGCAACATTGAACATGTTGTGAAACTTCCTTTGCGACTGCTAAAAATACTTACTGTCTTTAGTAAACACGGGCTCCAGGTATACCCAAGCGATCTTCTGCTTTCATCCCTCTACTCTGTTCTCCAATCCGTCTTTTCTTTTTCCATTTCACGACGCTTTTTACTTCAAGTTGTCTGTCTTGTGCTCGGCGCAGTTTGGCCAAATATGGCTCCTGCGCCATAAAACTACGAACCAACGAACCAACTGTATATACATGGCATGTATGTCCGTAACACGGACGTGCTTTATAGTATACCAAGGTGCAGAAATGAAGACACCAAATATGTGAACAACATTTTATTTAGCCTTAATTTCACCCTCTTATTGGTTTCGCGTCGAAAACCATCCTGTTTTGGCCAACCTCTAATGCAAAAGCCTGTTCCAAACTCACCAGTTCTAGTCAAGGAACAATTTGTTTTTTTCTACTTTGATCTTCATTCCGCTTATAGTAATAGGGCAGTTTTGTCTCGACGAGATATCTCGTCATTAGCAAAATTGACCAGGTCTTGGCGAGATATCTTGTCGAGGAAGGTTAACAGTGATTGAACTCCTATTTCTCATTAGCTCAAAGTTACGACCGCTGACAGTAATGTACTGACTGCTGATGATTGGGCATTGGCTTTGAGAGTAACCTCAAAAAGTGTGTCCAACATGTCGACTAGTAGTCACGTGACTACTCTGAAAAATTAATATAATTCATTATGACAGGGTAGATGTAAATGAATATTTTCTAGAGTGGCGAAAAAGGTGGTGAAATCGCCTAAGTCTACTACAATATCACGCGGACCAATCAGATGATGAATCAATGGATGGGCGTCTTCTCCCGTTCTCGTGGACCAATCAGATGGTGAATGTTTGGTTCCACCTATCAGAAGAAGAGACACGTTAAGGAATTAGAAAAAACAACATTTTAACATTTGGACAGTGGACTTTGAAATTTCAGTTCTAAAACTTAGACGTTCCCTGCTTAATTGTCCTTCCAAATGTCGGACATTCGACATCATCAACCAAACCATTTGAACGGACTGGTTATGGCAGCTAACTATCGACGCTCTCCAATGACTTCAATGGGGATAATCGTCTAACAAAATCCCCATTTCCCTGTTGAGTCTTCTTCCCTATTTAAAGACCAAAGCGACATTGAGGGTTGAGGGCCTTAATGGCTGGATGCGTGCCCGTTGTAATGGCTTTCGGCTCTTATCGTTTGCGTGGGGGTTATCTGCGTAATTAGAGGGAAGGGACTCGATATATAATCGCCCCCCTCCCCTTAATTACTTCCAATTAACTCCGGCTCCGTTAATTGAATCATTTTACACTTCGCCACCGACGTGTGATTCTTCCCTCCCCGTCTGATAGGGTGCTTCCCGTGTTTGGTGGAGCGGAGTTGAGTTGTTTTTAAGCTCCGGTGGTCGTTTGCGATGTCGCGTGTGGGTGTTGCAATTGGATGACGAGTGGGGAGTGATGTTGATTGGGAAATGTCGGGAAACGATTCATGGGTCCGATGCCCTTTAAACCTACGAGCTGCTTCGACGAGATATCTCGTCGAAGGCGACGGTATATTGGCGACGGTTCGGGATCCATGCCGAAGGGAAAGATCCGAGGACAACGCCTCGCAATTTCGAACCAACGTCAGAAGTCAATACCTGAACTTGCATCCCACTTTCCAAATTTCCACACTACGCCAACATTAGAACATTGGAGGCCATGGCAGATTCAACGTGAACCAGCTCCTTACGTACACGACGGTATTTGATTGGATCGAGTTTCAACCTTGCAATCCCCAGTTGCTAATCCGCTACCCTTCCACCGGGCTACCGAGGCCCAGAAATACATTGGGTTGAGTTTTTATGGTACAAGGGTCTTATTTAACCTTGCTACACAAGACATACATCAAGTAATAGACAAACACACCATGAAAGTTTTACAGGCACAGAAGAGAGAAATACACCCAGGGAGGAATCGAACCTGCGCCGCCTCCAACTCGCAGGTTGCTAGTGCACTGAGACACTACGGCCCCGAAATACATTAAAGTTTGGAGAGTGGGGTGCCAGCTCAGGTGTGACCTCGTCATCTGACCGTGGTTCAAAATTACGGGGTGTTATCCTCGATCTTTCCCTTCGAGTTTGATCGTCAATAGCCCGTTGTGTTGCTCCTGTGCGACGTTAATTAAAATACCTACCTACCAACCGAAATACATTATTACAAAAGACTGCACAAATTCAACTGATGAACCAATTTTTTAGGTTTTATCATGGAGAAAAATAATATTAATTTAGTTATATTAGGTTGTGTGTGCAGGAAAAGAAAATTACAAAAGAAAATTGGGAAAATAATAAATGCAATCGTGCCTCAGGCGTTTGTTTCACACATCGCCTCGCCTAAGACTTATCCCTGAATCGTTTGGGCATTAACTTATGCAGAAACCCCTATCCCAACAAATTTCTTCAGAATCAGTTATTTGTTTAGTTATTCTGTCTACAAAACCACACAATGTACATCAGATAACTCTCCATTTAAAATTGCTAAACGGTGGGATTGTTCGAAACTGCATTGTGGGATTAGGAATAACAATCTCACTCCAGAGTATTGTTGGGGGAAATTTAATTCCTTTTAATTTACCAATGATCGTTGCGAGATTTGGGCGGGTGCTGCTTTTACCACACGACACACAATGAATGACTAAGTAGCCAGATCAGATGGTTCTACAGAATTCAGTGATTCTTTCAAGCTTTGAAAAGATTCTGCTTGTCATTTCCTTATAAAAGAGGGCCGCGGTTATAGCAGATCGTCAACGTCAAAAACTACCAGTCTTTTTTATCTGCTTCTTAATACTTGGAATTTGTTTCCTAGTTACTTTTTGGAGAGTAAAGTACAGCTAATTATATCAAAAATAATTTAATAGTAGAAACTTACATATATGGCTCCCGACATGTCAAACGAAAAAGCATAGATAGTCTTCAAAAGTCTTTAGTGTTCTACACTTGAACCGATCTCACGAGCGTCTGCTTTCGCCTCCCGAAGAAAGTATATACAACTCGAAGCGCAACAGATTTGTGCGCCTCGCCGGCGTCGAATGATATAAACACAGTCCACTGGCAACGGTGTAGGATCAACTCCGAAAGGGTTCTCAGCAAAAAGTCTGGTCAGGTTGCGACAGCGGTGGCACGGTTGGAAGAGTAACGAATCCCGCCAAAAGACCGTCGTGTAAAAAGGGGGTTGGTGCACGTTAAATCTGCCGTGGCTTCACGTTGGCGTGGTGTGGAAGTGTGACCTCGTCATCTGACCTTGGCTCAAAATTACGTGGTGTCCTCGGATCTTTCGCTTCCAGTTTGAACCCAGCAAATAGCCCGTTGTGTTGCTCCAGTGCGACGGTAATTAAAAATATCAGTACCAATAACTTTCCTTATGGAATCGTTCCTCCGAACGATTCTATTGGAACATTATTCAGAATAAAATCCGTTGGAATAATTTTCTTGGTTCTTTCCGCGGTAGGTAGGTATTTTAATTAACGTCACACTGGAGCAACGCAACGGGTTATTGGCGACGGTCCGGGATCAATCCCAAGGGGAAAGATTCGAGAACACCACCACGTAATTTTGAGCCAAGGTCAGATGACGGGTTTTTTCAGCGGAATAGAATCCTTTGAACAGATTCTAATGGTCCTTTTCTTACAGCCTTCAGGGGCATATATTCTTTAAGTGTGTACGGCGATCACAACCTCGAGGTACCCGAGTGATCTTTCCTCCATTTTATTTTCACCTTCGCCTCCTTTCTGCTTTTCCTCCTCCCTCATTGTGTTGTCTGTCTTGTGTTTGGCGCAGCTTGGCCGAATATAGTCCTTGCGCCATAAAACCCATAAACGTTATTTCAAATTTGATAGAAATTCGGCGTATATGCAGGGTGAGTCTAAATTGTTTTTACAAAATAAGAGGGGTGATAGTAACCATCCAGACGAGCCATAATTACCATGGAACATAGGGTCGCATTCCACTCTGAGGCAGAAGAGTAGTCGAAACACGTCGAGCATGAACAAGTCATCGCCTATGACATCGTTTCGTACCTGACTACGTAGCATATCTCCTAAGATTGCCTGGTCGATAGTACATGAAATCTTTAGTATACCAGACGTTTGTGGCTGAAGATCTCGTAGCGAGAATCGGTGTTGCCGCAGACAAAATGAACACAACACCAGGAATCTTCGAGAGCCAGGCATTCCTTCGCCGGTGTGAACTGTGCAACGACACGCCACTTTGAGCACTTGTTGTGAGTTTATCAATCGATCAGATTGTGCAACTTTTGGTATCGTTCATTCGCTTTCCCAACACTGTTGTAAGTTCATGTTGAAATTCTAATTTGACTCTTCTGCCTCTCGGAATGGAATACGACCCTATGTTCCATGTTAATTGTTGCTAGTCTGGATGGGGACTATCACCCCTCTTATTTTGTAAAAACAATTTAGACTCACCCTGTATAGCGAACCAAGGAGTATAAACGTATCCAAATAAAGTTTTGAAAAATATGAAATAACTATTTCACAAAACACCTCATGTCCTTGAAAATTAGTGGGCCTCGGTAGACCGTTTGGTAGAGTAGCGTTTAGCAAACGTAAGGTCGCGAGTACTCGATCCAATTAAAAACAGGATTGTAACACGGGAACTGGTGCACGTTTAATCAGTCGTGGCCTCATGTCCTCACGTTGACGTGGAAGTTTGGAGATAGGATTGAATCATCTGACCGTGGTTCGAAATTACGAGGTGTTTTCCTCTTAGGGAACTTCGCCAATAGCCAGTTGCGACGTTAATTCATCCACCTTCTAAACAAAGAACCTTCACCTCGCGGCAGTGTTCGAGTCCGGTACGAATATCCCCGTACCAGAAACATTCTAATTCGAGAAACCATTCGATAACAGCCTCCAGATGCTCGTGGTCATTCATCATCTCTTGACAAAAATGGTTTTCATCGACTTCTGCCGCGACCTTTCCCGAAAAAAGCAAAACCTCCGCAGCGGAAGAGGCATAAATAATCCTCGCTTTTTTCCCCTCGCCAGAAATGAGTTATTTCGCCTTCAGAAACACGCGGGTGGGGAATTTATTCATCCCGTGCCGCCATCTTGTTTTTTATGTGTCGATTGGAGATTCGGAAAAGGTCTCGACTACCACAGAAAGCTCTATTCTCCATCTATCACGGAGAGAAGGAGATTTGTGGACTCCGAAGGCGGTTTGAAATTTTTTAAGTGGCTTTTTTTGTATGGGATAACTCTATTTCGGGGACGAAATTTACTTTTTACAAGATGGAACTCTGATGTGTTGGTTCTCGTGTACTATAGTACACGAGGTCCGTCGTGACTCAGGGGGTATGCCCTCTGAGCTAGCAACCAGCGAGTTGTAGGCGGTGCAGGTTCGATTCCTTCCTGGGTGTGGGCCACGGTAGCCCGGTTGGAGGTGTAACGGATTAGCAACCAGAGGGTTGCGAGTTTGAATCCAACCAAATACCCTCGTGTACAAAGGGGGCTGGGGCAGGTTAAATTTGTCGTAACCTCAAATGTCCTCACGTTGGCAAGGTGTGAAAGTTTGGAGGGTGGATTGCAGCTGAGGTGGAACCCAGTCGTCTGACCGTGGTTCAAAATTATGTGGCGTTGTACTCGGATCTTTCCCTTCGGGATTTGTCCCAGATCGTAACCAATAGACGGTTGTGTTGCTCCAGTGCGAAATTAATTAATTACCATTACCTTCCTGGGTGTATTTCTCTCTCCTGTATCATTAAACCTTGCATTGTAATTGTGTATTACTTGATATTGTATGTATTGAATCTGGCGCAGGATGGCCAAATATGACCCTACCGCCATAAAACTCCAAAAACAACCAACCATCCCTCCTGGTGGTTGTCTGGACGAGATATCTCGTCTATCAAAATCTAACCAAGTTTGCTAATGACGAGATACCTCATTAAAGTATTGCCGATTTGTTGATGACGTGATCAAGATCTGGTCATTTTTCTTCTAATGACGATATATCTCTTCCTTAAACTCAACCCTCCGGTTGCTAATATGCTACTCTTCAAACCGGGCCAACGCTGCCCCACCATCATCTGGACACCTCAACATTCTCGATGGTAGGTAGGTATTTTAATTAATGCCACACTGGAGTAACGCAACGTGCTATTGGCGACGGTCCGGGATCAAACCCGAAGGGAAAGATTCGAGAACACCACGTCATTTTGAACCACGGTCAGATGATGAGATCACTTCTGTGAGCTGGCACCCCACTTTCCAAACTTCCACACCACGCCAACGTGAGGACATATGATGGCACGATAGATTTAACGTGCACCAGCTCTCTTTGAACACGATGGTCTTTAGTTGAATTCGAACTCGTGACCCTGTGGTTGCTAGTCCGTTACTCTTCCAACCGTGCTACCGTGGCTTCAATATTTAATGGAAAACTCAATTTTAAACCAACTTTCTTCATTCGGTGTTGCCACCCCTCTTACCCGAACTGATCGAAATAAGCCTACGCAGGTCACATAAAAGGATGAAAAAGCACTGACATAGCTCATTGGTGTAAGATGTAAGGTGAGGTTTGAACCTTCTGGTGGTTTTATCGACGATGTATCGACGAGATATCTCATCTTCAGAAAAAAGCTGACAGATCCTGATCTCGTCGTCATCAAAAATCGTCAATGTTTTGATGGAGAGAGATCTCGTCTTCATAAGAAAGCTGACAGATCCTGATCTCGTCGTCATCAAAAATCGTCAATGTTTTGATGGAGAGAGATATCTCGTCTTCAGAAGAAAGCTGACAGATCCTGATCTCGTCGTCATCAAAAATCGTCAATGTTTTGATGGAGAGAGATATCTCGTCATTAGAAGAAACTGACAGATCCTGATCTCGTCGTCATCAAATATCGTCAATGTTTTGATGGAGAGAGATATCTCGTCGTTAGAAGAAAGCTGATAGATCTTGATCTCGTCGTCATCAAAAATCGTCAATGTCTTGATGGAGAGAGATATCTTGTCATTAGCAAAATGGGTCATATCTTGATGGACGAGATGTCCCATCGTAACCATTTGGAGGGTTAAACAAAATAATAGCTCCTGGTTTATGTTTTAAACACCAATTATTTTATCTCCGAAAGAGATTTAATACAAAACTCGAAGTTCCAAAGACTGAAAAATGTCTGCGTATAAGGTTCAGCACAAATTGATTATCGATATCCTTTTAATAGTTTTAAAACAGTTAATTTATCCTTTAATAGTTTTAAAAGGAGTTTGTTTTCTGACCAGATCAATTCCCTCGATTTGTTTTGTGGAGTATGCTTTAACGCACTAACTAAATCGAAAAGGATGGAGCAGAATTGGTTAAGATTGCCTCATGGATTATCCTAAAGTAATTCGACGAGCAAATGTGTCTTTGTGGAAATCTGTAAAGCGGTTCTTTTAGAGTAAATAGAAATATCATTAATTTTATTGAAATGCATTATATTGAAGCTTTCAGTTCAAGTTTTTAAACCCTAAACGTTAGAATGAAACGATAAATTGATTTTGAAATTCCTTACTGAAGTAAATGCTTTAACCCTCCAAGTGGTACCAAAACTTTGCTAATGGCAAGATATCTCCTCATCAAGAATGGCGATTAAATTCCAAATGATACCGTTTTTTGATGATGACGAGATCATGATCAGGCCAATTTTCTTCTAATACGAGATATCTCGTCCATCAAGATCTGGTCAGTTTTGCTAACGACGAGATACCTCGTCGAGACAACCACTAGGAGAGTTAAATAAAAATAACCCTATTTTTTTCAACACTACCTTTTATATAGACTAACCAGACAGTCGTAGAGGCTGATGCATGTTAAACTTGTGGCCTCAAATGTCCACATCAAATTTTTCACTGCATTATTTGTAGTGTAGTTTTCATATCAAAATGTCCTGTACTTTTGCACAAGTCCGTTATAGTCTTTTAAGTGCAGGGCTATCACAGCCTAAGCTCTTGTGAAAAAGTAGCTCTAATAGCATAAATTCTAAAAAATAGTAGCAAAATTAGTCTTCAGGAAAATTTTAGAAGCAGTTTTAGTTGGCTCAAATAGAAAATGAATAATTCTAAACACAAAATGTGTTATACCCAATGTATCGCAATACAATAACACGATTCATTTTTTGTTTATTCACTCATTTTGCTAATCCATATCCGTCAGAAACTTCAGTTTTTGCGCATTGGTTACATTGTTACTAACAAGATTATTTTATATTGGCATAATTCAGTAGAATAACGGATACAAATAAAATTGCTGCTTTGCACCATCGAAGGTTTTTTGGTCGTGTTTGGAAAAGGAAGAAAGCCGTCGTCGAAAAGTAGTCCACACCTGTTTCGAAAAGGGTTGGTAAGACCATGAACTCAAGTTCTGCTGAATCATCACAACAGCAGCTGTGAGAACGTACACAAGTCGCATCCAACACTTATCTTTTCTTTCTCCCAAAATTTCAGACAACGTCAATAGTCGAAAAGGAACGAACTGACATTCTGAAAACCATGTCTTGTGTCATAAAACTCAATCAACACAACCTACATAAAATCAATGAGGCCACGATAGCCCGGTTGGCAAAGTAACGGATTAGCAACCGGAGGATTGCGAGTTCGAATCCAACCAAAGACTCGTGCACAAATGGGGCTGGTGCACATTAAATCTCGTGGCCTCGAATCTCCTCACGTTTGCGTGGAATTCGGAGAGTGGGGTGCCAGCTCAGGTGTTGCCTCGTCATCTGACCATGGTTCAAAATGACGTGGAGTTGTCCTTCGAATTTTCTCTTAGGCCCCGTTCACATGACGCGCTTTCTAACGCGCGTTTTACGTCAAAAGAAAACGCGGGTAGCCAAAGTACATAGAGTTCTACTGGAGTGTTCACATGCAGAAATCGCGAGAATCCAAACGCTAGATGGCTTCGGCGCTTCAACAATCTCCGGTCGTTCTAGCGATTAGAAGGCGCTTGGAGATACATAATATTGTACTGCACCGTTCACATGTCACGCGTTTTGACGCGCGTTAGGGCTTTTTTATTCCCCTAGTCCTAGTTCCTATCTTCGCGATCGTTAAAGATAGAGTGAAAATTTCAACGGATTTGAAATCTGCAGAAAATTTTACACTAATCGACACCTAATGTGATTTTCTTTAAATAAATAATTTTTCAATTAACTTTAATATTTTCGCGATACACATTTGACGAATACATTCATTACGAACACAAGTATTCATCTCGTTTTTATAGAAAAGATATAACTTGATTGGAGTATTTTGTCTTAATCCACTGCTTTATATTTATGACCATTAAAAATAGGATGAAAAAATTTAATCGTATTCGATTTATTGAAGAAATTTACCCTGTATTTACACAAAACAAAATGTGATAGTTTACAACTAAAGGGAATAGTGGGTAATTTTATTTCTGAGAATAACGTATACTGTAAGTTCTATTTTTCATGTGCGGCAAACGTCTTTAAAATAAAGCTAAAATTAAATATTCGATTTCAAAGCTAAACTTTAAAGTTATTTTTTTATTTGTCCTCAACGTGAAATGCGCAAAATAAGTTTCAATTTTCATTCATTTTTCACATCCTCGTGTTACATTGTACTCGATATCACTTTTGAAAATGAACTTCTGATTTACTGAACTTAATTTACTGTGAGCTTATTTTTCATAGAATTTATATTTTAATCTTTCAGTTAGTGTTATTAAACCTTTAATCGAAATTTTTTATTATATATACGTGTAGACGCAAATTTTATAAGCAATCTCCTGGTTTTCGATATGTATTGTTTTTTGGTTTTACTTTGAGATTTGTTTTAACATAATTTTCTCGTTTCATCGTGGGTTTTAATCAAAATTTTAGTTGATACATTTCCCAGTCGTTATTCCATTCGTGCTACAAAGCCCATGAAAGAGGGTAGGTTGGATGGTTAGTTTTCGTTTCGGATAGTCAGAACTCAGGGAAAATTGTGTTTAAAAATTAAAAACTAATTATTGTTATATGTGTTACTTGTGCTGATACATGAAAATGTTTAGGTTTTAAGAAATATAGATTTATTTGAAGGAAAATTAAATAAAAATTTGCTATAGAAAGTAGGAAACACGATAACACGATTTTGATAGTACTTTGTAGACAATGCCATATAAAAAGAAATTCCATTTCCAATTTCCTGGTTCTAGAAATGTAGTTTTTTGAGGGATATATTTTTACTTTACACTGTCAATTTTAAAATTTTAAGGAAATTGTTTGGTCATTTTCCAGTTAGTTTTAATCAAAGTTTTATAGAAATATTCTAATTTTTCATACGCAGTTTCGCTTTTACGATAAAACACATTACAAATGACTCATCTGCTAACTTCTTGAACCCAAAAAATCCGTGATCACCCCTTAACACAAAACAAATCCTTCTTACTATTTTTATTGGTGGGTGAATCATCGACACTGGAGAGTGAAGGTTATAGAGTTTTTTTCCCTCTAGTCTTGACAGTAAAAACGAATACTTTAGGATTTTAGAGTTAATGAAAATATTTAATACCACAATTTGAACTACGTAAAGCACTGTTTCTCTGTGATCCGCTGGCTCATACCGGTTCCTAAGTCCAAAATAATCCCATCATTCGAAAAATTTTGAAAAACGTACGAAAAGCTAATGAGTAAAAATTTACAATCGAGGTTGATGGCATTGGCATTGCAACGGAACGCATAGTATACTATACATAACGAAAGATTTACCTGTTTAGGTTCTCACTTCTGGTCAACAAGTCGATTATATTGCATTTATTTATGTATAAAGATTTAAGTTCAAAAACACTTTATTCACAGGCAATTAGGGAACGTATGTTTTACAAATCGAAATATCAAATTTTTACATCATTTTGAATATTTTAAAATTATTTTAGGCATTTTATTGGTCATTTTTATACATTTGTGAGTTAACCAAATCCAGGCTCTTGTGAACACAGGGAAATCAATTTTAGGTTGGGAAAGAAAGATTTTCATCCTATTTTTAATGACTAAAATTAGAACAGTTGATCAGGGGCAACAAAATATCTTATTAAAGTGACATTCCCTTTAAAAACAAGGAAATACTTCCGCTTACGCTTAGTATAATATAAAAGGAATATGTGTGAAATGATTAGTTGCGACATTGATAAAAAATAATTTTTTCAAAGAAAATCATGTTTTTGATATCGATCTAACGTAAAATTTTACGCTGATTTGAAATCCGTTGAAATTTTGACTCTATCTTTAACCATTCAAAATATAGAAACTTGGATTAGGGTAATAAAAAACACAATTTAATGCATAACAGAAACTGACGTTTAAAAACTCCCAAGAGGTGTTCACATGCTAACGCTCGAAAATTCTTATCAAACGCGCGTTGGAAAAAGTTCATGTGAACGGGGCCTTAGGGTTTGATCTCTTACTGTCGCCAATAGCTCGTTGTGTTGCTCCAGTGCGACTTTAATTAAATTTGTACCATAAAAACAATAACTTTCGAGATATTCACTGGAAGGCAAACAACTTGGTCAGTAAGTACTGCGGGAGATTCTTGATCAGCAGCACAAATCCATTCCTTTCTATTTGTAAAAGAGGAAGCTCGCGGTATCTCGGTTGGAAGAGTAGCGGATTATCAATCGGAGGGATGCGAGTTCGAAACAAGGTCCAGCCAGACAGTGGGGACACGTTAAATATATCAAATGTCCTCACGTTGGATTGGTGTGGAAGTTTGTGTACCAACTCGGATGTCGATCTCGTCATTCTGACCGTGGTTCGAAACGACGATTCGCCGTCCTCGGATCTTTCCCTTCGGGATGGATCCCTGACCGTTACACTGGTCACGACTAAAACATGAGTATAAGCAGCTATGATTGCGCTCGTTGTGTAGACCTAATGGTATACCATTAGGTCTACACAACGAGCTCTTGAGGTGAAACATAGAACATCGAATGACTATCTCCACCGGAATTAATCCCCACAGATCGCCGGGCCACTTCCTGCGAGGACTGCCATCGAATCTTTGGAGGGGGTGCACCCGCTCAATGGAAGCGAAGTGAAGATGGGTGACTTTAATTAGAAAAGGAAACGATATCGATGATGATGGATGGGGCAGGGGCGCACCCCATCCGTCACCAATGAAGGGGAGGGTCGGCAGGAAATTTCACGCCCCGGAGCCCCCGTTGCCATCGCTGAATATTAATTCCGAAAAGAATCCACGCCATCCGTCAGTATCGTTTGTCTCGAGGATCGTTTTCCGGGAGGGATTATTGAGGTAGGGGGTTGATTTCGTAAATGAGATGGGGGTCTCGTGCGGGTCTTAATCCTCCTGGTGGTTGCATGGACGAGGTATATCGTCTTTAGCTGATCTCTTCATCAAGAAATCGTTGATTTCTTTATGACGAGATATCTCGTCAGTAGTAAAATTGATCAGATCTTGATGGACGAGATATCTGGTCAGTAGTAAAATTGGTCAGATCTTGATGGACGAGATATCTCGCCAAGCAAAATTGGTCAGATATTGATGGATGAGATATCTCGCCATCAGTAAAATTGGTCAGATCTTGATGGACGAGATATCTCGCCAAGAAAAATTGGTCAGATATTGATGGACGAGATATCTGGTGAGTTGTAAAATTGTTCCTATCTTGATGGACGAGATATCTCGTCGAAACCACTTGGAATATTGATCCTGCTTTGGTCCATCAGGATACGATATTTTGTAGAAGTGAATTCGAAAGCCTCCCCCATCGTTTCAGCAGCCGGGAGAAGAGATGCTCTTTGCAACTGAAATTGGATCGAACCACTAATGAAAACTAATGTATTTAATAAAAGGATAGCTTTTAAACTTTTTCACGTGTTATGTCTTAAAGCTTGATATAATGCAGAGGATTATATTATGGAGGCTGGTGCCACCCTCAAAACTGGTAGTACCCTCCAAGTGGTTTAGACGAGATATCTCGTCCATCTACATCTGACCCATTTTTACTAAAGACGAGATATCTCGTCATCAAGATATTATGGAATTTTTGATGATGACAGGATCATGATCTGGTCAGTTTTTTCTAATGACGAGATATCTCTTCCATCAGGATCTGGTCAGTGTTCGCTTCATAACTAGATACCTCTTCAAGACTTCTTGAATCTTCAATGACCGCACATGTCCTCACGGTAATTTGGAGAGTGGGGCTCCAAGCTCAGGATCTGACCGTGGTTCAAAGTGACGAGTTGTCCTCGGATCTTTCTCTTCGGACCGTCCCTAATAGCACGTTGTTTCGCTCCAGTGCGACGCTGATTCAACTACCTATCTTCATGAACTACTCAAATTTGTATTAACATTTTGATATTTTATACAATGCAAAGGTCGTTCGCCAAGATCCGATGTCGGTCGACAATTCCTCCAATCCTTTTAAGCAAACCTTCGCCTTGAAAGAAAAAAAAAACACCGATAGGACAGCACTTGAAAAAGGGTTTACAGCCTTTCTCCGAAACGTAAAGCAAAGATAGAAGTTTTCCGGGACTGTCCGGCTCACGGACATTCCGGCTGTCGCGGAAGAGGTCAATTGGAGCTGACATTAATTGAAGGTGCTCCGGCCTGTACGTGACAAGGACGTCTTTGTGTGTCTCGACGCATGCCATAAAACTCTCTTCCTCAGAAAGAGAAGGAAGAGAATTGGCCGCTCTGCTGAGTCGGCGGTTGTCAGGGTCTGTTGCTACTTGCAGTTGATAAAAGTGCCTTCCGCTTTTCTTACCTTCGATTTTGAAAAAATAATTTCTTCTGCTGTGGCTTGAAAAGGAATGTCCAACAGTGTCCTTCAGAAAATAAAATATCTTAAAATTAATCTTAAAATATCATTCCTATTCGCGAAAAGAGCCGAAGTTGCCCAGTTGGAAGATTAACGTATTACCAATCGGAGGGTTATGAATTTGAAACTAGGTCCACACACAATCAAGAGCCGTCATGTACGTGGGCTAGAACGTGTACAGCCCCCACGGCTGGTGCACGTTCTAACTGTCGTGGCCTCAAATGTTCTCTCTGTTTGGTTCGATTCTTCCTTTGCGTATTTCGCTCTTCTGTTTTTAGAAAGCTTTACGTCGTTTGTCGTGAGTCTGGCGCAGCGTGGCCGATTATGGCACTTGCACCATAAGCCCCCAAACCAACCAACCAACCAACCTACCTCGAATATCCTCACGTTGGCGTGGTGTGGAAGTTTGGACTGGGTAGCCAGCTCAAGTGTTGACTTCGTGATCTTAATGATGAGGTGTCCTTCCTAGGATCTTTCCCCTCGGAATAGATCCCAGACCTTCGCTAATAGTTCTTTGTGTTGCCTCATTGGGACGTTAATTCAACTACCTATTTATAAATATTATCGTCTCCTATTTATTTTTTTAGTTCTCAGAGAGGCACATCCTAAGGTGTATACGGGCATCACAACTCGGAGTCATCTTTCACTATTACCCTCGCCTACCCTTCTGCCTTTTGCTTTTTCTTCCTCCCTCATTGTGTTTGGCGCAACTTGGCCTAAAGTGGCCCTTTGAGCCATAAAACCCGAAAACGACCAACCAACCTATTTATTTTTCTTTTTATAATGGTTTAAGACACTTCCCTTAACTTCCCTCTTTTATAGAAATTTAAATTTTATAAAATTATTTATTAAAAGGGGGAAAAATTCCAAGCAGTCCAAGCCGCTCTACGAATTCGTCCTAGCCGTAGTGTAGAGGTTAATTGTGATGTGGAGATAGGGGTAGGTAGCGTTAATTAACGTCGCACTGGAGCAACACAACGGGTTTTTAGCGACGGTTCGGGATCCAACCCGGAGGGAAAGATCCAAGAACAACGCCTCGTTATTTTGAACCACGGTAGGATGTCCCCGCTCTCAAAATTATCACAACGCTACCGTGAACGCATTTGAGGCCTCGACAGAATGAACGTGCACCAGTCCCCGTGTACACGACGGTCTATGACGTGGCGATAAACCGTTTTCAGTTAGGTGCTATGCATTTGATACGTACCTTCCAATGCATCCTCAGCAAAATCTAAGTTTTGTGCGAAAACTTTTCCGCCGCATCCGCTCTTTCAAAATCCAATGCAGGCTCATAAAACAAAGCATGCTTTTTGTCCGGCAGAGTCCTGTCACGTAATCTTCGCGTCCGGAAACGGTGCTTCTCGTTATCGCCAAACAAGTCCAACGAAGTTAAGGAGCCGTTTGTATAACTCGATTTCGGCCCCCGCTTCCTGCCCGAACAAAGTCGGGATTGTTGTTGGGGCTCCGAAACTTCACCTGTCAGCTAGCTCTCTTGGCACTGTTCCAGAAGGGACGCAATGGCGTTATCTCCCATCTTGAATGATGATGGCTTGAATCTTATGCTAATTGCGCGTGTTTGAAGATTTTGTAATCGTTGATTAGTCCGTTTCCTTTGGTTGGTTTGGTTTTTATGGCCATGCTGCGCCAGACACAAGACAGAAAATACCAAGTAATTGACATACACAAGGACAGTTTTACTGACACAGAAGAGGAAGCCGTTGGGAGATTAGGGTGCAAGCTCAGGTGTTGACCTCGTCATCTGACCATGGTTCAAAATTACGTGGTGCTGTCCTAGGCTCTTTCCAAATAGCCCGTTGTGTTGCTCTAGTTTGATAATTAAAATACCTAATTACCTCGGATCTTTCCCTTTGGGTTTGATCCCAGACCATCGCCAATAGCCCGTTGTGTTGCTCCAGTACGACGTTAATTCCACTACCTTCATACCTGTAATCGTGTGTAAATGTGTTTATGTATG
This sequence comes from Meta bourneti, assembly GCA_933210815.1. NCBI lineage: Eukaryota > Metazoa > Arthropoda > Arachnida > Araneae > Tetragnathidae > Meta > Meta bourneti. The sequence continues at coordinate 5,980,198 of OW119924.1, read as the reverse complement.
AAAAAAAATGTCATTATGATCCTGATAGCTTTATGTGTTTTTAAGATTTCAAAAGGTAGTAGACGTAAGCAAATATTTAAGAATCAATCAAATATCTCAAGACATTAGAAATAAATGATTGTTCAAAGACCGGTCCCTCGATTAATAAATAATCTTGAGCATTTTGAAAGTGATGGGAAGAATGGGAGCATATTTGTCGTGATTTTAAGCATTTAAACTTTTAGTGGGAAAAGTAAAAGTACACGAAAAGAAAAAATGTCAGAAATGGGGATAATTGACACTTAAGAAACATAAATGCTTTTGTAAAACTTCAGGTACGAGATTTCCTTAAAAGGTTTCACTCCCTCTCTTATTTTCACCTGTTTTTGTGCATTTGTTCTTTCACGAGTTAGAAATAAAGATGCTTGGAGACAAAAGTACGTGTTCTTTTTCACCTGTTCTCCATAAAGAACGGGAACAGTCTGGTCTCCTTTTTCACAGAAAACCTGTACTCTGCTCTATTTTGTTAAAATAAATATTCCATTTCATTCCTACTTCTATCTTAAAGTTACGGAATGGAATTGAAATTTTAGAAAAGAAAGTATTTAATCTTTTCTCGAATTTTCTGCTGCTATAACTGCGCCATTCCCTTTTGTTCAATTATGCTAAGTTCGGAGCACATCCAACATGTCTCGACGTCCGCCGTTTCCTGTTCTTGATTAGTTTCGCGCTCTGCTAAACACACCCGTTTTCTGTTCGTTAACTGTTCCCTGCTCTGTAACAGCTTCCTGCTCTCACACTGTTCCCACAATGCACCCTGTTCTTAAAGTGTTTCCAAACTAATCCATGCTCTCAAACTGTTCCTAAACTGCTCTCTGTTATAAATCTGTTCTCAAACTGCTTCTTTACTTTATCTAATTGTTCTGCTCTGTTCTTGAACTACTGTTGCTCTGTTCTTGAACTGCTCTCACTCTATTCTTGAACTGTTCTCTACTGGACTTAAGCCTCGACGTTTGACGAATTTGTGAGAAACCGCAAAATAATACAAAGTACTAACAAACAGACAACGTGTCAACGAAATCCGGGCAATGCCGTGGCTTGGTGGGTATGCCCACTGCGCTAGCAACCCGTGAGTTCTACGCAACTCAAGTTCGATTCCTCCCTGGGTGTATTTCTCTCTTCTGTGTCAGTAAAACTTTCTTTTTTGTGCATGTCCATTACTTGACATTGTCTGTCTTGTACCTGGTGCAGTATGGCGAAATGTGGCCCTTCCGCCATAAAAACCAACCAACCAGCCTGTCTATCGCGGAAACTGCTGGCTCCACATAGTCCAGGAGGAGACATTCGCTATTAACGATAAGTCCTCGTACATTTTGAGTAGAGGAGTGGGTTACTTTAAAACAGTGGTGAGCAGAATAAAAGAGCAGATGTTTGAAAAAGAACGGAACCACCAAAGAACTCCACCGAAAAGAACAGTATTTCCCATCCCTAAAGATAAGGAATGGAAGAAACGATCGTCACACTGTCCATACGTCACGCGCGATCTGAGTCCTCCAACGAAACCCTATTTCTTTTTTGGGATGTTTTATTTATACTCTGCTTTAAGATTGAACTGAGGAGAATATGATACGAATCTACGAGCAATCAGTTTTTTTGGTATTGATTAATAGGAATCGATAGTTCTATCTTGTCGCTGCAATTCTATTTCGTGCGAATGGAATTTATTTGGCATGAAGAATGAACGGAGCAAGTTTGCAGAGCGGATGTCATCTGTTGTATTATCCAAATGATAGATCTGAGGTTCGAGAGCTTTGAATACATATACTTAAATTGACGTAGGAGTTAGGAGATGATAGGAGGACATCCTATACGAGGGTAAGGATGGGTAATACTGATCTTTTCGGTGAGCAGTTTGGTAACAACTCTAGAACAGAGCGAGATCAGTTCAAGAAAAGAGTGAGATCAGTTCAAGAAAAGAGCGAGAACAATTTAAGAACAGGCAGCAGTGTTGGAGCAGTGTGAGAGCAGAAGAGGGAAGCATTTTCAGAGCAGGGAGCAGTTTAAGAACAGAGGGTACATATGGGTGTGGGAATGGATGTGTATAGCAGAGCGAGGAACTAATCAAGAAGAGGAAACGAAACGGCGTGAGTCGAAAACTATTGGATAACAGCTTCTTTTGCGAGAGGGAAATCAAAATGTTTGAGACAAATACGGCGTGTAGCAGCTTTCTGTAGATGTAGTGAAAGCGTAGAACGAGAAGGAATGGATAAAAACGAATTATCAGTGTCCATACGTCACGCGCGATCTGTGTCCACGAACGAAACCCTATCTCTTTCGTCTTGGGGATGTTTTATTTATATTTATACTTATTCCGGTATCTGCTTTAAGATTGAACTGAGGAGAATATGATATACGAATCTACGAGCAATCAGTTTCTTGGCATTGATTAAGAGGAATCGATAGATCTTCCCTGTCTGCAATTGTATTTCGTACGAATGGAATTTATTTGGCATGAAGAATGAAAAGAGGACGATTTCATAACGGATGCCATCTGTTGTATTTTTCCGAATGATGGATTTGAGGTTCGAGCTCCTTGAATAAATATACTTAAAATGGCGTAGGAGTGGACATGATACGAAATGTTGTTCTTTTTAGTTAACAGTTCTTTGCTGGTTCCTGCTTTTTTAAAAAAGGACTGCTTTTCAACCCGATCTTGCTGTTCTAAAATACCTCACTCCTCTACTTAAAATGTACGAGGCCTGTTCCTTAATAGCCACTGTCACCTACTAGACTATGTGGCGCCAGCAGTTTTCGCGATAGACCGAGGGCTCGGGATTTCGTTGACCACGTTGTCTTTTTTGTTGGTACTTTGTATTTCGCTGGTCTTCTGATAAATTCGTGAAACGTCGGGGCTTAGGTTCAGAACAGTTCAAGAACAGAGCGAGAGCAGTTCAAGAGCAGGGAGTAACTTGGGAACAGGGAGCAATGTTGGAACAGTGTGAGAGGAGGGAGCTGTTTAAGAACAGAGAATAGGTGTGTATACAGAGCGAGGAACAAATCAAGATCAAGAAACGAATCCTACCATAAGCTCTTCGTCGTCCATGAACCCTACCATGACTACTTCCGACCCTACCACGAAACCCAATCTTGTCTACGAAATCTACATGAAACCGTATCTCGTCCATGAAACCCTACGTCCTCCATGAACCCCACTATGACTACCACCAACCCTTCCGTGAAACCCAACCGCGTTTACGAATCCTACCATGAAACCCTACATCGTCCATGAACCCTTCCATGACTAATAACAACCCTTTGAAACCCTTCATCGTCGATGAACCCTGCCATACCACGAAACCTTATCTCATTCACGAACCTTACCTCGTCCTTGTATCCTACGATGAAACCCTACCTCGTCCATGAACCCTTCCATGACTACCACCAACCCTTCCATGAAACCCTTCCTCGTCCATGAACCTTTCCTCGTCTATGAACCTTTCCTCGTCTATAAAACCTACTTGGTCCAGGTAGCCTACCATGAAACCCTACCTCGACCACGAACCCTACCATGACTACAACCAACCCTACCATAAAACCTACCTCGTTTATGAACCCCACCATGAAACCTTACTTCGTCCTTGTACCCTACCATGAAACTACATCGTCCATGAAACCCTGCGTCGTCCACGAAACCTAACCATGTCTATTACTTACCCTAGCATAAAACCCTATCATCAAGACCTACCTCGCCCACGAACCCTACCATGACTGCAAACAACTCCATCATGAAACCATAGAGTATATAGACGAGATATCGTTCATGTAATGTATTAAGCCCTACCTCGTCCACGAACGCTACCATAGAACCCTACCCTCGTACACGAACGCTACCATGAATACTACCAACCCTAACTCGTCCATGTACCCTGCCATGAAAACCCTACTTCATCTCCGAACCCTAGCATGAAAGAAACCCTACCATAAAACTTACCATGAAAAAACCCTACCTTATCTCCGAACCCTACCATTACTATCAAAGAAACCCTACCTCATCTCCGAACCTTACCATAAAACTTACCATGAAAAACCCTATCTTATCTCTGAACCCTACCCTAAAACCTACCATGAAATAAACCTTACCTTATCTTCGAACCCTACTGTTATCTAGGGGTGGATAATAGTGGACTGATTGATGTGTTGCTAAGATCTATTATGTTGGGCCTAACACTTACGACTACTTCGATGATAAGGGTGTTGGCTGAAAGTAAAGGAAAAATAAGGAGAGTGTATTGTGGTAGACTTAATTTAATTTATTCACATTTCCTGGAGATTCACTTGGTTATACCACGAGACACAAATTGCACTTTTCATTATTAGAGCTCAAATAGACTCATTATATCACGGGGATACCGAATACTGACTAAAATACATGCATACAGCTTAACATTTTCTGAGGGTCGATTTAAGAAGGCAAAATAGGGAAAGAAATGGAGCTTACTCGACACACTCGCCGACCAACGCCATGGACCCAACAGCAGCGCTTAAAAAAACGCGCCAGCCAACACGCGTGGAGAGAAAGGAAAGAGACTGAATTTTTGTCGGGCTTGATCGCTTCTGTTGAGGAAGGAACAAGTTAAGTTGTAGACTGCTGCTGTCGGCCTGGCTTCGTGAGAAAGTGGTTTGTCCCACGTGACACCTACCGTAAAACTTATGAAAAACCCTACCTTATCTCCGAATCCTACCATAAAACCTACCATGAAAGAAACCTTACCTTATCTCCGAACCCTACTATAAAACAATGAAAAAACTACCTTATCTCCGAACCCTACCATAAAACCTACCATGAAAGAAACCCTACCTTATCTTCGAACCCTACCATAAAACCTACCGTGAAAGAAACCCTACGTCGTCCATGAACCCTATCATGACTTCTATCAATCCTTCTCTGAAACCTTACCTCGTTCACTTACAAGCAGGAATTAAGCCAGACTCGTCCATTTCAATTTGGACGCAACAAGCAACACGAAGCGAACTCGCGTCCCATGTCAAAGCCATTACCCCCTCTCTCCCGCCCTTCAAACCGCACAACACATACATCAGGAGGGAAAAAGCGATCGCAATTCTTACGGAAACCGGAAACTCCCGCTCCGCGTTTGGGGATCGTAAAACTAATCAATGTTTCTAATATCTGTCGCGGGGGCCGTATTTGTGGGCCGCGTCGTAAATCTCCATTTGGGGGCCCCTTTGTTATTGGAGAGGGTTTTTCTCTCTGCTTATGGGATTGGGCGGTTTCATTTGTTTCCAGTCGTTTTCTCTTCCTCCGGTGATGCTGAGGGACCGTGGCCCACTGCGCTAGGAACCTGCGATTTGCGCAGGTTCGATTCCTTTCTGTGTGTCTTCCTCTATTCTGTGTTCGTAAAACTTTCCTCTTCGTGTATTTGATCTCGGACCGTCGCCAATAGCCCATTGTGTTGAACTCGTAGGCGGAGCAGGTTCGATTCCTGTCAGGAGCATTCCTCCGTGTGTGTATTCCTCTCTTCTGTGTCAGTAAAACTTTCATTGTGTGTCTATTACTTGATATGATGTCTTGTCTCTGGCGCAGCATGGCCAAATATTTCTCTTGCGCCATAAAACCCCAACAAACCAACCAACCATTGTGTTGCTCCAGTGCGACGTTAATTAAATACCTACCTACCTTCCTCCTCTTTTGTAGGGGCCGTGGTAGCCCAGTTGGAAGAGTAGCGTGTTAGCAACCGGATAGTTGCGAGTCCGAAACTCGATCCAACCAAACACCTTCGTGTACATGGGGGCTGTTGCACTTTAAATCTGTCGTGCTCTCCAATGTCCTCACGTTGGCGTGGTGTTAAAGTTTGGAGAGTGGGGTGCCAGCTCATCCGTTCGCGCCATCTGACCGTGTTTCAAAATGACGAAGTATTGTCCTCGGATCTTTCCCTTCAGGATGGATCCCGGACCATCTCCAATAGCTCCAGTGCGACGTTAATTCAACTACCTACCTGCTATTAAATAGGGTTTAAGATAATTTCTTGCTACTACTTTTAAAAATCAATGCTACTCTTTCACAAACACTGACTGACACCCCTCTCAAAACAATACAACGCTAAATAAATTAAAAACATTCTTCAACGCTTGACGAAAACGAAACAAGATGAAAATTACCGATTGGAATTCACCTTCGAGGCACAATATCCCGAAACACTTCTGACGCTCACTAAAAGCAGTTTCACAAAAAGGGGCCCCGAACACTTACCGGACTTAACTGATTTTTACGACGAAGCAGTTTCCGATGCCCCGAAGATATGGGATCGGTTTTGTTTTTCATATCATTATCTGTCGTCGCTTCTCTCCAGAGATTCGGCCATTAATTGCGTCTACATTAATTTTTTCTTCCGTAATATGCATTCCATCTTGGGAACGGGAGAGAAAAAAAATTCTTTTTAATCCCAAATCGCGAGACATTTTCATCCGAATTCCTTCTTTTTCTCGGATGTCCGGGAAGAGAGAAATCTCCAGGAGCCAAAAATGTCCGGGAGCAATTGATGATACCAGATGAATTCCCTTGTTGGTGACGTCACAACATGGCTGACTTTTATTGTGCTTTTCTGCTTCTAGAAGTGAGGTGGAACTTTTATTTTTTCATTCCGTTTTTATTCTCCTTTGTGTAATGCATATTATTCTCTTTTTTATGCCCGTTAAATCGAGATTCGGTAAATCAACATGATTTACCTATCGAATCTATCTGTCGGAGTGATTTTTGTGTTTTGCTCTGCGCTATAAAATACTGTTCTAGCTGTTTTTTCCCTGGAGTGCGGGATGAGTTTTAGGAAGTGGACTTTTAAATTTTCCTGGCTCTGTTTCTTGAAAGTTAAGTCCCTCGAGAAAGGTGCTTTAAAAGTTTTTGCAGAATCCTAAAATGTAGAGATATATTTCTGTAATAATAACCGGTTTGTTCCGTAGAAATAATATTTTATCACTCAAAATAGAATAATAGCATCATACCATGTCTGTAAACAACGGTTTTGTAGACAAATAAATATGAATAGAAATTTCTACAGCAAAGGTGGGTCTTCGGTAGCCCAGTTGGAAGAGCAACGGATTAGCAACCGGAGGATTGCGAGTTATAAATTCGGTTCAGCCAAAGATCGTCGTGTATTAGACGGTGGTGTTCAATCTGTCGTAACCTCAAATATCCTCGCGTTGGCGTAGTGTGGAAGTTTGGAGAGTGGGGTGCCAGCTCGGGTGTTGTTTTCGTCCTCTGACCGTGGTTCTAAATGACGAGGCTTTGTCCTCGGACCGTCGCCAATATCCCGTTGTTTTGCTCCAGTGCGACGTTAATTAACTACCTACCTTTATATCTAAAATTCCTACTAAAGTAGGGTTTCAGAGGAAACTTACTATTTTTAAGAATTAATGCTTCGATTTCACAAGTGCTCTTTTAGTGACAGTCCTGTCAGTGCCTTTCACTGTCTATAAATTAAAACGAAAAAAGGCTTCAACCTTTGAAAAATAAAAAAGTCGAAACTCACCCATAGAAATTTGCCTTACCTTTATATCTAAAATTTCTACTAAAGTAGGGTTTCAGAGGAAACTTACTATTTTTAAGAATTAATGCTTCGATTTCACAAGTGCTCTTTTAGTGACAGTCCTGTCAGTGCCTTTCACCGTCTATAAATTTAAACGAAAAAAGGCTTCAACCTTTGAAAAATAAAAAAGTCGAAACTCACCCATAGAAATTTGCCTTACCTTTATATCTAAAATTTCTACTAAAGTAGGGTTTCAGAGGAAACTTACTATTTTTAAGAATTAATGCTTCGATTTCACAAGTGCTCTTTTAGTGACAGTCCTGTCAGTTCCTTTCACCTTCTATAAATTAAAACGAAAAAAGGCTTCAACCTTTGAAAAATAAAAAAGTCGAAACTCACCCATAGAAATTTGCCTTACCTTTATATCTAAAATTTCTACTAAAGTAGGGTTTCAGAGGAAACTTACTATTTTTAAGAAATAATGCTTCGATTTCACAAGTGCTCTTTTAGTGACAGTCCTGTCAGTGCCTTTCACCGTCTATAAATTAAAACGAAAAAAGGCTTCAGCCTTTGAAAAATAAAAAAATCGAAACTTACCGATAGAAATTTGCCTTCGGGCAACAATATCCCGACACTTGTGATGGTCAGTTTTCTCAGTTTTTTAAAAAGAGGTTGCAAATGAAAACTTCCCTTGTTGGTGACGTCACTACATGGCAGACTTCTATTGTGCTTTTTTGCTTTTAGAAGTGAGGTGGAACTTCAATTTTTTTGTTCCGCTTTATTCTCCTTTGTGTAATGCATATTATTCTATTTTTTATGCCCGATTAATCGAGATTCGATAAATCAACATGATTTACCTATCGAATCTATCTGCCGAGCTGAGTTTTGTGTTTTGTCTGCGTTATAAAGTGCTGTTCTAGTTGTTTTTCCCTAGAGTGCGAAATGGGATTTAGGAAGAGTGGACTTTTAAGTTTTCCATGGCTGCGTTTCTTGGAAGTAAAGTCCCAAGAGAAAGTTGCTTTTAAAAAATTCTCTGGGATTCTAATATGTAGAGATATATATATTTCTTGTAAACATAATGACTGGTGTGTTCGATAAAAAAATATTCTATTGCTGAAAATAGAATCATAGCACCACATGTCTGTAAGGATAGGTTTTGGACAAATAAATATTATATATAAAAGAAATTTCTACTACAAAGAATTCGCGTGGAAGTTTGGAGAGTGGGGGTGCTGGCTCAGGTGTTCACCTCGTCATCTGACCGTGGTTCAAAATTACGTTATTGTCCTCAGATCTATCCCTTGGGGATTGATACCGGACCGTCGCCAATGGCCAGTTGCGTTGCTCCAGTGCGAAGTTTATTCAACTACCTACTACAAAGAATATTCTATGGGCATTTACTATTAACAATAGAGTTATGGACGTTCTGTAGAATTTCGGAGAACCGTTCACAGAGTGATGCTTATGCGTATATATTCAATGAAATCCTATACAAATAAATATTAAATTCTGTAGAACTGTAGAATGTGGAGATATATTTCTGTAAACATAATGACTTTTGTTCTGTAGAAAAAATGTGATGTAACTCAAAATAAAATAATATCGCATCGAAACGTTTCTGTAAAAAACGGCTTAGTAGATAAATAAATATTTATACAAATTCCTACTGCAAAGGGGGGGGGGGTGCTGTAGCCCAGATGGAAGAGCAACGGATTAGCAACCAGAGAGTTGAGGGTTCGAAACTAGGTCTAGCCAAAGACCGTCGTGTATAGGGGGCAGGTTAAATCCGTCGTGGCCTCAAATGTAAAGATATCGCGTGAAATCATTTTGAGGGTTAAATAATTTTATGGGCATTTTCTATTATCTCTGGAGTTATGGATGTTCTGTAGAATTTGGAGAATCGAATAGTGACATTTATGCGTACTGTAACGACTTTTCTGGGTAGCGTGGTAGATTCAAATCTACAGAGAACAGTCTAGCTTAAATAATAAACATTTATTTTATTGAGAACAATTTCTTGACTATATGTGAATCTATTTACTTTCACGAATTCGATGCATCTGCAAACTGGATGCGACTGGTTGTCGTAATCTCAGGTACGCACGAAAGTCTCTGAGTGGGAGAAAGGTCTCTCAATGGTCTCGGGGTGAGACTCTACTCGTCGGGTGACGATGACACAAGATCAGCACCGGATCCTCACGGGATGACGGGTCGATTCAGGTTCCCTGCCGGACGAGAAGTCGGCACCGGACTCTTCGCAGGTCGTCGGTTCGGCACAATCAGGGATCGGCTCCGCTGGGGTCGTCGGGTCAGCACAAGACGGGAACGGTATATTTCCGGAACTCCAGTACGTTCCTTAGGTTTCTCAGGTTGAGAAAACAACTCCAAGCTATTTGCAGGCTAAGGAGTTAGACCACTCGCAGGGTCGCTGGATCGAGCCTCTCGGATGGGACCAAAGCAGGAACTCGAGATAGGCAGACTACGCCAGGCTACAAAAACGCGTCCTCTCGGGGGAAGAGAACCGTCTTCTAAAAATATTTTTTCTCCCTAAGGAGTGACCGCTCAAAGGGTCGCTGAGTCGAGCCTCTCGAACGAGAACACAAGCAAGGACTGACGATTCGACTCACTTCTTTCCCCTTGAAACCTCGCAGCCTCTGTTCCCTGGTGGTTTTTGATTGGTTGTTGCTTTTTAATTGGTTGCTGATCTGGCGACGACTGTCTGACGTAAAATGGGATCAGTTATTTAGCGCAGGTGGGCTTAATTATCTGGCAGGTGGGCTTAATCACCTGGCAGGTGGACTCCTAATCACCTGGCAGGTGGACTCTTAATCACCTGGGCGTTTTCGGAACGAATTCTCTTTGTCCATCTTCGCTACAAGTCCAGACCGTGTGGTGCCAGAGAGATGAAAACGCATTGTTAGTGTTTTACGATTCTTGTCCGCGAGTTTGCCTTAGGAGGGTTAATTGAGGGGTCCATCACAATGAATCCTCACAGTACATATAAACCGCTTTACTGAATATTATAGTATGTTCTATGAAATGCTATACAAGTAAATATCAAATTCTGTCGAACTATAGAATATAGATATATTTCTGTAAACGTAATGACGGCTTTGCTCTCTTTAGAAAAAATATTGCATAACTGAAAACAGAATATTAGGATTGTATCATGTCAGTGAAGAACGGTTTTGTATCGAATAAATATTAATAAAAATTTCTACTACAAAGGTTTTAAAGAATTTTATGAGCTATTATTTATAAAGTTATACGTTCTGTAGAACTTCGAAGAACCGAATAGAGTGCTTATGCGTACATATCAATAGCTTTAGTGTAGGTAAGTTGTTAATTAACGTCGCACTAGAGCAATACAACGAGCTATAGGCGACGGTCCGTAATCCATCCCGATGGGAAAGATCCGAGGACAACACCTCGTCATTTTGAACCACGGTCAGATGACGAGGTCAACACTCCTTACTGGCATCCCACTTTCCAAACTTCCACACCACGCCAATGTGAGGACATTTGAGGCCACGACAGATTTAATGTGCAGATTTAATGTGCACCCCCTTGTACGCGGTCTGGCTGGACCGAGCTTCGAACTCGCAACCCTCCGATTAATAATCCGCTACACTGCCAACCGGGCTACCGCGGCCCTTTCTAAAAAAGAAAACAACGCACCACAGGTACTGATGACTAAACTGGAGACGGAAAAAATCATTAAACTGAAAAGGGAAGAAAAAAAAGCTCTTCACGAAGCGAAGTGAAGCGAGTCCACTCTGCCAAGCACACCTTTCGCCAAGAGGCAGCTATGCGTCTCTTCACTCCCTGTTCCAGACAACCCCTCTAGTACAGCATCGTCGTGTTTTAATTAGAGGAGGGCGCTGGTGAAGTCACGAGTGTCTTTTCCTCTTGTCTAGTCCAGTTGCTTAGAGTTAACAGTTAAGAAAGATAAAAAGAAAGAAGAAAATGATCGTTTGTCAAAGGAGGAGGGCATAAAAACGCGCCCTTGGGGGTGCTTCAGACCGAAACTTGTTCAATGGAATGTTTTTGGACCTAAGATACGTTTCGAGTGTGCCCTTATTTATAAATACTGTTGGGGCTCACAAAAATACAAGCGCTTTAGTGGACTATAATTATGTTTATTTACATTGATAGCTGTACTATCCTAAGTACAAAAACGGTTGCACTATCCTAAGTACACAAAAGAACTGTACTGTCCCAAGTGCAAAGAGTTGTTCTGTTCTAAGTACAAAAGAGTTGTACTGTTAAAATTTATTGAATTTTTGAAATTTATTGAAATTTAAGAATTGTACTGTTAAAAGGGTTCTTTCTATTTAACCCGAAGTATCTCGACATTTGCAAAATTGACCAGATCTTGGTGGACGAGATATCTCGTCGAAACCACTTGGAGAATTAAAGATACAAATTCTTTATTTACATGGAAAACTATGGGCAAAAAAATAAATAATTATTTAACTATTTATAATTTAAATTTACTGCAATAGTTAAATTCTAGTAATCCAAAAACTATTCTAACAAGTGTGAGATTTTTATTAGAAACATTCCTCTATTTACAATACCTTTTTTCTCTTTACTATCTTTACTAATCCTGCTCGATTAGAAATGAGAATTTAACTGAAACTTAGTTCGTGTTTAGGTGTGACAGCGTTCAAATAAAAATATGTTTTTAATATTTCTAAAGCTCTAAAGGGGGAGTAAAACGTTCTAAAGTTCGAAAATCCCATCATCCCACGCTTTCGATAGAGATGGGGGAAATAATCGCAACTGTAACGAACGTATCAAAATAAAATAATCTTTATGTAAAGCAATGTATATTTACGATTTTCGGAGGAATAATGTATGAACAATTCTGATAGAATTCGAAGTTGTTTTTGAAGAAGGATGTTTTTCCTTGTGATACATTTCCAAAGATGTTTCATGTATGAAATGAAAGGAGTATAATTAGTTTCTCGTCCTTTTAATGTTCTTTTTTTCTTTATTTCAGGTATGTGTTTTGGAATTCTTCCAACTTCAATTCGAATATAGGTATTGAAATCCATGTCGGTAAATATTTGTTTAAATCCATCATTTTGTATTTCTTTGTGTTTATGTTGTCGAAGTGTGTTGATTTGGGTTATCTTGTAAAGTTTCAGTCCTGGAGTCTTCTTGGAAACAGGACTAAAGGTTCTGCCTTCAATGGATAAAGAGGATTTTTAATCTTGTTTTTAAGAACAGACACGTTTATTTCTCAAATTCAGAAACGATAATTCGATTTTTGATGTATAAAAGAAGTAATCGATTATTTGTTTAAGTATGATTTTCAAAGGGGAGTTTGGAATTTGGTTCTCTCTAATCTACTAAAAAAAGGTGAAGATTGAAACAGGTTTGCGAATGATTCGTTATTAGTTTACCGTGTTTTTCGAAACTAATTATATTCGATACTTGAAGGAGATAAAGATTGAAACAGGTTTGCGAATGATTCGTTATTAATTTACCGTGTTTTTCGAAACTAATTACATTCGATACTTAAAATAGGTAAAGATTGAAACAGGTTTGCGAATGATTCGTTATTAGTTTACTGTTTTCAAAACTAATTATATTCGATACTTAAAGAAGGTAAAGATTGAAACAGGTTTGCGAATGATTCGTTATTAATTTACCGTGTTTTTCGAAACTAATTACATTCGATACTTAAAATAGGTAAAGATTGAAACAGGTTTGCGAATGATTCGTTATTAGTTTACTGTGTTTTCAAAACTAATTATATTCGATACTAAGAAGATTTCTAAGAAATTCTTAGTTGGCGACATAAAAAGCGCGCCAAAAGTGTTGCCACAGTCTATCAAAGCTGTACCATTTAATATTTGTAGTTTAACCCTCTTTAATTAACCCTTCGAATGGTTTAGACGAGACACTCGTCCATCAAGATCTGACCAATTTGTGTAATGACGAGATACTTTGTCATCAAGACCTTGCAGATATTTTGACGATGAGATCAAGATCTGGTCCGTTTCTTCTAATGACGAGTTGTATCATCCATCGTGATCAGATCCGTTTTGCTAATGACGAGAAACCTAGCCGAGATAATAACCAGGAGGGGAGGGTTGACGGTGCATTCTAAGAGACCCCATTCTGAAACAACCACCTTGATATCATATTTATTGGACAAGCACAAACTATCCTCTGAAATATTCCATGAAAAAGTGTTGTCTTCATCTTTGCAAAAATCTGAACTCACTGAACAATTTAGTTTTCTCGTGAAATAAGCAAGCTCAAGACAAAATTCCTAATGAACCCATTAGGAAAGTGAATTTAAGCATCGCAATTTTCTCAACAACGCGCCTCCTTTATTCCGAAGACTACGCGAATTGTTTTATATCACTCGCAAAACTGCCCTTTTCCCCCCGCATTTGCCTGTGGCGGCGTCCTAGTCGCGAGTATCGAGTCCTCTTCCGTTGGCGCTTTTAATTAAGTTGTCACTCGCAGCCGGTTCGCCCTGACAGTGTATAGCCCGACTATTTAATCTTTATTCTCCAAAAACAAATGTTTGCGAGAGGGCGTTTAAACCCCCTCGTTTCACTTCACTTCGCTGTCGCAATATGGCCTGAATAAAAACCTTCCCAGGGCAAGGCTTCTGTTCAAGGATCTGTGGGAAGCGATTTAGTTCTGAAGTCTATCGTTTCGTTGGGTCCCTAAGTTGACCTGGGACGTAGACCCTCAGTCTTCTGTGGCGTTGCTTGGAGCTGGACAGGACGGATTTGAGTTTGTCGGAGCCTTTTGTAGGTTTGCAGGGTCTTGGTCAAAAGGTGTAGTACTCCTAGGTGTATTTCTCTCTTCTGTGTCAGTAAAACTTCCCTTGTGTGTATGTCCATTACTTGATGTTGTATGTCTTGTGTTTGGCGCAGCTTGGCCAAATATGTCCCCTGCGCCACGGAACCCCAAAACAGCCAACGTCAATTCTCCATTCGACGAATTTCAGAAACATCTTCAAAGAGGACGTATAAGATAATCTGTCGAATTCACATTTTACACAAGACGACACAGTTGATCCTGATATCGAATTAAATTCAATTCTTTTCGGCCCCTCAGGCCACATCTCTAGATGTGAACGGGCATCACAACCCCGAGGGATCTTTCCTCCCTTTTAATTTTACCCTCGCTTACCCTTCTGTTTTTTGCTTCCTCCCTCATTGTACCCTCATGGGTACATCTCCTTTAAGTGTGTACGGCTTCACAGCCCCGATGTACAGTACTGATCTTTCCCACAGGGGGCGTCGTCGTCGTGGCTCAGTGCGTATGCCCAGTGCGCTAGTAACCTCCGAGTTATAGGCGGGGCGCAGACTCGATTCTTGTCAGATGCATTTCTCTCTTCTGTGTCAGTAAAACTTTCATTGTGTGTCTGTTACTTGATGTTGTATGTCTTGTGTGCGGCGCAGCATGGCCAGATATGGCTATTGCGCCATAAAATCCCCAAAACCAACCAACCCTTTCCAAAGGGATTTACTGTCTTTAGTGAACACGGGTGTCACGCTCCGGGGACACCGAAGCGATCTTTTTCTGATGTCATCCCGCTACTCTGTTACCAAAACCCGCTACTCTGTTACC
Source organism: Meta bourneti (assembly GCA_933210815.1). NCBI lineage: Eukaryota > Metazoa > Arthropoda > Arachnida > Araneae > Tetragnathidae > Meta > Meta bourneti. The sequence continues at coordinate 5,965,073 of OW119924.1, read as the reverse complement.
AAATGCCACTACTCTGTTACCAAATGCCACTACTCTGTTACCAAATGCCACTACTCTGTTACCAAATCCCGCTACTCTGTTACCAAATCCCGCTACTCTGTTACCAAATCCCGCTACTCTGTTACCAAATCCCGCTACTCTGTTACCAAATGCCACTACTCTGTTACCAAATGCCACTACTCTGTTACCAAATCCCGCTACTCTGTTACCAAATCCCGCTACTCTGTTACCAAATCCCGCTACTCTACCAAATCTCGCTACTCTACCAAATCTCGCTACTCTACCAAATGCCGCTACTCTGTTACCAAATGCCGCTACTCTGTTACCAAATGCCGCTACTCTGTTACCAAATGCCACTACTCTGTTACCAAATGCCACTACTCTGTTACCAAATCCCGCTCTGTTACCAAATCCCGCTCTGTTACCAAATCCCGCTCTGTTACCAAATCTCGCTACTCTGTTTTTCCTTTCACGTCATTTTTTGCTAAAAGTTGTCTTGTGTTTGGCACAGCTTTTCCAAATATGTCCCAAAAGCCACAAAATTGAGCCACAAAACTCCAAAACAATCAACCCTATCCACTCGACGATTTTCAGAAGCATCTTCGAAGAGGTAGGCAGGTGGGTAGTGGAACTAACGTCGCACTGGAGCAACACAACGGACCATTGGCGACGTTCCGGGATCAGAAACATCCGAGGGCAACATCTGGTCATCTTTAACCACGATCAGATGACGAAGTCAACACCTGAGCAGGCACCCCATTTGAGGTCAGGACAGATTTACCATGCACCATCCCCGTGTACACGACGGGCTTTGGTCGGACCGAGTTTCAAACTAGCAACCATTGCTAATCCATTACTCTTCCAACAGGGATACCACGGCCCTTCTTCAAAGAAAACGTATCCGATAATCCGTCGCATCCATTTCACACTAGACGGTACACTGGATCCTGACATCGAATGAAATTCAATTCTTTCAGTCTTGTCCCAACATCCTCCCAACAACAATCTCCCGAATTTTCTAAAACACTTACTCCGACAAAGACAGTCTTCCTCCGCTAATTATAATTGCAATCACGCCTACATAATTTGCTCTCGAATTACGACCAGGAACAGTTCGCGGACACGGCGACAGGCGGCGCGCTAAGCCCCGGCGATCCTTGAGGCCCCGGAATGACCCCTAATCCCACTCCGCTTGAAATCGCCCGGAATTTCATTATTTGCGAAGACGGGTTCCCGTCATTAATTCCTCTTCGTCTACCTGCCGATTAACTAATTAATTAACTAGGACCCGGATGGAGGGGTCGGGGTGGTGGTTGAGTTTAAATCGATCCGGGTACTTTAGGGAGATAGAGTCCGGGCTGTGAAAGCGGGGGTGAGTTTCTCAACATGCGATATGATCGCATGTAAACAAGCAAACTATTTCATCTCTTTTTTAAAACCCGCTTCGACTTTCCCACTGCGCCATGAAAATACAGCTCCAATCCATTCTTGAAATGTCGGGTATCTTTAATGAGAAACAATACCCCGTTGTGAGTAGATGGAAAAGGCGGGTTCTGGAACAGCGGTGCCGCGGTACCGGAAGTGACGTCACGTGGAGTTGAGTTGTTTTCTCCTGCTGCCGGAAGTGACGTCATAGACCGGAAGTTGAGTTGAGTTGTTTTCTCCTGCTGCCGGAAGTGACGTCGTAAACCGGAAGTTGAGTTGAGTTGTTTTCTATTGCTGCCGGAAGTGACGTCGTAAACCGGAAGTTGAGTTTAGTTGTTTTCTATTGCTGCCGGAAGTGACGTCATAAACCGGAAGTTGAGTTTAGTTGTTTACTCCTGCTGCTAAAAATGACGTCATAAACCGGAAGTTGAGTTTAGTTGTTTACTCCTGCTGCTAAAAATGACGTCATAGGCTATAGGTTGAGTTTAGTTGTTTTCTTTTTAGTTTTTTTGGGATCTGGCAACACGAATATATATCTTTCGCAGAATGGCAACGAATTTATCATGGGAAGTGCATGTTATGAGCAAATTGCGGTGCCGTGAGTGACGTCACAGTCTGGATTGAACAAATTGCGGTGCCTTGTGTGACGGCAGACTCGGTATACGAGAAAGGACTCGTTCTTACATGTTTGATCATGTTCTCAATGCTGCTATGACGTCACAGTCTGGCGTGTTCGGCAAATTGCGGTGCCTTGTGTGACGTCATGACTTAGTGATACCTTCGGTACCCGTGGGGCCATCTGGCGATCACTTTTAAAATGAAGAGACAATTTTTTAAATTTTATATAGAGAAAAATTATCTACTTTTTCAGGACTTGAACGCGTGACAAAAGATACTCGTCTCCGAGTATTTGATCAACTAAACCACTCGGCCACGAATATCTACCGATCTTAGCTATATAAATGTATTAGTCTTCCACAAAAAATAATCAGTCATGGAAGAGGTGAAGAAAGTATTCAACGACGTTGCTCATCCTGCTGGATTGGGAAATGTTCAAACCTTAAAGAAATTTTTTAAAGTCCCTGCTAAAGACATAAGATCTATGCTTCAAAAGGAACGTGCATATACTTTACATAAACCAATTAGAAAAGTATTTCCCCGTAACCGCGTTTACGTTTCAGGTGCACAAGTGCAGTATCAAGCAGATCTAGTTGACTTAAGAAGTCTTTCCAAATTCAACCAAGGATATTGCTATTTGTTAACTGTGATTGACGTATTTTCGAAATATGCATGGGCTATACCTTTGAAATATAAAACTGGTAAAAGTATAGTGGAAGCTTTTAAAATTATATTTGAGGAACGCAAACCTTTGAAATTGCAAAGCGATCGCGGTTCAGAATTTTTGAATACACGATTTCAGTCCTTTTTAAAATCTCAGGGAGTTCACTTCTTTTCTACATTTAATGAGACAAAAGCAAGCGTTGTTGAGCGTTACAATCGCACACTTAAAACCCGTATGTGGCGATATTTTACTCATGCTAACACTTTCAATTACATTAATGTTTTGAAAAAGTTGGTTCACAGCTACAACAATACCGTTCACTCGAGCATCGGTAGAAAACCATCTAGCGTAAATATTGATAATGAAAATGAAGTCCGTAAAAAACTTTATGGGGATGCACTTCAGATGCGTAAGAAACCTATTTTCAAATTTAAAGTGGGAGATATTGTAAGAGTTTCAAAGCAGAAAATAACGTTCGAAAAAGGATATGAAAGTAATTGGTCAGAAGAATTATTTGTAATACGCGAATTAGTGTCCAACCCTATACCCGTGTATAAAATTAAGGATTTGTTACATGAAGACATTCAAGGTACATTTTATGCTGAAGAATTGCAACAAGTAGCGAACAGTGAAAAATTTCCAGTGGATAAAGTTCTGAAGAAGAGGAAGAGGAAAAACGTGATAGAGTACTTCGTAAAGTTTAAGGGATATTCGAATAAATTTAATGATTGGATACCTTCCAGAAATTTGTTTTCCCTATAAAAGACGTGTGAGAGTAAGAAAGCAATCATTTGTATAAAGAAAAATGAGTTTCTACATAACTCTTCCTAGTGATGGAAGCATTGATGTTTTCACTGATAATGCTCTGTCTCATTACATAACGAGACTTCCGAAGAATTTTGAACTGTCTGGAGAATGGGAATGCGGCATAGTTGAATTGATCTATCCAAAAATGTGGAATAATGTTACTCACGGTAACAATAAATATGAGTATGATTTAGGTTCTGGTGGAAAAATGAACTACAGTATTCCATGCGGTTATTATGAAACACCGCAAGACATTATAAACGCTTTTGAAAAACGCATTCAAATACAAATGAATTACAATAAACATAATAAGAAAGTTAAACTTCAGTTGTTTAAAGGTTCAAAGTTGAAACTGAGTGATGGATTAGCGCAATGTTTGGGTTTTGAGCCCAATAATATAATTGGGGAAAATAATGTTTCTGAAACCTTGAGCATTGAGAGTCCTTTTGTGGCAGATCCTAATGTTGACTTACAATTGCTGTACGTGTATACAGATATAATTGAGTCTCAAGTGGTCGGTGGTGTCGTTGCTCCCCTATTACGCATCGTTACAGTTCGAGGTATAGACGGTCAGATGGTACATGAATTATTCGATAGACCTCATTATTATTCGATTTCTAGAAAAAATTTTCAGACCATCGAAATAGTTATAAAGACGCACACAGGACGATACGTGTCATTTGAACGTGGGAAAGTGATCGTGAAACTACATTTTCGTCTAAAGCATTTGTAAGTCATGTATCAACCATATCATTGCTGCACTCGTTCTTACGAGGAATACTATTCAAATCAAGCTGGAAATGGTTTATCTTTCTACAAGGGAGTTTCTTTACAAAGAGGTAGCGGTATTGGAGGTATTTTTAGAAGTATGTACCGAATGATTCTGCCGTTATTCAAATCTGGTGCAAAGGTTTTTGGAAAACAGGCCTTCAAGACTGGGGTGGATATTGCCAACGACTACGTACAAGGGAAAAATCTGAAGGCGTCAGCAAAAGAAAGAGCAAAAGAGGCAGCAAGTGTTCTATCTGATAAAGCAGCAACCAAAGTGAAATCGATGGTTGGTGGACATAAAAGGAAACGTCTTACTAAGAAACGCTTCATTCGAAAGAAATCTCGCAAGCAGAGCACGTCAGATATTTTCGACTATCCATAACATGGCTCTAATACGTAATGATTCCTATCCCTCAGTAAAGAGCGAGCTTGATTTGTTTTTAACTCCTCCGACACAAACATCAATAGAAAAAGGACAATGGTTGGAATACTACCCAATTGCAAATATACAAGATGAGTCACCCATAGAATTTAATATTTCGGGGAGCGGCGAGGAATACATTGATTTATCAGCCACACAGCTTTATTTAAAAGTACGCATTTTAAAGAACGGCGCCGACTTACCCGATACTGAACCTGTAGGCCCTATAAATTTGTTCTTGCATTCCCTGTTTTCTCAAGTAGATGTGAGTTTGAATGATCGTCTGATTTCATCGTCCAGTAATACGTATCCATACAGAGCTTACATCGAAACTTTGCTAAATTACGGTTCGGATTACAAGAAAAGTTTTCTCACCTCGGAAGGTTTTTATAAAGACACTGCCGATCATATTGGGGAAAATGATCCATCGAAAGGAAACGAAGGTTTAAAGAAAAGGACATCAATGACTGCCCAAAGCAAAGTTTTAGATATGATTGGAAACTTGCATTGCGATATATTCCACCAAGATAGACTTTTACTGAACTTGGTGGATTTGAAGATTAGACTGATACGAAACAAGCCGGAATTCTGTCTGATGGCTTTGCAGAAAGCAAATTACACCATCAGTATTGATCATGCTTCTATTTTTATAAGGAAACAAAAATTGTCCCCAGGTGTTCTAATAGGACATGCAAAGGCTCTTGAGAAATCAAACGCTAAATATCCCATTGATCGAATTTTATGTAAAATGTACGCCGTCTCAGGTGGAAGTTATAGTTTCCAGCAGGATAATGTTTTTCTCGGTGCTATGCCAAATAAACTAATTATCGCCACCATAGACAATGAAGCTTTCAATGGAAATTTTGAGAAGAACCCTTTGGAATTCAAACACTATGATTTAAACTTCATCGGTGTGTATGTGGATGGAAATCCAATCGCTTTCAAACCTATCACACCGGATTTTTCTAGCGATCAATATATAAGAGCATATAACAGTCTACTGTTAGGAAGTGGAAAATTGATATCAGACAAAGGAATATACATAAATAGGGATGAGTTTGCAAAAGGATATTCATTATATTCCTTCGACTTGACTCCGGATCTTTGCGATGGAAACCACCTTAATTTGATACAACAAGGAAATTTACGCATAGAATTGAAATTCGCATCTGCTCTACCAAAGACCATTTCAGTGTTGGTATATGCCGAATTTCAAAGTGTTATTGAAATAACCAAGTCGCGCAATGTATTATGTGATTTTTCAATATGAATTCAATTCAAATAAATGAAATTCTGAAAAGAGATGCTTACACAAGACATTGTTTCATTGGCGTGTTTGCCTGTGATAATATTCCAATGCGATTGAATCATTATCCAGCAGCCATGGTTATTAACACAGATCCTGCTCACGAAGAAGGTACTCACTGGTTAGCAGTTTTTCTGAGATCGTCGAGAAATATAGAATTCTTTGACTCCTTTGGACGTTCCCCTCAAGTTTTCAACAATTACATCCGCTATTATTTTAAAAAATTTTCCAATGTGACGTACAACGATTTCCCGCTACAAAACTTCAGAACAGCTGTTTGTGGACAATACTGCATATATTACCTTAAACAGCGATGTAGAAATAATTCTTTTAAGCAAATTCTATCTAAGTTTGGACATGATTCAATGAATAATGATATTATTATGTATAATTATGTTAAAAGAAACCATAATTTATATGTGAAATTGTTTCAATAAAAAAAAATATTATAAATTAGATGAAATGACTTTTCTTTCTTCATTTGACACAATGAATCCTTTAGTGCTACGACATCCTTTTACTGCTCTAGTTTCAGGCCCGACTTCATGTGGAAAGTCATACTTTTTAAAAAAACTTCTCGAACACCGAACAGAGGTGATTCATGCAAATATCAACAAAGTTGTATGGTTTTACGGTATCTATCAGGATTTGTATGAAAAGATAACAAATGTGACCTTTGTGGAGGGATTCCCAGAGAATTTTAAAAATTATTTGGATGGAAATACACTCTTCATTATCGATGATCTAATGGTTGAATGCGGAAACGATAAACGTTTAACAAATTTGTATACTAAAGGCTCACATCATCTCAATCTATCAATCATCACAGTGACTCAAAATATTTTTCATAAAGGTAAAGAGTTCAGAGAAGTATCGCTAAACAGCCATTATATGTTTTTATTCAAGTCACGTAGAGATATCAATCAAATTACGCATCTTGGAAGACAATTGTATCCTCATAATACAAAATTTTTCATGGAAGCTTTTCAAGACGCAACAATGAGACCTTACAGTTATTTATTGATTGATTTAAAACCTGATACCGAGGAGTCCATGCGTTTGCGAACCAATATATTACCAGGAGAAACAACGTATGTTTATCAACCACGACATTAGTTGTATCAATTTAGTTTGAAGTATGCCACCGAATAAGAAAGACGTTCAAAAACTGCTGGCCATTAGTGCAAGCAAACCTGAATTGAGGAAATCCTTGATAAGGAAAGTTCCGAAATCAACTTTGAAATGCATCTGTGAATATTGTTTAAATCTTATAAAAGGCAATGTGTCTTTAAGACCAGCTCAAAAAGCTCGATTCCGTCAATACAAAACAACATTCAGAAAATTGGCTGATAAAAAAACACCGTTGTATGTGAAGCGCAAGCTTTTAGTACAAAAAGGAGGGTTTTTAAATTTGCTGATTCCAGCCGCATTGAGTGTTTTAACAAGTCTTATTGCTAAGTAATGGAGTTTGCGAAAAAATTTGTTCTGGTACCTCATGATCAACTTTCAAAACATGTACCTACCGAAGAAAACTTATCGAATCTGGACAAAGAAATGTCTGCAATACTGAAACGCATGCTTTCTGACGATGAAAAAGTGAAGCTTTACCATCAAGTTCTTCAAAAGCGTATTCATGTTGAAACACATAATCCCTCTATTAAGAAACCTGTTGAAGAAATATACACAACTACTCCTGGTCAGAAACAGAGAGAAAGACTTCCGGTTCATGAATCGTCCGAGGAAATCTCTATCAAAACGGAACCTTCAACTGAAATTCTTGATCAGCTGATATTAAATGCAGCGCCCAGAAATAAAAAGACTATGACTAGAAACATTTTATCATTTTTAAAACAGCACAAACACGTCATAAACTGGAATGAGAGAGGAGAAATCATTCATAAGGGAAAGCTGATTCCACACTCTAATGTGATCGACTTGATTCAATCGGTTGTAAATGATGCATCTAACAAAGAAGAAATAAATGGATTTTCTCAATTTTTGAATGCCATTCACGAACTGAATATTCCGAAGGTTTTTGTTAATCCTAAGCGTAGAACAAGATCTAATATGAAAATTATGTCATGGATACCTTATTAATAAAAAAATGTTTTATTTATCTAACTACATTGACTTGTTTCTTTTTTTTTATTTTATAAAATTACATTAACTTAGACGAAGCTCATCTAGAGATCCTTTTGACATAATGCCATATGCTAATGTCTTGTTTAGTAAGTTAATCTTAAAAGTAATCTTTCACATTTGTATGGTAAATAGTTTTATCTACACTGGAAGGGACCCTCTCACTTCAAGATAATAAGTCTAGTCACTGATATGCATCTGCGACAATCCACGCATTGTTAACACCGCGCGACTTTCCTGCAAAACATGTTCTAACAACATTCCTCCATGCATTGTCAACACCATCGCGCGACTTTCCTGCAAAACATGTTCTAACAACATTCCTCCATGCATTGTTAACACCACGTGGCGTTCCAGCAAAAACATGTCTTCATTTCATTTCAAGTTTAGATAACGCATTGAGTAGTATTAGTGCTTCTTGGAATATTTTCATTGGTTGTCAACTATTTATTCCATGTTTAGTGGCAATAGAAATAAGTTTTAACCAGCAGATATAAAGACGTTTTAGGTGGATCATTGCATTTTACTTGCTTTTTTTTCTCAGCCTTTGGTGAGCACCATTATCTGAGTTTGCTGAAACGTTTTAATTGAGATTACTGCTGAATATAACTTCGATATGATTTCTTGTGAAGTTTGTGGCGTTTCTTTCACGGTTAAGAAAAGTTTGTTGCGGCATAACAGAGTAAAGCATAGCGGAACATCCTCATTCTCATGTGATATTTGTGAGTCTGTGTTTAATCGCAAAGATATTCTACAACGTCATCGTAAGATTCATAACAAACCTGTTCCTGGGTCATCGAAAAAGCGATCTGAATCGAATATTGTGCAACCGAAAGAGAAGAGGCCTCGTTTGAGACGTGTCAACCTGCAACAAAGTGAACGTGCTTTTGACGGTGTGCTGGAGACATACCGAATAGAAAACTCTCTTGGGTTCTTGGACATTCAGAGATTCCTGAATTCGGTGGAAGTCGATGTGTGTGATCATCTGAATGACATTTTACCGCAACGTGAACTAAAAGTCAATTTTCGCTTGTTTTGCGGATATGAAAAAACTGTGGACGGTGGATATATTGACGAAGTTAAATACTTCAAAACAAAAACCGATGTAGTGCTTCGAACCACAGAATTGGCAAATTTTTATGCCAAAGCTGCTGACAAGTTGTGTCGAGAAGCATCGGAATTTGAGCAAAAAGAGTCTGGATGGCGGCTGATGGAAATTTTGTATTTGGAATTGCGAGTAAATAGTTACAATCCTTTAAAAGCCACATCCTATATTCCTTTGCCACCATTGATTCAGCAAAAACATGCGGTGATAAATGTTAAAAATGATGACAATAAGTGCTTCAAATGGGCCGTTTTGTCAGCCCTGCATCCCGTTGATGAAAATGCTCATAGACAATCACACTACGAATCGCATGCTGATTCGTTGAACTTTGATGGAATACTATTTCCGGTGAGTCTCTCTGATATTCCAAAATTTGAAAAGCGCAATAATATTTCTATAAATGTGTTTTCCTACAATGATCAATTTAAAATCTATCCTCTGTGTATAAGCAAAGTATGTAATTCCTCACACATCGACCTTCTATACTTGAAAACTGAAGGCACTGCCCATTACGCGTGGATTAAAGATCTTTCGCGTTTGGTGTCATCTCAAATTTCAAATCACAAAAATAGAAAGTACATTTGCCGTCGCTGCCTCAATGCTTTCGGGTCGTCAGAACTTTTGTCAAAGCATCAAGTGTTGTGCTCCGAGCATGATGTGGCGAAAGTAAAAATGCCCCTGAAAGGTGATTTTATTTCATTTAAAAACACAAAACATCAGCAAAAAATTCCTTTTATCATTGTTGCTGATTTTGAAGCGCTTACAGAAAAAATTGATGTGTGTGAGCCGAACCTAAGAGCCTCCTTCTCCATGCCATATCAAAAGCATAAGTGTATCTCCTTTTGTTACTATATTTTATATTCCCATGGACAATATAAGGCACCTGTTGTTTACCGAGGAGCTGCAGCGCCTAAAAAATTTATGGAGATGCTGGTGGAAGAAGCTAAAGAAATTGCTGAAATATACAAGGCTACAGTTCCAATGGAACGCCTCAACGAAGAGAAAAAATTGGAACATTTCACAAAAACTTTGTGTTATCTATGTAATTGTGAATTTTCAGTAACAAATTACAAAGTCTTCGATCACGACCACGTCACAGGGGCTTATAGAGGAGCAGCATGCAATAACTGCAATTTAAAGCATCAAATGCCGAATTTTATCCCGGTTTTTCTGCACAACTTGTCGGGATACGATTCGCATTTCATAGTTAAAGAACTTGGTCTAGACGAAAAGGAAATCCAGTTGATTGCTGAGAATGAGGAAAAATACATTTCGTTCAGCAAGCAAGTAGGAAAGATTCGATTGCGCTTCCTGGATTCCTACCGTTTCATGCCGAGTAGTTTAGAAACTTTGGTTTCCAATTTGCACAAAGAGGAATTCAAGCATATGAAAACCTTCTTTCCTTCTTCGAAAGTGGATATGCTGCTGCGGAAGGGTGTTTATCCTTATGATTACATGGACGACATGTGCAAATTCAATGAAACGTCTCTTCCCAGCCATGAAGTTTTTTACAGCTTTCTGAACGAATGTAACATCAGCGACGAGGAATACTTACATGCCCAACACGTCTGGAAAGAATTTCAACTAAAGGACTTGGGTGAATACACCGACCTGTACGTAAAAACAGATGTTTTGCTACTAGCCGATGTGCTAGAAGCCTTTAGGAGAAATTGTTTCCGGACGTATGGTTTGGATATGGCATGGTACTATACTGCCCCTGGACTTTCATTCGATGCTATGTTAAAGTTTACTGGAGTTCAAATTGAGCTTCTTCACGATTACGAACAATTGCTTTTTATTGAAAAAGGGATAAGAGGTGGTGTGTCCCAATGCAGTCACCGTTATGCCCGATCGAATAACAAATATATGTCCGAGTATGATGCTTGTGAGCCCGACTCATACCTGCTTTACTTAGATGCAAATAATCTGTATGGTTGGGCCATGAGCCAGCCACTTCCACTCAACACTTTCGAATGGGTGGATTATACACCCGATATATTAAAGACATCCGACGAAGACGAATTTGGCTTCATTTTAGAAGTCGATCTGGACTATCCTCATGAGCTGCATGAAAATCATAATGATTATCCATTAGCTCCTTCCAGTCAAGTTCCTCCCGGCTGCAAGGAAAAACGGCTTCTCCTCACATTAGAAGACAAGAAAAATTATATTGTTCATTACAGAAATTTGAAGTTTTATATTCAGAATGGACTAAAGCTCAGTAAAATACACAGAATTCTTCGTTTTAAACAAATGCCCTTTTTAAAGCCCTATATAGAACATAATACCAATCTAAGAACAGCGGCCTTAAATGCCTTCGAAAAGGATTTTTATAAATTGATGAACAACAGTGTTTTCGGAAAATGTATGGAGGATGTGAGGAGAAGAAAAGATATCCGCTTATGCTGCAGCACAAGACAAGCTGAAAAATTGATTGCGAAGCCGAATTTTGTTGATCGAACAATTTTTACTCCTCAATTGGCGGCAATTCACCTCCGAAAATCCGAGATAGTATTCAACAAAGCAATCACAATTGGAATGGCTATTTTAGATAATTCGAAAATACTTATGTATGACTTTTTTTACAACCACCTGAAAGCGAGGTATGGAAGAAACATTCGTCTGATGTATACCGACACAGACTCTTTAATTCTCAAAGTAGAAACACATGATGTGTATGAGGATATGAAAGATTCTCTTCATCTCTTCGACACATCAGATTATCCTCAAAACAATGTGTTTGGTTTGCCCCTACTCAACAAAAAGAAATTAGGGCTCATGAAAGATGAATGTGGAGGTCGTATTATGATCGAATTTGCAGCACTCCGCAGCAAAGTGTACTGCTACAGAGTGGAAGGAGGAGACCTTGTAAAAAAATTAAAAGGTGTGAGGAAACCGGCCTTGAAGAATCGAATAACCTTCGAGGATTATAAAAATTGTGTATTTGCTGGAAATGAGCGATACACAACGATGCAAAGCATTCGAAGTGTGGGACACGAGGTATTTACTTCAAAGATGAATAAACTTGCACTGTCCCCGGGTGATGAAAAAAGATTCGTCTCCGAGGACGGTATTTCAACATACGCTTGGGGGCATCATGAACTGCGAGAGGTAACCTCATTTTAATTAAATATTGTAAAGAATGTTATCAATTACTATTTAACTGATATGAAACTGCACGTAACTATTTCTGTATATTATCAATTTTGTAGTTAGTTACATATTTTTATTAAATGTTATATTTGTTTGTAGTGTTTCTAATATATTTGCTTAAAAAAATGTTTTGATTAAATAAATATTCTAGTAATGCAGTAAAGCTAAAAAAAAAATTTACAGGATTTATGTATTCTGAAAATTAGACTGAAAAAAAGCATTGAGATCTGAGTTCGTTTAAAACAATCTCGCATTAAACCATTCATTGTTGATTAATCTTAACTATAGGAACTCTCTTGTGGTTGATTTAAACAATTTTTTTTGTTAAAAGTTTAATTAACAATTTAATAAAAAAAAATGTAGCTTTGCTTTATTTCTTAAAATTAGATATTTTATGCAGAACTTTGAAAATGAAAATTTTTCTGAAAATTACTGTTGCTTATAACAGGAGGAATTTATGTAACTTTTTTCTTGAAAGTATATGGTGAAATAAAATTCGTTATTTTAAACACTTATGAATTTTTATTGTGTTTAATTTATAAAACCTGTCTTTTTTCTGAAATAGCTTCTATTATATTGCTTAAAATGTTTTGCTTAAAGACCTAGTAATGTAATTCTTATGTTAATATGTTCTAAAAATTAGACTTAAAGACATTTTCATTTTGAAGCATTTGATGTGATTATTGATGACTTTTAATAGAAATTTTCATGGGAAATAATTTTTAAGAATAAAAAAGAAATAGTGTTTCTAATATCTGAATTAATATTCTAATTTCTGAGTAAAACATTTTGCTTAAAAGAATTTCTATTTCTAGTAATTAAATTAAACTTAATTTTAGTTTATGTTCTTTAAATTAGATAATTAAAAAAAATGGTAAAAATTCTTTGAAACTTCTCACAGTAATTCATGATTGTTAAAGAATAATTTTAATAACACACCATTGAAAAACATCAACATTTATTAAAAGCACGTAAGATGTTACTCAGTTACATTTGTTAGAGAATATATTATACTTATTTTTACAGATCTTTTACATACATATTTCTGATATTATTGAAAACATCAGTTGTATTCAAGCATTCAAAAAAGTCACCCTCAAATATTATATAAAAAAAGTTTATAATTCCATGGTTTTCTTTCACAAAGTTAAAAGCAAAATCTTTCCAGTTTATAGAATATAAGGCTGGAGTAAAGAATTCGCAAAAGCGTTCATCAACACTCATGTTCATGCATGTATGTACAGATTGATCGATAATTTCATTTTTACAACTTAAACAGTCCAAAAGAAGAGTAATGTTAAGCGCTATAATATCCTTTAGGCACTTACACAATGAAGTTGTAACTTCTCTCCAACCCTCAGGGTTATCAGGATCACCATAGTAGAGTTTGTAAATCTCACTGGGAAAGTTCTTTTGCACTTCCATTTTCACATAATATGGTAGGGAATATTTCAAAAGCGATATTTTCAGTATATCCGATACATTCTCATAGTGTTCACACAGTTTAAAATACTGATCAGAATTCAGAAAAATAGAGTTGGGTAGGAATTGTAAGGAGTGGTCTCTTTTTTGAAATACTCTTTGTAAAACCAAGTCCATTTTTCCGTTATCACACACTTTCGAAAGACAGACTTCTTTCTGTAAAACTTTAACGTCAGAGTCAGCAGCATGTGCAAAAAAATTGCTTACCTTTCTCATCAGAATATCCCATGTTTTTGGATGTAGGGAGATACCTTCCTTTGTTGGTTGCAAGTCACCATTTCCATTCAAAGCAAATTTTCGCACATGCACTCGAGTAGAGCCGATGAAGTTGTTAATCAACATAAATGAATAGTTTCCAAGATGAAACATGGTGTCTGGAAGTGACTGCATCGTTAATTTAGAAACTTCAGATTGAACCACTTGATCATCAAAATGAACTCTTTTACACACTTTAGGTTGATTGCTGAAACGCTTCATATTTTTTCCCCTTAGCTTTTAGGTTGAAAGTTTTTTTTTTTTCACGAAAAGGTTTTCAGTAAAGCAAGAGATAGAGTCACTGTTCACTAAAGGACCTCAGAGTTTAAAATGCGATGGTCAGATGAGAACGTCGTTTATTCCAAACAGAAAACCGGTTGACAACCAATGAAAAAACTGCAAGCAGGACTATTACAACTCACCGCAGTACTTATATTGGAAATGAAATGAAAACAGGCTTCTACACAGGAACTTGTATCAGGGGACATGATCTGACACGCAAAAAAAAAAAAAAAATACCAAGGCACCGCAATTTGCTCATAACATGCACTTCCCATGATGACGTCATAGCAGCATTAAGAACATGATCAAACATGTAAGAACGAGTCCTTTCTCGTATACCGAGTCTGCCGTCACACAAGGCACCGCAATTTGTTCAATCCAGACTGTGACGTCACTCACGGCACCGCAATTTGCTCATAACATGCACTTCCCATGATAAATTCGTTGCCATTCTGCGAAAGATATATATTCGTGTTGCCAGATCCCAAAAAAACTAAAAAGAAAACAACTAAACTCAACCTATAGCCTATGACGTCATTTTTAGCAGCAGGAGTAAACAACTAAACTCAACTTCCGGTTTATGACGTCATTTTTTAGCAGCAGGAGTAAATAACTAAACTCAACTTCCGGTTTATGACGTCACTTCCGGCAGCAATAGAAAACAACTAAACTCAACTTCCGGTTTACGACGTCACTTCCGGCAGCAATAGAAAACAACTCAACTCAACTTCCGGTCTATGACGTCACTTCCGGCAGCAGGAGAAAACAACTCAACTCCACGTGACGTCACTTCCGGTACCGCGGCACCGCTGTTCCAGAACCCGCCTTTTCCATCTACTGTTGTGTTACTCCAGTGCGACGTTTATTAAATACCTACCTTAATGAGAATCAATAGGCGAAATTCCCCGCTGCTTTGTATGGGCCGCGGTAGCCCGGTTGGAAGAGTAATGGATTAGCAACCGGAGGTTTGCGAGTTCGAATCCAACCAAAGACCGTCGTGTACAAAGGGGGCTGGTGCATATTAAATCTGTCGGGGCCTCAAATGTCCTCACGTTGGTGTAGAAGTTTGGGGAGTGGGGTGTCAGCTCAGGTGTGACCTCGTCATCTGACCGTGGTTCAAAATTACGTGGTGATGTCCTAGGATCTTTCCAAATAGCCCGTTGTGTTGCTCTAGTTTGACGTTAATTCTACCTTCATACCTGTAATCGTGTTCAAATGTGTTTATGTATGAAAAAAATGTCAATATGATCTCGATAGCTTTATGTATTTTAAGATTTCGAAAGGTAGTATACGTAAGCAAATATTTAAGAATAATAATAAGCAAATATATAAGAAGCGTTGTATGATAATTTGGAGAGAGGGATCACCCTACCGTAGTTCCAAATAACGTGGTGTTGTCCTCGGATCTCTCTTTTAGGGGTTCATCCCTGACCGTTACCAATAACCGTTGTGTTGATCCAGTGCGACGTTAATTAAAATAGACATATACCTGTCGCTGTTTCGTTGTACGAGGTTTTTATTTAGAAGTGTTTTCGTGGGGAAAATAGTTTTCGTGTACTTTGCTGCAATTTTAGAAATACTCTCAGCTGAAAAATGTCAGAAAATTTATACTTTACGATACAAAATTCGCAACGAACACCAAGGGTATTTTAAATCTTACACTTACCGAAGAGTATTAACCCTCCTGGTGGTTGTGTCCTCATCAGTAAAACTGATCAGATCTTGATGGACGAGATATCTCGTCACTAGAAGAAAACTGACCCGATCTCGATCTCATCATCATAAAAAAAATCGGCAATACCTTAATGACGAGGTAAATTGCCATTAGCAAAATTGGTCAGAAAAGGATGGACGAGATATCTCGTCGAAACCACTTGAAGGGTTAAAGAGAATCAAAAGGCGAAATTCCGCTGTTTTGTAGTACGAGTGTTTATTTAACCTTCCTGGTGGTTGTCTCGACGAGGTATATCGTCATTAGCAAAATATCGACCAAATCTTGATGGACGAGATATCTCGTCATTAGAAGAAAGCTGGCGAGTTCTTGATCGCGTCATCATAAAACTAATCTGCAATATCTTGATGACGAGGTATCTCGTTGAAACCGAGGGTTGAATTATCTCAGCTCCAGAAAGTGTGAAGGAAAAGAATTAACATCCAAAGATCCATTCCAGAGTACGCCAACAACAATCCAAAGCTCACTCCAATCTAACCCCCACGTGAAAGCATCTCACCAGAAAAGAACACCGCAGTCAATCTCAATCTTAATAAAGACCCATCCTCCCCGCATTAGAAAACCAAACCATTTCCTCCTCCCCACGGAGAAAGAAAAACGACCCGCCAGTCCTCGACCCCAATGTCACCCCCTCTAAGGGGGAAGGTGACAGCCAATATATGAACCGAAGCCTCCCTCAACAACAAACCGTCCCCACCAGGAGGATATCTTTGAATGATACATGGACACCCTGCTCTCCAAGTAACGAATAGAGGACCGTACAAAGAGGACGTGTGACACATGAGGACAGGCGACAGATTGGCCCTGTCCTCCAAAGGTTCCTAATGAATACAGAGAGTCCTCCCACAATGTGTCACATATGAAGACACAGCTTTAATGGGATTGGAGGAAAGGATTCCTAATAACTCCAATGAAAAACGGGATTTCTGGAGAAAAGAGAGATGATTTAAGTCTGGGATTTGTCGTACCCCAATGGGTATGTCGGTTGCTGTTCTTTTCCACCCCTTTCACTTTAATTCTTTTTTTTTTCGGTCGTCTGTTTCTTGTTTTCGGTCGGTCGGAGACGATTTGTTTCTCTTTATGAGGTTCTTTGACGATGAAGTATGGAGGATATCTTCTTCGGGAAATGGACGAGTTTGAAAGGCACTCTATATAATTAGGGGTTAGTTCCTTGGGTGAGTATGGAATGGAATTTATTGTCTGGGGTCCGTTAAGATCACAAAATAGTTTAAACATAGTTTCTTCCTGTTAAATATGGAGGTCCGCGGTAGGCCGATTGGTAGAGTAGCTGATTAGCAACCGGAGGATTACGAGTTAGTTGGTCCGACCAAAGACTCATTTACACTAGGGCTGGTGCACGTTCATTCTGTCATGGCCTCAAGTTGGTGTGGTGTGGAAGTTTCGGTACCAGCTCAGGCGTGGTTCTGAGGTATCGAGGGAAAAGATTGTTAAGTTTAGCACTATCAGGAGATGTTGTTCCTAACATCTGATTCGGTGTCAAGCCCAGTATCAGGAGATGTTAGAAAACATCAGGAGAGAAATCGATAATTGCTTAAGGTGTATGTATACACTAGAAATCACGAAAATTGACCTAAATATCGATCGATTTTTTTTAATAATTCAAAATAGTGTCCAACCCCATAGCTTTCAAACGATACCAAGATCTTGCAAATATTTCAAATAGTTTTCAAGGGTTTGGGATAGGTACTGTCACCATAGACAAACAGATTTCCAAAACTTTAAACTCGATTTCTGAAGAACTATATTTTTAGAATATGATACTTCTTTCGAACAGTGATAACTGTTCAACAGTGATAACAACAATGAATTAATCTATTATAATTATTTTTGTGTCATTATAATCTATATAATACAATGGATGTTTTGGCCCTCAGTCGAAGTTATTGGTTAAGAAATGGATTTTTAGTTCACTTTTTAATGTTGAAATTCCTGAATAAATCTTGATTTTTCAGACTTCCTTCGTGAAAAAAAATTGTAAAAAAGAACGTATTCCCTCTAGCAACTTGATGGAGGGTCAAAACATGAAGAATAGTATTAGGAATAATTTCCAACAGGAATTGTCCTTCTGAACACATTAGAATTTGAGATATCACTGTTCAAAAAACATGCTAATTATATCTAAATTAGATAATTAATGAGTAGCTTAACAGAATTTTTCACACTAGAATGAGTTTATGCACAATTCAATGATATATTGTGAAAAAAACTGTATTTTTAAAGTCAAAATTTAAAAAAAATGTTTTAGTGTATACATACACCTTAAAAGATCTTTCAGTTGGTAATATAGTCTGGCTCAGTTTAAACCCTCCTGGTGGTTTACTTCGTCATTAAAATAAAAAATACCAGATCTTGATCTTGTCATCTTAAAAAAAGTCGGCAATATCTTGATGGCGGGATATCTGTCCATTAGCGAAATTGGTTAGATCTTGATATATCTCGTCGAAACCTCTTGGAAGGTTAATATGTGTTACAGTTTTTGTTTCGGAATCAGATGAATAAATTACAGACACCCCATCAGATAATACTCGAACACGTCTTTGACCCCAAACAGGAGTGTGACAACCCCCCCCCTCCCGAACACATCCTCTTTCGAGAGAGCACGAAACTTAACAATCTCCAGAGAATAATACGAATATAGAACACCCCAGCACATACTTCATACCCCGAAGTTAAACAATGGAACGGGAGAGAATATATATTCCTTTCTTTATTCCAAACCGCAACGATATATCTGTCGCACGTGACAAACAATCCCGCATCAACAACGTGAATATAAATGAAATTCCAGGGCCCTGCAATGCACGCCCGGTGGCTGAAGAATATACCGCGACCTCGGAGAAAATATATCTCTTTTCTTCCATTTTCTCGGCTTCGCTTCTTATGGAACAAGTCCATTCTTCAAAAAGCTTTCTTCTTTTTCTTGCTGACACGCAGCGACTCAATTTTACACGGTATCGGCTTTTCTTTTTTTCTTTCTTTCTTTCTTCTCTTCCTCGCGCCCCTTTTCCGAAATAACGAGATATTTTTTTGCGGATTGGGGCTGTTTCTGGGGCGTGTTTTTCCAGGGCTGAAAGGGTTTCGCGCCCCGAAAAGGGCGAGGGCGTGGGGCGCTGACCGAGGTCTTTTTTGAAAGCGAACGGAATGCGGGGGTGTCTGTAAGAGTCGAACCTACTCTAGCACCCTGGGGCTTCTAGAACACACGAGATGCAAACGGACTGCAAAATAATCAGATGTGGGAGCTAGCACAATGGCCCAAGGGGTGATGTGTAAGGCTTATTGATTTTATTATACATATACACACACACACACCTATATATACATGTAGGATTATTTAACATTGTCTAGGGCAGGGATGCACAGATCCCGGGCCTCATGCTGCCCTCTGGATTTGCTGGCGGCCCGTCTCACCATGTGTGTTATTAAACTGTTAAAGTTTAATAACACACATGGTGAGACGGGCCGCCATTGCATTTTAGGTAATTTATTTTTAAACTTCGTTGTTAGGTAATGCACTAAAATAGCGCAAGCCTCTTTGGACCAACATATGAATGCTTCACTTGCCAAATCGATTAACTCCACTTTCTGAATTTTATTAAATTTTAATGTCAAAGCACTTGATTGACTCCTAACTGTATATATTCAAAACAAATTTATCTAATAATAAGTATTAACGCCACTAAATGACACAATTTTTTTAGCCATTGAATAATAAATAATTTATTTCAGAAGCCAATCTGATTAACTCCCTACTCTAATGTAAATCGTAATAAAAATTGAGTTAAAACACTTTTTAACAAAGCAATTGACTACTTCTTATATACAGTGAGTCAAAGTAAAAATCGAACACCAAAGAATAGGAACCAAAGAAAGGAATTTGAACGTACAGTCCGAACAAACACAAAAATGACGGGAGCTCAAATACAGCTAACGAAGACATTTATATTGCTGATGAATCAATTTAAACAAAGTAATAATACTAGTAATATATGTAACAGTAACAGAACAGTTATTCATTTTTTCTAAAATCTTTAATAAAAAATGCATAGAATGAAGTTTTTCAGTAATAAAAAAATAAGTTGAAGACTGAATTTGAATTAATAATTTTCTTTCACTTGCCAAATCGATTAACTCCCTTAATCACGCAAAAATTGGAGTAATAATAACGATTACTCCAAGGATATTCTATCTTTTACTTTCTATATGTCGTTAGATAAAAGATACATCTGGCAGTAATAGTCTACATCGTTTATTTGAATTTATAATTTAAAAGGAATTAAAAAAAACAATGTATACTATTTTATCATTTTTCTCAACTTTTTGTTTTATGGAGTTAATCGATTTGGCAAGTGAGGCATTCATATATCTGCGAACGAACTTTTCCAGTCATTAACAAATCGGAAAATAGAAACCGCTTGAGGAATGAAAATTTAGAATCCATTTTGTGCTTAGCTACGATAAAAATTCAATCGAATATTAAAACAATTGTTATACCAATGCAATGTCACGCATCCAATCGAGTTCTATATTTATTTTTATTACCTTTTTCCATAACAATATAAAATATAAATAACACAAATCTATACATATAAAGCAGAGTTGGCATCTGTCTGCTCTCTATACAAATATATGCCGTTTGACCAATCCACACCAAATTTGGTACACTTATTCTTTGGAACCCTCGATAGATAACTTTCATGTTTATTTGGCTGCCATCTCATAAGTCACAGTCGGATCTTTCCTGTTGGGTTTTGATCCCGACCGTCGCCAATAGCCCGTTGCGTTGCTGCAGTGCGACGGTAATTAAAATACCTACCCATGAGTCACAATGAATCTTTGTGGCCTTAATAAGTGCCTTCCTGGTCTAAGGGATTGAGAGATTTGAGGACTAGAAATAAGAACATCAGGAACACAGGTCTAAGCATAAACATTTCTTTCGACCCACAAAAACAGTGTACATATCGGCCTCCAAACGTCTATACATCTATAATCCACTATTTATTTACATCCTTTTTTTACTTCCTGTCCGCTCTCCAATACGTCGCAGCCCAGTTGGTAGAGCAACGGATTAGCAACCGGAGGGTTGCGGGTTCGAAACTAGGTCCAACCAAAGATCGTCGTGTACGCGGAGGCTGGAGTATGTTAAATCTGTCGTGGCCTCAAATGTCCTCATGTTGGCGTGGTGTGGATTAGGTGTTGTCCTTGGATCTTTCCCTTTAGGATTGATCCAGGACAGCCGCCTATAGTCCGTTGTGTCGCTCCAATCACAATCGGAGAAAAATTCCTTACGAAAATTTTTTAGAGTTCCAGAGAATTCTAGCGGCACAGGTTCGATTCCTGCCATGTGCATTCCTCCCTGGGTGTATTTCTCTCTTCTGTGTAGGAAAACCTTTCACTGTGTGCGTCAATTACTTGATATTGCATGTCTTGTGTTAATTACTTGATATTGCATGTCTTATGTCAATTACTTGATATTGTATTGTGTCTGGCGCAGCATGGCCAGATATGGCCCTTGCGCCATAAAACCTCAAAACCAACTAACCATAGAATTCTATAGAGATTTATATAGAGGTTACTTTAATAGCTTACGGAAAAACTGGCCATTATTCTATGTGGGATTCTGTAGACCACATTCTGTAGAAATGTTTATAGAATTCTATAAAAATGTTTATAGGATTCTGTAGAAATGTTTATAGAATTCTATAAAAATGTTTATAGGATTCTGTAGAAATGTTTATAGAATTCTATAGACCACGTTGTATAGAAATTTTTATAAAATTCTAGAAATTTTTGTAGAATATTCTATAGAAAATTTTCGTAAAATCTATTCAAATTGCTTTATCAGACGAAATAAAAATTGTTTTGTAAAGAAAAAAGTCTATTAATAATCTATGTATAGAAAGCAGAGTTGGTGTCTGTCTATCTGATCTCTATACACATATCTGCAACATTTGACCAATCCATGCCAAATTTGGTAAATTATACTTTAGAACCCTTCTGGTAACGTAGGCTACATTAACCCCCGTTCGATTTCTCCTAGGTGTGCAGAAGGGGCTAAAAAATTCGAAATTACCATAGGAATAACATTGAGTATAAAACGATTGCTGTACCCAGCTCAGTTTGTTTTACCCGTATTGATAGAAAAACAACTTTTCTAATAAATTGTTTTACCCAGTATTGCTCGAAACACAATTTTTTTCCCAACAAATTAAATTCTAATATTTATGTTTGAACTGACTTTATTTCTTTCCATGATATAAATAATTTATGAATATAAAATTAATGAAAATGAATATTTAAAATATTTAATTTTACATAACTTACATTTTGTAATGGAACACGAAAAACTCATTGATCATAAAAGCGTAATTTTGCTACTCGGTATCTGGCAACAGCAGAATGAATGTTTACTTTTTTAATTTGATTTAGAATTCTGTGTTTGTGTATTTGAGTTGACAACGAAATTTTGCGGTCGTATTTGAGCATTTCCAAGTATTATAAATATGTGTTCTTTTTGTAAATAAATCATTATTGCCTTTATCAATATTGTTCCCCCAAAGATCTTTTGTCGAATTTTCTATTTCGAAATATATTCAGAATGTCGAAATTCGACACGTTTGCACATATCTTTTTTTCAGAGTTCCACATTTTTTCAAGCATCGTAATTTCGTTTGTTTGTATTTATGTGTTCCAGTATGTTAGCTATTGCAGATATGTTATTTAGGAGTTAAATTTTAATAAATAATTTATTTTCTGCTAAATATCACTAGACAGGGTAATTCATTGGCGGTATATGTATATTTCGTCCAACTTTCTTTAAGTCTTTGGTTGAATAGGTAATGGTTTGTAGAACGCTGTTTCATAAAAATAAATAAAATATACCAAAAAATAATTTTTAAATAAGATGGGTTACGTTAAATTAAAACGGGTTGTCATACGTTGTAGTTCAAATATATTTTAAAATTTTGACATAGATTTTCATTATAAGACGATTAAAATAAATTAAATTTACATTTGTTTTCATGTTTCATGGGTGTTATTGAAAGCTGTTCTCCATAGTCAACTAACTACATTTATCATTCTAAATAGGTACGTGGTTTCCATTTAGAAACCGAATCTCTTAATTTAAAAAAGTACCATAAGGATTCGATTTAAAACTGAATGTATGTTGGAGTAAGGGAATTTTAAATAAGACTTTGCTGATCTTGGAATAATATCACAGTTAGGAATTTTGAAAAATTGAAGTTTTTTGTCTTAAGTGACAGAAGGTCGAGTTTGTTTGCTCTACAAATTGAAGCTGTTCTTATGCAACTTAGATACATGTGAAACATTCGTTTAAGGCAGTGATTTTCTTTTTCTAAAACGTTATAAAATCGATATTTCTTTTGAAAAATTGTAATCAATTGGTGTTTGTTTTGTGTACACTGATGACATTTATTTTTAAAACAAGCTCCGTTATTCCACGTGCCGCTGAATGGAATTTTCAAGAAAAAAATGTGTTTGCTTCAAAATAAATTAATCGCGAATGCTGTAACAATTTAATTTACCATCCTCTCATATTGATGACGAAATTCGAAAACATCGCATACCAGGTGCAAGAATGCCACAAGTAAAACATTCGTAGGTAAACTAAGTGCAAGACTATACGCCAAAAATTTGTATTTTTACTGATAATGAACGTACGGGGATATTCCAAACTCAAAATTGACTTCTGTAGTAGTCACGGATAATTTTTTGTAGTTTGTATTACAGCAGAAGTGCGATGATTATGAAATGGATTATATATCATGTATACATATTTCTTCCAAGGATGGATATATCATGTATACATATTTGCTTCCGAAGTAAATTGTAGAAGCTATGAAAAAGTTAAAAACGATGTTAAAAATTATTTTCCGTACACTTAAATTATGCTTGCATTCTTTTATGAAAGAGACGTTTGATCACTTTTCAATCAACATTTAATCAATTCATCTCGAGCAACGCCGGGTAATTCTGCTAGTATTGAATAAAATGAAACATGAAATTTCAGTCAAAAATTCGACTTTTCAACATAGTTAGATACCTTAATAGCAGAAGCATGAGGTTGGTGTAGAGGAGGAATATGACATTCCCATTTCCCTTTTAATGGAGAATAACCCCGACCAAAGAAGATAAACGGGCAGGTCGATGTTCTCTAAGGGGGATTTTAATAGCCCCTAATTACAGAGAGAAAAGCGATCTCGTTATATTTCGGTGATAGGTTAAGGGTTTTTTGCCGCAGATTAAACGAGGGGCCCTTTGATAGACTGCTCATTAGCATTTATCTGTTCTTCAGAGTGCTTGCAGAAATTAGATTGAATTCCTCGTCGTAGAAAGGGGTGATTTCCTCCCTTTTTGCCCCCACCCTTGTCTCTTGAGTGAGGGTTGTAAGCACATTAGGCTCACTTGAGCATTTTTTGGGTGCAATGATGTTAAAGAGCCTTTAGTGGTGCTTTGTATTGGAGGATTTCTATGCTCTTTTGCTGGGAGCTGGATTTGGGTTGGAACTTTTATTGTGGGGGAACTGTAGGTTTCTTGTAGGAGGATGGGGGATTAAAATCGCCTCCCTAGAAGTAGAGGATGATGTATTTGTTTTATTTGAGGATGGTAAATTTGAATGGGGCAGATTTACACCAGAGGGTGATTGGGAATAGATATTGCTGCGATTGTCTTTGTAATCACTTGTCATAGAAATACTCCAAATGAGGGAAAGTATTCTGGTTAAGAGGTGGGTAGATGGTGGACAGAAAAATTAATTTTAGTTTTTATTTTACTATGCTTTTCTGAACGTTGGTTTGTCGCAGCTTGCGAGAGTTTTGGACGTTGTGCCATAAAATCCAAATCAAGTAATCAAGTATAGATGTAAAAAAATTGGTAAGTTGTGTTCAGGACATGAACCTTTGTTTTGGCTGTGAATATTCTGGCCTGATGTTGGATTGTAGAATGATTGAGGCAGGAAGTTTGAAGTTTACTGTGAATAATCAACAATTAATTTGCAGTTTGACTAGCAACAACTAATTCCGATGTTTTTCTTTTATGGTTGGTTCGGCTTGGCATCAAAATTCGAAATTGACATCCCTTGGATGAAACTTTTTCTCTGAAGAAAAATCAGAAAAATAAAATTTTTCCGTTCGCTGCTAGTTAAAAGGAAGGGACTAAATTTTCTTTGACTTTTGATTAATTAAAAAAATTCCCCAACATTTTTGAAAAGTCGTCAAAATGTTTAAATTAGTAGCCAGGGTTGAAACATAGCAAAAGGTCGCCTTTCAGTCGTCTGTGACAGCCATGCGTTGCTTTTAACCTTCGTAGTGGTTGTCTCGACGCAGTATTTCACCATTAGCAAAACTGACTAGATCCTGGTGAACGAGATATCTCGTCATTTGAAAAGAAAGGACCAGATCTTGATATCTTCATCAAAAAAATCAGCAAGATCGTGATGACGAGATACCTCAAAATTGGTCAGATCCAGATGGACGAGAAATCTCGTCATTAGCAAAACTGATCGGATCTTGACGGACAAGATATCTCATCAAGAAACCACTAGGAGGGTTAATACCCCGCCTCTACAAATATTTTTACATTGCAAAACTCCTTTATTTGACCTCTTGACTGCCGAACCAATCACCTTTGATGCCAATATGTGTGTGAGATTTGCATTTCAATCCACCACCCAAAAGAATTTCCCAGCAAAGAGCGACCATTTTATTTTCATTTCTTCCGACGACGTCCGTGTATCTATCTCATCCACCCCATCAAGGGAGCTGCCATGAGCAACAAGTTGCCTTCAAAGCGAAAAATCTCATTTTCAGCTTCAATCAGATTCCATGAAGAGGGTGTGTTTACGCCACCTGTCAGACTACACATGTTTTTAGACGAGGCCTTTCAGAGAAATGCGTCCTGCTTTTGAAGTGGGTTTTCTTGGTTTTGAATGATTTCACACGCTTTGGGTAGACCCGGTTCTATTATGGCAAAATGCGTTATTAGATTCGTTGCCTTCATCTGTGTCGATAGAGGTGGTAAGAGTATGTGTGTAAAGACATACGCGCTGAATTTATTTATTGAACTTGATCTGATCGTGGACATACAAGAAGCATCCGTAGCTTGCTTGTTTTCATCTACATTGAGAGTCAATGTAAAAATCATATTTAAAAGTAGTTGACAGGGTACTGTTTTACCCTGTCAAAGTGGTTACCGCTGCACCCAACGTCGAGTAAGGTACACACAATTGAAGTTTTACTGACACAGAAGAAACACCCAGGGAGGAAACGAGCCTGACTGGAATCGAACCTGTGCCGCCTACAACTCACACATAAAACAATATGATTTCAAAAAGCTTGTGGGAACCTTGGCAATTTGGCAAGGCAACTGGGAATTAAGTAAAATCCTTATTAAAGTAGAATTCAAGAGACGTTTTGGTAGTATTTTTAAGAATATATGCTATTAATGCTGCTATTTCACAAGCGCTTTGACTGGCAGCCTTCTTATTGGAATCTCCTACCATTAGACCAACGGTGAAGAGAAAATCCGTGGGACTTTCAACTTTCTATCTCCCTCGCATATTGAGAGAAGTGTCTGTATTTACATATAGATAGGTACCTATCTGTTTCAATGCAAGACACTCCATGCTTCTTACGATAGATTTCGCTTTTATGTGCAGATGTGTTTTTTTTCTGTTCCGTCGCACCTGTAAGAGGTAACTGAAAATCTACACATGTAGTGACGTCTTCACGCCAGGAAAAGTGCCTTCGTGCGTTTGTCTGGATGTCTGATTTCATGTGTGGATTTCAGAATTTTCATATTCCTCTTCTCCCTTGAAAGTCTAATACGAATAGGAATACTTAATATTCTTGTTCTGAGATATACTGTGGTACTTGATTTTTGAAAAACGTGCATTTCTTCAGGATCGCTATAAGCACACGGCTTCCATAGGTGACTAATAGACGATTTTTTTGCAACTATTTTCAAATTTAGCTTCTAGGAGTATGTGTTTACGCAAAATTGTCTTAAAAGCTGCTAAATTTTTAAGAAATTTGGCAACTTTTTTGAAAATTCAAAAGAGGCAATCGAGAATTTAGTCCCTTTTAAACTAATAGCGGACAGAAAAATTCTTTTCAGATTCTTTTGTAGAGAAAATTTTCTAAGTGACGCCAAATTCGAAGTTTTGGCGCCATACCTCGTCGAGACAGGCACCAGGAGGGTTGAGGTCAGCGTTTGTTAACCCTCCAAGTTGTTTCGAAAGATCTCGTTCAACAAGATCTCACCAAGTTTGCTAATGAAGAGATATCTCGTCATCAAGAATGACGATTGTATTCCGAATGATGAAGATATTGCCATTTTCTGATGACGAGATCAAGATCTGGTCGGTTTTCTTCTAATGACGAGATATCTCGTCGAAAGAACCACTAGGAGGGGAAATAGTTCTTTACTCTTTAGTAAGTAAGAACTCTTTTGAGAGTTAAATACTCTCAATAAGGAAGATTCGAAATGTTGCGAATTTTGTAGAATTAAATATAAATTTTCGGAAATTTTTCAGCTGAGATTATTTCTAAAATTGCAGCAGAGTACACGAGAGCTATTTTTACCCCCACGGAAACACATTTAAACTAAAACCTCGTACAACAAAAAAGCGGAATTTCGACTCCTGATTCGCCTTTAAGGATGCCCGGCATTTTAATAATGGATTTAGAGCTGTATTTTCACGACGCATTGAAAAAGTCTAAAACAAATTGTGAAAAAGAGCCAAATGAATAATCATGCCTTGTTTGCTTGTTTCCATGCGCTGAAAAATCGCAGTAATTAACTGCGTAATTAATAGCTAATTAAAACAGTGATTAAAAAAGGCGAATTATAAACAGCGGAATAGTTAATTGGAGAGTTCACTTTTCGGGAGGGTGATGTTAATGGAGGGGTAATTAAAAATTCCTTGCTGGGGACTGAAGGAATCAACCTTCGCGCCCTGCTTTTAGAATAAGATCATTACTTCATTGGATTGAAATTAAAACATTGATATTGGAGTTTGTTAATTTGGTGCACGTGTAGTTTATATTTCAGGCTGGATGAGGGGGTTTATCGAAAATTGTGAACATAAATTAAATGTTCTTATTTATACACCTTGAAGTGGTTTCAAGTTAATGAATTTTAGGCTGTAAAAAAGGTATTGTAATTTTTTATCGATTCCAAATTAGATTACGTTTTGGTACTTCAAGATTGATGGAAAGATTAACTTTTGCATGTACCTGTTTTTGAATATCTACATTTTATTTGAATTCTTGTACTTAAAGGAGCACATCTTTAGGTGTGTACAGGTATCACAACCCCGAGATACCGGAATGATCTTTCCTTCTTTTTATTTTTATCCCCGCATATGTATATATATATTTTTGCTTTTTCTTCCTCCCTCGTTGTCTGTCTTGTATTTGGCGCAGCTTGACCAAATATGGTCCTTGCGCCATAAAACCCAGAAAAAACTCAACCTTCTTGTACTTGAATATATTCCCCAAAACATATTTGTACGTGGTAATAAACAGGTAAACTGAATTTCGTATTCATTGCCGAAAATAGTAATTCGCCTAGTATATTAGAAGTCACCTTAAAGATTATGGGAGCCCACCTGATACGGTAGCGGATGAGTAGCCGGATGGTTTCGAGTTCGGAAAGTGACAACCAAAAGACATTCGTGTACGTGGGGGCTGGTGCATGTTGAATCTGTCCTGGCATCAAATTTCCTCACGTTGGTATGGAAGTTTGGAGAGTTTGAACCATTAAAGCGCAATTTGATATTTCTATTGAGGGATAATTTTATTGATTGAAGTCCTGTGCTTTGAAGTTCGATGGCTTCCGAATGACACCACTTACGCAAACCAAAGTTACACTGGTCCAAAGTTCGCCTGGCGCCATAGAATTTCGACGTATTGCGGCACGCACTCAGTGCGCCTGCGCACTCGGTTATGTAAGGTACGGACGTCCTTTTTCTACGACGCCATATTTATCTTCTGGATGTTTCTTTTTCTGAAATATAAGACAAAACAATTGTAACGCCTTTTTTTGTAACGCTCGACTTTTCAAGTACCGATTTTAAAGACTTATTGACGTCAAAACGAAGCATGTAACCAATAAAAAATTATGCGCTGAACAAAAACGCTACACTGTTAATAATCGTGGTGAAGTATGAATTATATCTATCCTAAACAACACAAACAGGCGAGCCTAAAATTATATAAAGCTTCGCTTTTTCCCTCAGAGCTAAGTAATAACACGAGCGTGTCTTCCATTATCATCTTTTTAATTTTCTAAAAAGTTGATAAGCTACAAAAAATAAGTAAAGTATTAAAAGATGATTACATCGCGAATTAATAATTGAAACGCGTATGAGTTGTGCAGTTTATAGTTCATGTCCCTCGTGGAATGGTTTTTAAAGAAACTACTTGCTCCATTAATTCTATAATTACTTTCTAATTATTCAGAGATCCCAAATAGAGAAAATTGAAAAACCTCTCCTTTGGAACCGTGATCTTCCAGCAACGGCTTCGGAATTTATTATTTTCGCGTATTAAACATTTTTTTCGAGTGATAAATTCGTAATAAAACCAGATCCGCCATTTTTGCTTTTCAGGCGTTCCTTGGAACTTTATTGCGCAAGTTCCAATCTCGTAACACAATAGAAAAAAAAATAAACGGTCGCTTTCCAAATTGCTTTTTAATAAAAGTTTCGAATTACCTCGGAA
This sequence comes from Meta bourneti, assembly GCA_933210815.1. NCBI lineage: Eukaryota > Metazoa > Arthropoda > Arachnida > Araneae > Tetragnathidae > Meta > Meta bourneti. The sequence goes on along the minus strand of OW119924.1, from coordinate 5,935,150 downwards.
ATTTTTTAGTGATGTTGGTATTCATTATTCGAAGAGATTTTAAAGCGTATAAAACTTAATCATTGCCATTTTCTTTTAAAAAGCAGTTGTGCGAAGGAAATGTTCCAAAGTGGATTTGAGAGACTATTATTTTAATGAAGACGCCATGGAATTTCGCTTCGTGCAGTTTGGCTTCGAACAGTTCCTTAATGGAATAACATGTTTATGCTCTTTTATGGATTATGATCGTAAAAGGGGAAAATGGCGACTAGCTAGAATCTGGCTCTTCACACTGTAGCTTCTAAAAGTTTACTGAGTAAAGATTGGTACTCGAACCATTTGCTGAAGCCGAATTGGTTTTAAAGTTTGAGAGGAGAATGTGGAAAATTGTTCGAACAGTTCTTTAATGGAACAACATGTTTGTGCTCTTATGGATTCTGTATGGATTATGATCGTAAAAGGAAAATGGCGACTGGCTAGAATCTGTCTCTTTAAACTGTAACATCTAAAAGTTTAACAGAGTTTAGAGTTGTACTCGAACCATTGGCTGAAGCGTAATTGGTTTCAAAATTTAAGAGGTGAATCTGGAAAATTGTTCGAACTTTTCATTAATGGGACATGTTTATGCTTTTTTTATGGATTCTGTTTGGACTATGATCTTAAAAGGAAAAGGGCGATTGGTGAGAACCTGTCTCTTTACCACTGTAGCTTCTAAAAGTTACTGAGTAGAGTTCTTAAACCATTTGCTGGAACCGAATTGGTTTTAAAATTTGAGACTAGGATGTGGAAAATTGCTCGAACAGTTCTTCAATGGAACAACATGTTTATGCTCTTTTATGAATTCTGTTTGGATTGTGGGTCGTAAAAAAGGGAAAATGGCGTCTACCAAGAATCTGTCGCTTTATACTGTATCTTCTAAAACAGGGATACACAGACCGTGGGCAGTGGGCCTCGTGCGGCCCACCGTTGATTTGCTGGCGGGTGTGTTATTTTAATTTTAACAAGCGTTATGTGTTATTTTAACTTTAACAAGTCACACGAGATAGGTAATTTGGGTTAAAACTTCGTTGCTCGATAATGTATTAAAACGCACAATCCTCTTTGGGTCAACATGTCTCTGTGAACAAACTTTTTCAGTCATGAATTGTAAAAAAGCGAAAAATAGGAACCGCTTGAGTAATTAAAATTTAGAATCAATTTTGCGCCTGGCTACTACAAAAATCAAACCCAATATTAAAGCAATTGTTAAGTCAATGTTATGTCACGCATCAAATTAAATTCTTTATTTACTTTTTACTATCTTTCCTTTTTTGTAACACTAAAATATAAATAATATAACTATCAATAAAATAAATAAGTTAAGAGAAATAACTTTCAGGGCTTTTTGAGCGGGCCATAAGTCACATTGAATCTATGTGGCCCTTGGGCTTAACAAGTCTCTGCGTCCCTGTAGCTTCTAAAAGTTAGAGTAAAGAGTTTTACTCGAACCATTTTGCTGAAACCGAATTGGTTTTAAAATTTGAGAGGAGAATGTGGAAAATTGTTCGGGGAAATCATTTAGGAGAGAGTTTGAGATTTAAGCACTCATTGGGAAACTTGTATTTAAAATCTCATGAAAAAAAGTTTTAGAGTTTATTTCCATCTACTCTATATCGTCTGTTTAAGAGTGAAGGTATTGTTATTTTTATCTTTTCTAGAGCAGAATGGGATCTTTAAACTAGTGAAATCATTTTTTCTTTATATGAAGGTTAGATTTCTTCAGAAACACTTAGTGAATATATTTTTTTATTTCGTTTCCACCGAACTAGGTTTTTGACACCTAGAAGAGATTGACGATTTCACCAGTTTTGTCGCCTCTATAAAAATACGCATTCACACTAACCCTGCAATAAGATGTCACATCTCCAAACGAGGCGATAAGATGCCAAATCGGTCAACCCAGTCAATTTTCCATAGAGCAGTCACGTGACTACTAGTCGACATGCTGGCCATACTTTTTGAAGCTACGCTCAATAGCAATGCTCAGTCTACTTTTTTGCGTCTATGTTTGGAACAGGTTTTTGCATCGGAGACTGGCCACTATTAGTAATGGACGCGCATGGATGGTTAAATAATCGAACTTTAGGTTAAGAACAAAATGTTTTCCCTTCCGGTCTTTTAAATCCTCCTTATGGTTGTCTCGACTAGGTATATCGTCATTAGTAAACCGACCAGATCTTGAACGAAACATCTCGTCATCAGTAAACTGACCAGATCTTGGACGAAATATCTCGTCATTTGAAAATAATCAGATCTTGATCTCATAAAAAATTGGTAATATCTTGATGACAAGATACTTCGTCATTAGCAAACAGATTAAAAAAAGGTGTCAAGATCTATTCAATTTACCATATCTCCGCTTCTATTCACCGTACAGACAAAATAAAAACAGTTTAATAAAGAAAAAAGTCTAAATATTACGAATATGGAGAATAAAATCTTTGATGGGCGGGATTAACAGTACAAGTCAAAAATTGACATTTTTGAGAAGAACAAAAAACTATTTAATATTCCATATTGTGAATGAATAAAATTTTAAAATCAGTTCTGCACCTTACGTCTGGCAACTTTAAAGGGGAAATTAAAAGAAATTTTGGATGTGGCCCTGTGATAAAATTGAGTTACTTGTTCTGTTCGTACCAAGAAAATCGTGCACATCACAACTACTGTTATTTCCGCCCATCAAAGAAATAAAATACGAAATTTTATTCAAAATTGACTTTTCAACGAAGTAACAACTTTAACCCTCCTACTGGTTGTCTCAACGAGATATCTCGTCATTAACAAAACTGATCAGATCTCGATGGACGACATATCTGATCATTAGAAGATAACTGACCAGATCTTGATCTCGTCATCATAGAAAAATCGGAAATATCCTGATGACATCTCGTCATTAGCAATCTCGTTGAAACCACCAGGAGGGTTAAATATTTTAACTTCAGCTCTAGAACAAAACATTCCCTTCGTTCCTCCTTATAAAATTGCCAACCTGTTCCAAAAAATCTCCCTTTCTTCCGAGCAACTCGAGGACCGATAAGAATTCTGCAATTCTTGAACTTTAAGGAACGCCATTAATAACTTAGTGCGTTACTTTTCATGCTCTGCGCGAAACGATGAAGATTAAACGATTTCATTTCGGACTGTTTTTCATCTGGTGCACGCTTTCTTTATTTGGTACTTACGTATTAACCGCATGCCAGCGATTAATCGCCAAATCTGTTGGAAGGGGCATAAGACGGAAGAACTGGAACTGGTTGTATTCACTGCCAAGTGAACCACAAATACAATTTCATTGATTCTGATTGTTTCGCAAAACTTTTTTTAGAACCACAGTTCAATGTTCAGTGCTTAGTTGCATTAGATACTCGAGTTTTATTTTGTTTTCACGTCGAAGTAAATTTTTACGTAACGCTTGATCGTTACGAAATAATGCTGGAAGAATATTCCCATCCCAATGCATATTTGGGGGCATTTGTCGCGAAACATGAACGACATAAAAAAACACATTAATGATGGATCGACCATTTCTTCCGACTGTTGGAAGGGGTATAAGACGGAAGAACTGGAACGATCTGGTTTTCACTGCTAAGTGAAGCACAAATACAATTTCATTGATTCTGAAACTGGCACGCACACACAGAATATAGAACCCATCTGGGGAAGTGAAAAATGGCGAAATAAAAACATCGAGGAACATCTCGCCACCACTTCGAGTCCCTATCTCGCAGAGTTTATAATGATAATATCTTTGATGCCATCCTAAGGGCAATTGCTAAACATTTTCCGCCCGAAACAAAACTTGGCTGATATTCGCCAATGGCAAACAAAACTTGCCTGATATTCGCCAATGGCAATGCGGTTAATGCGTAAGTACCCTTTATTTAAATAAAATCACCCCTCCAAGTAGTTTCGAGGAGATATCTCGTCAACCAGGCTCCGATCAATATTGCTAGTGATGGGATCACTCGTCATCAAAAATACCGATATTTTGATTATGACCTGATCAATTATCTTTTAATGACGAGATATCTCGTCCATCAAGATCTGGTCAGTTTTGCTAATGAGATATCCACAGTTCAGACAACCACCAGGAGGGTTAAATATCAACCTCTCGACCTTAGCAGACTGCATTTTAGCTTAGTTTACCGCTTAACCCTTTTGGTGGTTGTCTCGACGAGGTATCTTGTCATTAACAAAATTGACGAGATCTTGATGGATGAAATATCTCATTGAAACCTCTTTGAAGGTTAAATAATCTAATTTCAGGTCAAGGAGATAACGTGCAGGGCCGCGGTAGCCCAGTTGGAAGAGTAACTGATTAGCAACCGGAGGGTCGCGAGTTCGAATCTCGGTCCCACCAAAGACCTTCGTGTACTTGGGGCTGGTATACGTTAAATCTGTGGTGGCCTCAAATGTCCTCACGTTGGCGTGGCTTGGAAGTTTGGAGAGTGGGGTGTCAGCTCAGGTGTCATCCTCGTCATTTGACAGTGATTCAAAATGCCGAGGTGTCCTCGGATGTATCCCGGACGATCGCCAACAGCCAGTCGTGTTGCTCCAGTGTGACGTTAATTCAACTACCTACCTCTCAATACGAATGCTCAGTCTACTTATGTTTCACGTCTATGTTTGGTGCTCAGTCTACTTATGTTTCACGTCTATGTTTGGTACAGGTTTTTGCAACAGAGGCTGGCCACTGGAAGAGCAGCGTTTTGATAAATCACAAGTAGGGTTAAATAACCATCAGGTCAAGAACGAATCGTTCTCCCTTTGCTGCTCTTCCTAAAATTGCAAAGTTCTCCCAGAAACACGAGAACCTATAAGAATTTTGCAGTATTTAAACCTTAAGGAATGTCATTAATAACCCTTCTTAAGGTTTCTCTCTTTTCCTTCACCTAGTTAATTTCCCCTTAAAATAAACCAAAGGCCCCATAGAAATTCAACTCTTCCTTACATCCATCCACCCATATCTGCTTTACTTAGTGCGTTACTTTTTCTGCTCCACGCGAAACGATGAAGATTAACGATTCTATCTCGGACTGTTTTCTTTTTCGTCCGGGCGCGAGCTGTTTTTTATTTAAATAAAAACATCCTCCCCCTCTCTTAAACTTATTTATTTTGCGTTTCGCCGCTCGTGTTGCATCCGTCGCTTTTTATTAGCTTCGTTTCCGCTGCAACGTCTAATCCGGGGCGCGTAATGTAAATTTTACGCGTATTAGCGGGGATATTGGAATATATTACCGAACCTCACGGAATTCGAACGGATTTCGGAATGCCGTTTTGATGGATTTTACTGTTTTTTAATCGCCTTTCCCGAGCGCTGTTTGATGAAGGATTGTTCGAATGTTTGGGAATGTACTTAAACAAAGCGGGTTTCTTTTTGTTAACGTAAAGGTATCGATGTTGGAGGTGCGGTGCATTCTGAACGAGTAGGGTATGTTCGTTTAATGTGCCATATTTATCCACGAGAGTGAAATATTTTGGAAAAATATGGGCAGTAATCCATATTTTGTAATGGCTATGACTCTCGAAGTGGTTTAGACGAGATATCTCGTCCATCAAGATAAGACCAATTTTGCTAATGACGAGATACCTTGTCATCAAGATATTGCCGATTTTTTGTATGATGACGAGATAAACATCTGGTTAGATTTCTTCTAATGACGAGAGACGACGAGATCTTAATAGACGAGATATCTCATCCATCAAGTTTCTTTTGGGTTTTATGGTGCAAGGGTCATATTTGGCCAAGCTGCGCCAAACAACTTGGGAAGAAAAAAAGTAAAAAGCAGAAAAATTCCCGTCTATCAAGATTTGGTCAGTTTTGCTAATGACGAGATATCTGATGAAGACAACCACAGGAAGGTTAAAACGAATTCTGTACCTCTACCAACTGCATGCTCAGGATGTTTCTTCGGTTGGGTTGAATAGAATGAGGTTCAAAATAGGACAAACAGCCTCAGCCATTTGTTTTATGATATGAAGTTTATGATAACGAAATCAAGATCTGTTTAGTTTTTTTTAAATCTGGTTGGTTTTCTTCACCAAAAGTTGACGATGTATCGAGAATTATTAACCCTCCAAGTGATTTTTGAAGAGATATATCGTCCATCAGGATCTCCCCAATTTCGCTGCTACTCTATTCCCTATCCCTCTTTTATCCCTTTTGCGATATTTTTACTTGACTTCGTCTGTCTTGTGTTTGGGTTGCTTTTCCCTCTCTTTGCGATCGCTGTTCGATGAAGGATTGTTCGAATGTTGGGAATGTTCTTAATGCGGGCTGTTTCTTTTTACCGTAAAGATATTGGAAGTGAGGTGCCTTCCGAACAAGTAGAATATGTTGCTTTAATGTGCCGTATTTATCCACGAGAGTGGGATTTTCGGGAAAATGTGGATGGGAATCCAATTTTTGTGTTGGTTATGTGTACCATTAACCTTCCAAGTGGTTTGGACGAGATATCTCGTCCATCAAAATCTGACCAATTTTGCTAATGACTAGATAGAGTAAACTAGACAGTTTTTGACACTTCGGACAGTTATCGACACCCTAATCTTTAATTAAAAAAATAAGCTTTCATGTCAATGTTCAGTTTTAGGCTTTGCTTATTTGTCCATTTATACTAAAAATAAACTAAATAAGAATGAAGGGATATCAATAACTGTGGTGTCAATTACTCATCCATAGTGTGTCGATAACCGATTTTGCATTATTTATTCTCATTATATTGCAAAGTACCTTCCAGGGATAATTCTTTAGATGAAACCCTTTATTCAGTTTAAAGTAGAATAATTCAGAAAAAGTTACTATGAATTTCAACTTGATTGAACTATTTTTACTATTTTTTCCATGAATTTATAGTATAAATATTGCCTTAAGTGTGTCAATAACTGTCTTGTTTACCCTATCTTGTCCACCAAGATATTGCCGATTTTTTTATGATGACGAGATGACGATTTCGTCAGTTTTTTCTACCCGTGATAGATTAAGGTCTGGCCAATTTTGCTATGGCGACACAACCACCAGGAAGGTTAAAAATCAGTCTACGTAACTGCATTTAGTTGGACATTTACGATCGTTTTGTATCTTATAGCAATTTGTAAATCAATATAGATACGATTGTTTAGCTAAACACCTCTACTACCTAAGAATTCTGCTGGCTCTCATGGAGGCACATCTCCTTTAGGTGGGGCTTCGTGGCTCAGTGAGTATGCCTACTGAGCTAGCAACCTGCAAGTTGTCGGCAGCCTAGGTGTAATTCCTGTGAGATTCGATCCCTCCTTTGGGGTATTTCTATCTTTGTTAGTAAAGCTTTCCTTGTTTCTGTATGTCCATTACTTTATGTTATGTCTTGTGTTTGGCGTCGCATGGCCTTGCTTCAAAAAATCAACCAAATAATCTTCCGGTACACTAGTGATCTATTCTTTTCCCACGGAGTTTATTGGTCTTTAGTAAACACGGGGGCCAAGCGATCTATTTCTGCTTTCATTTCACTACTCAGATCCCCAATCCCTCTTTTTTTCTCCTTTCACGGCATTTTTTACTTGACGTTGTCTTGGCCCTTGAGACATCCAACCGTAAATATAACTGAGTAGATTATGCAATGCATTGGTGTGTTCAGTGGTTCAGTAATGAGTCAGTTCTATTAACGATAACAAATTTATTTTAAAATTTAACAAGTTCAGAGATTGGAGCTATTATGAGTTGCTCTGACCTACTTACATTCAGTTTTTGCATTTGCCTACCAACTTCTTACCAACGTTTGGCTGCCAACAACTTCTTACCATTTGGCGCTCTTAGTGCCGTCTGGGGTATCTCACAGATTAAGAGGACATTATTTCTTCTTGAAAAGGAGACTTCCTTTACCTCATGGTAATCCTAAACACCAAGGCTCGCTCCGAGCCTCGAGGCGAAATCGGGTAATGGCCATCCACAAATCGCCCCATTGTGCTCAACTTATAATTGCGTGTTCGCAACAACACTAAACCTAACGCGTCCGCTTTTAATTATCCCGATAACAATACCACCAACAAGGAGCCATCACGTGATGGCCTGTCTCGAAGAAGAATCGTGTGAGACTTTCCTTACACAAACTATTTGCTTCAAGTTTTTCCGAGGATATCACACGAGCGCTTTCGTGATCAGATCTTAAAGGGTGTTTTACACCAACAAAAGGATATTTCGAGTTAAGATAAATCGGATCCACAAGCGAGTGTGTTAATTAGGTAATTACTAGCGCCGTCTGTGTTCGTTTGTATAATATTCTCAGGGATGGTTTACACTTGTGCGCAACGCCGTTTGTGAACGATCGCTGTCTAAACCGAAGAGTGTAATGGATATGGGATGCAACGCGCGTTGTGTGTGAGTTTGGACTCATTAGGGTTTTTGAAAAGCGATTAGCCGAAGTTGTCGGATTGCTTTTGGGGTTTTGGTTCGGGAAAATTGATTGTGCGGGCCGTAAGCGACCCGTATTGTTATTGCCCGGAAAGGACAATAGAGGTTTGAAAATTCTTTGTTCTGGTTTTGTTCGAAAATCACTGTACTTACGTCCGTTATGCGTTTAATGTCCTTTTCAAGTAATGTGTAGTTCTATATACAATAGAGAAATCGATTAAGGCGTAGTTGAATTAACGTCGCAACCCAACGGGCTATTGGTGACGGTCCGGGATCGATCCTAAAGGGAAAGATACGAGGACAACGCCTCGTTATTTTGAACCTCTGTCAGATGACGAGACAGCACCTGAGCTGGTAGTACTCAAAACTTCTACGCTACGTCAGCTTGATGACATTTGAGGCCACGACAGATTGAACGTGCATCAGCCCCTGTGCACATGACGGTCTTTGATTAAGAAATGTTAGGATTTGCCTACCCAACTACAGAGTGTCCTAAAAGTTCCCGTACTGACGATTCGTGAATTTATTATACAAAAACAACAAACTTTGAAACAATTATTTTTATGCTAATAGTGAAAAGCATTTTTAACATTAACGTAGGAAAAAAATTTGAACTCACATTTATAATAAATGTTCCAAATGTCCGCCCCCAAAGCTGAAGTCGTTTGCGCATATTTTTAGAAACGCGTTTCAAGATGCTGGGAGTGACTTCTTGTATCCTTTGAGTAATGGCAATTTTCAGATCATCTATTGTTTAGGGATTATCTTCATAAATTTTGTTCTCTAAATATCCCCACAGAAAAAAGTCAGGAATGCTCAGATCAGGGGAACGAGGTGGTCAAAGATTTCTTGAGATGAATCGATAAACAAAAATAATCTTGAAGCATGCCCATGGTTTCATAACTTGTATGGCAGGTTGCACCGTCTTGTTGGAACCAAGAATCTCGTTCATTCACTTCTAATAATGCAACAGATTGTTGGATGAGTTCTCTGTATACAGTGCCATCAACAGTTGACTGGAAAAACAAGCCCTACAATCCTTTTGCGTGATACGGCACACCAAACGCCAATTTTTTGAGAATGTAAAGTTTTTGCATTAATGAATGGGGATTTGTCGTTGCTAAAATGCGGGAGTTTTGCGCGTTCACATAACCGCTTAAATGAAACCATGTCGCCATTTATGTCGGCAAAATTCTTTACATCTTTCATATGATTTATATTCAAAGTAAGCCTCAAGCAGCGCAATTCTCTGAACGCGTGAAAAACTAATTTTGTAATGAAAAACAAAATGACACGGAACTTTGTTAACGCACAACTTGACCGAGAAGAAAACCAAACGATAAAAATTAAAGAATCCATAAAATTATAAGCAGACGATAAAATTCAGTAATTAAAAAAAACACGGGCAAATGATTTTTTAAAGTTGGAGTACGGGAACTTTTAGGACACTCTGTATAATGGTCTTCAAATTTCCATTAGCATTCCATGACTATGTCGATTGGATGCTTATTTTGACGTTTTATGGACTATATTTAATCAAGCTTCTCGAAATACAAACTATACTCAAGTAAAAAATGTCGTGATAGGGTAGTTAGTAAATTAACGTCGCACCAAAGGGACACAACGGGCTATTGGCGACGGTCCGGGATCCATCCCGAAGGGAAAGGTCCGAGGACAGCACAACGTAATTTTGAACCACGGTCCGATGACGAGGCAACACGTGAGCTGGCACCCCACTCTCCAAACTTCCACATCACTCCAAAGTGAGAACATTGGAGGCAACGTGCATCAGTCCTCATGTACACTGCGATATTTGGCTGCGTCGAGTCTCGAACTCGCAACCCTAATCCGTTATTCTTCCAACTGGGCTATCGCGGCCCACTCCTTAAAAGGACAATGAAGATCAGAAAAGTCTTTGAAAATCATAAAGGACGTGTGTCCATTATACATTACATGTCCTTTTCAGTTAATGTGTAGTTCTATATACAATAGTGAAATCTCTTAGTGGTAGTGTCTTTTTCTTCCTTCTCTACGACTCTTTAGGTGTACGGGTATCACAATCACCAGGTACCCAAGTGATCGTTTCTACTTTCCATTTTTACCATCGCCTACTCTGCTTTTTTCCTTTTTTGCTTCCTCATTGTCTTGTTTCTCTTGTGTTTTATATACAAGCATGGTCCTTGCGCCATAAAACCGGAAAACAACCAATCTTTTCTTCGACAAAGTCATGCTTGGAGTTTGCTGTCTGTTGCAAACACGAGGGTCGCGCTCCCCGTATACCCAGGTGATCTTTTCCTACTTTCATCCCACTACTCTGTTCCCCAATCTTTGGTTTTGTTTCCCTATCTTTGTTTTGTTTCCCTATCTTTGTTTTGTTTCCCTATCTTTGTTTTGTTTCCCTATCTTTGTTTTGTTTCCCTATCTTTGTTTTGTTTCCCTATCTTTGTTTTGTTTCCCTATCTTTGTTTTGTTTCCCTATCTTTGTTTTGTTTCCCTATCTTTGTTTTGTTTCCCTTTCATGACATTTTTTACTTGACTTTTTCTTGTGTTTGGCGCAGCTGGACCCAATACGGCCCCTTCATCCATAAAACGGCCCCTTCATCCATAAAATCCAAAACCAACCAATCATTTCCTATACAATATATTCGAAAATATACAGAAAATAAAATTTCACCGCAGACAAAAGAAGTTTAGAACTTTGAACTGCGAAATGAGTCGTATTTAATGTAGCCGAAAACTGCGGTTTTCGCATGCCTTTTAAGACAACTGCAAAGCATCAAATATTGATGAGGGTCTTTGCTGAAAAAATGAGTTGACTCAGAATGTCGAGACGTCCTCATATATAATGCGTTTGTATGATATTTAATATTTTACATCGTTTATCTTTGTGTGTGGGTTTTCAAAAATAAGCTTTCTGAATCCGAGACTGCCCTTCTAATCTTGTTTCTGAGTTTCCATTTCTTCAAAGGGCCGCGGTAGCCCGGTTGGGAGAGTAACGGACTTGCAACCGGAGGGTTGCGAGTTCGAATCCAGCCAAAGACCCTCGTGTACGAAGGGGGCTGGTACACGTTAAATCGTGGCCTCAAATGTCCTCACGTTGGCGTGATGTGGAAGTTTGGGGAATGGAGAGCCAGATCAGGTGCGACCTCGTCATCTGACTGATTCAAAATTTTTGAAAGAAGCATATATCAGTTTCGTTTTCGGTAGGTAATAAATTGGCGTCTCACTGGAGCAACAGAACGGGCTATTGGCGACGATCCCGCATCAATCCTGAAGGGAAAGATCCGATAACACTTAATAACTTAACCAGATAACACTTAATAACTTAACCCGGGATAACACTTAATTTTGAAACACGGTCAGATGACGAGGTCAACACCTGAGCTGGCACACAATCTCCAAACTTCCACACCATGCCAACCTGAGTACATATGAGGTCACGACAGATTTAACGTGCACCAACCCCGGGTACACTACCGGTTTTGGCTGGACCGAGTTTCGAACTCGCAATCCTCCGGTTACTTATCCGCTGCTCTTCCAACTGGCGGCCGGATAAGTAATGGACATACACACACAAGAAAAGTTTTACGGACACGGAAGACGGAAATAAACATAAGGAGGAATCGAACCTGCGCTGCTTACAGCTCGCAAGTTGCTAGCGCAGTGGGTATAACCTGTGCATCCCTGGTGACCTTTCAAAAGAGCGGTTTCTCAGCTAAGATTCCGATGTTAGCCTTTCTAAATTTTCGACCCCTTCTAATTTTGTTTCTGAATGTCTTTTAAGGGAAGAAACATAAATCAGTTTCGCTTTTGGAAAAAAATAATGAATAGAAATGTTTCGGGATCGAAGAAACAAAATTTGGATTCTCCCGATTCCCGGAAAAGGAAAAAACGGGAAGAAAGAAATAAAGAAATGCGCGTTTACCAACCCTTGAAAACACATCCCTTTAAACATCCCCTCTCACAAAGCCCGGGCTTTACTTTCCACTTTGCTCAACCCCCCCCCCTACCAGTTCGAGGGGATTTGCTCCGGCAGGGACTTCACGAGCCAACGCCCCGGCTTCTTACATTTTGCGCTGCGCTCCTGCCAGTAGAGTCAACGAAACGCCATTTTCGTTCTGACGCCCCTGTTTTCTTGGGGCGGCGTCTCTGGGTTCTGGAACAGGATTTGGGGTGGAAGATATAAATGATGGGAATGGAATGGAAGGGGTGCTTTGATAAATCGTCCGCGACCGAGGAGAGGTGCCAGGGCCTGGACAATGCCATCGTCTTTTGTGCCGCTTGGTGTAGGAAGGTTTGTCGACGGAGGATCGTCTGCGTGCCTTTTGAGAGGGGATTCTTCACTGGCATGTTCAACTCAGTGGCTCCCCTTTGGGGGTGAATGGAATCTTTGAAAGCGGTGTGCTCTTTTAAGTCACGGCATCATAGTTTTTTTTTCAGCATACGATAAAAAGCTGCATTTCTTATTCGATACCTTTTACAATCCCTAGGTACCCCAGTGACCTGTCCTCCCTTTCATTTTTATTCTCGCCTACCTTTCTGCCGTTTGCTTTTTTCAATCCTCGTATGTGTCTTGTGTTGAGCGCAGCTTGGCTAAATATGGCCATTGGCCATAAAACCCATAACCAACCGTGAATCGCACCAGTTTAACCTTCTATCGTCATCTGACCGTGGTTCAAAATGAAGAGGTGTTGTCCTCGGGTGCTCTTTTCGGTCGTCAGTAAAACTTTCATTGTGCGTCTGTCTATTGCTTGATATTGCATGTCTTGTGTCTGGCACAGCATGGCCAAATATGGCCCTTGCGCCATAAAACCCCAACAAACCAACCTAGGTATTTTCAGGTAAATTGCTTTAGTAGCATCAATGTTTAAAAATATTTTCAAAAGGGTCCTTTTAAACACTATTTTGGTTGCAAATTTGGTTGCTCAGATACAAAATGAATCAGCCAAAGCGCAAAATATGCTCATTAAATACGAAACAAACGTTAATCCGGCCAAGAAATAGAAATTTTAAATTGAATCGATTGAATTCCCAATAATGAAGATATTTCTCATTCGGTCAGATCTCAGGTCGGTTTTTTTTAATGACGAGATATCCTATCCATTTGGGTAGGTAGTTAATTTGCGTCGCACTCGAGCAGCCCGACGGGTTATTGGCGATTGTCCGGAATCCACTCAGAAGGGATATATCTGAGGACAACCCCTGGTCATTTTGAATCACGATCAGATGGCGTCAATACCTGAGCTAGTACTCCACTCTCCAAACTTCCACATCACGCCAACATGAGGACATTTGAGGCCATGACAGTTTTAACTTGCACACCAACCCCCACATACACGACGGTGTTGGGTTGAACCATGTTTCGAACTCGCAACCCTCCGGTTGCTAATCCGTTGCTCTTTCCAACTGGGCCTTGTGTTTTTTGCAATAATGCTTTTTAAGAGGTATGACAGTTTTTCTAATAACGAGATATCTCGTCCATCAAGATCTGGTCAGATTTGCTAATGACCTCGTCGAGTCAACCAACGGGAGGGCTTAGAAGCCTTGGTTCGATCCTGATCTAGGATTGATGTTGGTTCTGGTTCGTGATCCGCTTTCAAGCTGCAGTTTCCCGTCTATTTGGTTGAGATTTCGGGGTTTGTGGCGCAAGGGCCATATTTGGCCAAGCTGCGCCAAGCACAGGACAGACAACGCAACGAGGGTGGGACCAGTCTAATTGGACTCATGTAGCACAAAATTATCTCTGAGTGACAAACCAAACCCTTCATTCCTTAATGCAAAAGTAAAATCCGTTGGTCTGCATTCCCTTTACGCATTGGCCTTACAGACGATGTCCGCTCTTGGTCGATAGATAGTTATTTAACGTCGCAATGGAGCAACACAACGGACTATTGGAGAGGGTCTGGGATCCATCCCTAAGCGAAAGGATCTAAGACAACGTCTCGTCATTTTCAACCTCGGTCGGATGACGAGATCAACACCTGAACTGCACTCTCCAAACTTCCACACCAAGCAAACGAGAGGACATTTGATGCCACGTCAGATTGAACGTGTACCAGCCCCCGCGTACACCACATTCTAGGGTTGGATCGAGTTTAACCCTCCAGTTGCTAATTCGTTACCCTTCCAACCTGTCCACTCCAATCGGACTTGCATGTCACACAAAATGAGCGACAAACCAAAGCCTTCATTTTTTAATGCAGGAGTAAAATCCGTAGATCTCTGCATTCCGTTTCCCCATAAACCTTCCAGACAATGTCGAACTCTGGGAGTGATTACGGCCGGAATCGCGCCTGATGTCCCGACCCATCAATTTCCCTCGCCTGCCGAGTTGACTATGATTAATTACCTGACTCTGCGATGCGACCAATTAACCGTCCGCTTTATTTGTCTGCCAACCACCTCGGGGGTTCCACGATGAAAAACACACACTCGACCCCCCACGTGACACATCCACGGAACACGAGAGACGCCTTTAATTAAAGTTTATTTTTGTGTGACAGCCATTATAAGTTTGGTATTGGTCTCTTGTGTGACGAAGCTAATTACGAGCCGCATTTCATGGCGTGTAATGGCCCTCAGATCTCGTTTTAGTGTGTACGGGATTCACGAACCTGAGGCTCTATAGTAAACTTCTTTTCCCATGGGGTTTATTAAAGTAGGGAGATCCCGTAATACCCAAGTGATCTTTTCCCTGGGCTTTCATCCCTAATTCCTCTTTT
The DNA here is from genome assembly GCA_933210815.1 of Meta bourneti. Lineage (NCBI taxonomy): Eukaryota > Metazoa > Arthropoda > Arachnida > Araneae > Tetragnathidae > Meta > Meta bourneti. Next base: position 5,920,018 of record OW119924.1, on the reverse strand, counting down.
TCCCCTTTAACTTAAAGTTGTCTGTTTTGTGTTTGGCGCAGTTTGGCCAAATAAAACGCGCCAACCAACCTTTAGGTGTGTACGACTACAAGGGCCCGAGGTACTTAACTGAGCTTTTCAAATCCCATGGGGGTTTCCTGTCTTTTGTAAACTGTAGTGGTGTGATTATCTTTCGTAAATTATTATACAATTATCAAAACGCTCTTCGGGCTCTCGTGGCTCAGTGGGTATGCCCACTGCGCTAGCAACCTTCGAGTTGTAGGCGAAGGTTCGATTCCTGTGAGGTGCATTCCTCCCTGGATGTATTTCTCTCTTCTGTGTCAGCAAAGCTTTCAATCTCTGTGTGTCAATTACTTAATATTGTATGTCTTGTATTACTTGATATTGTATTGTATGGCGCAGCATGGCCAATTATGTCCCTTGCATCATAAAACCCCAAAATCAACCAACCAACCTCTTGTGTCAGTAAAACTTTCATTGTGTGTATTTGTCTTTGTTGATATTGCATGTCTTGTGACCTCGCAACGTAGCCAAATATGGCACTTGCGCCCATAAAACCCCAAAATCAACCAACCAACCTCTTGTGTCAGTAAAACTTTCATTGTGTGTATTTGTCTTTGCTGATATTGCACGTCTTGTGACCTCGCAACGTGGCCAAATATAGCACTTGCGCCCATAAAACCCCAAAACAAACCAACCATAAAACTCTTCATTTATTGATGGTGTCCAGTTTATAGGGAATTCAGCTTTACCTGGGGATCCTCTGAACTATGGTAAGAGGCAGGAGCGTTCCGTCCGATGAGGACTGGATAGAAATCTATTTCTGAAGACTCGCTCGTAACCTGTTGCATTCTTACCAGAGGATGGGAACTCGGAGTGGACGATTGCTAGAGTCCGGAGTTGACGTTCGAATCACTCGTGCCTCTTAGAAACAACCCAGTTCGGTCCTCCTCCCCACGCTGTCTCTCATCTTCTGTCTTCGTTAGGGCCAGGCGGAATGAAGGCAAGGCATCCCTTTACGTTAGGACAAAGGATGTCCTTTCCACCTTGACTCTCGCCAATCTAGGAGCCGCGATAGCCCGGTTGGAAGAGTTTTCCGGGGGTTGCGAGTTCGAATCCAACCAAAAAGCGTCGTGTACAAAGGGGGCTGATGCACGTTAAATATGTCGTTGCCTCAAATGTCACGTTGGCGTGATATGGAAGTTTGGAGAGTGGGGTGCCAGCTCATGTGTGACCTCGTCATCTGACCGTGGTTCGAAATTACGTGGTGTTGTTCTCGGTCTTTCCTTTTACAGGTTGATCGCGGACCACCGCCAATATCACATGGTGTTGCTCCAGTGCGACGTTAATTACTTCAACTTTTCTCTGTGTCATCAAGAGAGTGTATTCCCTGAAACGGAATTCGAACGAGATGAATGTCCTCACTCGAACTCGCATTTAAGGTGTATGCATACACTAGAAATCGCGGAAATCGACCGGTATATCGATATTTTTTATTAATTCGAAATATTGTACAACCCCTTAGCTTTCAAACGATACCAAGATCTCGTAAATATTCGAAATAGTTTTCTAGTCACAACTGTTTTCGTTAGGTACTGTCACCACAGACAAGCATGTTTCCAAAACTTTAAACTCAATTTCTGAAGAACTGTTTCTACAATACGATGCTTAATTCAAACGGTGATAACTCAACAATGAATTGATCTAATATAATTGTTTTTATATCATTCTAATCTATATAATACATTGGATTTTGTGAACTTCAATTAGATTTATTAGTTAAATGAATTTTTAGCTCATTTTTAAATGTTAAAATTCCTGAAAAATCTTTATCTTTCAGACTTCCTTCACGAAAAAAATTGTAAAAAAAAACGTATTCCCTCTAGCAAATTGATGGAGGGTCAAAACATGAAGAATAGTAATTGGGAGTAATTTCCAAAACGAATTGTCTTTCTGAACACATTAGAATTCGAGATATCACTATTCAAAAAACAAGCTAATTAGCTAATTTGATCTAAATTGGATAATTAATGATTACTGTAATCTGAATTTTTCATACTTAAATGAGTTAGACCGTAAACCAATGACTTATAAAAAAATTGGATTTTTAAAGTAAAATTTTTTAAAAATCTGATGTATACGTACACCTTAATCTGCATGTTCCCAGTGTCGACGTGTTGCATCCATTCATCAGCACCGAAAACACACACGCACTTAACAAACGTTCGTTCGCCACGCGGCAAAAAAAAACCCACCTAACATTCATCATCCGCCTTCACCCGCACCTGCCAACTCCCGTTTTTTAAACGCGCCCAGGAACGCACCGCTGAACTCCTCCACTCCAGTTTTTGTGTCTCTTTCCTCCTGGATAAAATCCTTTTTTCCTTCTCTTTCCCAAGCGATGGCTTTCGCATCCGACTCACCTGGAATTTTTTATAAAACTTCTTTTTCACCCTCTGTTTTTCTTCGCTTGACTAAGACAAATAGTGGGGGACTTTAAAAACGATGCTCTTTCTCCATTTTCTTTGTTTCGTTCTGAGTTGTCCCTACCCTATACGTTTAGGATGCCCGAGACGCAGTTTTCGGGCAGTCCTTTTGTTGGGTGGCAAACGCTGCTCCCGAAAATAAGAGTCCCGGATTAAAGGGAGTCGGATAAATGGAATTAGGTGTCGGACGCTGAAAGAAGCCAGGTGGACCCGTGTATTTTTAGCGGGGAATGGGTTTGGAGTTTAAATCTGTTAACCGGGTGAAACATTGACTCGGAGAATCTTTCTTCTCGGGAGTCATCTTCTTCGTCTTTTGTTGGGAGATAATGATTCTTTTTTTGCGTGTGATACTCGTTTTACACCTTTTAGCAGTGGGCGGAGCTGGACTATTTTGGGACCAATTGATGCCGCCCTTTGTCTGAAAGAGATTTTACGCATTTAACCCTCCTGGTGGTTGTCTCGACGAGGTGTCATTTTCAAAACTGATGAAATCTTGATGGACAAGATGTCTCGCAATTAGAAGAAAACTGACCAGATCTTGATGGACGAGATGTCTTATCACTAGAAGAAAGCTGACCAGATCTTGATGGACGAGATGTCTCGTCATTAGAAGAAAGCTGACCAGATCTTGATGGACGAGATGTCTTATCATTAGAAGAAGCCTGACCAGATCTTGATCCCGTCATCATCTCAAAATAGACAATATCTTGATGAGATGTATCGTCGGTAAAAAAATTGGTCAGATCTTGATGGACGAGATATCTCGTCGAAACCACTTGGAGGGTTAAGAAAGTAAACATTAAAATAACACGAATAAAATATCGTACCATATTGATGTATTCACGGTATTAATTATCGATTGCTGCTAAACGGATAAACATTTTAGACATAATTTTCAATGACAGATAACAACGTTAGCTAAAACGAATTTAATATCACACAAAACTTTTAAACTAACTGGACTCGACTCAATTTTGACCAAATTTATTAATGTTTATTTACGTTACTTGTGAATAACCTCTATGCTTCAACCCTCCAAGTGGTTTCGACAAGATATCTCGTACATTAAGATCTGACCCATTTTGCTAACGACGATACATCTCATCAAGATATTGCAGATTTTGAGATGATGATGAGATCAAGATGTGGTCAGTTTTCTTCTAATGACGAGATACCTCGTACATCTAGATCTGCTAGTGGTTTTTATGATGGTTGTCTTTTGCCAGAACTGGTGACAGTTTACTACAAGGCAGTTTTCGACGCGAAAATAAACAACCAGGAGGGTTAATAAGCCATGTATGTTAATCTAAATCCATACGACAAGAGTGGGGCTACAAATCCCTACCAGCATACATGTCCAGAGTGGGACTCGAACACAAGGAAGCAACTGACCCCAAAACCACCTACTGACATCAGAATCCTAATGCTTGTTTAGGTGCCGTCGTGGCTCGGTGGGTATGCTTGCCCACTGTGCTAGCAACCTTCGAGTTGTAGGCGGTGCAGGTTTGATTCCTGTCAGGTGCTTTCCTCCCTGGGTGTATTTCTCTCTTCTGTGTCAGTAAAGCTTTCAATGTCTGTGTGCCAATTACATAATATTGTATGTCTTGTATCACCTGATATTGTATTGTATGGTACAGCATGGCCAAATATGTCCCTTGCACCATAAAACCCCAAAACCAACCAACCAACCTCTTGTGTCACTAAAACTTTCATTGTGTGTGTGTCTTTCTTGATATTGCATGTCTTGTGACGCGCAACGTGGCCAAATATGGCACTTGCGCCATAAAACCCAAACCAACCAAAAAACTCTTCATTTATTGATGGTGTCCAGTTTATAGGGAATTCAGCTTTATCTGGGGATCTTCTAAACTGGCCTGAAGAGTATTGGTTTGTTTTGGGGGTTTTATGCGCAAGGATCATATTTGGCCATCTGTGTTATTGATGGTGTCCAGTTTATAGGGAATTCAGCTTTATCTGGGGATCTTCTGAACTATGGCCTGAAGAGTGTTGGTTTGTTTTGGGGGTTTTATGGCGCAAGGATCATATTTGGCCATCTGCGTCAGTAAAAACTTTTATTGTATGTATATGTCTATTATTTGATATTGTATGTCGCGTCTGGCGCAGCAGGGCCAAATATGGCCCTTGCGCCATAAAACCCCCAAAACCAACCAAACTAATGCTTGTTTAAAAATCAAGAACGATCGCATGTTCCGCACAAGCAACTCGTCGGCGTCCATAATCGTCTTGGATACAAACAAAACTGCAAACATGGCAACAGCACAAACGACCTCACCCCGAACACAAACAAAGCTCATAATCAAATTCTCACAAACTCCAATTTACTCCCTACAAAAGAAAAACCTCATCTCCACCAACGGAACCCCATTTCGGGTGCTTACGTGGCTTTTCCACCCCACCCATGAAATACTCTCAAACGATAATCCCGAAAATGCCGCTGCACCTCCCCCCACAAAGTTCGAGGAGATATAAACCAAGAAAGCAACCCGGGGTTGTTTGGAACGTAACTCGGGTCGGAGGGGTGGGGGTGGAGCGGGACAGCGACATCCAAACGACAGCCGTCGAACATCCCCAGCGCAGACGATTCGGGTCATAAATACACCGCAAAGTTGATCTCTCGGTCGACTGGTCATTTGCTGCGGTCAGCCGATAGGGAGGGGGTAGTGGGGCGTGTTCGACCAGATGGAGCCCCGACCACCGAAATGACCGTATCCCCCTTCCAATCGAATGTTCGATAGAATGTTCGGTCACAAGAACAAAAGTCCAGGGATGGAACAGACGAGGCGGGGGAATGAGTTAGGGATGTTGAAATAAACTAGGAATCGGTCTAGTTTGCATGAGATAGACACCATGTTTTTTTAATGTCGACTTAGATGAAATATCATGGTTTTTTATATCACAGAACCGGGCTGCTGTAGCCCGGTTGGAAGACTAACGGATTAGCAACTGGAGGGTTGAGTTCGAATCCAACCAAAGACCCTCGTGTACAAAGGGGCTGGTGCATATTAAATCTGTCGTGCAATCAAATGTCCTTACGTTGGCGTGGTGTGAAAGTTTGGAGGGTGGGGTGTCAGCTCAGGTGTGACCTCGTCATCTGACCGTGATTCAAAATAACGGGGTGTTGTCCTCGGAACTTTCCCTTTGGGATTGATCCCGGACCGTCACCAACAGCCCGTTGTGTTGCTCCAGTGTGACGTTAATTGAAAATACCATTACCATACCATTACCGTCGTCACTAGCCCGTTGGGTTGCTCCAGTTCGACGCTAATTAAAAATACCTACCTGTGTCACATAACCCTGTAACTGATCGAGGTTAAGAATTTTTATTTTTACGTCACTTTAAAGACACTTCAAATATACTGTAATATAAGAACTCTGTAAGATGTTGGTTGTTTTTGTTTTAACCTAACGGTTTTAATTTTCGTTCTTAACCTTCCAATTGACTTCGACGAGATATCTCGTCCATCAAGATCTGACAAATTTTGCTAATGACGATATACATATATTGTCATCAATATATTGTCGATATTTTGAGGCTACGTTGACGATATTAAGATCTGGTCAGTTTTCTTCTATTGATGAGATATCTCGTCCATCAAGATCTATGTCAAGACTATGTTCAGAAGAAAATTCAGGGTTTATTTTAAATCAGAACCCTGCAACTAATCAGGGTTAAGAATTTTTATTTTTACGTAACTTTAAAGACAATTGAAACATAAAAAGTCTAAGACTGGTAGTTTTTAAAGCTAACGGTTAATTTTCGTTCTTACGTTTTTACAGTAAATCCGTTGTATCACTCATTCGGTTATTTCACTTGTATTTACTTATTCTGTGATGGATTTTCGTCATCTGACCGTGATTCAAAATTACAAGGCGTTATTCATGGATCTTTCGGTTTGATCCCCGACCGTTGCCAATAGTCCGTTGTTTTGCTCCAGTGAGATGTTAATTAACTACCTACCTCTACTCAAAATGTACGAGCCCTGCTCCTTAATGGCGACTGTTACCTACACTGCGTGGAACAAGAAATTTCCGCGATGGACATACAGACATGGTCCGGAGGTAGCTTTCTTATAAAAAGCTTTGAACTGGTCCCACACTGCTCCCTGTTCTTAAACTGCTCTTGTCCTCTTGAATTGCTCTCGCTCTGTTCTTGAACTGTTTCCAATCTGCTCTCGTCCTCTTGAACTGCTCTCGCCCTCTTTTTGAACTATTCTCAATAATATTGTATATATGGTATTCAAGTCAAAAATATACTTGTCTCTTATATCAACGATCGCAGGGTCACCAATTCCTCTTTAGTAAAACGCAAAGCAACGCTGACCTTTTCTGCTCCGAAAGGTCAACGCGATTCCAAACTACCGCTATTTCGAATAAGGAACGGCATCCGCCGACAAAATGGCCGCCAAGTCCGGAAATGAACAGGCTCGAAAGGGGACATACATCTAAATGAAGGGAGGCAATATTTATACAGAAACTCTCCTCTCCGTTCCCATATTTGGGCGTTTTCTTCCGCAAATCCGGAGAATCCACTCCCGGCTACTTATTTCCCCCAGGAATGCTCCTCCTGGAAATCGGGAGAGGAGGCAGGACACGTATGAGGGGAGATGATTGCCCGAGGAATAACGATATTTCTTCGGGATGATACAGGACTTGCATAAGTGATCATCTCCTTTTCTGTTTAGAGGGGTTTTTCTTCTCTTCTGTGTGATTGGTGGAAACCATTTGATAGGGGTGGCCGGTATTTCCTGATTGACCGCATCCGGTAATGTCCCTGTAACGTTCATTCGCTGTAAGGCAATAAATAAAATGGGGAATACTGCTTCAAGTGCATTTCTAACCTCTACGAATCACCCGAACGAGGTTCAATTTTACTTTTGGTCATTTCCTATAACTTTGCGGTAGCCCGGTTGAAGGTAGGTAGTTAATAAACATCGCACTGGAGCGAGCAAGATGAAGGGATATTGGCGACGGTCCGATATCCATCCCCAAGGGAATGAATCGAGGACAACGCCTCGTAATTTTTTGAACCCCGGTCAGATGACGAGGTCAGTACGGAAGCTGACACCGCACTCTCCACATCTCGCCAACGTGGCGAAATTTGAGGACACGACAAATTTAATGTGTGCAAGTCTACGCGTACGATGGTCTTTGGTTGGATCGAGTTTCGAATTCGCAATCCTCCGATTGTCAATTCGCTACTCTTCCAACCGGGCTACCGCTTATTTGAAAGTTAAGAATTAGTATTATATTCTTCACAAACACTCGGACTCAAAGTATTTTTAGACGCTTGGACAGTACCAAAGAGAAGCCGCGGTAACTCTGTTGGAAGCGTAGCGGATTGGCAACTGGAAGGTTGCGAGTTCGAAACTCAATTCAACCAAACACCGTCGCGCATGTTAGGGCATGTTAAATCTCTCCTGGCCTCAAATGTCCTCGCGGTTGGCGTGGTGTGGAAGTTTGGAGAGTTGGGTGCCAGTTTATCTGTTCATCTCGTCATGTTATCGTGATTCTAAATTCCAAGGTGTTGACCTCGAATCTTTCCCTTCGGGATGCATCCCGGACGGTCTCCGATAGCCTGTTGTGTTGCTCTAGTGCGACGTTAATTCAACTACCTACTACCTGCCGTACGGTGAAATATTTAATTTTGTAATCGAAGTCAGAAAATCGTTGAAAGGAATTTCTATTTATTTTGACTAACGTATTTCTTCGAAGATTATTTGATGAAGGTACGTAGCACTGTAGCAACACAACGGGCTATTGGCTACGAACCGGGATCGATTAAGAGGAGAGAGATCAGAGGATAACCCTTAATAGCCTGTTGTGTTGCTCCAGTACGACGTAAATTGAACTACCTATCTACAGAGGAAAACATCGCAAAATTCGTTTTATCAAGTCCCTCTTCAATTTAAAATATTTTAGACGTCTGAACAGTGTCAAAGAAAACAAAAAATACTCGATGAATATCCCCATACAAAAGGAACGAAGAACACAGCTTCGGTAATGAGTGATGTTTTACAACCTGCATTTCGGAATCGAAGGCACAGAAAATTTTTAAAAAATCCTCGAACGGAGCTATTTAAACTGTAACCGTATAAAGAAAACATTCATTTCCCTATTGAAGTGAAGAAAGTGGAGTCTATATAAATCCAAGGAATGCAACTATTCGTTCGCAAATTGCGGGCAATTTCGAGAAACATTTTCACTCTTTGTTGTGTACACATTCCGGGATTTTAGTATTCAATCTGAGTTCAAGAGAAAAAAATAGCATTAAAAGGAAAAATAAATAATTTTTCCCTCCTTTCAATTTGATGTAAGGGTTTATGGATCAGGCGATTTTCGGCATCGTAAAATGGGAGGAGAGTTGTTTTTCTCCTTCTTTTTCTCGGCTGCTAAAAAATCGTTTCATTTTGTGCTTTCTTAGTTTTTCATGACATTGGAGTTAATGGTGAAGAGGGATACTTATGTTCTAAAGGAAGTGCGTTAAAAAAGTGAGACAGATTGAGGATATGGGAAGGAAAAGATGCTTTCGTAGAAAAGAAATTTTTGGGTGGTGGATTTTATTTTTTGCTTTAATAGTTTCTGTTTAATTTCTTCTCATTTCGTGCGGATGACTTTTTTTGTCAAATACATATTAGTTGAGAAGATTTTTATTTACTTTTATGGCTCTTGTGAGAGTATTGTTTTCCCCCTTGTCTTACGTGTTCTTAACTGGCGAAGTTTTGTAAATATTGCATTAAGTTGTATATATACACTAGAAGATTTAAAATTAGTGACTTTAAAAATCCAATTTTTTTCCAAAAGCTCACTGGTTTATGCTTAAAAATATTTCAGTGTAAAAAAAATCAGATTAAGCTAATCATTAATTATCGAATTTAGGTATAATTAGCATGTTTTTTGAACGGTGATATCTCAAATTCTAATTTACCAGAAAGACAATTCCTGTGGGAAATTAATCCTATAATGTTTGCTTCATGTTTTAACCCTCAATCAAGTTGCTAGAGGGAATAGATTTTTTTTTTATAACTTGTTTTCACCAAGAAAGCATGAAGAAATTAAGATTTTTCCGAAATTTTATCATTTATAAAGCTAAAAATCATTTCTTAACTAAAAACTGACGGTCAAAACAGCCGAATAGATTATAATGATACCAAGATAGATCGACTTTAATAGATCGATTCATTGTTTAGCTATCATAGCTCTTGTAGTGGCCATCCTCTCTTGCAAAAACCTGTTCCAAACTGTCACCAGTTCTGGGCAAGAGACAATTTGTTTTACCCACTTGAATTTTCATACCCACTTGGAGTAAAAGAGTATTTTTGTCTCGACGAGATATCTCGTCCTTAGGAAAATTGACCTGATCTCGGACGAGATATCACGTCGAAACACTTGGAAGGTTAATTAGATTTTGTGGACTTAAAAAGGACCACCAGACTTAAATAAACTAAACAAAATATATTTTTGCCTATTTATTCCCTAAAAGGTGTCAATTCTAGTGAAAAATTGTCGTTACACGAAGGTAGGGCCGTCGTAGCTCAGTGGGTAAGCACACTGCGCTAGCAATCTACGAGTTGTAGGGTGCACAGGTTCGATTACTGTCAGATGCATTCCTCCCTGGGTGTATTTCTCTCTTACCGTGTCATTAAAGCTTTTGTTTTGTGTGTATGACTCTTACTTGATACGTCTTGTGTCTGGCACAGCATGGCCAAATATGGCCCTTGCGTCATAAAAACCCAATCAACCCAAACTTCCATGAAGGTAGATAAAGTACCAAAGTTAGTTAACAGAAAGGTACCATCTCAAGAGAACCACTACCTCATTCTAATCTAATTCTAAATCTAATTTCAGAGCACATAGATGTTAATTTTATAACAAAAACTCAACGATGCCGAAAAATCTTACAACGAACATCCCAACGTATATGTAAATGAATTATTCTAATCCAAATTCCCCTGACACACAAAGCTGTTCTGTATTCCGTGCCCAAACACTTTCCTCTCACAAAGGACCCCATTGATACCTCCCCCTAATTAATTGCATTCACTCACTACTCAATCCTACAATAACGCCTGACAAAAACCAGGTCGAATGTGCTTTATTAACAAAGCGTTCGGGGATCGCTATACACACGCTTGTTGGATTTTTTTCATCCCGCTTCATATGCAAATGGGAGATCACAAAACTAATTTTCAAGATCTGATCTTTAATCGCTTTAATGAGACAAATAAAAGAAGCGAAATTATTTATTTATTCCTCTGCGGGCCAAACACTTCTGGTCAAACAGAGTTATTGCTATGGGGTTGGGGAAAAAGAGTGTAGGGGTTTCATTAAATTATCCCACCCAACCCACTAACCGAATTAGGTTGAGTTGAGTTGTGATAAATTGTATTTTTCCTGGCGACTCGATTTCTGTTTGCTTCTTCTCTCTGCGCGGCCCAGAATAAATAAATGGAGGACAAAATAGAAGCAGGATTTTCGTTTGGAATGCGCTCTCTCCCCGGAGTCGTTTGTTCGTGGATGAGTTGAGTTGTAGGGGTGTAGCTCTCGCCTCGTGTGGTTTTTTTTGTGTGTATGTTTAAGGATCGTGATGGTTGTTGGAGATGTCTCGTCGAACTCAACAGATCCTGATGGACGCGATGTCCCTTCGTGGCTTTTTGGGTATGTCCACTGTGCCAGCAACTTGATACTTGTAGACAGCATAGGTTCGATTCCTCCCTGTGTTCATTCCTCTCTTCTGTGTCAGTAAAACTTTCATTGTGTGTGTTTGTCCATTACTTGATTCGAATTCCAAGGTACTTTATTGATAGTTTCTTTTCCCATGGGACTTACTATCTTTGGTGAACTGGGGGCATGTGCACCCGGGGTACCCAAAGTATCTTTTTCTGCTTTCATCTCTCTACTCTATTCCCTAATTCCTCTTTTTTCCCATTAATGACATTTCTGTTTGACGTTAGAAGAGAAGCGGGAATTATAACCGAAAGATTGTGAGTTCGAACCTCGATCCAACCCAAACCGTCGGGTACGTGGAGGCTGGTGCACGTTAAACCTGTCGTGGCCTCAAATGTCCTCACTTTGGCGTGGTGTGGAAGTTTGGAGACTGGGGTGCGATTTCAGATGTTCTCGTCATCTGACCGTGGTTCAAAATTACGAGGCCATCGCTAATATCCCCTTGTGTTGCTCCAGTGCGACGTTAATTCAACTAACTAACTACCTACCTATACTTGTGTTTGGCGCAGCTTGGCCGAAGATATGGCCTTTGAGCCGTAAACTCCAAAGCAAGCAACAGCAATTCTAATGAAAAATTGCCCTTACACGTAGGTAAAAAGTGAGGCAACGAAGAGGTACCACCTCACAAGAAACTACTGCTTTTTCTTCCTCCCTCATTGCGTTGTCTGTCTTGGGTTTAGCACAGCTTGGCAAATATGGCCTTTGAGCCATAAAGCCCGAAAACAACCAACCAATTCGCAACAGACCACGTCTTTCTAATCTAATTTCAGAAAACATCCATATTAATTTTATAACAAAAACACAACACGATGCTGAAAAAAAAAATCTCCCAACAAACATCCCCAACGTATGTGTAAATTAATTATTCTAATCCAAATCCCATCTGACCCGCAAAGCTGTTCGGTATTCCGTGTCCAAACACATTCCTCCCACAAAGGAATCCGTAGATACCTCCGTGCATTAATTGCATTCACTCATTACTCAATCCCACAATAACACCTGACAAAAACCCAGGTCGAATGTGCTTTATTAACAAAGCGTTCGGGGATCGCTATTCACACACTTGTTGGATTTTTTCATCCCGCTTCATATGCAAATGCGAGAACACAAACTAATTTTCAAGATCTGATCTTTAATCGCTTTAATGAGACAAATAAAAAACCGCGATTATTTATTTACTCCTCTGTAGGAAAAGCATAATTAACGGGATTCGGAAATGATGCAGGCCAAACACTTCTGGTCAAACAGAATTATTGCTGTGGGGTTGGGGAAAAAGAGTGTAGGGGTTTTCACTAAATTATCCCACCCAACCGCTAACCGAATTAGGTTGAGTTGTGATAAATTGGATTTTTCCTGGCGACTCGGTTTCTGTTTGCTTCTTCTCTCTGCGCGGTACAGAATAAATAAATGGGGGACAAAAACGAAGCAGGGTTTTCGCTTGGAATGCACTCTCTCCGGAGTCGTTTGTTTGCGGATGAGTTGAGTTGTAGGGATGTTGCTCTCTCCCCGTGTGGTGTTTTTTTTTGGTACGTTTGTTTAAGACTCCTGGTGGTTGTATCGATGAGGTATCTTACCAATCTGGCAAAACTGACCCGATCTCGATCTCGTCATCATCGAAAAATCGGCAATATATCTTGATGACGAGATATCTCGTCGCTAGCAAAACTGATCAGAACTTCATGGACGAGATATCTCGTCATCAGAAGAAAACTGTCCCGATCTTGATTTCGTCATCGAGGGCCGCGGTAGCCCAGTTGGAAGAGCAACGGATTAGCAATAGGAGGGTTGCGAGTTCGAAGCTCGGTCCAGCCAAAAACCGTCGTGTACACGAGGGCTGGTGCACGTCGAATCGGTCGTGGCTTCAAATCTTCTTGTGGTATGGAAATTTGGAGGGTGGGGTACCAGTTCAGATGTTGTTCTCGTCATCTGGCCATGATTCAAAATGACGAGACGTTGTCCTTGGATATTTCCATTCGGGATGGATCCCGATAGCCCGTTGTTTTGCTCCAGCGCCACTTTAATTAACTACCATTACTCGTCATCATCGATATATCGGCATTGAAAAATCTTTATGACGAGATCGGAACCACTTGGAGGGCCGGTTTTCAACGGCATACATCACTACGCGAATTCGGGATTTGCCGTTGAAAATCCGCCTTTTACCGCCTAAATGCGGCATTTCTAGGTATCGACAAAAATGTATATTTTGGGGTGTATCTAGACTTTTAAATTCTAATTTTAAGATTCTTTTCTATTCTTCTCTCTTAACTATTCCTTTTACTTAAGTTCTGACTTTTAATTTTTCGTCTTAAAATGGTTAGCTTGCATTTTTCATGTATTATTCACAATGTTGTTTGGGAGAGTGTATGAGCATTCTTGCTGCTCATACATAGAAAACACCATTTTGTGTGGTATTCTCTGGGTACTTTTAGATAATTTGTTCTTTATTGAAGTAAGTGAACTGTAAACTGTAAGTCTCACGTCCTTTCACTTTCGAGACACAAAGCAGTTCTAGTCATTCTGATAATGATAGCAATCGAGACCATTTTTCTTAAAATCTTAACAATGCCGGTACTTTTATGGCCCTCCCAAACACCTCCTCACCCAACCACCGCCCACTGCCCATTCTAAAACCTCCCACAAACCCGATTCGAACCGACAGATAAATCGGAACAAATCCTCGAGGTGTTTCCTCGACAGCGCGAGGCTGAACCTCGTATCAGATCGTCTTTATGACCGTACTTCCGACCGAAGCAGCGACGATTAAAGATGGAGGGTTCCATAAAACGTTCGATTCGGTCAGGTTCTTTGCGAGGAGGACATAAAACCGACGAGGCTGTTTAGATCGAAATCTGAATGGGGCGGTGATGTCCACTTGGCGGTCGGCCACTAGTGGTCGATCCCCCTATCGTTTGCTGCTTGATTTTAAAGGATGCGGCTAAGGGGTGCTATTCCCAATGCTTCCCTTGTTACCCTCCAAGTGGTTTCGACGAGATACCTCGTCGAAAAAACTACCACGAGGGTTAAAATGAGGTCCGCAGTAGCCCGGTTTGAGGAGCAACGGATTGGCAACCTGTCGGTTGCGAATTCGAAAATCGATCTATCCACAGATAATCTTGTGCACGTGGGATGGTGCACGTTAAGTTTGTCGTGGTCTCAAATGTCCTCACGCTAGCGTGGTTTGGAAATGTGTAGACCAGCTTGGGTGGTGATCTCGTCATCTGACCGTGGTTAAAAATTACGTGGTGTCGTCCTCGGATCCTTCCCTTTGGGATGGATCCCGGACCGTCGCCGATAGCCCGTTGTGCTTCTCCAGTGCTACGTCACTACCTACCTCAAGCAAGTAAGAAACTTTAACGATTATTATTCGCAACTTTATCGCTATCACAAGGCTTCTAGTGATTAAACAGATATTTCCTCTTTAAAGACTCAGCAAGAACTGAGAACATGTGTCAGGGGGCACTCCGCTAGAAACGACCCGCAAGCCCTCCAAACAATGCAACGACACGTCGCACAAGATGTCCCAATTAAAAAAATCCATCCTAAATTGAGGCGTCAACACAATTCAGGCATTGCAAACAACCCAATCCAAAAATTTAATCAACTCAGCCCCGCACTCCGAAGTGCAGGGAATAATTAATCCCTGTTTTCGTACGAAGCCATTCCACGCACTAAAGGCTATCCTATTCCCCGAAAAGGTAGGTATGTATTTAATTAACGTCGCACTGGAGCAACACAATGGGCTATTGGCGACGATCCGGGATCCATCCCGAAGGGAAATATCCGAAAACAACGCCTCATCATGTTGAACCACGTACAGATGACTATGTGAACACCCCACTCTTCCGCACCACGCCAGTGTAAGGTCATTTGATGCCACGTCTGATTTGACGTCCACCAGCCCCCGCGTACACGACGGTCTTTGGTGGGATTGAGTTTCGAACTTGCAACCCCTGATCCGTTGCACTTCCAACTGGGCTAGCGGTCCAGAAGAGAGAAATACACCCAGGGAGAAATGAAACCCGCGAGGCCTTGAACTCGCAGGTGGCTTGCACAGTGCGCATACCCACTGGCCCACGACGGCCTTATCCGTCACACAAATCATCCATCCATCACGTTCGGCCTCATCCGTCACCCATCATCCTTATCCATCACGTTCGTTTCTGATGGCCAAGCCATCAGAAACGAACCCCAAATCCTCGTCTCGACCTCCGCACAATGCAACGACACGTAGCGCAAGACGTCCCAATTAAAAAACCCTTCCCAAATTGAGGCGTCAACACAATTCAGGCTTCCCAAACGCACCCCGATGCAAGAATTTAATCAACCCCACACTCCGAGGGGCACAAAATAATTAACCCCTGTTTGCACATGAAGCCATTCCACACACAAAGCGATCTTGATAAAAGAGAACACGAAACAGAAACAAACAAAAAAACGCCCCGCCACAAAGAGAAGAGCGTAAATATTTTAATTGAGCTCAAAGAACGGCTTTTGGGCCGAAAATTGGAAAATCACAAAAGACACCTCCAAAGGGCAGAGTCTACGGTAAATAATTAATTTTTCTTGTTGCCAGGGATGAATGATGACTGCAGACGATACTTGCCCGGGGGGTGTAGCTGTTCAAAGGATCTCGAGGCCCTCTCGAGATGTCGTCAACGGAAACAAACCGTCCGTTTGTTGCAAAGGTGGTTTTTTGTCGTCTTTGTGTGCTGTTTCCAAGTATTGGGTTTCTTTACTTGAATAAATGAACGAAGATCAGAGGTGTAATTCCTTTCTAGAAGAGTTTTAGGTATCGAAGGAGTACGAGTTTCGAACTTTTTAGTATTTGAAATGCGTCTCGTTCTTTTTCGAAATATGCTCCGTGTGTGTTTGTCTAAAGTTTTTTAAGGGACCTCGGTGAATTAAGTATATTTTGTTTTGAACTCTCCAAGGTGGTTTCCTCCTTGAAGATATCTCCTTCAAGATCTGACCAATTTTCCTAATGACGAGATATCTCGTCATGTATACACTGACGATTTTTGTCGTCTTTATATGCGGTCCCTTTTCAAAAAATACAATGAATTTTTTTTCAATAAAGTCGAATTTTTAAACTTGAAAATGATGCGTTACGTTTTTACGTAATTACGTCTTTAACGTTCCTGGTTGAGGCCACTAGATATTTAACGTGCACCAGCCCACACGTACTCGACGGTGTTTGGTTGAGTCGAGTTTCAAACTCGCAATTCTTCGGTTGCTAATCCGCTACTCTTCCAGCCGGGTTACCAAATTTCATGTGATAATATTATAAAACTTATGTTCAATTACATATAGCTGAAGTTAATCTAGTTGCTAGGATACGGCGAAATCATACAATGCATATTTATATATCGTAGAAAATTCAGCCATCAGGAACAAGAACAAATAGAATTATTTTTAAGTCTAGCACATAAAAATGCGTGCTGTTGATGTTGATTACCTTAGAATTCTGCTAAATCTGTAGTTCAAATAATAAATAGCAATGTAAAATAAAACCCTCCAAGATATTTCGACGAGATATCTCGTTCATCACGATCTGACCAATTTTGCCTCTGACGAGATATCTCGTCATCAAGATACTGCCGATTTCTTAATGACGAGGAGACCAGGACCTGGTCATTTCTTGGTCAATACCTGGTCAATTTTCTTCTAATGAAGTGATATTTCGTCCATCAAGATATGAGCTGTGTTTGCTAATGACGAGATATCTCGTCCATCAAGATCTGGGCAGTGTTTGCTAATGACGAGATTCCTCGTCGAGACAACAACCAGGAGGTTTAAAACAGATCAATCCCAGTACTAAATATTTTCCTATTAAATTGTTGAAGAATACAAATTATTTTATTGTTCTGTTCAGTTGAAACCGGTATCAATAAATTATTGATTCTTCAATTGAATTATTTAATTTATGAAATAAGATCTTAATTTAATCTACTGATGTTTCTCTGTTGTGTATCACTCGGGTAATATTTATGTAATTTTTCTTGTTGTGAAAGTAGTTACATAGCCTTATTTTTTATTTGAGAAACCTAATCTACATTTTTTGTTTCTTTGCAGGTATGTAAAATTTTGTTTTCCGTAAACCTAACTGGGTGAGTTGCATCTTGTTTTACTGCATGGAAATACTAATGACATAAAAATAATGTCTTATAATGACCGCATTTGTTTAGAAAAAGTACCAACGTAAACTACTATTATTATTAAACAAGTTTGTAGCAAACTGAACTACTGGCGCGATGCTAACTACTCCATCGAACTCCCAACACTTTCTTGGCACCTTGCCAGCTGCGCCATCGGACTAATAACCCTTTTCTTCCTTATGTAAGGAGTTCTGTCGGTTCCTTGCTGGCACACGACTGCTCAGTCGGCCTGTCTTACTAAATGTTTTCTGTAAACTAAATAAATTGTGATAATTTTAAGCCCGAGATGATTACTACACTAAACTCCAATCACCAACTTTTAATGTTTTTTTATTGAAACATTACATTACATCTTGATACAAGAGTCCGCTGTATTAGCGCCGATTTTGCGATGTGTTTCATAAACCAGCAATATACATAAAATGAACATTATAAAAAGCAGTAAGAATAAAATATGTGAATCACAAGTTTTCTTTAAGAGAATTCTAAAAGTATTCACGGTATAGTCGATCACGATATGTTCCAAAGTCTCTTCCTCATCAGGGCAAATAAGGCACTTGTTGGAATCAGGAAAACGATGGAAGTTTGGAGAGTGGGATGCCAGCGCAGGTGTTCACCCCGTCATCTGATTCAAAATGACGAGGTGTTCTCGAATCTTTCGCTTCGGGACTGATCCCTGACCGTCGCCAATATCCCGTTGCGTTGCTCCAGTGCGACGTTAATTAACAATCTACCAACCATCCTTGACGTTCATTTTCTATTTCCCCATTCACAAGAATTTTCCGTACAACGATACCTTCGACTCAGTTCGATTATTTAAGCGATCCCCAATTCATGCGTAAAAAACAACACCAAACCCTGTATTTATTTGCTGGTAAGAGTTCATTAAAACGCGAAAGAGAAAGTTTTAGGAACTCCGTTCGGGTGTCGCTCGGACGTATGGGAGGGTGAAGGGGAGTGTTCTCGAAAACAACCCCACCCCCGATTCATTCCATCAGCAACAAAACAACTCCGGAGTGAAACTTTTCCAATTAAAACACGAAACCGCAATTGAACCCACAACAAAACACAAAACAAAGGCGACCGTTAAAGAAAAAAAAAAAAAGGAACATCGTAGAGAACGTTCTGGAATTATTTTTTAATCTCTTCGATTCGACGCAGCCCCTGCGCCCCCATTAATTACGCCGGTCGGCAGGGGCATATGCGATGCCATAAAATTCGTTTTCGGCGACAAATTTAATTAAAGGCCCGGGACGTAGATGTTCTTTAAAAAAAGGGGCGCCCGACCGCTTTCGAAGGGGGACACTCTCTGTAATTATTGTTTTCGTGTGGCAGCGGCTTGCGGAGTGGAATGGGATGACTCATTTGCCGGAGTGGCTGTAATTGTTGCGGGGGTGGGTGGAAAGAGCAGGCGCCATTGGTCATCAGTCAGTGACGCGACATCTGATTGGATGGGGAAGAAACTGCTTGTATTGTGATGGTCAAAAGTGTTATGGGATCAATTGTACTTTAATAAAAAATATACGAAATTGTTATAGCGTTTTCACTTGTTTTTTCCTAATGGGGTCGTTGTGATGCGACGTTAATTAAAATACCTACCTGGGGTTCCAAATTACGAGGTGTTGAACTGAGTAGGTAGATATTTTAATTAACGTCACACTGGAGCAACACAACGGGCTATTGGTCCGGGATCAATCCTCAAGGAAAAGATCCGAGGACAACACCACTTAATTTTGAAACACGGTCAGATGACGAGGCAACACCTGAGCTGACACCCCACTCTCCAAACTTCCACACCACTCCAACGTGAATAGGTCGTCTCTCAAAGCAAGGACGAAACTGCTTTAAGGCAGAGGTCTTAAAGACATTCGTCGGCACTCAAAAACATGGACTGAAGAGTAATATTGCGTCATATTTAGATCGGAGGATAGAATAGGCCTTGACCTTTTTTCCACCCAACCAGGACAGTCGGACTGCAATACCGGCTTAGTGCTCGTGCAACGTGTTCGACCCATACAGAGGGTTGACACTATCTGCCCTTCGGGATAGATCCCGTACCGTCGCCAATAGCCCGTTTCGTTGCTCCAGTGTTACGTTAATTCAATTACCTACCTACCTTGAGACAGAACACAAGTATTTAAACAATTTAACCCAGAATTATCCCCGAATATTTTCTTTTTTATTGATATAATTCCAAATTTACGCGTCTTCCAATTGCCGTATCGTGGTTCAAAATGACGAGGCGTTGTTGGATCTTTGCCTTGCGGATTCATCCATGTCCGTCGCCAATAGTCCGTTTCATTGCTCCAGTGTGACGTTAATTCAATTACATACCTACCTTGAGCCAGAACACAAGTATTTAGACAATTTAACCCAGAATTATCCCCGAATATTTCCTTTTTTATTGATATAATTCCAAATTTACGCGTCTTCCAATTGCCGTATCGTGGTTCAAAATGACGAGGCGTTGTTGGATCTTTGCCTTGCGGATTCATCCATGTCCGTCGCCAATAGTCCGTTTCATTGCTCCAGTGTGACGTTAATTCAATTACATACCTACCTTGAGCCAGAACACAAGTATTTAGACAATTTAACCCAGAATTATCCCCGAATATTTCCTTTTTTATTGATATAATTCCAAATTTACGCGTCTTCCAATTGCCGTATCGTGGTTCAAAATGACGAGGCGTTGTTGGATCTTTGCCTTGCGGATTCATCCATGTCCGTCACCAATAGTCCGTTTCATTGCTCCAGTGTGACGTTAATTCAATTACATACCTACCTTGAGCCAGAACACAAGTATTTAGACAATTTAACCCAGAATTATCCCCGAATATTTCCTTTTTTATTGATATAATTCCAAATTTACGCGTCTTCCAATTGCCGTATCGTGGTTCAAAATGACGAGGCGTTGTTGGATCTTTGCCTTGCGGATTCATCCATGACCGTCGCCAATAGCCCGTTGTGTTGCTCTAGTGCGACGTTAATTCAACTACCTACCTTCCGCCATTGTTGTAGAACACTAATATTTAAACCTGTCTTCCAATTGCCGTTTTAGAAAGTTAAAAATAAAACTCCTCCCCCTCCTTTACATCTGCTTTTATGAAGCGTTTGATGTCTGCAAGGAGCCATTTTTCTTGCAAGATGATAATCGCAGCTCCTTTTGATAAAAACCTCTTCAAAGCATCTCTTACTTTCTGCCTAATTGCTCCCCTTATCTTACCACTTATACCAGACATAATGAAATTTGTAAACTACTCGGAAATGTTCGAATGCACGAAACCAGAATTAACCACTTCAACCCCCGATAAAAGTTCCTTTCCTTTTAAGAAAAAAGTAAAAAAATGTCAGATTTGGAGCTGATGTTTAAGTCGTTTTTTCACCGCGGTATCCTCCAATTTGGAATGCTTTCTTAAACTCTGTTCTCTATGTGAGATATTTTAATGCAGTCTCGAGAGCAGGAAATGTTAATTATCTCGAGAAAATATGTTTGGAATAATGGCGAAATAAAAAAAGGTTAATTTAATATTATTTTTTGCTAATCTGTAGGGCTTTAATTACTTTCGGAATATAAGCACTGTGGGCCGTAGGGAAGTTGATTAGGCCTTGGCTTTCTTTTAATAACGTTTTTCTGTTTTTTCGAATGCAAAGGGCTTTCGAGGTAGTGATACCTTAAATGCTCGTAATTAGTGTTTGTTAAAACGCGTTTTATTTCTTTTAAAAATGTCGGTGAAAAGGCTTTGTTTGGATGAGGCGCATTTGTGATTTTTAATTTTGGATTCGCAGAGGATTTTCTGGCTTCTACGGCAGGTGAAGTTGTTTTTCTCACTTTTGATTTCCAGTTCGCTACATTTGAAGGCGACTAAATGCTATTATTTTTCATTTACTAGTGCTAATTTTTATTACTATCGCTTTTATATTTGAATCTTGGCAACCAGGGGTATATTAAGCAAAATCGTTTCAATTATTTTCAAAATTTCGGCGACTTATCGAAAAGTTTGGCTATTTTTTTTTTAAATTTTGGCGATTTTTTTTTATTCACCAAAATCAATGAAAGTTTAATTTATTTTATTTTTACTCATAGCGGAAAGAAAAATATTTTGCGGATTTTAAAAATTCTTTTCAAAGCTATTATTTTTAAAATGTTGGCGACTTTTCGAAAAGTTTGACTGGTTTTACAAAATTTTGGCAATTTTTTAATTCGCCGAAATCACCGAAAGTTTTGTCCATTTTCTTAACTAATGAAAAAGTATTTTTTGGATTTTGAACAAAATCTTTTCAAAAGCTATTTTCAAAAATTAGGCGACTTACTGAATAAGTTTGGCTAGTTTTTAGAGTTTGGCGTTTTTTTTATTCACCAAAATCAACGAAAGTGTATTTCATTCTTTAACTAAGAGCAGAAAGAAAAAATTTTCAGAATTTTAAAAATCTTTTCAAAAGCTATTATTTTCAAACTTTTGGCGATTTTTTTGAAAAGTTTGTTTTGTTTTTCAAAATTATGGTGATTTTTTTTAATTCACTAAAATAAAAGAAAATTTTGTCCATTTTCTTAAGAAATGAAAAAATATTGAACAGATTTTAAACAAAATCGTTTCAAAAGCTGCTATTTTCAAAATTTTAACGACTGATCGAAAAATTTGACTAGTTTTTTAATTCACCAAAATAAACAAAATAATCCATTTTCTTAACTAATAGCGGAAAGAAAAAATATTTTGAGGATTTAAAAAAAATTGTTTCAAAAGCTACTATTTTCAAAGTTTCGGAGACTTAACGGAAAATTTGGCTAGATTTTTAAAAAATTTGACTAGTTTTTTTAATTTACCAAAGGCGAATGGATATTTACTCCCTTTTTTTTAAACTAATAGCGGAAAGAAAAAAATATTTTTCGGATTTTAAACAATATCGTTTCAAAAGCTCTCTTCATCTGACCGTGGTTCAAAATGACGAGGCGTTGTCCTCGGACCCTTCGGCACTGATCCCGGACTGTCAATCAATAGCCCGTCGTGTTGCTCCACTGCGACGTTAATTCAACTACCTACCTTCCGTTTCTAAAGACACTAATTTATATAAAAAATGGAAGACGCGTGTGTGATTTTTTAGTTGATTCGTAGAGGATCTTCCTTCCTTTGACGACAGGTGAAGTTGTTTTATCCTTTTCAAGTTCACTACTTTCACAGGTGACTCTTTCTGTTATTTTTCAGGAGCCGAGGTAGACCGGTTGGAAGAGTAACGGATTAGCAACCGGAGGGTTGCGAGTTCGAATCCAACCGTCGTGTACGAGGGGGCTGGTGCACGTTAAACCTATCCTGGACTCAAATGTCCTCACGTTGGCGAGGTAGTTTGGAGAGTGGGGTACCACCTCTGGTGTGACCTCGTCATCTGACCATGGTTCAAAATGACGCGTTGTCCTTGGATCGTTCTCTTTGGGGCTGATCCCGGGCGGACGCCAATAGCCATTTGTGTTGCTCCAGTGCGACGTTAGTTAAAATACCTACCTGTTATTTTTCAATCTTAGCGAGTAGAGGTATATTTTCAACGCCCACGCGTTCTCTAAAACACTTAGTAGTAACTAATAATATTGGTAAATAGCACCAAGTACCCTAAGAGTACTAATAATATTGGTAAATTGCACCAAGTACCCTAAGAGTACCAATAATATTGGTAAATAGCACCAAATACCCTAAGAGTACTAATAATATTGATAAATAGCACCAAGTACCCTGAGTACTAATAATATTGATAAATAGCACCAAGTACCCTGAGTACTAATAATATTGGTAAATAGCACCAAGTACCCTAAGAATACCAATAATATTGGTAAATAGCACCAAATACCCTAAGAGTACCAATAATATTGGTAAATAGCACCAAATACCCTATGAGTACTAATAATATTGGTAAATAGCACCAAGTACCCTAAGAGTACTAATAATATTGATAAATAGCACCAAGTACCCTGAGTACTAATAATATTGGTAAATAGCACCAAGTACCCTAAGAGTACTAATAATATTGGTAAATAGCACCAAGTACCCTAAGAGTACCAATAATATTGGTAAATAGCACCAAGTACCCTAAGAGTACTAATAATATTGATAAATAGCGCCAAGTACCCTAAGAGTACTAATAATATTGGTAAATAGCACCAAGTACCCTAAGAGTACTAATAATATTATTATACTAAAAGGTACTTGGTACTATTAAATAAAAACATTAGTAAACACGAAATCAATTCCAAAAATAGAACTATGTATAACAAAATGGTAGGTCGTTTCCAGGGTACAGAACGTAATTTTGACTTGAATACTTGGACCCGATGTTGGATTGTGGAATGAATAAGGCAGACATAGGAAATTTGAACGATTGTTTAATATGTGAATAGTCAACAATTAATTCACAGTTTGAACGATTAAAGTGCAGTTTGATAATTATATCGAAGGATGGTTTGATTGATTAAAGGTTTATGATCTTAGCGTAGTTGGGTAGCATTCGAATGACCCTGCTTACGCAGTCTGCGCGATCCGAAGTGACACTGGCCCAAAGCTCGCCCAGCATCGTAGAATTTCCACATATTGCGAAACCCCTCAGTGCGCCTGCGCACTCGACTCGAAGGTCATGTCAGGTACGAACCGTGGAGGAAGTATAAAAGTAGAGTGCACAATGGTAACATTTTTATATGTCCCGGATCATGTGACCAAAAACGAGTAGTTACATTACGCTCAGACTGCTTTCGTCTGCTGGGTGGAACCTAACATTCATCATCTTATTGGTCCACGGGGCGGGAAAAGACACCCCATCCATTGATTCCCCATCTGATTGGTATACTGATTGATCATCTGGTAGTTGTGTACTTTGGCGATTTCACCACTCTTGCCTCCGCTTTATAGAAAAATGCACATTCACACACCTACCCTGTCATAAGACGTTATATCGACAAACGAAGCGATAAGATGCCAAATCGGCCAACCAAGCCAATTTCGCACAGAGCAGTCACGTGACTACTAGTCGACAAGTTGGTCACACTTTTTGAAGCTTCTCTCAATAGCATTGCTCAGTTTACTTATGTTTCACGTCTATGGTACGGACATCCTTTGCCCACACGACTCTATATTTATCTCTTCTAGATGTTTGTTATAGTTCAAAAATAATACACAAAACAGTTGTAACGCTTTTTTGTAACGCTCGACTTTTCATGTATGCCCCCCAGTACTGCTCGGATTTCAAAGACGCATCCACCTCAAAAAGCTTATCCAAAAAATATACATTCACGCAAGGGTTAAAGATAAACTACTTTGTCTATCCAGAAACCCTTTAACGCTATCTCACGCAGACGATTTTCTTGGAAGTCCACCCTCTGGTCATTCCCTGGCAGACGATACATCCTGCTTCCACTTTTTCTATTAATCCCTCCTTTGCTAGGTGATAAATGTGGTGAACACACACGTCACTTCGCCCCTCCCTTATGTCGTCATGGATACCCACACATCCACCCTTCTATCGTCTGCACGGAAGGGGTCTGAAAGTGAGGATCCGGACACTTCCGAAAGATGACACCCCTCCCCCAACCGCCCTCTTGACTTTTTCTCTCACTAGGCGTCTTTTATCATTATTATTATTTCTTTCGTGTTTGATCTCTGACTTTCATTTTGCTTTTTCTCGCTTTCCCATCTTTTCGTTTTCAGCCCTCAAGATTTTTTTATCTCATCACATCGTCTCTTTTTGTTGTCGCTTCGGCGCTATGCTTTTGGGTTATTGTTTTAGTTTTGGAGAAGGCGGTAACCCAATTGGAAGAGCAACGGATTAGCAACCGGACTTCGATGCTCGGTCCAGCAAAAGACCGTCTTGTACACGAGGGCTCGTGCACGTTCAATCCGTCATGGTCACAAATGTCGTCACGTTGTGGAAGTTTGGAGAGTGGGTTGCTAGCACAGGTATTCTCGTCATCTGATCGTGGTTCAAAATGACGAGCGTTGTCCTTGGTAGGTAGGTATTTTACTAACGTCTCACTGGAGCAACACAACGGGCTATTGACGGCGGTCCGGGACAACATCCGAGGAAAACACCACGTAATTTTGATCCACGGTCAGATGACGAGGTCACATTTGAGGTGGCACCCCACTCTCCAAACTTCCTCGCCAACGTGAGGACATATGAGGCCACGACAGATTTAATCCCTTTGTACACGACGGTCTCTGATTGGAGTCGAACTCGCATCCTTTTGCTAGACCGCTACTCTTTCAACCGGGCTACCGCGACTCGCTTTGTGCTTGGATTTTCCCTTTGGGATGGATCAAAAACAGTCCCTAATAGCTCGTTGTGTTGAGTGTGGCATTAATTAACCACCTACCCGCATCACCATGTCCTATTTTAATATCAACATGTCACTCGATAAGTAATTTTTAAGTTCAATGCAAACTTCAAGACTATGTTGAAAGGATTGATGGCTTTCAAAGACCGTTTTCCTGATTTTCGAAAAGTAAAACCGCTGCTAGATAGATCTAGCAGCCATTTTGCCTGAAAATGCACCCGAATATGTCCAGCTTGAACTCATCGACAGGCAAAACAATATATTAGGTTGATGCGAAAGGTCGTCCCTTTTCGTTGACGAAAATTGAAGAAAAATTTTATTTACTAAAAATTTTGAATCAGTATAGTATGCGCCGTTCTGTTCTATGACCTTTTTCCATCTCTCCCGTAGCTGCATCATAGAAGGTCTGAGGTTTCTGGATAAAGAATTGATCCAGGTGACGAAACTTTCTGAACCACTTACTGCACGTGGAATCGTCAACGTCACCCCTCACCCTACACAACACATCTTTTGCGTCTGCGAAGCATTCTTGCTTTTTCGGATATAAAAAAGCATATGTAGAAAATGCTCCTTGTTTTCTGCCATTTTTAATACCAAACAAATTAAAAAAAAATAACACAAATTTCCCCCAAGTAATCGCCGAAATTCCTTCTTTCAAACATCAAAACGTTACACGTATGAAGTAGATAACACTTCGGTTTTGCGATGCAATGCCATCTATGGGACGAACTTTTGTGAACCTAATAAATTTAATGAAACTAATTTATTAAACTTCTATCGTGCCCATGAAAACAATTATACATTGCTTCTAGATAAACGCATTTAAATGCACAAGACTGGGTCAACATTTCTCTGAACACATTTTTTAGTCATGGGTGTTAACAGATCGAAATATGGGAATGGCTTGATTCATGTAAATTTAGAATCCAATTTGCGCTTGGCTACTACAATCAAAATAATTGTGAAAGCAAAGTAATGTCACGTATCAAATAAAATTCGTCATTTACTTTTTATTATCTTTCTCTTTTGTAACAGTGTAAAATATCATCTATATTATTTCTATAGTATAGATCCCTTTTACGGCTCTTACACACGACGAATCTTAAGTGAGGTATCAAAAGAAAAAATTTCCCGGAGCACAGACGAATCCGCTCTATTTCTCCAAGGTGTGCAGAGGGCGGCTGAAACAATTCGAAATCCCCATAGGAATAACATTGAGTGTAAAACGATTGCGGTACGCAACTCAGTTTGTTTTGCCAGTATTGATGGAAAAACGACTTTTTCAATAAAATTCTTTCACCAGTATTACTCGGAAAACCAGTTTGTTTTACCAGTATTGATGGAAAAACAACTTTCAATAAAATTGTTTTACCAGTATTACTCGGAAAACAATTTTTTTGATCATCTATATTATTTCTATAGTATAGATCCCTTTCATGCCTGTTACACGCGACGAGTTATTTATTTATGTATTGAACTGGTTTTTCATTTCTTTCCATAATATCAATAATTTATGAAAATGTGATTGGATGATATAAGGATATTAAACAACGCATGTTTCACGCGAGGTTAAGATTTGAAAAAAAAATTGAAAATATACAACTTAACAATTTTTGTGAATTCTAGAGAGTTAGGATAACCTTATTAGGCCTTTTGGCGGAAGATTTACGTGCTTTACACAAATGGTTGGAACAACGCTAACAGTGATCTCAAGGAGGAAGTGTTGTAAATAGTGATTGAATGAACCTTTTTGATATAAAAAATTTATATATATTTATATAAAAAAATTAGCTTACATCTTTCACCCTTACAACGGATTTTGGAATTGTTCATGCGAGAATTCTCGCACGGGCATGCTAGTAAATAATGAATATCAATAAATATAAATAATATATAATCTCACTTTTATCATTATTATTCCTTTTGTGGGAGTCTAGGGAGTTTATACATCATAACTGATAGAGGTATAAAACATCATAACATCTGAAGGGCTAAATACATTTATTTACAGTTAGCAATTATATCTGAACATCAGGGAATATGCCTTACGACTGGCAAATTAATGTATATGCTCAACAGAGGGCGCTGGCGTGTGTCGAAAGTATAATATCCTGCACTTTCCTGTTTGATCAACTTTCCCTTTCCTTTTTCTCACTTTTCTCATCTTTTCGTTTCAGTCCTGAAGATTTTTTTTTTTATCTGATCACATCGGGTTTTTTTTTTGTCACTTTGGCGCTTTCCTTTTTTCAGATATTGTTTTAATTTTGGGGTAAAATTGTGGAAAATGTAAGAACAGTATTGGATGAGAGGCAAGGAGATAGAAAAAATGTCGAAAAAGGGGTAAAGGCAATGAAGTTAAAAAAATTGAAAGAAGTGGAAAAAAAGTAAAATTGTGAATGGAAATGGATGAAAAGTAGAGTAACTCTTCAATGATTTCGACGAGATATCTCGTCCATCATGATTTGATCAATTTTGCTAATGACAAGATACCTCGTTGAGACAACAGCCAGGAGGGTTAGAAGAAAGTAAAAAAAAAATGACCAGATCATGATCTCGTCATCACAAAAAAAAAAATCCGCAATATCTTGATGAGGCAATATCTTTTCATTAGCAAAATTGGTTAAATCTTGATGGGCGAGATATCTCGTCATTATCAAAACTGACCAGATCTTGATCACGTCATTATTAAAAATCGGCTATATCAGGATGACGAGATATCTCGTCATTAGCAGAATTGGTCGTATTTTGATGAACGAGATATCTCGTCGAAACCACTTGAAGGATTAAAATGAGACAAGAAAACAGATAAAAAAAGAAAATAATTAGAAAATTTTAAAAGGAAAGAAAAGTAGAATTAAAAATAGTAAAATGAAAAGCGAATAAAAAGAAAGATACATTTTAAAAAGAGAAGAAACCACATAAAATACAAAAGAAAATGAAAGAAATACAGTAAAAAATACTGAAAATAAAGGAAATAAAACTTGTTTGAAAATTCGAAAAGGTTTGGTTGATTGGTTTCCAAAGATTTGGTGAAATGGCCCCAAACATGTATACGCTTAATAATCGAGAATAAAATAATATTTGTAGAACTTAAAAAGGTAGAAAAGAGTTGAAAACGAGAAAGCGAAATTTTAATAATTTCATTACATCCTGACAAAACAACTTAATCTCCTACTCTAAGCGTCACGCACTAAATATATTAAAATCCCTCTTGGAGTCTAATTCATACCTTAAATTCGAAGAATAATTCTCTCCGGGGACATTTTAATCCCGTAAATTATTTCATTTACCCTCGTGTTTATTTTACCCTTTTTTACCCAGTCACCCGAATTTGTTTTCAACCACCAAAGTATCGAAAATCGTGATAAGGTATTCCCTAATCGGAAGTGAATGCCAATATTCTTCTATTCTGTTGATTGTGCCTCCGAAGTTAATCCCCTCTAAACCTTAACATCGACCAAACTTTTCCAATATTTGCGACTCGTAATCCAGACACGTATCAAGTTATAGACTACCCCGAAAAAAGTCACGCAAACACACGACACGGGGTTTAATCTTTTGACAAACACGTAACACGGCATTAGCTGCAAACACAGACGAGAATTATGACTCGGGGAATTTACTTTTCCCTTTATCAGGAACTAAATTTACCCGAGAAATGTTTCCGGTTGCAGTTTCTAAGAGGTATGAAAATAATTTAAATTATTTCCGTTGCCGGTTCTGAATCCTTTCGCTCTTCGGAGCCGCGGAAGCCCTGTTGTAAGAGTAACGGATTGGTAATCGGAGTGTTGCGAGTTCGAAACTCGGTCCAGCCAAAGACAATGGGGGCTGGTGCAAGCTGAATCTGTTGTGGCCTCCAAATGTCTCGTGGTGTGGAAATTTGGAGAGTGGGGTGCAGCTCAGGTGATTGACCTCGTCATCTCCGTGGTTCAAAATGACGGGGTATTGTCCTTGATCTTTCCCTTCGGGATTGATCTCGGACCGTCGCCAATAGCCCGTTGTGTTGCTCTAGTGCGACGTACTTACCTGTTTGCACGAAATTCGGATCTTTTTCTATCTCGAACAATTTATCTCGTAGTTTATTATTGCTTCTGTCTTGCCTGCTATTCACTGAGTAACCGACAATGGTGTAATAACAGCACTAGTTGAATCAACAGTATTCCCTTTATCATCTGACACTCGTATTGACGGAATAAATTGTGGAGTATAATAACTATTTTTAAGGCAGATCCCAGGAAATTTTTCACACTGATAGGTTAGGATTTGGTAACCATGGTATTACCGCCCTCGAAAAGTACCCGGTGGACTCGAATGGAAAGCAAAATCTTTTCAAACAATGCATTAACTTGCAGAAAAGCAGAAGCGCGGTTTGGATTGAGAGTTCTTGATTGCTTATGTGCTGAAGCTTAGAGGAAGAATAAAAGTAGAGTGAGCAATGGTAGCCTTTTTATGTGCCCAAAATCATGTGACCAAAACTAGTAGTCACGTGACTTAGACTGTTTTCGTCTGCCGGGTGGATACGGACATTCGTCGACTGATTGGTCCACGAGACGGCAGAAAACGCCCATCTATCGATTCATCACCTGATTGGTCATTTGATAGTAGGAGACTAACGATTTCACCACTTTTATCGCGACTATAGAAATGCACATTCACACACCAACCCTGTCACATGATGTTAAATCGCCAAACGAGGAGCTATGATACCAAATCGGCCAAAAAAGCTAATTTTTCACAGATCAGTCACGTGACTACTAGTCGACACGTTGGTCATACTTTTAGAAGCTCCTCTCAATAGCAATTCTCAGTCTACGTGCATCTTACGTCTATGTCCTGAAGGAACTGAATGGATCTGCGAGTTTAACATATGAATTACCTACCTACCTTGAGCCAGAACACAAGTATTTAAACAATTGAACCCAGAATTATCCTCGAATATTTCCTTTTTTATTGATATAATTCCAAATTTACGTGTCTTCCAATTGCCGTAAAGTGGTTCAAAATGACGAGGCGTTGTTGGATTTTTGCCTTGCAGATTCATCCATGTCCGTCGCCAATAGTCCGTTTCATTGCTCCATGTGACGTTAATTCAATTAGGAGACTAACGATTTCACCACTTTTATCGCGACTATAGAAATGCACATTCACACACCAACCCTGTCACATGATGTTAAATCGCCAAACGAGGAGCTATGATACCAAATCGGCCAAAAAAGCTAATTTTTCACAGATCAGTCACGTGACTACTAGTCGACACGTTGGTCATACTTTTAGAAGCTCCTCTCAATAGCAATTCTCAGTCTACGTGCATCTTACGTCTATGTCCTGAAGGAACTGAATGGATCTGCGAGTTTAACATATGAATTACCTACCTACCTTGAGCCAGAACACAAGTATTTAAACAATTGAACCCAGAATTATCCTCGAATATTTCCTTTTTTATTGATATAATTCCAAATTTACGTGTCTTCCAATTGCCGTAAAGTGGTTCAAAATGACGAGGCGTTGTTGGATTTTTGCCTTGCAGATTCATCCATGTCCGTCGCCAATAGTCCGTTTCATTGCTCCATGTGACGTTAATTCAATTAGGAGACTAACGATTTCACCACTTTTATCGCGACTATAGAAATGCACATTCACACACCAACCCTGTCACATGATGTTAAATCGCCAAACGAGGAGCTATGATACCAAATCGGCCAAAAAAGCTAATTTTTCACAGATCAGTCACGTGACTACTAGTCGACACGTTGGTCATACTTTTAGAAGCTCCTCTCAATAGCAATTCTCAGTCTACGTGCATCTTACGTCTATGTCCTGAAGGAACTGAATGGATCTGCGAGTTTAACATATGAATTACCTACCTACCTTGAGCCAGAACACAAGTATTTAAACAATTGAACCCAGAATTATCCTCGAATATTTCCTTTTTTATTGATATAATTCCAAATTTACGTGTCTTCCAATTGCCGTAAAGTGGTTCAAAATGACGAGGCGTTGTTGGATTTTTGCCTTGCAGATTCATCCATGTCCGTCGCCAATAGTCCGTTTCATTGCTCCATGTGACGTTAATTCAATTAGGAGACTAACGATTTCACCACTTTTATCGCGACTATAGAAATGCACATTCACACACCAACCCTGTCACATGATGTTAAATCGCCAAACGAGGAGCTATGATACCAAATCGGCCAAAAAAGCTAATTTTTCACAGATCAGTCACGTGACTACTAGTCGACACGTTGGTCATACTTTTAGAAGCTCCTCTCAATAGCAATTCTCAGTCTACGTGCATCTTACGTCTATGTCCTGAAGGAACTGAATGGATCTGCGAGTTTAACATATGAATTACCTACCTACCTTGAGCCAGAACACAAGTATTTAAACAATTGAACCCAGAATTATCCTCGAATATTTCCTTTTTTATTGATATAATTCCAAATTTACGTGTCTTCCAATTGCCGTAAAGTGGTTCAAAATGACGAGGCGTTGTTGGATTTTTGCCTTGCAGATTCATCCATGTCCGTCGCCAATAGTCCGTTTCATTGCTCCATGTGACGTTAATTCAATTAGGAGACTAACGATTTCACCACTTTTATCGCGACTATAGAAATGCACATTCACACACCAACCCTGTCACATGATGTTAAATCGCCAAACGAGGAGCTATGATACCAAATCGGCCAAAAAAGCTAATTTTTCACAGATCAGTCACGTGACTACTAGTCGACACGTTGGTCATACTTTTAGAAGCTCCTCTCAATAGCAATTCTCAGTCTACGTGCATCTTACGTCTATGTCCTGAAGGAACTGAATGGATCTGCGAGTTTAACATATGAATTACCTACCTACCTTGAGCCAGAACACAAGTATTTAAACAATTGAACCCAGAATTATCCTCGAATATTTCCTTTTTTATTGATATAATTCCAAATTTACGTGTCTTCCAATTGCCGTAAAGTGGTTCAAAATGACGAGGCGTTGTTGGATTTTTGCCTTGCAGATTCATCCATGTCCGTCGCCAATAGTCCGTTTCATTGCTCCATGTGACGTTAATTCAATTAGGAGACTAACGATTTCACCACTTTTATCGCGACTATAGAAATGCACATTCACACACCAACCCTGTCACATGATGTTAAATCGCCAAACGAGGAGCTATGATACCAAATCGGCCAAAAAAGCTAATTTTTCACAGATCAGTCACGTGACTACTAGTCGACACGTTGGTCATACTTTTAGAAGCTCCTCTCAATAGCAATTCTCAGTCTACGTGCATCTTACGTCTATGTCCTGAAGGAACTGAATGGATCTGCGAGTTTAACATATGAATTACCTACCTACCTTGAGCCAGAACACAAGTATTTAAACAATTGAACCCAGAATTATCCTCGAATATTTCCTTTTTTATTGATATAATTCCAAATTTACGTGTCTTCCAATTGCCGTAAAGTGGTTCAAAATGACGAGGCGTTGTTGGATTTTTGCCTTGCAGATTCATCCATGTCCGTCGCCAATAGTCCGTTTCATTGCTCCATGTGACGTTAATTCAATTAGGAGACTAACGATTTCACCACTTTTATCGCGACTATAGAAATGCACATTCACACACCAACCCTGTCACATGATGTTAAATCGCCAAACGAGGAGCTATGATACCAAATCGGCCAAAAAAGCTAATTTTTCACAGATCAGTCACGTGACTACTAGTCGACACGTTGGTCATACTTTTAGAAGCTCCTCTCAATAGCAATTCTCAGTCTACGTACATCTTACGTCTATGTCCTGAAGGAACTGAATGGTGCTGCGAGTTTAACATATCTGGAGAAGAAAATGCGATGCTCAATACTTTTCGGAAACTACCCGCGAATCGGGGTAAATTTCATTGTTTCCAAGAGCTCTGTACCACGAAGAGGAATCTAATTTCCACCCAAATCTAATTATAAGACCCAAGTGAGTACAGCAGTTTCGTTGGATTCGGAATTCGGAATGAACTGGGGGAGCCTGATTTTAAAAACTTAATAATAAAGGGAATGTGTATTCCGAGAATGATAAAGTTAAGACAACTTTTCTTTGGAATGGAAATATTTACTCATGCATTTTTGCGTAGGATTTAATACGAAATCAAATAATTTTTATTGTAAGAAAGGCAAGACGAAGACTGTTTATCATTGGAAATTTTTTTACCTTGATATTTTTTTCATAGGAGTTTTTATACAAGACATTCGTAAAAGAACGTTGGAGTTGAAATTAAATTTCTCTTAACCCTCCTGGTGGTTGTCTCGACGAGGTATCGTGCTATTAACAAAACTGACCACATATTGGACGAGATATCTCGCCATTTGCAAAATGGTTCAGATCTTGATGGACGAGATATTTCGTCGAAAACACTTGGGTTAAATGTATTCTGAAACACATAAAATATTTTAACTCTAAAAGGGTTCGCCTTAATAAGGCATTGCTTTCCATTTCAGTTTTTAAGGTCCCTTAATTTTCCTAAATATTTGCTTAAAATCCTTAAAAAATTACGAATCTTCATTTTTGGACACCACACATTTTATGTAGCGCGCATTCAAAAACTAAGGTCAAATAAAATGGTTAATGGTAATCTCTTTGTCTAACTTGTCAAAACTAATGAACAATTTAAAAAGATATTTCAAAACATTTTAGTAGGACATCTCGTCATTAGGAAAACTAACCAGATCTCGATGGACGAAATATCTCGACATTAGATGAACATCGACCAGGTCTTGATCACGTCATCTGCAAAAAATCGGCAATATCTTGATGACGAGATATCTCGTCATTTGCAACATGTCTCGATGGACAAGATATCTCGTCATTAGAAAAATTGGCCAGATCGTTATTGACGAGATATCTCGTCAAAACTATTTTGAGTGGTAACTACTCGAAAGTTAAAATCCCACATGCTTCGTTGATGGGATTCTCTATATATTATTTGAATAAGGGACACGACATTAAAGACATTAAGCCAGACATCATGAGTTAGTATCTTTTTCATTCCACACAATCTGGTATGAATACCTGTAGACTTAACGGCATTAATCACTCTAGTCTCGAACTTACGTGGACTTCGAGAAACCTCTAAATCACTTTCTTTTTCGTCACCTTGTGAGAAATTCTGGGTCGTTATTGTCCTGTCAAATGACACCGAAATCCTTTTAAGAGCGAGACTGTTTTTCCTGTCGGTCGAGGTTCGCAGTAGGGTTGTAAAAGGGGTTTTGCGCAGATTCCAGTCCAGCGCTTTGATTGTAATTTTGGTGTTATTTGGAGGGTAGAATTTATGGAAATGTTTTGGAATCAATGATGGAATTGTAGTGCTGTATTGCTTGCAGGGTTTCCGAATTAAATTGTTAAATATTTGAATTTTAGAAATTTTTTAACAGTTTTTGATGTAGCTGTTTTATATCTCATTAATTCTATGCTGTTTTGAGGGAAACGGTAGCCCGGTTGTCCTTACGTTGGCGTGGTGTAGAAGTTTGGAGAGTGGAGTGCTAGATCAGGTGTTGTCGACTTCGTCATCTGACCGTGGTTAGTGAACGACGAGGTGTTATCCTCGAATATTTCCCTTCGGGATGGATTCTGGACAGTCGCCAATAGCCCGTCACATTGGAGCAACATCAGTTGCTCCAGTGTGACGTTATTTAATTACCATTACTATTACCATCCATTAGACGTAAAACTGATAAAAATTATTTAACTTGGACAAACTCCTATGAGAATATTTCAGAAAAAGTAAAGATTTTTCATTACAGTAAATACTTCTAGTAGTTGTAAGAATAATTAATTGTGTGGATTTCTCTGTTTTTAAAATTCTTTGCGTTCATTTTTTAATTATTTTCCGCTAAGCCTAAAACGTTGCTTTTTCTCAGAAATTCTTCCTTGTCAACATGGGCCGCGGATTAGCAAGATTAGCAACCAGAGGGTTGAGTGTTCGAAACTCGGTACACGGGGTCTGGTGCACGTTAAAACTGCCGTGGCCTCGATTGCCTTCACGTTGGCGTGGTGTGGAACTTTGGAGAGTGAGCTGCCAAATCATGTGTACATCTCGTCGTCCGACCGTGGTTCAAAACGACGAGGTGTCCTCCTCAGACCTTCCCTTTCGAGAGGTATACCGGATTGTCCCAATAGCCCCTCTTACATGGGGGATAGTGCACGTTAAATCGGTCGTGGCGTTAAATGTCTCCACGTTTGCGTGGTGTGGAAGTTTGGAGAGTGGGGTGCCAGCTCAGGTGTTCTGACCGTTGTTGAATGCTACGAGGTGTTTTCCTGGGATCTTTCTCTTCGGGATGGATCCCGTACTGTCGCCATAGCCCATAGTGTTGCTCCATTACGACATCATCAATTAACTACTTACCTACCTTGGCACATAAAAAGCAGTCCAAAAGCGTTGCCATTGTACCGGTCGGTCTGGCATTCCCGCATCTGGAATTCAGATCTCCCTCGACTGCAAAACGAGTTGTCAACACCTAAATTATCTTGGGCCCTTCATGAGAGGAATGCAGACGGGCCACCCGCAGGAAAACACTTGTTTACAGTTCTGTGGAAGCCTGGGCCAGAAAGACATTACATCTGTCCTCGGGTCGGGAAGCTGTGGAGGTTCTCATGACCTCCCGTTGCAGGTGGCGTGGAAACACCGGGATTGACATTCCAAGACCAAGAAGAACTAACTCCCTCATCAAAAGATGACGAGAGTAGATTGAAACCACGAAAGGAGCAGTCTCATCCTTCAGACTCTCAGATTTTGGCCACCCTCCTGTCTCCTTGGCAGATTTCGAACTTTAACATCTGTGCCCTCATACTTTTCAATTAATCTTATAATGTGTAAATAATCTTCAAAATTCTCTATACGAAATAAATATTTTATTGTGCTGTAAACAGTCTTTCGCCTAATTAGAGACCGGAAACGTTACACCATGAAAAATTCTATGTCAAAGCTGCATCGAATCTCCCATCAACTGCATTTCACGATGTTTTAATAGAGTTTCAATTCTCACCTCACCTTCCAACATCCCTTCGTTTCCTTTACTTTTGTAAAAAAGCCTAAGGCTGTCTCATCAAAAAATATTATGATAAGAATACATCCCTTAGATGATTCTCTGAATCATACAATGTGCGGAGGATTTATATTGCGTCTTTTCTTTCTCTATATCCCAGAGTCTACAAAGGAATGCAAAGCAAACTTTTTCTCTTCCGATATGAATATATGCATGTCGAGACGATACCGATATTGGAATGCAAATATACACACCCATGATAGGGTGGGATAGAACAGTTTCATGCAAGTCGGAAATTAAATTCACAATGACACTTCGCAATGGTGTGTTGTTGAAAGTCAACGTTTTCCTGTTTCCGAGTTTTGAGCGATTTGTGTTTGTTTTTTTTAATCGAGTTTGGGTTTCTCTTGGGTTTTCTCAGGAGTGTTTACTCAAGTCGTCGAGTTTGATTCCGAGTACGACGGAAATTGGAAATGGAATTAAAAACGGGCGTAGACTGCTTGTGAGATGGAATTGCGCTGTTTGGAAGAAAACTTTTGAATTTAATTTAGACTTTTCTGTTTGAGGTTTTGGTTTAGAGTGGATTATAGGGACGTGAAATGGGTAAGTAGACTGAGCTTTGCTGCTGAGAGGAGCTCCGAAAAGTGTGACCAACATATCCACTAGTAGTCACGTGACTGCCCTGAAAATTAGCTTTTTTGGCTGATTTGGCATCTTGCTGCCTCGTTTGACGATATAACATATTATGACAGGGTAGGTGTGTGAATGTGCATTTTTCTATAAAGCGGAGGCAAGAGTGGTGAAATCTACAAAGTACACTATTATCAAATGATCAATCAGTGGACCTATCAGATGATGAATCAATAGATGGGGCGTCTTTTCCCATCCCGTGGACCAATCAGATGATGAATGTTAGGTTCTACCCAGCAGACGAAAGTAGTCTGAGGGTCACGTAACTACTAGTTTTTGGTCACATGATCCGGGACACATAAAAATGTTACCATTGGCGTTTGGCATCTTCTGACAGGGTAGGTGTGTGAATGTATACAGTGGACATCCCTCTTAACCGGCCACTTCGGGACCGGGACCCATACCGGGTAACGATTTGGCCGGTTAAACCGTCGTTCCCTTAATAGCATTAAAATACACTCCCGAAATCGTTTCTATTAGAATAAAACTAAGTATATAGCCTACTTTATTGTAATATGATATGTATAATTAAGAAAACTTAACCTGGAAGAACTTCCTTTATTGGAAAAACTAAACACATGTTACTGTAGGCTGTAATACAGTAGTATTCTATGTACTGTAAATACAGTAGTATTTACAGTACATAATTGGTCAGTGGCGGCCGGTTAAAGCGGAGGCCGGTTAAAAGGTGGCCGGTTAAGAGGGAGTCCACTGTATCTCTAGAGTAGCGACAAAAGTGGTGAAATTGCCAAAATCTACAACTATATCGCGTAGACCAGGGGTGTCAAACTCAATTAAAAACGGGCCATTTAATGCAACTGGTAAGATTCACGCGGGCCACATCACATTTACAAATTTTCTTAAAATTATATTTTGAAGTGAGGATTCAGGAATATGGATAGGATAATTAAAACGCATTATGTAATTTGGTGAATTTAGGGTAATAATTTATAATATTGCTATAGAATTGCTTTTATTTAAACGTTTATTTAATTTAATGTATTTATAAAATTAAAATTATTTTTTTTTACCGGAAACTTGCCAGCTCTTTCCTCCTATTAGTTTTCCAATACCTGGATTCAAAGACTGAGAACAGACAATCTTCATTATGGCAGATAGATGTCAATCTTGATCTGTAGGCCGTTTTATTTAATTTCATGGACGAAAATAGTTGCTCACACAAGTACGTACTCCCAAAATAGCATAAA
Organism: Meta bourneti; assembly: GCA_933210815.1. NCBI lineage: Eukaryota > Metazoa > Arthropoda > Arachnida > Araneae > Tetragnathidae > Meta > Meta bourneti. The sequence continues at coordinate 5,881,405 of OW119924.1, read as the reverse complement.
ATTGGTGCAGCAAACTTTTTAATTTCCGGGTATTTTTTACCTAAATAAGAATATATTTTGGGAATTCCTACTTCTTGATATGTCTTTTAAAACCGAATCATTCTGGAAATCAATTAATTAAAATTGTGTACGGTATTTCCTCGATCTCCCCTAAGTGCTATTTTCTTCGGAACATATTGTCCTGTTTTCATTTTACTTCATAGCATCGTGGGCCACAAAAAATTACCTCGGGGCCGCATGCGGCCCGCGGACCGCCAGTTTGACACCCCTTGCGTAGACCAATCAGATTATGAATCTAGGTGAAATAGCCCTCGCGTTGGATAACTGGGTATCAAAAAGTGATCAGAAATCAAAGTGAAATCATAACGGATGAAAATGAGCATAAAAATGTACAATTTTTGCCTAATGTAATGCATTTTTCCTTCTATGCATAGAAAAGCTTTAAGGTTACGTATACACTAGAAGATTTTTTTTTAATTTTGACTTTAACAATCCAGTTTTTTTTCAACAAGTCATTGGCTTATGTTTAAAATCATTACAGTGAGAAAAAACCAGAATAAGCTAATTATAAATTATCTAATTTAGATACAATCAGCTAATTAGCATATTTTTTGAACAGTGGTATCTCAAATTCTAATGTGTTTAGAAAGAATTCCTGTATAATTCTTCCATTATAATTCTTCATGTTTTGACCCTCGATCAAGCTGCTAGAGGGAATACGTTCTTTTTTACAATATTTTCCACCAAGGAAGTCTAAAAAAATCAAGATTTTTCCGGAATTTTAGCATTTAAAAATTAATCTCTTAACTAAAAACTGATTGAAGTACAGAGCATCCACTGTATTATATAGATTAAAATGATACAAAAATAATTATTGATAAAATCATTGTTGAGTTATCACTGTTTGAACAAAGCATCGTATTGCAAAAACAGTTATTCAGAAATTCAGTTTAAAGTTTTGGAGACATGTTTGTACTGGTGACAGTTCCTAAGGAAAAATCCTTGTAACTAGAAAAGTATTTTGAATATTTACAAGATTTTGGTATTGTTTAAAAGCTCAGAATATTTTGAAGTAATAAAAACAAAATCGATATTCGGGTCAATTTTCGTGATTTCTAGTGTATACGTACAACTTAAACGGCTTACATCTTTAAATTTTATTTGTTTTAAGCTAATTTTTTTATTAAAAATATAGCTTTTATAGTCGCATCCATATAAAAATTGCTCAAATGAAATTTTGATTTTGAACGCTATAGTAAAAACAAACGAACGATTCATCTAAAAAGGTTTTCACCTTATCGTATTTCGTTCATCTGAAAGCGATAGCCACCCCATCTCTACACTTCAGTTCATCCTTTCAAGCAGTTCCACTTTTCTTACAAGCGTCCTTTTTAAAATAGATAACTCTTAAAAATACTACAGCTCTCTGCAACTCAACTCGCCTCTTCACATCCCATTTTAATCGCGTTTTTTCCCGTTTACGGGAGTAATTTTTTTTCGCAGGCGATGCTTATTAAAACGTTTCTGTCTTATTAATTCTGAAATATCTCAACTTTAATATTCTCAGGAGGGACGACATTATGTTTTTTGCGTCCTTCTTTTCTGAGGCGATAAGCGACTGTCTCTAGAGCGTTGCAAAAACCTCTACTTTTCGTTCTTTTCCCCTTTTCACGCGCCTTAATTTTCCAGATTGCCCTCAAGACTAGCTCGTTTTGGGAAGATTTAAAATTCTCGAGTGGTGTAACAGTTTTTTATTTAAATAAAATTACCATTTTCATATTGGGAAGAATCTTAGAGTACTTATAACTCTTTTGTTTATTGACTAGGTTGGATATGAATTATCTCGTTTTTTGTTTTTGGATGCTCTTTTGAGGGAAGTTTAGCTACCGGCCGAAGACCGTCGTGTACACAGGGGCTGGTGCACGTTCCATCTCTCGTGGCCTTAAATGTCCTCACTTTGACGTTGCGTGGAGAGTGGGTGCCACACACAGCTCAGGTGTTGTTCTCTTTATCTGACCGTGGTTCAAAATCATGTGGTGTTGTCTTCGAACTTTCCCATCGGGATGGATCCCGAATCGTCGCCAATAGCCCGTTATGTTCCTCCAGTGCGACGTTAATTCAACCACCTATCTACCCATTCCCTGATTGACTTCTTGTGCTAGATAGGCAGTTGAATTAACGTCGCACTGGAGCAACACAACGGGCTATTGGCGACGGTCCGGGATCCATCCCGAAGACAACACCTCGCCATTTCGAACCACGGTCAGATAACGAGGCAACACCTGAGCTGGTACCCCACTCTCCAAACTTCTACACCACCCCAACGTGAGGACATTTGAGGCCACGACGAGGCTTGTGAAAATCAAGAACGTTAAAATAGAAACTGACTTCTCACTCATTCTTTTTATAGATACTATTTTCCTTCAGGGTGTTTACATCGTGGCGCCATCTATCCTCCATAAAAACAACTTGATTTGCTTTTAATGGATAGCACTCCATCTGCTGGACAGATAGTGTAAATCAGCACAAAGGATCCCAATGCAACATTACACTCCATTTCGAGTTAGAGACAGACACTGTCAATCTCGCTTACACTCGTCGCTGATTGGTTGGGGGCATGTAGGCTACTCTTCAAATGATTGGGCGTTCGGGGAATGGTCCGTAATGAGAGCGTGCTTCAGCGTGCTTAATGGCGTCCGTTCCATCGAGCTCTCGAAAGCAGTGGAGGGTTGTCACGTGAGGGGAGTGCTTATAAAGGGAGTTATTAAAGCATTCATCCCCGGGTGGAATGATAGGGGTCAGGTTGCTCGGATGGATGTTCTGGATGGGACCCAAGAGTGGAGTGCATCTGGGAACTGTATTGGGAGGGACCTAAAGTGGTGGTTTTGGATCGAATTGGACTGTGAGTGCGGATTCCGGTTTGATTTAACACTCCTGGTGTCATTAGCAAAACTGAATGGATTTTGATGGACGAGATATCTCGTCATTAAAAGAAAATTGGCCAAATCTCGATCCCGTCGTTGACAAAAAAATTGGCAGTTGGGATATCTCGGCATTAGTAAAATTGATCAGACCTTGGTGGACGAAATATCTCGTTATAAGATGAAAACTGACTTGATCTTAATCTCGTCATTATCTAAAAATCGGTAATATCTTGATGATAATATAACCCGGCATTAGCAAAATCGGTTAGGTCTTGATGGACAAGATATTTCATTGAAACCTCTTGGAGGGTTAAATTTTTACGTATTTCAATCAGGAAAAATGTTTTTTTTTATCGCTGTTGGTTTTGACACGTTCATTATAATGAACGTAGTGCAGTAATTGTGGCCTATAATATGCTATATATAAAGCAGAGTTGGAACCTCCCTAGACTTTGTATAAATCTACAATGTTTGATCAATCAACACCAAATCATGTGAGGTACGCACATCGTTTGTCCACACAACGTTATACTTATCTTCTGAATGTTGCTTCTACTTCTGAAATCATAAGACAAAACAGTTGTAGTGCTTTTTGTAACGCTCGAATTTCATGCAAGCCCCCCAGCACTCTTCCGATTGTAAAGACGTATTCACTCGTCAAAAAAGGGAAACTACAAAAAAAAAGAAATAGCCCGTCGCTCCAGTGCGACGTAAAATTCAACTACCTACCCAAAATCCTTTGACCTGTTTGCCGATCTGAGAGTGAATGTTCAAAATTCAGTTTTAGAAATAGGTCCCGTCTAATCAACCCTATCGTATCAAATAATGACCGTAGTCTCTAACTAGACCTTCTTTCTAGTAGTTCTAATTAGAGACTACGGTTACTAACTAGGCCTAGTAATAGGCAGCTATTAGACCTAGTAACTAGTAGGTCTATTTAGCTATCACCCCAGTTCAAGAAATAGGTCCCGTCTATTTAACCCTATCGTTTCAAAACATGACCGCAGACTCTAATTAGACCTACTAACTAGTAGGTCTAGTTATACACTACGGTCACTAACTAGACCTACTAGGCAGCTATTAGACCTACTTACTAGTAGGTCTAGTTAGCTGTCATCCCAATTCAAGAAATAGGTCCCGTCTAATTGACCCTATCGTATCACAACATGACTAGTGTCTAACTAGACCCTACTAACTAGTATATCTAGTTGTACACTAAGGTTACTAACTAGACCTAGAAATAAGCAGCTCTTAGACCTAGTAACTAGATCAAAATTTGTTTTCATTCATCTCTGGCAGTTTTGTGAATTTTATTTAGAATTTACATATTGACTAGTTTTAATTCAAAATTGTAAATAGATAAATTTTATATCAGTCTTTATATATTTTGCCTAGAGTTTTTTTTTGTCTTGTGTCTGGCGCAGCTTGGCCATGTGTGGCCCTTGCGCCATAAAAACCCAATCAACCAACTAGTAGGTCTAGTTAGCTATCACCCCAGTTCAAGTAATAAGTCCCGTCTAATCAACCCTATCTTATCAAAACATGACCGTGGTCTAATTAGACCTCTAGACCTACTACTAACTATTAGGTCTAGTTGGAGACTACGGTCACTAACTGGATCTATAGTTCTAGGCGTCTATTAGACCTACTAACTAGTAGGTCTAATTAGATATCACTCCACCCTTTCTCTAATATCTAACAGATTCCCCTTTCTCTAGTACCTAATTTTAAATAGGTTAATCATAACAAATAAAAACATTTATTGGCAAACTAATAAAAATAATTTAAATAACTGAGATGGATTTCTTTTTTTTATTTGTTATCAAAATCGATACTGCCCTGTAATGATTTTATATGTATTTGTTTTCGGTTTTTTTACATTGAACAACATTCAAGTGAAATTTCTTTCAACTTTCCCAAAAGGGAAGCACACGAAACTGGCAGAGTAAAATATCGAAAATGAGCGATTGGTTATACAAGGCGAATCCATGCGAGAAAAGAAAGTATCTTCGCTTTCTAACATCGTTTCCTTTTTTAATATTTTCCGCAGTTTACGCAATTGCCTAACCATAACTTAGTCTCAAAGCCTTGTTAAAAAACCTCGTGCTGGAAAAGCCTTTTGAATAAATTAAAAAAGATCAAGAAATAAATGAAAAGCTCAAATTATATTACCTACTATTTGAAGGCGCAGACACAATCTCCCGTTTTCCGCTTTAACCTGCTAAAAGTCAAAACAAATTTCAACTTAAAGGAAACTCGTTAACAATCTCTTAGAAGGAACTTAAGCAGCTGTAGCATTTTTATTATTATTTTTCCAGGCGGCCTTTTGAAGTTTAAAAGCCAATGAGGGTTTTTTTTCCGTCTTCGTACTCAACTTTTAAGATTTGTTAAATGATGAAAGAGTTCGCCTTGTAAGCGCTGGCCCCAAAGCAAAAAAGTAATAAAAAAAGACAAATGCTCATTACCGGCTTTTTGGAAAAGCTTACGGCCGGCTTTTGTGAGCGTTTTTTCTTTTTTTTGCATTTCATGTGTCGTATTTTTTGAGCAGTTTTACTTTTTTACTCTTTTCTTCGCAACAAAGTCTGCCTTTTAAGCAGTTGTCAGTTGATGGTTAATCATATTTAACGCAATTTACACTTCATAAGGGAAAAAATTTTTACACCCAAGGAAAAGCAAACACCAGGGAGGGAGTGGGGGAAAGGGGAGGAGACCAAAATAGTTCGAGGTAAAAATTAACGATGCCAAAATGGCGATTTTACTTCCATAAATTTTTCCAGCAAAGTCATTTTTAATTTTTTTGCGATCGTGTGTTTTTACCTTTAGCGTCAGTTAAAGTAAACATGATAAATAGCGAATGGGTTTTGCAGATCGAATATCTCCCGAGACCCTTGTTAACAAGATGCGATCGATTTTGCATCCGAGCCCTTTTAAGAGCACCAAACAAAACGAACTGTAAGAAGAGTCTGCGATGCATCTCTGATTTTTGTTTTGGTCGACACGGAATTCTAATGCAAACGTTTTAAAATTTCGTTTGTGCCTAGTTTGAAATTCTTTTTGTAAAATGACTCTAACCATTTTCATCGTCAGCGTAAGTGCAGAGGATGAAGTATACAAAAATGCATCTGCTCTAGTCGCTTGATTGTTTGAATAGTTGCATAGCAAGAACTCGGGATGAGATCCGTATTCCTAATGCCTGTATCTGGAACATCTTCCTTTGTTTCTGATTTGGTATGTAGGTATTTCAATTAACGTCACACTGGAACAGCACAACGGGCTATTGGTGACGGTCCGGGATCAATCCCAAAGGGAAAAAACCCAGGACAACACCAGGTAATTTTGAATCGCGGTCAGATGACTAGATAACACCTGAGCTGGCACCCCACTCCCCGAACTTCCACACCATGCCAACGTAAGGACGCTTGAGGCCACGACAGATTTAACGTGCACCAGCCCCCTTCATACACGACTTTCTTTGGTTGGATTCGAACTCGCAACCCTCCGGTCGCTAATCCGTTACTCTTGGCAACCGCTGCCCGTTTCTGACGTGCAGCGGTAAATGGTTAATTAAATAATAAATAATGACTTTAAAGACGTGAATACGTCTTTAAAATAGGAATGCTTCTGAGGAGGCATGCATCAAAATCACGACTGTTTTGATAGAGGATTTCCGAACTAGAAGAGGGGCCGTGGTGGCCCGGTTGGAAGAGCAACGAACTTGCAACCGAAGGGTTACGAATTCGAATCCAGCCAAACACCGTCGTGTACAAAGGGGGGCTGGTGCACGTTAAATCTGTCGTGGCCTCAAATGTCCTCACGTTGGCGTGGTGTGGAAGTTTGGAGAGTGGGGTGCCAGCTCAGGTGTTGCCTCGTCATCTGACTGTGGTTCAAAATTACCTGGTGTTGTCCTCGGATCTTTCCCTTTGGGATTGATCCCGGACCGTCACCAATAGCAATCACCGTTGTGTTGCTCCAGTGTGACGTTAATTGAAATACCCCCTACCCCGAACTAGAAGAAACACCCAGAAGATTAATAGAGCGCCGTGTAGACAAAGGATGTCCGTACCTGACATGACCGACTGCGCAGGCGCACTGAGAAGGTCCACAGTATGACGAAATTCTACGGTGCTGGGCGAGATTTGGGTCTATCGCGTTTGATTGCGTGGAGTAAGGACTGCGTAAGTGGTGTCGTTTGAAAGCTAGCAAACTACGCTACGATGACAGGCCTTTAATCAGTGCAGTTATCCTTCAATATTAATATCAAACCGCACTTTTGTCGTTAAAACTAAGTTAATTGGTGATTCAGGTTGAAGGTTGAACAGGTGTTCTCGTCATCTGACCGTGGTTCAAAATAACGAGGTGTCGTCCTCGGATCTTTCCCTTCGGTATGGATCGTCGCCAATAACCCGTTGTGTTGCTCCAGTACGACGTTAGTTCAACAACCCTCTAACTTATACGCAAGAACAAACAATTAGAACTCAAAAATTTATTAGAAATGTTATATCTTTATATAAGAGGTTAGCAATCGAATAACATTTAATTTAAATTATCGATAATTATTAATATAATTATTTAATAAATTTAATTTAAAAGAGCCGCGGTAGCGCAGTTGGAAGAGCACCTGATCGTCACATGGCATGGTGTGGATTTTTGGAAAGTGAGGTGCCAACTGAGGTGTACACCTCGTCGTCCGACCGTGGTTCAAAACGATGAGGTGTCGTCCCGTGATCTTTCCCTTCGAGATGTATCCCGCACCGCCGCCAATAACCCGTCGTACGTTGGGGATAGTGCACGTTAAATCGGTCTTGCCTTAAATGTCCTCACGTTGGCGCGGTGTAGAAGTTTGGAAAGTGGGATGCCAGCTCAGGTGTTGTCCTCGTCATCGGACCGTGGTTCAAAATGACGAGGTGTTGTCCTCGAATCTTTCCCTAGGGGATGGATTGCAGACCCGTCGCCAATACCTCGTTGTATTGCTCCAGTGGGACCTTAATTCAACTACTTATATACAGGTTGAGTCTAAATTGTTTTTACAAAACAAGAGGGGTGATAGTACCCATCCAGACGAGCCATAATTACCATGGAACATAGGGTCGCATTCCACTCTGAGAGGCAGAAAAGAGTCAAATTAGAATTTCAACATGAACTTAGAACAGTGTTGGGAAAGCGAATGAACGATACCAAAAGTGGCACAATCTGATTGATTGATAAACTCACAGCAAGTGCTCAAAGTGTCGTTGCACAGTTCACACCGGCGAAGGAATGACTGGCTCTCGAAGATTCCTGGTGTTGTGTTCATTTTGTCTGCGGCAACACTGATTCTCGCTACGAGATCTTCAGCAGTGTCCACAGATACACTAAAGATTTCATGTGCCCCCAGAAGAAAAAGTCCAGTGGGTTGATGTCCGGTGAAGCCAAACCACAGGTCCGCCACGTCCGATCCATCTTGCTTAGGAGATATGCTACGTAGGCAGGTACAAAACGACGTCAGAGGCGATGACTTGTTCATGCGTTTCGACTTTACTCTTTTCTGCCTCTCAGAGTGGAATGCGACCCTATGTTCCATGGTAATTGTTGCTCGTCTGGATGGGTACTATCACCCCTCTTATTTTGCAAAAACAATTTAGACTCAACCTGTATACACGAGCAGACAATTTATATCCGAATTTATTCCAAATTTTATATCCTATTTAAAAAGACCCAGCGGTTAACAACCGAACACAACTCGAGTCCAATTATAAAAAAAGGAAACATTAATGAAATTACAACTCGTTGTTCTTGAAGGACAAATCGATTTCTGAAATGAATGAACTCGTAACGTTTTAAACAAAAGCTCCCAATCCGCTGTCAAAGGACGTAGTGATTGATTGATCTGATTATGTCTGGCTTTACCCGTCTTCCACAGTTCCCTACTTTATTAAATTGAGTCGGACGCAGTTACCGTGTGTAGCCTTTGACTGAATCTGGAGCTGCATAAGCTGTGGAGTTGCGAAAAATTACCTTATACATTTATAAACTAAAGTACGAGAATAACTGGAACAGACGGGCCTATGCACGTCATTGGTTACGTCTGGCAGCGCGTGTCTAAGGCTTCTGTGGCGACATCTAGATTCGTTTCCGCCGTGAGAATGGAAAGTTGTCACGATTGAAGTTAATTTTAACGCGGCTCGATAGTTGGTTGTTTGGGGTTTTATGGCGCAAGGGTCATAAAACTCCAATATCAAGTCATTGACACACAATGAAAGTTTTACTGACACAGAAGAGAGAAATGCACCCAGGGATAAATCGCAAATGGTAGCTGCGCCTCCTACAAGTCTCAGGTTGATAGCGCAGTGGGCATACCCACTGAGTTACGATGGCCCAGGTTCGATAGCTAGAGCTCGTGAGATAGGGTCATAGCATTTCGGTAAGTAGGTAGTTGAATTAACAAACACCTGAACTGGCACCCCACTCTCCAAACTTCCACACCATGCCCACGTGACGACATTGGAGGCCGCGACAGATTTAACGTGCATCAGCCTCTGTACACGACAGTCAATTTCGAACTCGCAACCCTCAGGTTGCTAATCCTCTGCCCTTCCAACTGGGCTACCGCATCTCCTTAATGAAGAGATATCTCGTCATTAGCAAAAACTTACCAGATCTTGATGGACGAGATGTCTCGTCATTGCAAGAAAAATTACAGGATCTTTATAAAACGATAAAAAATAATCGGTCACGATAAAAAATAATCGGTTATATCTCAATGACGTGATGTTTCGTTATTAACAAAATTGTTCAGATCTTGATGGTCGCGATATATCGTCGAAACCATTTGCAGTATATCCAATTTTGGATTTACACGACTTATATGAAATTTAAATCTGCAGCCTTCTTGACTAGCTCTATTACCCTTTCTGGACCACCCCTTACAGACGAAGCGATCCATGAAATTCACCCACCACTCAATTTTAGTCACGCAGTACCAAATATAAGTCGAACACATTCCGGGAGGAAATTCCAGTCTACCCCAGCACTTATCCACCTCGATCGCCAGATCTGTAACGTAACCCGATCCAGGAACTGATTTTAAACGCCAAGTGATACGCCTCGTATTATAAATCGAACGTGACCAGTCCGTTGCGAAGAAATGGAACATTTGCATGCAGGGAGCGATTTTATGGAATTTTCCCTTTTACGAGATGTCCGGGGAAAATCCGGGAAAATGCCGACTGACACATTTATGTGCCGTATGTCTGAGTTTTCCAGGAGAATGAGTCGCAATAGGATTTGTTTTTCCCGGAACCAAGTGGTTTTTTTAGTTTCCGGGGCTCGTTTTTCCCCGTTTCTGGGAAAAAGTCTTTTACATACTGAAGAGGGAATTTGCGTGTCGCGATTTTTTTGAAGGAAGTTTTCCTGGTTTCGGGAATCGGAGAAAAATGTGTATTGAATCGTGAGTTTTGAGTAAGCCGATTATGGCTTGACATGCTTTCGAGGATCCAGAGAGGGTTTTTGAGGGTCTGATATTGATCGAATTTTTTTTCTTAATAGAATTATGTCTGAAACAGAAGACATGTGTAAATTGAATAGGACGGGCTGTCAGTTGGATCCTCGTGGTTGTGATGATCTTCCATTAGCATTACTGATCCAGAACTTGATGGACGAGATATCTCGTCATTAGAAGAAAACTGACCAGATCTTGATCTCGTCGTTATAAAAAAACGGCAGTACCTTGAGTACGAGATATCTCGTTATTAGAAGAATTGATCAGATCTTGGTGGATGAGATATCTCGTCCTAAGAATACTGACCAGATCTCGTCGTTATAAAAAAACGGCAGTATCTTGATTACGAGATATCTCGTTAGTAGAAGAATTGATCAGATCTTGGTGGACGAGATATCTCGTCGTAAGAAGAAAACTGACCAGATCTAGTCGTTATAAAAAAACGGCAGTATCTTGATTACGAGATATCTCGTTAGTAGAAGAATTGATCAGATCTTGGTGGACGAGATATCTCGTCGTAAGAAGAAAACTGACCAGATCTAGTCGTTATAAAAAAACGGCAGTACCTTGAGTACGAGATATCTCGTTATTAGAAGAATTGATCAGATCTTGGTGGATGAGATATCTCGTCCTAAGAATACTGACCAGATCTCGTCGTTATAAAAAAGCGGCAGTATCTTGATTACGAGATATCTCGTTATTAGAAGAATTGATCAGATCTTGGTGGACGAGATATCTCGTCGTAAGAAGAAAACTGACCAGATCTAGTCGTTATAAAAAGACGGCAGTACCTTGAATACGAGATATCTCGTTATTAGAAGAATTGATCAGATCTTGGTGAACGAAATATCTCGTCGAAAGACGAAAACTGACCAGATCTTGATCTCGTCATCATCAAAAGCTCGGCCCAAATCGTCGCCTCGTCGATACACCCACCAGGAGGGTTGAGAGTTATCCAACAGCAATTAGAAAAATCCGTACAGTATTGTAATTTTGTCCGACCTCCCGTTATTTGTGGTCATTTGGGAGGTGTGGACCAAATGTCCGTTTCATCCACCCCACACAGAAAGGAATAAACGTCGCATTCTTCGCTTGCCGTGTCCGATCACGTCCATGCCATCCGATTAGCGGCCGCAGGATGTCAGGTCTCGAATCACAATGGAATCATTTCGGAGGCTTCTGGAAACAAATTTGGGAGCACCCCCCCATCCCCCCGAGTTGAGCTGCATCGCAGCTGCTGGGCTTTCTTGTCTTGTCCTGGGAGGTCGGCCGGAGATCAAATCGAAATGACATGAGCTTTTCGGGCCTGTTCCTTTTTGTTCTCTTGGAATGAGGATTGTTCGCATTACTGTCGTTTGGCCGTCGGTGGTTTTCCGGGGTGGAGTGTGGGAGAGTCGTTTGTCATTCTTTTTCAGATGGTGATGTGTGGAAGAAAGATGATGAGAAAGCGGTGATTGAGAAGTTTAGTGTTGTGGTGGTTGGTGATTTCCCTCCCTTATAATAGTTTTCCACCATTATGTTTTCGTGTTTCCACTCAGCCATTTGATTTGTTTTTCACATTGATCAACATGTTTTAACCCTAATGCTTTCTGTTTTCTTAATGTGGACCTACGTGTTTTGGCTACAGTTTTCTCTTAATTTGGCTATCCTTAAATATTTTTACTGAACTAAGTTTTTGCATTCACTACTTTATTCTTTACTATTACCATTTCATCTACACTCATGTCCAAAATTATCTTTACATTCATAAAATCACGGATTTCTCAAAAACTGTGAACTATAATTTTATGAATTTGTGTGAAATGGTGGATAACATCATAACACAGAAATAAAAAGGGAAAAATTTAAGAGCATATGATATAAAACTGCAGCATGAAACAATAAAAATGGTAATAATATGTGACAAGGAGAGTTCAGAAAAAAAAGAATAACCCAGAAAAAAATTAAGGCTTATGAATTTAATATGGAATGTGATCTCCCCTGACGGGTACACACATATCACAATGTGTTTTAATGCTGGCAATAATGTTGTTTCCACAGTTTGGGGAATTAAGTTCCACTCCTCCAGCAATGTTGTCTTCAATGCATTTATATCTCTAGAAGGAGGATGTCTCAGTGCAACTGCTTTTCCAAGGTAGTCCCATAAGTTCTCTATCGGGTTCGGATCGAGAGATTTTGCTGGCCACGGTATTCGCTCAATGGCTTCACTTTCAGGAATTCATCAACGAGGTTTACTCAATGTGGACGAGCATTATCGTCCATAAATAAAAAGTCAGGTCCATATTCACCTCTGAAAAGTCTTACATAAGGTTCTAAGACCTCATCCCGATATCTCTGGCCGGTCACAGATCCGCTATTGAAAACGTGTAGGAGCTTACGCCCATCGATCAATATTCCTACCCATACCATCACACATGCACTACCGAAACTTTCACGTTCCATAATGTTCGAAGGAAGATTTCCCTTTCCTGACTCCCTCGAGATGTAAACACGTTTAGAATCAGATGTTAAACAAAACCTCGACTCATCAGTAAAGAGAACATGGATCCATTGTTGTTCACTCCAGTTTTGCTATTATTTGCACCAATTAAAGCAATCCCTCTTTTGTTGTGAAGACAGCGAAACACATACCTTGGCTTTCTGACATAAAGGCCTTTTTCATTAAGCCTTCTATATACAGCTTGCCGTGATACAACAGTTCCAGGGGCGGCTGTAACCTCTGAACTTAACTGCCGAGCAGTAGACTTCCTGTTACGATGGGAAGTTATTGCCAGATATCGATCTTGAGAAGCAGCTGCTATTCGTTTACGACCTTGTCCAGACTTCCTTACAACAGTTCCAGAGTTCTAAAATTGTTTCCATAGTGTAGAGACTGTCTTGAAATATTCACACATCTCGCTGCTTCCATGATTGTCTGCCCTGCTTCTAAACGGCCAATAATTCGCCACTTCGCAGATTCTTCCAAATGATACTTCGGAGCCGTAACAAACCGTTTTGAGTCCTTACACACTGAAATCAAACGCTGTATTGCAGACATTCACTCAGATATTCACTTTGCGCAAAGCGCTTGATTCACAGTCGGATGACGTAACGCCTTGATTTGCATATCAGAAACCGTTTGATCACTTTTGATTGGATAATGCTAATTAGGCTTGTATTTCGCACATTCCCTGCAAAAATGGATTACATCGATTGGATATTTCATGGAATATCATTATTTTGGGGTATGTAAGCAAATTTGGACATCCTGGACTTCGTGAAGACTGGCTGAATGATTGGACTTTTCTGTCTTTAGTAAAATGTTTTTCCCCATGGGGCTGACTGTCTTCAGTAAACATTAGGGTCGCGATTCCGGGATATACTCGAGCGATCTTTTTCTGCTTCAGTCCCACTACTCTGTTCCCAATCCCTCACTTCCCCCCTTTCACGACATTTTTTACTGTGTGTTGTCTTGTGTTTGGCGTGGCTTGGCCAAATGGGGCTTTGAAACCATAAAATCACGAAACAACGAACCAATAAATCTTATTTCAAGTGTTGAAGTAGGTAAGTATTTTAATTACGTCGCACTGGAGCAACACAACTGACTACTGTCGATAGTCTCCGATCAAACCCGAATTTCAAGTTTTGAATGTTTTTAAATGTAATACATTCGGTTGCAAATAAACATCTTGTTTCATTACTTGCGCAATTCTTGTGTTTGCGCCTAAACGTGTTACATTGGAAATGATTCTTTTAGTGTGTTCCAACACCCCTTGAAGTTTGTCCCATGAGTTCATAATCACCCAGTAGAAAAATTCGAAAAATATTTTTCCCGGCCGCTATAGGTTAAACGAAATTACAATTTTCGTCGACCTTTGGTACATTTTCAAAAAGTCGCCAAGGTTTTGAAAATAGGAGCTTTTGAAATGATTTTGCTTAAAAGATACCTCTAGTCGCCAAGGTTGAATGACAATCTAGTAAACAGTTTCCTGTTTTTCTTTCATGGTTACCACGACTTGGCGCCCAAACTTCCAAATTGGCGTCCCTTGGAAAATTTTCCCCACAGAAAAATCCGAAAAATATTGCTTTTCCTCCACTATTAATAAAAAAGGGACAAAAGTTTCGATGATATTTGAATTTTCAAAAAGTCACCAAAATTTGGAAAATAGAAGCTTTTGAGACAGATTTTGCTCAAAAAGATATCCAACATCGACAAAGTTTCAAAATAAGCGTCAAAACGTCGCCGTCGGCAACCCTGTTAATATTTAAACTACCTTTCCAAGTTCAAAGATCAAGTGCACAGATAGTTTTAATATTTTATAGCACACCATTTCCCTCGCGAACCATCTAAATGTCCGTCTGTCTGTACGACCCTTAAACGAGTATTTGTCTACCCCTCCAAAGCAGATGCCACTGACAAACAGCGAACATTTTTTAAACCCCAAACGATCCTTTTCGTTCTAGACTCTCACCTCCAATAAAAATAGCGCTATAAAACTGTTATACGTAGAGGAACTGTTTTTTTTGCGTTCTAAAAGGAGCAGGAACACCCCCAGGGGGTCGAGATGGTTCTCTTCGCCCCCGAAATTCCATCATTTCGACTCTTTTGATTTTAAACTGCTTATTCCCGAATACGACGGGGATCGTCAGCGCCATCTGGCGGCAGGACCTCCGTTTCTGAAATCCGATTTTTGTATGCAAATGTCCTCTCCTGCCGGGGTGAGAATAGAGGACCGCGGGGGGATGCGATGATCAACCGAAGAGGATGGAGGACGTAGCAGGCGATATTTTATAAAGAATTCCCTTCCGATGACACCGTACCCTACTATTGACCTCGTTGGAGAGATTCGAGAAAAGGTTCTTCGTGTTTGTAAATCCTGTTCGGTAGTGGAGGATACTTTAAACAAAACGTCAGGTCTCTTTAGAATAGAATCCGCTGGAAAGCTTGTACTGTTTTCTTTGGAATAGAATCCTCTGGAAAGTTCGCCTTCCGTTCCTTTTCTTGAAATGGAATCCTTTGAAAAGATTCCATCTGTCGTTTCCTTGAAATAGAATCCTCTGAAAAGCTACTTCCTTTCCTTGGAATACAATTCTTTTAAAATATACTACTACTCGTTTCCTTATAATAGAATCCTTTAAAAAGATTTTATGACTAATTTCCTTAGTAAAAGGATCACTTGGAAAGATTCTATTGCTCTTTTCCTTTTTCAAATAATGATTCGGAAAGATTCTATTGCTCATTTCCTTGGTAGGCTAATTTCCTTGGAATCAACGTGGTACTGGAGCAACAGAACGGGCTATTGGCGACGGCCCGGTATCCATCCCGAATTGAAAGATCTGAGGACAACAACTCATAATTTTGAACCACCTCATTTCTTTGGAATAGAACCGAGGAACAACCGGAAAGGATAGAAGACACCGCAGACGATATTTTATAAAAAAGAATTCCCTTCCGATAACACCTTACCCTTCTATTGACCTCGTTGAAGGGATTCTAGGAATGGTTCTTCTGTAATTGTAAATCCTGTTCAACAGTGGAGGATACTTTAAACAAAACACCAGCTCTTTTTAGGGGAATATTTATTGCCCTGCGTAGGATTCTATCCTCTAAGTTTATTCTTAAATTTGCTTTACCCTATGATATTTTCGAGTATTGCTTTTACCCCATAACAAACGTAATGACTAATGATTCCTTTGAAAAGCTTCTAGTGTTCCTTTCCTTGGAATAGAATCCTTTGGAAAGGTTCTACTGCTCATTTCCTTGAAATAGAAGGATTGTGTGACACATTTGCTTGGAATAGAATCCTTTGGAAAGGTTCTACTGCTCATTTCCTTGAAATAGAAGGATTGTGTTGTACATTTCCTTGGAATAGAATCCTATGGAAAGGTTCTACTTCTCAAAATCCTTGAAATAGGATTGTGTTGCACATTTCTTTGGAATAGAATCCTTTGGAAAGATTCTACTGGTAGAGAAGTTCAAAACTTGTTAGGTTATGCAGGGAAGACGACAGTTTACAAGGTAGAATTATGCATGTGAACCCCTCAGAGGGTAAAAAGGAGCTGGTGGATGTTAAATTGGTCGTGGTCTCATATATCCGCATATTGGCGTGGTGTGGAAGTTTGGAGAGTGGGATGCCAGCTCAGGTGTGATCTTATCTGACCGTGGTTCAAAATTACGAGGCGTCGTCCTTGGAACTTTCCTTTCGCGATGGATCCCGAACCGTCGCCAATAGCCCTTTGTGTTGCTCCAGTACGACGTTAGTTACCTACCTACCAAACTACAGCAGAAAGCATTCGTTATTCAAGCACACGTGAAGCCAACACCTCCATCAGAGCGAACCTGGGATTCTTAGAAGGCGAAGTGAAAGTCGGATGAAAACACCCTTTCCTCCGTGACTCGAAAAGCACTCGGAACAATGAGGCTTTTCTCAACCGAAACAACTTCGCGTCGAATACAAAACCGGGGAAGAGCTTAACGAAAAAGACGAAATTTTCTGCGGTCTACGTTACTCTGAGGAAATTCAGGATTTGTCTTTGAATACAGATCGGAAGACACAACTTCGCTCTTTCGGGCTCATGAATCTGCGATTATTCAACTCATTTCCATTCCTCTAAAGCTAGTTTTACTCTAGAACGGTACTGTCGTGTAGTGGTCAACACTTGTAAATAACAACTCATTTTTCTTAAAATCCATTTATCGGTGGGGTCCAGTAAAGATAAATCAGCTTTACCTGGGGATCCGTAAGAGGCCGAGGTATTCTGCCGGATGAGGAGTGGAACGACTCGCCCGGAACCTGTTGAACTTCTCCCAGAGGACTTTGTCTCGGCATGGATGCTGGCTCGCATCGGGAGTTCACGTTTTTAGTCCCCAGTGCCTTATTTTGCGACCTCACAGTTTTGTCGTCCTTCGCACACTGCCTCTCCTCTTCTCCGCTCTGGCAAGTCATTCAGGGGAACGGCACCACCTTTCGCTTCGACTCTCGCCATCCAGCGGAGATCCCAAGTTCGGCTCTTACAAAATACCAAGCGAAGGCCATCGAAGATCATAGCATAACACTACGGAGCCAATGCGCCGGCCAATCAACGGCGAAAACAGTAGCAATTGATAAGGGAAATGACTATAGATACCAATCGAAGGCCATCGAAGATCATAACATAACACTACGGAGCCAATGCGCCGGCCAATCAACGGCGAAAACAGTAGCAATTGATAAGGGAAATGACTATAGATACCAATCGAAGGCCATCGAAGATCATAACATAACACTACGGAGCCAATGCGCCGGCCAATCAACGGCGAAAACAGTAGCAATTGATAAGGGAAATGACTATAGATACCAATCGAAGGCCATCGAAGATCATAACATAACACTACGGAGCCAATGCGCCGGCCAATCAACGGCGAAAAGAGTAGCAATTGATAAGGGAAATGACTATAGATACCAATCGAAGGCCATCGAAGATCATAACATAACAGTACGGAGCCAACGCGCCGGCCAATCAACGGCGAAAACAGTAGCAATTGATAAGGGAAATGACTATAGATACCAATCGAAGGCCATCGAAGATCATAACATAACACTACGGAGCCAATGCGCCGGCCAATCAACGGCGAAAAGAGTAGCAATTGATAAGGGAAATGACTATAGATACCAATCGAAGGCCATCGAAGATCATAACATAACACTACGGAGCCAATGCGCCGGCCAATCAACGGCGAAAAGAGTAGCAATTGATAAGGGAAATGACTATAGATACCAATCGAAGGCCATCGAAGATCATAACATAACACTACGGAGCCAACGCGCCGGCCAATCAACGACGAAAACAGTAGTGTTTGATAGGGGAAATGACTATAGAGAAAATATAAAAGCAGAGAGGTAGGTAGGTAATTAATTAACGTCCACTGGAGCAACGCAACGGGCTATTGGCGACGGTCTGGGATCAGTTCCGAAGGGAAATATCCGAGGATAACGAGGTCGACACCTGAGCCGGCATCCCACTTTCCAAACTCCCACACCATGCCAACGTGAGGATATTTGAGGACACAACAGATTGAACGGGAACCCTTTGTACACGACGGTCTTCGATTGGTTTCGAACTCGCAACCTTTCGTTACTCTTCCAACCGGGCTACCGCTTCCCTTGACTAGAAGGAAATTTGCCTTGATCTCGTCATCATAAAAAAATCGACATACTGATCTTTAATCCGAATTGGATAAAGTCGGGTTATTTTTTATTCTGTAGATGTGTTGGGCTTTCAAAAAAGACAATCAAATCTTTCTAACTCGCATATCCAATCCGTGAATCTGAACTCAAGGAATGAGTATTATACTAACCATTAAACCCAAATAGTTTTTGAAATGTAACTGGAAAAAGAAGTTACAAGCTTCTGTATTTATCTGCGCATAAACAGCCATAAAATAAATCAGTCACAACAGTCGTTCCTGTTATGGAACAGCCGACTCATAATAATAATAACACCAAGGCACAGTCCTTATTTATTCCAACACACCCCTTAAAATGCAAAAAAAAAACCTCGCACGTGCTGCCATAAATCGTCTAGATTTTCTGGACATTATCGAATCGACACGATTTTAAGCGAGTGTTGCCATATCGGAAGAAGAAATAAAAAATAAAAGGAACAAACAAATGGAAAACGCACAATGCAAAATATATAAGATTTTCTCCTACAAGAACTGCGGAACATAAAGATAAGGAAATAAATCAAAATATAAGAAAGAACATTTGACGTCACTTTACCGAAAAGTTGAGATGCAAAGCAGCTGCCGTCTGCGGAACGATTCCAATTCTGCATGTTAAATGAATCGATAGAAACAAAAAATGAGAGAAAATGAGTAGAAATTTTTAGATTCCGAGAGCGTGAGAAATGAATATATTAACTGGAATTCTTGGTCTGAAAGGGGAGATTTATATGCGAGCTTCTTTCGTTCTTTGGTGGGGAGTGTGGAGGGAAACACATTCGAGAATAAATATTCGATTCTAGAACAAAACGTTGCACCGCTCGTTTGTTAGTTAAGAATTCTTATTTTATCTACTGATTTACGAGGTTTGTCTAAAAAGTATCCGACCTTGAATTTTCCTGCTTACGGTAATGATGCTAGAGCGGCGCCACTGTGCACAATGGAAGAAGACAACTTAATGCGTATGCTTGAATTTTTTCTCCGTGTTCGTGTGTGTTAGTCGCTGCCTGCTGGCCGCTGAGTAAGGTGCTGTTATAAGTGTTCGTCGGATTTTTGATTTCTCTCAAAATGAATGAACGAGTTGAGCAAAGATACTGCATCAAATTTTGTCAAAAGCTTGGTGATTCTCAAAACGAAACAATTCGTAAGATTCAGCAAGTTTTTGGAGACGATGCTATGGGGGTAACACAAGTGAAGGAATGGTTTAACCGATTCAAAAATGGCCGCACATCGGTGGCGAGTGATCAGCGTCCTGGGAGGCCTCAAACCGCTCGGAATGCAGCCGTTGTTGAGAGGGTGGAAAATCTGGTAAAGGGAGATCGTCGTTTGACCGTACGAGAGATTGCCGAAGAGGTTGGGATCAGTAAAGATTCCGCACATGCAATTTTTCGTGATGATTTGAACATGCGCAGAGTGGCTGCAAAATTTGTGCCCAAGCTGCTGTCGGCACAACAAAAAGAACTCCGTATTGAGATTGCACAGGACCTTCTGGACACTACCAACACTGATCCTCAGTTTCTGAACACTGTGATTACTGGGGATGAGTCATGGGTATACGGGTACGACCCAGAAACAAAAGCACAGTCGTCGCAATGGAAGCATCCCGAGTCTCCAAGGCCGAGAAAAGCGCGACAGGTGCGAAGCAAAATCAAGGTGATGCTAACTGTGTTCTTTGATATCTGTGGAATTGTGCATCACGAATACGCACCGGAAGGACAAACAGTGACAAAAGAGTACTATCAACAAGTTCTACGCCGACTCAGAGATGCTGTTCGGCGCAAAAGACCACACCTCTGGACGACGAAAAACTGGCAGTTGCATCATGACAATGCTCCGGCTCATTTGTCACACCTGATCCAGACTTTCTTGGCGAAACACTGAATTCCAGTCGTCTCCCAACCTCCCTACTCTCCAGATATGGCTCCTTGCGACTTCTGGTTGTTTCCGAAATTGAAGATGCCGTTGAAAGGATCCCGTTTTGAGTAGATAATGCAGAACGCGACAACGGAGATGAACACCATTCCAAAAGAAGCCTTCCAGGAGTGTTTTCGGCAGTGGAAGGATCGGTGGGCTAAGTGTGTGAAGGCGCAAGGGGCCTACTTTGAAGGGGATTAGGGTCCCAATTTCCTCACTTAAGTAATATATTTTTCCTGGCCAAAGGTCGGATACTTTTTAGACAGCCCTCGTACTTCGAAAATGGCGTCGGAAAGTGCAGGCTTGATAAAAATTCAACGATTACATTGTTTTTACTTACGTTTCTAACGGTTATTTCGACTACAAATCTGTCTGAAATTCTTGTTCATACAGAGAGCAACTTGTCTTGATTACAGGAGTTACTTTCTTCTGGAACATTTGTAATCAGGAAAATGTTTGAAGTGTGTTTTATATCATTTGCATGCAGGAGCTTAACCTTGGAAGACGCTTTCTAATGTGTTTTCCTGTTCGTGAGTTATTCTTGAAAACACACTTAAGAGTGTGTATTTTTAATGGTTGGTTGGTTTTGGGGTTTTATGGCGCAGGGGCTACATTTGGCCATGCGTATTTGTAATGGAAAACTCCAGTTCATAAATTTGGATTCTCTCTCTTTATAAATGTATCTGTATCTGTATCTGCCAGTCTATCTCTCTCTCTGTCTTTCTCTATATCTCTCTCTTTCTCTGGCTATCTATGTCTCTCTCTTTCCCTCTCTGTCTCTCTCTGTCTCTCACTCTCTCTCTTCTCTCTCTCCCTGTATATATATATATATATATATATATATCTTTCTATTGGTTTCTCTCTTTATATGTATCTCTATCTATGAATCTTTATGTCTCTATTTCTGTATCTTTGTGTGTTTGTATCTATCTATGTCTCTGTTTCTCTTTATATCTCTATCTATCTGTGTTTCTATCTGATTCTCTCTCTTTCAGTCTTTCTTTCTCTCTGTCTATCTCTATCTATGTCTCCCTGTTTCTGTCTCACTCTTTCTGTCTCGCTCTTTCTGTCTTTCTCTCTATCTGTATGTCTTTCTATATCTGTTTCTATGTCTCTCTCTCTGTCCTCTGTTTCTATGTCTGCTTTTATGCCTGTTTCTATATCTCTCTCTGTCCTTCTCTATGTTTCTATATATAAAATATTCGCCTGTCTCTCTCTACGTCTCTCTCTGGCCAAGAAATCCGGTCTCAGAAACCAGTGTTGTCCTCGAATCTTGCCCTCCAGGATGGATTCTGGACCCTCACCAATAACCAGTTCTGTTGCTCCAGTGCGACGTTAATTACCTGACTACGGGCCGCGGTAGCCCGGTTGGAAGAGTAACGGATTAGCAAGCGGAGGGGTGCGAACTCAAATCCAACCGTAGACCGTCGTGAACAAAGGGGGCTGGTGCACGTTAAATCTTTCGTGGCCTCAAATGTCCTCTCGTTGGCAGTTCGGAGTGGGATGCCAGGAGGGTTGCGAGTTCGAAACTATATCCAACCAAAGATCGTCATGTATGTGGGGCCTGTGCACGTTAAAATATGTCGTGGCCCCAAATGTCCTCACGTTGACTTGGTGTGGAAGTTTAGAGAGTGAGGTGCCACCTCACAAAAGTGTTAACCTAGTCATCTGATTGTGGTTCAAAATTTCGAGGCGTTGTTCCCTTCGGGATGGATCCAGGATCGTCGCCAATAGCCCGTTTTTTTCGCTCCATAGCGATGTTTATTAAACTACCTACCTGAATCACTGCGTCAGTGATTTCCTGTCAAGTGGTACGTTTAAATTTATTTCGTGAATTTTATTTAACAGCAATGCTTTTAGTAACTTACTTTTTTTAATGTCACCTAAATATTTCAATTTAATTATGTATACTCATTTATATGCGCATAAATGCATATTCTTGTTTAACATGTCTCTTTAAGCTTTATATTTGCGTAACACCCATCAATGACAAAGAATTCATGAATTCGTTTGCTGACATTCGCTAGCATACCTTATAAAAAATAAAGTTTGAATTACACAATTATATAATTCAGCGTGTATAGAGAAAACCTATTTGAATTATCTTCTAATCCTATTTGCGTTGTGGTGTAATTGTAAAGCGCATGTATTATTTACAGATATGAATGAATGCGTTTATTACAAAGCGCTTTATGGAAAAGCGAATAGAATATGGTCTTTTCTACTGTTATCAACGCGACAGATTTCCATTTGTTTGAGATCTACAACAAAAGTGATTTATTACGACGAAACTGTTTCCACAAAGAACTGTGACAATAATGAATATTGAGTAAACCACAGTACGCATTTTCTGCGTTGTGATATAAAAATGAATTATTCTCTTTCATTCTCTAGCCTCACCACTTCTCTCTCTCTCTCTCTCTTTCTGTTGCTCTCTCTTTAGTCCGTTTCCTCATCCGATATCATTATTCCTTCTCGTATCTTTTTGACGAATACGTCTTTAAGATCGGAACAGAACTGGTGGGCATGCATGAAAACACAAGCGTTAGCAAAAAAGCATTTTACAACAGTTTTCTCTTGATTTCAGAACTTGAAGAAATATCTAAAAGATAAATAAAGGCGTCGTGCAGACAAAGGATGTCCGTACCTGACATGATCTTTACGCAGGCGCACTGAGAGGGGGAGGGAGACAGCAATAGGTTGAAATTCTACGGTGCTGGGCAAGCTTTGGGCTAGTGTCACTTTGGATTGTGTTGAGAGAGGACTGCGTAAAAGATGTCGTTCGAAACTACCGAACTACGCTACTATCACAGGCCTTTAATCAATCAAATTATCCTTCAATATTAATAACAAACTGCACTTTAAGCGTTCAAACTGTCAATTAATTGTTGAATGTTCATACACATTATAAACAATCGTTGAAACTTCCATGAACTTCATTTATTATACAATCTAACAACAAGCCCGAGCATTCTCTTCAAAACTACGGTTTGTGTTCTCGACACAACCTATCAATTTTTCTTATTTCTCTTTTGTCTGACTTTATTTTCTTCTTTCTTTCTTTCTCTATCTCTAAGTGGGAAAATTCTTGCCTTTTTCTTTACCCTCCAAGTAGTTTCGATAAGATATCTCATCCATTAAGATCTGGTCATTTTTGCTAATGCGAGTTATCGGCCGATTTTTTTTTTATGATGACCAGATCAAGATCGGGTCAATTTTCTTATAACGAAATATCCCGTCCATTCAGATCTTACTAATTTTGATAGTGCCGAGATATCTCGTCATCCAGGTGTTTTCAACGTCCGTTTCTTATTTACTTTTTTGTTTGCACATGTGCTTTAGTCAAATCTATTTTGTATCGGAGCTTAAACTTTTTAGATACTATTTTTATGCTATTTCACAAGTGCTTTGGATGGGGCTGTACTGCATTGATTTTCCTGTACAACAGTCATATCTGTTGTTACAACATAACAAACGCTTAGAAAACGGCATGTATAGACCAGAGATCGTTAACATGGTAAACAGGGGACTGTTGAATTAACGTTGCACTGAAGCAACATAACGGGCTATTGGCAACTATTCGCGATCAATCCTGAAAGAAAAGATCCGAGGACAACACCTCCTTATTCTTAATCACGGTCAGATGACGAGGTCAAGACCCGAGCTAGCACCCTACTCCAAAATTCCACACCACGCCAACTTGAGGACATCTGATGTCACGACATATTTAACTCTCTCGATACGGGAACTGGCCCAACAGGTCGAAAGTTTCGAGTCCCTCGTTACGAAAGGCTCGGATTCTTTCAGACCTCAAATTGCTGAAGAATCGCCGAAGCCCATTAAGATTTCCATCCCCTCTTTTCTGTGCTACAAAGAGACCCGCGCGTGAATAGCCTCATCTCCCCGTTGACAACGATTGTTTTAAATTGTTTATCCTCGAGCATCTAGTCTGAGAAGTTGAGTAAATAAAAAGAGATACACTTAGAACGTCACCGCCGCCCTTTCAGTTTATCCGGGAAGAATCTGTCCCTTCTAGGCATACCCACGACCCGACACTAGAAACCGGCACATTAGGTGATAATGGGACGACACATATTCCCTCTTCTCCTGGGGGAAAGCATTGTAAAGGCCGTTTCGGCGGGTTTCAGTAAGCTGCCTGTAAAGCCATTGGGCCGGCTGCCGTAACCAAAGAAGGGGGGGGAATTTCAATTAACGTCACACTGGAGCAACACAATGGGCTATTGGTGACGGTCCGGGATCAATCCCAAAGGGAAAGATCCGAGGACAACACCACGTAATTTTGAACCACGGTCAGATGACGAGGCAACACCTGAGCTGGCACCCCACTCTCCAAACTTCCACACCACGCCAAAGTGAGGACATTTGAGGCCACGACAGATTTAACGTGCACCAGCCCCCTTTGTACACGACGGTGTTTGGCTGGATTCGAACTCGCAACCCTTCGGTTGCAAGTCCGTTACTCTTCCAACCGGGCCACCGCGGCCCTTAACCAAAGAAGAGTTTTGAACTCGCAATCCTCCGGTTGCTAATCTGCTACTCTGCCAATCAGGCTACCGGACCCCCATGATGGGTCGCTATTATTAGACACTGTATAACATAATCAACGCGTAGAAAATTGCATGTATAGAAATAAACAGACATCTAAAACACGATAAGCAGAACAAAGGAGCCATAAATCGAGCAAAAGACGTGAAATACACCGTTGCAAAAATCCCTACCGGGAAAACCCGCAACCACCTTCAGCTCCCTTTCCAAACGATTCCTCCTTTCCAAATAATCCAGCAAAGCGGAAAAGCTCTGCGCTCGCTTTTGCTTTCCACGGTAAACGCCACTGACCATCGCAGGCAGTGGCGTTGCCAGCGCGTGATTAAGTGCACGGGGGGTGTATTTCTGCTTACCCTCCCCGTTCGCGTTCTGTGCTAAATGAAAGATCGCGTTTGGAGGAGTGGAGTTGTTTCGCTGCTTTGCGCCGGTTTAACGGTTTCGAGAGGGGTTGGGTATAGAGGAGAGGCTATGTTCGAGAGGAGGTAAAAGAGTACAGTGTGAGTCGATAGATACTGGTTTTTGAGTGAGGGAATCGTTTGCGAGCAACAAGGGCTGTCGATGGGAAGGAACATAAAATGGTGACCCCAGTTTTGGCAAAGGCATTCCTTCCAAAACATCCCCTATAAATATTTCTTCCCAACAAGAACCACAGAATTCAAGTCAGCGCAGAATTCCTCAAGGCCCTCAAACCACAAAGAAGTAGAAACGAAACCTAGTAGTCATGTGACTGCTTTGTGGAAAATTGACTTGGATGTCTGGTTTGGCGTCTAATCGCCTCGTTTCGCGAAAAAACCTATGACAGGGTAGGTGTGTGAATGCGCATTTCTATGGAATGGCGACAAAAATGGTGAAATCACCGTACTACGTCTCGTGGACCAATCAGATGATGAATATTCGAGACTGCTCTGAAAAATTGAATTTGTTAGTCGATTTGGCATCTTATCGCCTCGTTTGGCGATATAACATCTTATGACAGGGTAGGTGTGTGTGTGTGCGGATTTTGTATAACAACAAAAGGTAATGAAATAGCCAAAGCCTATTACTGCGCATGATGTTGCTTGGACCAATCAGATGATGAATGTTCTTTTCCACCCAGCAGACGAAACTTGTCTAAGGGCCACGCGATTACATGATTCTGGGTACATAAAAAGGTTGGCAATGCCCACTCTACTTTTGTATTTCCGTTTGGGGATAAAACATCCAATGACAGGGTAGATGTATGAATGCGCATTTCTATAGAATGGCGACAAAAATCGTGAAATCGCCAAACTACCCTGTCGCTTGGACCAATCAGATGATGAATCAATGCATGGGCATCTTCTACCACCCCATGAACCAATCAGATGAATGTTAGACGATAGCAGTTCCGGTAGACGATAGCAGTCCCAGTAAACGATAACAGTCTGATGGTCACGTGACTATTAGTTTCAGTCACATCCTGGGCACACAAAAAGATTACCATTGCTCACTCTCCTTTTATACTTCCTGTACGATTCAAACGGAAACGGATAGCATTTTGCATTATTCCAGAAATTTATCTCGCGTAAAAAGAAATATCACTGCAAGGAAAGAGCGCAATTAAAACAATAAGCGACAGCCCTAAGGAAAGACACAAATAAACTCCGCCCCTTTTCCAAGTCCATTCCGGCCTTGCAGATCGCTTCAGTTTAATTGCGACATGTGTCATGCGAAGAACAATAAACAGGAAGCGGCCATTGTGCGAACCCGGGTTGTTAAAATAATAGGCCCATTAGGGTAAAAAGGGTTGTAGAAAAGGGTCATTATGTGGCACGTGCCAGATGGATTTTACTGCCGCTCTTCCGAGACCGTCTTGGATATTGTGGGTGATTCGGCTCAATTGAAAAGCAGTTTTTTTGGATGTGGGAAATCTCTTTGTTGATAAGTCGTCGAGGGGGTGAAACCAGGATCGTGCTGAGGGGGATGTGGCGATAGGGGTCGAACCCTTGTCCTTTTTCGAAAAATGCAGGGTGACTTCATGTTGCTGCTTTTGAATCCTGACCACAGGGGTAACTTTTAAACCCTCCTGGTAGTTGCCACGACGAGGTATCTCGTCATTAGCAAAGTTGGTCAGATCTCGATGGACGAGATATCTCGTCGAAACCACTAAGAGGGTTCAGCAAAGTCGTCAAAGTTCAGCACTGAAGCAACACAACGGTCTATTGGCGACGGTCCGGGATCAAACCCGAAGGGAAAGATTCAAGGAAAGCGCCACTTAATTTTGAACAGCGGTCATTTGATCAGGCAACGCCTGAGCTGGGACCTCACTCTCCAAACTTCCACACCCCGCCAAGGAGAGGGCATTTGAGACCACGACATATTTAACGTGTACCAGCCCTTGTTCACGATGGTCTTGACCTGGACCTAGCTTCGAACTAGCAACCTCCGATTGCTAATCCGTTGCTCTTCCAACTGGGCTACAGCGGCTCTGATTGTAATAAAATATTTTTATTTAATTTTACATAACTTACATTTTGTTTGAAAACCAGTCTAACGCGAAAAGCAAAATCGCTAAGGTATGTAGTTAACGTCACACTGGAGCAACCCAATGGGCTACAACCGAGATGTCCGGGATCTATCCCAGGGCACCTCGTAATTTTCAATCACGGTTCATATGACGAGGTCAACACCTGACAAGCATAAAAAAAACCCACTGATTATGAAAGCATAATTTAGCTACTCGATACTTGGCAACACCATGTTTAATGTTTTATTTGGAATTCTCTAAGTTAAGAACGAAATGTCATATTTGAGGATTCCTAGGTATTATATATATGCGTTCTTTTGTAAGTAAATCGTTATTGTTTCTATCAATGTTGTTCAAAATCTTTTATCGAATTATTCTATTCCTGAAAGTATTCGGTAAGTTGAAATTCGACATATTTGCCCATCTTTCGTTTTTCAGAATTCTGCATTTTTTCGATCATCGGAATTTCATTTATGTTTTTAAGCTGCATTCATGGGTTCCATTATTCTTTAAAATAACTTTTTCGGAGTTAGATTTTAATTACGTATTTTCTACAAAGTATTGCTAGACATGGGTTTGTTTTTTGGCGGTATGTGTATATTTCGACCAACTATCCTTAAGTCTGTTTCAATACACTAATAGTTTGTAGAATTACTTTTCATAAAAATAAGTAAAATATACAAAGCAAAACCTTATTAAATAGTGTGTGTAATTTCTTATTTTGACAGGTGATTTTTTTTTCATATTGAAATAATATACTTAGTAAAAATGTTCGTTCTGTTGATATTTGATTTTTTTCATTTTGTTAAATATAATTAATTTATCTTGTTGAAATTTTTTTATACTTATTTTTCAGGTATGTGTTTCTGAAATTTCTATGCTGTCGTTTTTTGTGATAGAGAAGAGTTTTTCCAGGTAAGTGATTTTATACTTTCATTGGGAATCGATTTGATTGTAATTGTGAATTTCAGGTTCATTATTCGTTTCATTAGGTGAATGAATTTCGGTGTTGAAGGATTATTTACTTAATACGAAACCTTGTGTAGTAATGAGAGTTAAATGCGTGAGTTATGAACGGATTCTGAATTGCAGGTTGAACAACTATAATTAAAGAGCAATCGCTAGTGCTCAATGCTGTTATACATTACAATACAATTATATCAGGTTTAATACTACCAAGTATCTGCACTTTAGTATTCGTGGGATTGTTGATGCTCAAATAAATGCACAGCAGTAGCAATAAATTACAATAAAATAATTTCGGTGCAGCTTTGAGGTACTTAAAGACTCATGACAACGCTTTTGGCGTGTTTTCTTTAAAGATCTTCAACGTCTGTTTCATACTTAATGTGCACATTTTGTATTTCAGCCTATTCATTTTGTATCTGAACACCAAAATAGAATTTAGGAGACTTTTTAAAATTTAAGCCACTATATATATATATATATATATATATATATATATATATATATATATATATATATATATATATATATATATATATATATATATATATATATATATATATATATATATATATATATATATATATATATATATATATATATATATATATATATATATATATATATATATATAATGCTACTATTTTACAAGTGACTCTTTGCTATTTTTCAACCATGGCGAGTAGGAGTGTCTTGAAGAAAAATCGTCTCAAGCTCCTATTTTCAAAATTTTGGTGACTTTTCGAAAGCTTTGACGACTTTATGAAAATTCACCAAAGATCGACGAATATTTTGTACCTTTTTGTAACAAATTGCGGACGGAAAAAATATTTTTCAGATGGAGGATATTCCAAGTGACGCCAATTTCGAAGGTTGGTTGGTTTTTTTGGGGGGGTATTATGGCGCAAGGGCCATATCTGGCCATGCCGAGCCAGACACAAGACGTACATCGTATAATAGACAAACACAATGAAATTTTACGGACACAAAAGAGAGAAATACACCCAGGGAGGAAGCCAATTTCGAAGTTTTGTCGCCAAGACGTGGCAACCATGAACAAAAACCATCGCAATCTGTGATTGATAGATTGTCGTAAAAAC
The DNA here is from genome assembly GCA_933210815.1 of Meta bourneti. Taxonomy (NCBI): domain Eukaryota; kingdom Metazoa; phylum Arthropoda; class Arachnida; order Araneae; family Tetragnathidae; genus Meta; species Meta bourneti. The sequence goes on along the minus strand of OW119924.1, from coordinate 5,851,791 downwards.
CTCATTAATAAAATATTTAGTTTTTTAATTAAGATATTTAAACTCGCGAGCGACTAGGTCTTCAACATCTTCATACTTAATTATCACTTTATGTTTTAGCTGATTCATTTTGTATCCAGCAATTAAAATTACTACTAAATAGGGTTAAACAGGAGACTTTGCTACCATTTTTAAAATGTATGCTATACTGTTTTACAAGTGCTTTGGATGTGGATGGCCTGTTTTGGTCATTTTAGAGACTTTAACGTATTGAATAATCGCAATTTCGCAGGTTTTTTTTTCCACAATTGACGCTATTTCGTAGAAAGTTTCCTGAAAAGGAATTTCAATATAAATGGAATTGTAAAATTCCCTGTCGAATATGTGACTTTACTTGATAAGGAGAACATAAAAGACGACGAATCAGACTGACAACTAAGTTTCTTAAGTGCTTGCTGACTGAAAGACGTTTTATCAGTCACAAATTTTATTTGTTATGCTAAAAATGTTCATAAATGGAAACAAGTTTCGGAAGGGTATGTTGAAAGTTCCCCTTTTGGAGGACTTCTATTTTATTTCAAATGATACTTTAGTTTTGATAAATGTGGGGCGCAATGACCATAATTCAGTTCATAAAGAGATCAATTTAAATAAGAATTCAACATGAGCTAAATAGACTATTTACAAAAGAGTTGGGTTGGCAGGGATTGTGAGCCGTCTTAATTTGACGAGATTTGATACTTTCATTCACCTCACTATGTTACCTTTTGAATACTTGCGAGTTCGAAACTCGATCAAACAAAAGATAGTCGTGTTCGTGGGTTCGTAAATCTGTCTAGGCCTCAAATGTGCTCCAATTGGCGTGGTGTAGAAGTTTGGGGAGTCGGGTGCCAGCTGTGGTGTTGACCTCGTCATCTGACAGTGGTTCAAAATTACGTGTTGTCCTCGGATCTTTCCCTTCTGGATGGATCCCGGACCGTCACCAATAGTCCGTTGTGTTGCTCCGGTGTTGCGTCAATTCAACTACCTGTCTACCTAACTGTTTTATCTGTATATTCTAACTCGCGTTCTAAACTCACGTCTTACAACTGATCCTTTTTATGCATTTCTTTTGCGCTTTGATGCCGCGGTTAAAGTTACAAACCTATTTACAAAATCGTGCGGAAGTTAGTGAATTCGTTTGATTTTTATTTTCGAAACCATAGTAACCACTTGCATTATTCATTTAATTAGGCATCGTTAACTCAAAAACGTGTTACAATAAAAAATTAGAAAAAAAAATATTCAAGCTTCGGTATCTATTTAAACAAATCGTCTGTTTTCCCCCTCTGAGGCTCTTTTTGGGGTGGAAGGAGGAACAAAAGAACAGTCAGCAATTACAACATCTCAACTCGGCACCTTTTGGGAAGAGGGGTGGAGAGAAATCTTCCATTACCGGTTGATAATAAGTTAATTAAAATGTTTCGATTTAAACAGATCCCACCGAACGGTAGATGGATAAAAAAATACATAAATAAATAATGGAATAATGGAAGGGGGGGGTCGATGATGATGACATATGTTCCGGAAAAGAACACACCAGGGGTTGAAGGTGTGTGCACCGAAGGCTCGTTAAAAATTTGCGTGCAGACGCCAAGAGTAGAAAAAGAGTAAACTAAGAGTAAAAGAAGAATGAAAAAAGAAGTTATAAATTGAAGGTAATCCGTGGTGGTTGCGAGATAGATCCCTGGCGAAAAAAAGGAAAATAAAAAATAATAAAAGTGATGAATAAACGTAAGTAGGAGAACAAAGAATTCATGAGTCGTTGTAGAGATTCGTATAACGTGTGCAGAAAGCGCGACGAGTTGAGAAATAGTGCTCCTTCTGGTGAATTTTTTTCATTTTTTCGTTAGGGGAATATATGCGCGGGTAATTAGAGAGTAGTATTAGGGATGAAAAAAAGATAACGAAACCCCCGTAATTAGGTTGGTTATGACGATTTTCGTCGAGTCCGTTCAAAAAACTAGATAACGCCATTAAAAAACTCCTGAAATGAGGAGAATAAGGCAGCTGGGATTTCATGCCCGTCTAGTTTTTTAACCTCCTGACTAAATCTCTTGCAACTCGGCTGACACAGCGTTCTGTGCGGTGCAAATTTATTGACTCAAACCCTCTGGCGACTCCTGTATATCTAGGGTTTGATCTGAGGTTGGTTGTTTTGAAGTTTTATGACGCAAGGGCCATAATTAGCCAAGCTGTGCCAAGAACAAGGCAACGTCTAGTAAAAAATGTGAAATGTAAAAAGAGGGATAGAGTAGCGTTTGATATTAGGATGTCCTGGGAAAGAATGAAAATTTGGGTTAGGTATTTGAGAAAAATCTGTTCTTGTAGTGGTCAGGTTTAACTTGGCCGTCTACGAAAAACCGTACGTCTATGATAAATAAGTCGAAGCGAATAGATTGAGCTCAGACCCCTATAGCAGATACAGCCCTCCAAATATTTCTATCAGGCCCTCATATTTCTATCAGGCTCCAGATACAGCCCACCTGATAGGTTTAACCGGCCCGCAATCCAGATACTGCCATCCGGACAGGTTAACGACTAATTACGGCCCTCCGAATTTTTTTCATCAGGTCTGCAGACCAGATACGGCCCTCCAAACATATTTGTCAGTTCCCCAGGCCAGGTATGGCCCTCCAAATATTTTTATCAGGCCAGTAGACCAAATGCGGCTCCAAATATTTCTATTTGGCCCAGAGACCAGATCTGGCTCTCCGGATATGTTTAAGCGCTCCTCAGTACAGATACGTCCCAGCGGACAACTTTACCTGGCCCTCAGGCCAGATACAGCCCTCCAAATACTTTTTTATGAGACTCGCCATTGAGGTACTACTCCGAATAAGTTAACCTGCGCACATACATTAACCCTCTTGGTGGTTGTCTCGACGAGGTATCTCACGATTAGCAAAACTGACCAGATCGCGATGGACGAAATATCTGGTCATTAGCAAAATTGTTCAGATCTTGGACGAGATAAGTCGTCAATAGAAGAAAACTGAACAGATCTTGATAGACGGGATATCTAGTCATTAGCAAAATTGGTCAGATCTTGGACGAGATAAGTCGTCAATAGAAGAAAACTGAACAGATCTTGATAGACGGGATATCTAGTCATTAGCAAAATTGTTCAGATCTTGGACGAGATAAGTCGTCAATAGAAGAAAACTGAACAGATCTTGATAGACGGGATATCTAGTCATTAGCAAAATTGTTCAGATCTTGGACGAGATAAGTCGTCAATAGAAGAAAACTGAACAGATCTTGATAGACGGGATATCTAGTCATTAGCAAAATTGGTCAGATCTTGGACGAGATAAGTCGTCAATAGAAGAAAACTGAACAGATCTTGATAGACGGGATATCTAGTCATTAGCAAAATTGGTCAGATCTTGGACGAGATAAGTCGTCAATAGAAGAAAACTGAACAGATCTTGATGGACGAGATATCTGCAATTGAGATATAGCAAAATTGGTCAGATCTTGGATGAGATAAGTCGTCAATAGACGAGAAAACTGAACAGATCTTGATCTCGTCATCAATAAAAAATCGGCAATATCTTGACGAGACATCTCGTCATTAGCAAAACTGACTAGACCTTGATGGACGAGATGTCTCTTCGTAACCACTTGGAGGTTTAACATTGCAGAGAATCACCTGCATTTTTAAGAATTGATCTTCACTCATATGTCAGAGTACATTCAATTCCATCCTAAATATCGAGAACCTTGAATCGATATCATCCCGAAAGCCGATGAAAGCTTTCCTATCGATGCAATTAAAACAGGGGAAATTAGGATAAATCGATTCCATTCGATTTTTCATCGCTTTAATTTGGACGGAGAACTCTCTTATTAGCATCTGATAATTTATCTGGCCGCCCAGGAAAATCATTCGGTATTCTGTTCGTCTTTGCTCGATCCCCGCTGGATCGTTTTTCATGTTGATGGGAAAATCCATTCGAACGATTTTGGTAGTGGAGAATTCACCACCACCCCTGGAAGGAGAATGTTTTCGTGACTGGATCTGGTTAACGTCGGAATAGTTTCGGTTTATGCGTGAACGTAATGCGATATGTAAATAGTATGCGAATTGTGTTTTATATTGGTGTTTTGGAGTTTTACAGCGTAAGGCCTTGTTTTTTGGCCAAGCTGCGCAAATCACAAGACGACTTTAAATAAAAATGTCAAGAAAGGGGAAAAAGGTATTTTACGGCGCAAGGCCATATTTGGCCATGCCGCGCCAGACACAAGACAGACCCCATCAAGTAATAGACATCCACATGAATGGAAAGTTTTACTGACACAGAAGAGAAATACATCCAGGGAGGAATGCACCTGACAGGAATCGAACCTACGCCGCCGGCAACTCGTAGGTTGCTGGTGTAGTGGGCATACCCACGACGGCCCCGAGGGTGTAGGGAGATAGAACAGTATGATGAAAGCAGAAAAAGATCGCTTCAGAGCGACCCCCTTGTTTACCAAAGACAGTAAACGCCATGGGAAAAGTAAAGATCACTCGAGTACCTATGGTACGTAAGGCCGGTAAGGCCCAAAGAAGATGTACCCTGAGGGAGTTTTCGATAGGTTGTTTGGGTCTTATGGCGCAAGGGCCATATTTGGCCAAGCTGCGCCAAACACAAGACAACGTCAAGTCCTAAATATCGTGAGAGGGGGAAAAGAGGGATTGCGGAACAGTAGGGGACGAAAGCAGGAAAAGACCGGGAGCGTGATCCCATGTTTACTAAAGAGAGTAAACCCCATGGGGAAAGAAAAGATCACTAAAGTATCTCAGGTGCGTGAATACCGTGCATATATATCTAAAGGAGATGTGTCCAGGATACTCCTAACAAGGACTATCACCAATACCCATATGCTTACCCTGGATTCATCTACTGGGAAGCAGACAAGCAGTATGTCTCCTACCATCCAACCAATGACGGTGCAAGCTTTAATAAACTTCGTTTAGGCTGCCTAGATTCGTACGTAATCACTCGTCCATCAAGATCTGGACAATTTTGCTAATGGCGAGATACCTTGTCAAGACAACCACCAGGAGGATGAAGTGGGAAGTTAATGAAAGTTGATCACACCCTCTCCTTAGCAAAATTGGTTAAATCTTGATGAATATGGTTGGTTTGGGGGCAAGGGCCATATTTGGCCAAGCTGCGCCAAACACAAGACACAATGTAGAGTAATTGTGGTGAGAAGTAGAGAAAGATCACTTGGGTGTACCTTATGGTGGAGAACACCATGTTTACCAGAGGCAGTAAACCTCATGGGAGAAGAAAAGATCACTAGAGTACCTCAGGTTCGTGAAGCCCGTTCTCACCTAAAGGAGATATGCCCCTGAGGGCTTGCGTTTCATGAGATAAACTGCAAGTACAGTAATCTGTTTTTCGGAGGAAAACATTTCATAATATGATTTTCCAAGAGAAGAGAAAAATATCCACCCACAGAATCACGTTTATGGATTCATTGTGTTTAACTCTTTGAGCTCACGCGCATTATACCACTTTGCAATATGTAGTCGTCCCTGAATGACTTTTAACAAGTTTTTGAGCTTGATAGAATGCTTCCCAAGAATTCTAAATAACCCGTTGTGTTGCTCCAGTGTGACGTTAATTAAAATACCTACCTAAATCCCAAGCATTCTAATCTAAGGAAAGGAGCAATAGAAAGTTTCCAAGAAATTCTATTTTGAAGAAAGGAACAATAGAAGGTTTTATAGGAATTTTCTAAAGAAAGGAGCAATAGAATGTTTTCAAGGAATTCTATTTTGAAGAAAGGAGGGACCTTCATTGCTCAGTGGGTACGACCACTGCACTAGCAACCTGCGAATTGTAGGTTGCGCAGGTTCGATTTCTGTCAGATCCATTCCTCCTTAGGTGTATTTCTATCTTCTGTGTCAGTCAAACTTTCATTGTGTGTCTGTCTATTACTTGATATTGTATGTCTTGTGTCTGGCGCAGCATGACCAAATATGGCCTCTGCGCCATAAAACCCCCAAGCAAACAAAGACCTTCGTGTACGTGACGGCCTGTGCATGTTAAATCTGTAGTCCTCACGTTGGCATGGTATAGTTTGGAGAGTACGGTGCCAACTCAGGTGTCATCTGACCGTGATTCAAAATGACGAGGTGTCCTCGGATCTTTCCCTTGAGGATTGATCCCAGACCGTCGCCAATAGCCCGTCGTGTTGTCGGTGCGAACGTTAATTCAACTACCTACCTCCAAGAGCTTTGGCTATGGCAACCTTGAAATGAGGTTTTGAAATGCTGACAAACATCGCTGATGCAAAGAAAGACAATTTCTTATCTCTTTCTCACGTCTGTGGAGGGGGAGATGAATGTTGATTCTCCTCTCCCTCAATTCGAACACAAGAATGCCCCCACTGTTCCAAGAAACGTCGAAGTGAAATTTCCTTCTTAAAAGCGAAGGCGGGATTCGTTCGACAAAGAAAAAGAGGTTTTTGCGCCCGCATTTGTGGACAGAATTCTCATCCATATAAAAGAACGGACGCATTCGATAAGGAATTGCATCGAGAAATCGTTTGCCGTGGAATCAATCCCGGGGACGTTTCTACATCCACCCCTCCCGTTTGTATTCGAAAAGAAGCAATTTCTGTTTGCGCTATCCTCAGTTTGCGTCGTTCTGGTGTGTTCTATTGTGTGGGTGTGTTGTGGAGTAGAGAAATGAATTCTATTGGAACAGTGGCGTTTCTGGGTACTGGCGGTTTTAGAAGGGGATGTTTAGAATATTACCTTTTTAAATGTTTGTCGGAGAATCCCTTTCGAAATGTATGCCTCCGCGGCTCAGTGGGTTTGCCCACTGTGCTAGCAACCTAAGAGTTGTAGGCGACGTAGGTTCGATTCTTGTTATTTACTCTGACTGTATTTCTCTTTTCTGAGTCAGTAAATGGGTCACGGTAGCCCGGTTGGAAGAGCAACGGATTGCATACCAGAGAGTTGCGGGCTCGAAACTAAGTCCAGCCAGGGATCGTCGTTTACTTGGGGACTGGTGCACGTTAAATCTCGTAAACTCGAATGCTCTCACGTTGGCGTGGAAGTTTGGAGAGTGGGGTGCGAACTCAGGTGTTGACCTCGTTATCTGGCCGTTGTCCAAGATGACGAGGAAGTATCCTTGAATCTTTCCCTCGGGGCAATAGCCCGTTGTGCTGCTCCAATGCGACTTTAATTAATATACCTACCAACACCTTGTGCGTGTATGTTCATTACTTGGTATTGTCTGTCTTGTATTTGGCGCGGCATTGCCAGATATGGCCATTGCGCCATAGAAATCCAACTTGGATTAATAGGGCAGTTTTGTCTTGACGGGATATCTCGCCCTTAGCAAAACTGTTGATGTTGTATGTCTTGTGTCTGCGCCATAACTTTTGCGCCATAAAACTCCCAAACCAACCAACATTAGCAAAACTGACCAGATTTTGGACGAGATATCTCGTCGAAACTCATAGGACTAAAAGTCCAGTTCCTCTGAGAAAAACATCAATCGCTACTTGTTAGGTAGGATATTTAACGAGCAAACAGCCAACTAATCACCAAATGAATTAGGGCTGTCACCCAAAGCGTTTGTCTGCCCGGGCATTCAGCATTCAACACACAACCCATCTCCATGTTTATTCCATGCATCCCCTGTTTTATAAATATTCCGCATTCCCCTCCCCACATGCGATTCGATACAACCCACCCCCTATCCCTAGTCACCCTCCGGCCAATCAATGAACGGGCACGTTCAGGACATGTGTGGGAGGGAGGATGTTTTCCCACGGATTCCTGAATTCGGTAAAATTCGGCCGCTTTTTAGGAGAATGAATGAGGCTAATCGCCAATAAATTACCCTCCATCTCCACCCCTCTGCCCCGTTTTAACTGATTCTAAATTGCTCATTACGGTTTGGAAGGAATGGAGATTGTGGAGTGGAGTTTATTTCGATCACTTGGTTTGTGCTGCTTTGTGTTGTACCGATCTTTTTTTTGTCCAGTGTTTGAATTTGGAGTCATGACTCCGCATTTTGTGCTTTTAAATTTTTCGGTTGACGACCGAGTTGTTAGCCCACCAAGTGGTTTCGACAAGATATTTCGTCCATCAAGACAAAGGAACTGGGCCTATTTTGGTTGACAATTTAGCTAACGTATCAGCCATTTCAGTGGCGTACACTTCGCAATGCGCTGGGACTCAATGCAGAGGATTGTCTTTGTCTTTCAATTTGACAAGCTGTCTGATTTCCTCAATTCTAAAATAGTATTTGCCAGGTCTATGCCGGACAATACAGCGATGGGTAGCCATGGAATATAGGCGTCTTTATCAACGTTAAAGATGTATAGGTTGGTTGTTTTGGAATTTTATGGCCAAGGGCCATATTTGGCCAAGCTTCGCCAAACACAAGACAATAGGCAGCCCAAAACGAAACGTTTTGTTCGATGTTAATAAAAAACACAATAAAGGTTTAAACTGATGAATTTAGGTGTTTACATTTTTTTTTAAATTTCAACCTAGAATAAGTAAACAAATGTTTTGAAGATAATCTTTCATGTGAGTTTGAATTTACCAACATTATCATCTGGATCATCCAGGAGTTAGTGTTGGGGTTACAGGGTTACTTCACACAAAAAATACCCACATTAACGACGACATAAGGGTCACAGAAGCTAATCGATTTGACACACAATTTTCCTCACTCCTTCAATAAGTCTTTAAGGGGATTAATCTAGACAAAGTGTCCCTCGAACACGAGTGACAAGCGACATTAAAGTCAAAAACACCCAACGCCCGAACACCTCATTACACATTCAGAACCTCCAAAAGAAAATGACGTCTATTAGCCATTTTTAATGCGGGCCCTTCAAGACACCATCCGGTGGGGTTCTGCCATACCCCCCCCCTGCATCAAGAGCAGACTTTCCAAAGAATGCCCACGTGACAGAGACACCTTTTAATCCGGACTGCCTTGATAGGCTGAGACAAGGCTGACGTCATTAGCGCTACCCCTTGTTCTCGAGCCAGGAGGGTCGTCCTCCGCCTAATGGCAATATAATGACGCCGAGCCTAGCAAATGGCCCCAAGTCAAGCGGGGCTGATTGCAGCGGAGGGGTCAGGTGGGAGTTTTAAAGTTTAATGGTCTTTGTTCGGGGATGGGAAGGAAAAGACGGACGGACGTTCGGTTTCTGGAGGAAGTCGACCCCTCGGGGTTTGGGACACGGTTTGTCGACTCTTGTGTTCCATTAGACGCGCATATTAATGGGAGGATCCCTTGTGAGGAGAGGAAGCAAATATTCCACTTTTCTCGATGACACTTCAGGAATGTCCTGGATGGAACGCGCTTGGGGTACTTGGACACCCCCTCGAGTATTCGCCCCGTAAAAGGGTTGTTTGATGCACGCCATTTACGGACTTTTATGGTGAATTTGAGAGACGGGGAGGGAGTTCGAATATTTTCGACACTTAGTTCCTTCGTGGTGTGAGTAGGCTGGTTTAGAAGAGTGGCGGATTAGCAAGCGGAGGATTTCGAACTCGATCCAATTAAATACCGTCGTGTATGTGGGGGCTGGTGCACCATAAATCTGTCGTGTCCTCAAATATCATCACGTTGGTGTGGAACTTTTGTTTTGACCTCATTTGACCGTGGTTCAAAATGGCGAGGCGTTGTCCTTGAATCTCCCTTCGGGATGGATCCCAGACTTTCGCCAATAGCCCATTGTGCTGCTCCAGTGAGACATTAACAACCTACCTACCAAAATCTTGAGAGGGAGCCAAATTCGTTTTCAGTCTGGTCAAACGTGCAGTTGGTTTGGGTTTCATGGTTCAAGGTCCTAAGATGGCCAAGCTACGCCAAACGCAAGGTAATGCAAACCAGTAAAGAGAAATGAAATATTAAAATAATCTAATCAACAACAAAAGTATATCTAAAATTCCATTTATTATATAGATGATAAAAGGTGCAGGTTGTTGGCCGATTTTGGGTTTTATGGCGCAATGGCTAAATTTGGCCAAGCTGTGCCAAACACAAGGTAATGCAGACCAGTAAAAAGAAACGAAATATTAAAATAGTCTAATCAACAACAAAAGTATATCTAAAATTCCATTTATTATACAGATGATAAAAGGTGCAGGTTGTTGGCCGATTTTGGGTTTTATGGCGCAATGGCTAAATTTGGCCAAGCTGCGCCAAACACAAGACAACTCCGATGGAGGAATAAAGCAAAAAATTGAAGGATAGACGAAGGGAAAACAGGTCAGTCGGCTCGGATTGTGATGCCAGTACCCATCTAAAGGTTCTCTGTTTTGTAGTAAAACATGATTTGAACACTTTCTAATGCGTTGGTTGGGTTGAATGGCGTAAGGGTCAAATTTGGTCTGGCCGCTCCAAAAACAAGACAAATATGAAGTTATGGACATACAAAAAAATTTTGAGACTCAGAAGAGTGGGAATACAAGCCGGGTAAATTTCAAGAATCGAACGTACAACGCCTACAACTCTTATCTTGGTTGATTGGTCTGGGTTTTATAGCGCGTGGTCCAAATATGGTCAAGCTGTGCCAAACGCATGATAATGCAAACCAGCAAAATTTAGTAAGAGGTTAAAAGTATTCCGTATGCCCGTCGAAAACACGGGCATACCCTTTCTCTTTAACGTTTCCTTCAGTTTCGTTCCGAAGCTTCGAACGGCAAATGTCGAACTTCATTCCCGATGCACCCCCTACAGGCGATGCAGGGGTGGGTGGGCAGATCCCCCCTCGCTTTTCACAATCATCCGCTGCCATTGGCTGGCCTGCAGCGGATGATGCTGTTTATTAACCATATGGGACTGCGATTGTGAAAAGGCCGGAGCTAATTTATTGTCGCTAATTGAAGCGAAGTGAGAATCAGTCCCCGAAGATGTGAGGCTAATTTCCTCGTCCGATTCGGCAGCGTTTTTAACAAGAGCGTGTTTGCGTACGATTTGGCTTCCTAAGTTAATAAGCGCTTTTAATTGAATCGGGATTTCGGGTCTTTTGAAAGCGGTCTGTTGCTTTTTCGGTGTCAGTTTCTCGCGTTTGGTTTTTGTGATTGTTTTGGGGCGAGAGGCGTTTGTGTGCCTGAAAGTGTAGGAGGATGTTGCTATTTAATCGGATTGGAGACGGGATTGGGTAAACATCCGATGTTTTTTGTTTTCGAAATGGGAAATAACGGGGTTTCTCGGGAGTAGTGTATTGATATTTATTTCGCGATTCTATTGAGTTTGCCGTACATATGAATTGGAACTGATAGACATTTTGGTTAGGTGGTTGTAGGTTTTCTGGCTCAAGGGCCATATTTGGCCAAGCCTCGCCAAACACAAAGACAATGTCAAGCAATTGTGAAAAGAACGGATGGAGAGGAGAAAGTGTTGGGAATCCTGGGGTTATGACCCTATGGTTACCAGCAGCACCCATGGGGAAAGAATAGATCACTAGGGTACCTCGGTTTCGTGAAGCCGGCACACAACTGTGACGCTGAGGGCGAAAGATAATTTATAAGGAATTCAATGGAATTGTACTTATGTATGATGCGTTAAAAAATATATAAAAATTGTACAATACATTCTCTTAAACACAAATGCATATAAAAACATTCACATTACTCAAGCAACATACATGAACAAATCTATGCATGAAGCCCACATCCACACAACCGAAAATAACAAGAAAAACCCAAAGCATTCATAAACGCAACTCTTCCAACTCGTATATCAGTGGAAGTGATGTAAATTTTACATATTAATATTCCATTATTCGGTACTGTTCGAGATTTATACAATTTCTGTCTTGATTTTTATTTATATATATTTTCACCTGTAGGCAAACGATATTTACGCCATCGAACGCAAACAAGCAATGAACGCTGACTAAAAGCGAGTCATTTATACAATCATAACACGAAGGAGGACAATTGAATTAACGTCACATCCGCTGTTCTTCCAACTGGGCTACCACGGCCTTCGAGACTTCTGGAATCGAAACATTTGTGTTTAACATTTCCAAGCCTACGACTTCTCTCTGTAATTCAATTCTCCGATCTAATTAGAGGACCGTTTTAATGCCTACTGGCCATACCGTCTGATCTTTCTGCTCCCCCCAAGCAGCCAGACGACGGTATTTGGAAACCCTTTTAAGCTTCCCTCCACCAATCACTTCCCTCCTCGATCCGTCCCGTAACGCGGTCGCAGTTAGCGACAGTTCAAGTGCAGCAGTGCGGAAAAGAAGCTCGGGTAACAAGGTCGGCGGCGTCTCTCGGAGAAATCAATTAGGGGTTGCCGAGGTGACAGTCAAGTGCCCCTTCTTCCTTTCTGCAGGAAAGTCGCCCTTTTGTTGGAGGACAGTGCATTATGTGGCCAATAGCTGCAGTCGGGGGCTGGTCTAACAAGTGGTTGGGACACTGAGTTGGAAGGGTCTGTATGAGTTTGGTGCTCCACACGATCATTTACTGCTGCAACTCTAGTTGGTAGAGATGGGAAGATTCGAGTTTCGAACATTTTAGAATCGAATGCTTTGCATTCAAATACTTTTGTTTTTGTTGTACAAAGTATTCAAACACTTTGGTGTCCAATTACTTTGATATCCGAATACTTTTGCACTCGAGAGCTTTAGAATTCGAGTTCTTTTCTATCCAATTACTTTGGAAGCCAAAAACCGGAGACCAAAGTCAACGTTTATTGTTTTCGAAGACCAAGACTTGCAAATAAAAGACGAATGCTGAAATAATTCGACAACATTTGTAGTCCCCATGAATCTTCCATCCCTTATTCGATACGCATTTTCGCAACAGATTGAAAACATACAAATTCCACTAGCTTTCAACCTCTGAATTCCAAGGAGCACCCCTAATCAGAATAATAAACAAAACAATCGTTTCTAAGAACACGGAAGGATTTGCTAGTTCTTAGAAGCATATCCTTATTATATTAGAGTGTTAGATTCCCATTGAAAACTGATATCGGAAGAAATATTTTTTACCCTCTTATTTATGTGTTTTACCCTATCTTTTATCATATCTATCTTCTACAAATCTTTTAGTCGTATTGAGTTCGAAGAAATGGTAGGTAGGTAGTAAATTAACGTAGCACTGGAGCAACAACTCAACTGTCTATTGGCGACGAGCCGGTATCCATCCCGACGGGAAAGATTTGAGAACAGCACCTCGTCAATGTGAACCACGGTTGGATACCGAAAACAACACTCCTCAAACTTCCACACCACGCCAACGTGAGAACATTTGAGGCCACGGCAGATTTAACGCGCACCAGCCCCCGCATACATCACGGTCTTTGGCTTGTCCGAGTTTCGAACTCGCATCCCTCCTGTTGCTAATCCGCTGCTCTTCCAACTGGAATACCGAAGGCCCTTGAAGCACAAAGACGAACGCTAAAATAATTCGAGAACAACATTTGTAGTCCCCCATGAATCTTCAATTTCTTATTCGAAACGAACCTTCGCAACAGATTGAAAACGTATACAAATTCCACTCGCTTTTTCAACCCCTATGAATTTCGAACAAGAGTACCAATCATAAATAATATACAAAACACTCGTTTCTCAGAAAACGGGAAAAACGATTTTTTTTTTTTAGAAGCATATATTTTGCAGTGTTAGATTCCCATTGGAAACTGATATCGGAAGAAAATGTTTTTCGAGTTTGCTTTTTTTTGTCTTTATTTCATATCCACCCCTTTCAAATCTTTTAGTCGATAGGTATTATTCCATATCCGAATGGCATCGGCGGTAATTTTTCTTAAATTCTGTTTTAAAAAGGAATTTTTCGCTCCAGAAAATGAGTTCGGTGAAATGGATCGTGATAAGATGTATAAGAAGAGATCCGTGTTTTGTTTTTTAAATCTGATTCTGGCTTATTGCATTTTTCCGTCCGAGAAGATATGGTGTCGAGGGGAAAGTGAAATAAATGCAGCTTTCGTGTGTGTTCTTTCCTTCTGCGTCGACGCCGTGCGATTTAATATCGAATTTTTCCCCTCCACCCCGCCGCGTTCTGAAGGGGGTCGGAGAAGCGTTAGAAGCAATATCCGTATCAATTTTTATGGCTGAAGAAACGGAGTTTTGATGTGTTTCTTTTTTGAAATATGTAGATTCAAACGGCGTTTTCTTGTATCGGTGTAATTGGTATTGGACACTTTCGATACTTGCCTTGTTTCGATTTTACGTGACAAAGTGAGCAGTTTAATCCTCAGGATGGTTGTTGCCTCGACGAGGTATCACATCATTAGGAAAATTGGTCAGATCTTGATGAACGAGATATCTCGTTGCTAGAAAAACTGACCAGATCTTGATCTCTTCATCATAAAAAAAATCGGCAAAATCTTGACGAAGTATCTCGTCATTAACAAGTAGCCTTCTTAGAAGAGTAACGGATTTTCAATCGGAGGGTTGAAAGGACGAAACTCGCTCCAGCCATAGACCGTCTGTGTACGTGGGGGGCTGGTGCACGTTGAATCTGTCGTGGCCTCGAATGTTCTTACGTAGGCGTTGTGTGGGGTGCCAGCTCAAGTACTCGCCTCATCATCTCACCGTGATTCAAAATGACAAGGCCTTGTCCTCGTATCTTTCCTTTCGGGATGCATCTCGGACCATCGCCAATAGTCCGTTGTGTTACTCCAGTGCAAAGTCAATTAACTACCTACCTACTTACCTCGACATTAGCAAAACTCACCAGATATTGTTGGACGAGATATCTCGTCACTAGCGATATTAGTCAAATCCTGATGGACGTGATATCTCGTCGAAATCTCTTGGAGGGCTGAAGACCCCTTACTATTTTGGTTGATAGTCAGCTGATTTAATAACCGATTGGTTTGGTCGGTCGGGTGTTATGGCACAAGGGCCATATTTAGCCAATCTGCGCCAAATACAAGACAGGTAACTTGAAATGATGAGTTTGATGATTCCCTTGTTTCGATTTTACATGACAGAATGAGTACTTTTAAGAATGGGACCACTTAATACAAGTGCTAGCGGTATTTTTGTACAGGAAGTTTTGTATCTAAGTTCAAAATTTATATACACTCTGGGCAAACAAAAATATCGAAACAGAATGTGTGTTGTAAAGGACGAGCTAAATAAATTATAGTCGATTTTGTTGAAGATTGTTAGATGATAATCATTACGATCCAGTCAATATTTTATCAGAAGAGATATCTCATCCATCAAGATCGGGTCAGTTTTGCCTGACGAGATGCCTCATCAAGACAACCAACAGTTTCCACGATGTTTCTTATACGGGGCTTGGCAAAACTTTGATTTACATCGATTAACTTTAAAACTTTTTTTAAACTTTAACGTTTGTTTCTGTAAAGCCAAGATGATATTGCATGTCTTGTGTATGGCACAGCATGGCCAAATATGGCCCTCGCGCCATAAGACCCCAACAAACCAAACCAAAGCCAAGAACACTTCGACCGTCGTGTATGATTCTCCTATTAACCCTTCTGGTTGTTTCAATGAGGTCATTAGCAAAACTGACCAGATCTTGATGAACGTGATATGTCGTCATTAGAGAAAAACTGACCAGATCTTGATCTCGTCATCCAAAAATCGGCAATATCTTTATGAGAAAAAGTCATCCACAAAATTGGTAAAATCTTAATGAACGTGATATCTCGTCGAAACCATTTGGAGGGCAATTCGTCCCTGGTTCATGCACGAATTAAAATGTCTGCTTTATTTTGAATAATTTTGCTTCTAAATTTGAATCAACACATCTGCAACACATTGTAACTCAAGCCTACTCGAATCGTTTTCACCTGGATGACTCCAACAAGTGATTTGATGTAGAACAGACTGGAGCTTATCGTGTTCGACTGCACCGGAGAGAACATTTTTAGAACTATCTTAGAAGGTTTCTGATTCGTCTTCTATTATTGCATTTTCCAATGTTCATTTTATATACACTGCTTCGCTGGTTTATAGAATGCATCGTGAAATCTGCGTTTATGCACCAGACTCATCTATCAAGATGTGACGTAAATTTGAATCAACACATCTGCTTTAACCCTTAGCAATCGAAATTTTTGCATTAACGGAATCCCCATTAATGAAATAAAAGCGCCTTAACAACGAAACATCTCCGCCGCTCCGTCGACGCTCACAAAGAAATTCACCGCGCGCCCCGAATGTGCGGCGAAATATTTTAATTCCGAATCCGAGTGCTTTATAATTTAGCTTCCTCCTCCGCCCCTGCATTTAATATCTTGAGAGGCGCTGGGGCTTAAGGAGCGAGCTTTTAAATAAGTTCACAGCACACTGGGACGATGCTGCTGCTGCGTACGAATACGCTCGACCTGCCACCAAGGGATTTTATTACGCCGTCGTTCTGTGTCCTGTTTACCGACGGTCGGTCGGGGAGGAATTATAACGGAAATAAACATTCGAAACGCTGTTTCTCGCGAGGGGGGAGTGTTAATCTCCCGGGGCAGCGGAGGGAAGTGAATGCAGCGCGTTCGAACAGAGTTGAGGAGTCTGCCCGTCCCCTGCTTTTGTTTCGAGCGCGATGCGAGGGATTCGTTAACCAAGACGGACGGAATTGCGTTTTCGAGATAAAGGGACGGAATATGATTTTCGAAAACTCTTTTCGGAGAGGGAGGTGAGACATCGTTTGCATCTGATTGAGGGGTCGGGTGCTGACCGTTGACGGGAAATTGAAGCTATTGAGAGGAGCTTCGAAAAATGTGACCGACGTGTCGACTAGTAGTCACGTGACTGCTCTGAATAATCGACTGGGTTAGCCGATTTGGTATCTTATCTCTTCGTTTGGCGGCGTAACATCTTATGACAGGGTGTGAATGTGCATTTCTGTAGAGTGGCGACAAAGTCGAATGTCGCGCGAACCAATCAGATGATAAACCAATGGATGGACGTCTTCTCCCGTCCCGTGGACCAATCAGATGGTGAATGTTCGTTTCCACCCGGCAGAGTAGAGTAATCTAAGGGTCACGTGACTATTAGTTTTGATCACATGGTCCTGGGCACATAAAATAGTAACCATTGCTCTCACTCAACTTTAACATTTCCTCTGAAATGAGCTCGCTCTGGGTTTTTCACATGTCAATAGATTAAAAAAATGAATTCACGTCTCAATTTTCTTCCCACCTCATTTTGGTGGCCAATCCACTGCTTTGTTCCAAATGTTGGCTTAACGGACTCTAGGCTTGAATCCCGGTTATGGTATGGATGTTCGTAGTGGTTCCGAATCCTCATTATATGCGCTCGTTCTAAATAGCCCTCATGTACCAAAACTGACAATAGAACGTCAAACACAGAATTCTATTTATACTAGCAAATACTTTGCAGGTTAAATATAGGGTATTGTTTTTCCCGTCTTACTGGTGATAAAAAACATCGAATAAATGAATTTATTATAAATTTGTTTTGGGTTTTAGTTTGTACTCTGCGCTCATTTTTTGGACAAGGAGTGCGGGTTTGACCGCGACCAAAGCGAATTTGGGTCTCGAACCCAAAGCTCGTTGAACCGAGGACCTTCTTTCGGGGGTCTAAGAAAAAAACAGGAGAAACGGGATTTAAATTTTAAAAAATGGAATTCCGTTCCGAAGTAATGTGTTCCATCCATCCTCTCTTAGACCTCACCCTCCGTTTTTTTCCCCGTCCGGGAGTGGGAAAAAGTCCGGATCTTTCCGGGAGTCGTCCGCATCCGGCCGCCGGATCACATGATCCGCAGCAGCGCCGCCCGGGTATCGATCCGTCCGAGAGCACGCCCGCGCCGGGGCAGTCCCCTCAGTATCTCCGACACCTCTGCCCCGCTCGGATACGCGCGCTCTCGGAGTCGGAAAAAAACGGGAAAATGCGTGTGATCACGTGACCACGACGCTTCCAGTATCGGATACTCACGTGGAGGATTGCTTCTGAAGTCGATTTTCCGGAATTTTTCCTTTCCCTCAAAATCGTACCAAGTCGTCGTTCCGGAAAGTTTTTCCGGTTTTTTTTTTCCAAAGTGGTGCTCGGATTTTTTCCAGTTTTTTTTGCCTCAAGATCGTACCGAATTGTGATTTCCGGAATTTTTTCCAGTTTTTTTTTTCCTCAAAATTGTACCAAACCGTCGGTTTCCGGAAGTTTTTCCTGTTTTTTGTCCTCGAGATCGTACCAAGTCATCGGTTTCCGGGATTTTTTTCCTGGTTTTTTTTCACTCGAGATCGTGCCAAACCGTCGATTTCCATAAATTTTTCCGTTTTTTTTTTCCCAAAGTGGTGCTCGGACTTTTATCCCGAAAAAAGTTTTCCGTTCGCGTTTGTTGATCCACATTGGATTTGAAATCGGAAATCTGACTATTTT
Organism: Meta bourneti; assembly: GCA_933210815.1. Classification (NCBI taxonomy): domain Eukaryota; kingdom Metazoa; phylum Arthropoda; class Arachnida; order Araneae; family Tetragnathidae; genus Meta; species Meta bourneti. The sequence continues at coordinate 5,833,446 of OW119924.1, read as the reverse complement.
ACATTATCACAGCCGATGATGTGCAAAAATTGTTTTCCAAGATAGAGTGTTAGATATTAAATAATTATCTCTGTTGAAAAATAAAAATTAAATATATCTACATCATCCAAATAATCAAAATTTATCGTCCGATGCTGTTTGAATTAAAAATAAAAACGCTTCACTATACATAGGTTATTAATTAACTAATTATCTACAACGATTAATCTGTAAATAAAAATAAATGTTGGTTATTTAAGAGACTTTAAAATAAAAAAATTAGCGACTTCCACTTCTACCAATGAGTCCAGAACTTTAACGTTATATCGACGATAAAAAAATAGCAGTCGTACGATGATATTTGTCTTCCCCAAAAGATGATTTGCGACCACCTGTCATGCACCCCCAACAAATGCATCTTCCTACTTTACTACGTTTCGTCCTACCGAGAAAATGCTATCGGATTTTGTAGCCATTAGTTCACCAGTCTTTCAAGAGTGTCTGTTAAGTTTCTAAAGTCTCCAACGAAATCTTTCGCTCCATTCGACGATACATACGTACATAAGATTTGTACATAAATTTAGCCTGTGTACATATATATAAAATAATACACGTATGAAATGTGCTCAATCTTTCTATTCTAAGTCCTTCCGCTCATAACTAACCTGAGAAAATCTGTGCCAAAGGATACTACTCTGTCCTTAAGCTTTGCAAAGCCGTTCTGTGCATCAGTTCGTGGTGAAAGTCTGCCAAAGGATACTACCCTGTCCATAACCTTTGTGAGGGCGTTCGGTGCATCAATTCGTGGATAAAGGTTGGGGTGAAAGTCTGCTCAAGGATATTATCCTTCATAAGGCCGTTCGGTGCATCAGTTCGTGGCTAAAGCTTTGAGTGAAAGTCTGCCAAACCAAAGGATACTACCCTGTCCTTAACGTTTGTAGAGCCGTTCGGGGCATCAGTTCGTGGCTAAAGGTTGGGGTTCAAGTCTGTGCCAAAGGATACTACCCTGTCCTTAATCTTAGTAAGGCCGTTCAGTGCATCCATTCGTGGCTAAAGTTTGAAAGTCTGCTCAAGGATTCTACACTGTCCTTTGTAGGGCCGTTAGGTGCATCAGTTCGTGGCTATAGGTTGAAAGTGTGTGTGCTCAAGGATACTGTCCTAGGAAAGTGTGAGCCCCAGGATACACGACCGCACTGTGTGTGTGTGAAAGGCTCTCCTGTGCGCCTGCAGTCCTGGAGTTGGAATACCGCTCAAGACCCTTTCTTGCCAATGCTAGATGCGCTGAAAGTGCTGTTTGTGCTGACGGGAGCGAGTACTTATTTGGGTGAGTACACAGACTCGAAAGTGACTGATGATTCATTTCTTGTCCGTCGCAGAGATGGTAAATTTATTATACAGTCAAACCTCATTAACTCCCAAATTTCGTTACCCGAGTCTCAGAACGGCAGATTTCTCTCGACTTTTATCCTTTTATCCTTTACAGCTTCGTGTGAGAAGGGCATGGATGACTTTGATGAGTATATAATGGAAATCTATGTTCTGATTTTAAAGAAAACAGGTAAAGTCAGCCCGCTCCAAAAAATGCGCTCTCATTCTTGGTGGAAGAGATATCACTGGCACGACTTTGCTTCCCAGAGTTCACACAATGATCGACAGGATAGGGCTTCGAACAAAAGGACTTGTGCTTTATTTTTCCCACTTTCCTTTTAAAACTTTTATATCTACATAATTGTTATTGTTTTATCTTGCGCTTGGCGCAGCTTGTCCGCTTTTGAATCTTGCGCCATAACCCCAATATTCAATCCAATCGAACAAAAGGACCTACCCTTTTAAGGGCCAGTCGCTGACAGTTAACAAATGGTGATCAATGTAAGTGGTCATTTAAAAGGGAGACAAAATCTCCCGTACAACATGTGTAGGAAGGAGGTTCTAGAAAGGAAAAATCTCAACTATTATACCTGCCGTAATCTAACGGTTAAGACGAACTCGCTTGATCAGAATTGCTGATAATACGAACTAAATTCCAATCCCCATCAAAATGCGTATTCAAATAATGTTAACTCATTCGCTTAAGAAGAATTAGGGTTATACTAAACGCCGGTTAAGGACTAATTTTTGAAAATTAATCTGCTCAATTAAACAGCATGATCACATCAAAGATTTTCTTAAAGAATGCCACGAAAAACAAAAATCGATAACAACTAACTATTCCAAGAGAAAAATTGCATAATCAGGAAATATCTGTAATCAGGAATCATCTGTAATCGAAAATCATCTGCATAATCTTTGTGATGAAGAATGCCATTTATCTGTGACCCAAGAATTGTACAGTTAGTAATGTAAACACGTTAATAGTTTATTTTATTGTTGAAACAAACCTTTTTCTCCGATTCGGATAACACGAAGTACGGTTACTACGCATTTTTTTAAGTCCCGTGAAATTCGTCTTAAAGGAGGTTTGACTGTATATCAGGACTACTCAAAAGAGTGCTTTAGATTGCATTGCATCTGAATCCCCTCGTCACCCGCTTCATCTTGCTGTTTTAAAATTATATCTTAGACCTTCCCGGCGTAGGTTTGGTATTATTTTCTGTTGCTAGGTAGGTCGTCGCACTGGAGCAACACGACGGACTATTTACGGTTCGGAATCAAACCCAAAAAGAAAGTTTCAAGGACAACACCACGTAATTTTGAACCACGGTCAGATGACGAGGTCACTCTGAGCTTGTACTCCACTCCGAACTTCCACGCCACGCCAACGTGAGGACATTTAAGGCCCCGACAGATAACGTGCACCAGCCCCCTTTGTACACGACGGTCTTTGGTTGGATTCGAACTCGCAACCCTCCGGTTGCTAATCCGTTACTCTTCCAACCGGGCGACCTCGGCCCTCTTTCTGTTGGATACCAAAACATTCACCATATAACACAATTGTTACTAGCTAGCAAGAAATACCACGAGCTCTTCTGTATAAACAATTTAACACCTTTCCACATAGACTTAAGCATCGGTATGGTGTGTTCCGTTTGGACCCTGACTTTAATTCCATCAATTAATTCCCCAATTAACCCTCCTGGTGGTTGTCTCCACGAGGTACCACATCATTAGCAAAACTGGCATCTTGATGGACGAGATATCACCGTCATTAGGGAAAATCTGACCAGATCTTGATCTCGTCATCATCAAAATTCGGCAATATCTTGATGACGAGTTTCCTCGTCACTATCAAAATTGGTCTGATCTCGATGGGTGAGATATCTCGTCGAAACCTATCGGAGGGTCAAATAACATCTCCCAAATTCTGATCGCCAGTAATTAGAGCAATGGATACAGTAAGACTTTCTGCTTTAAAAGTAAATTCTGATTTTAACTTCACCATTTCACTTCAATCTCACTATCTCCTTTATATAACTACTAGCTGAATTACCCGGCGTTGCTCGGATTAAATTATTTATAATTTATCGTAATATTACTCAATATTACTCCTATGGAGATTTCGAATTGTTTTTAGTCCCCTGCAGACCCAAGACAAATCGAAAGGGGTTAATATATGGCCGATGTGTCCCGCAGAATTCTACAGGATGAATGTACCAAATTTAGTGAGAATTGGTCTGACATTGATCGTATAAATACGCAATGTTATTCCTATGAGGATTTTGAATTGTCTTTAGCCCCCTGTACCATATCGACGATAAAAACAGACCACTTTCTATAAAAATAATCTTACATTATCATAAAATTTACATTCCAATAATAAAGCTACGGTTTAAGAATTTACAGACGGGATGCATAAACGATGTGATACTGAGCGATTTTCAGCCGCAACCACACTCTAAGATTCTAAAAAATCTCCAACATCATCTTGAGAGGCGACTCCTGTAGATGTTAACTCTGACGTCATCTGCACAGCCAGACCGGGAGAGAACGCCCCCTAGCAAGTGCTCTGTCCAGGATGACGGGACGTTACACCCCTCTGCACACCCAAGACAAATAGAACGGGGGTTAATACGTTACCCACGGGACGACAAAGAATAAGATTGATCAAACGGTGTAGATTTGTATAGAGAACACAGATGCCAACTTTGCTTTATATGTATAGATATTAATGCTCTTGCAAGTGTAAACAGCAGTACAGGCAACAAGTACCCAATCACGCAAATCCTAAGTAGTCAATAGATGGCAGGGTCACTTTATGACTACAAGATTTGGTCGGGGTAAAAACCAACCAAACCTATTAAATTTTTACATAGCATTAAGTTTTCTAACTCCATATATTGCTTTTTCTTCCATATCTTTTATACTGCAATTTCATTTTATCTGCGTTTTCCATCAAGCCATTTAAATTCTCACAAATGTAACTCATTCTTATTTTTGAAAGTGCGTATTTGAAAAACAACAAAACTATCCAACCAGTATCAACGAATTCCACTTTATCGCCTCAATCCATTTTTGTGGTGTTGCGTTTGCGTAATGCCTTTTTATGTCTAATTCCACAAATTCACGAGCCTTCAAGATAAGATAATAATTATTTTAAAACACCCTACGACCTTTTTAATGAAGTTCACCGTTTAAGCAAAATCCGCTTCTGGCATAATGCGCAGCGCGTTTTTAATAAACGCTGAAGCAACGTAATGAAATGTTTATTTGTAGCCTTAGGGATTTGATGCTGTTTCGAAATAGGAAAGACGGAATTTTATTAAAATGAAATATTTATAAGTTTCGTACTTTAAATCCAATTTCATAGTTTTTATACCCGCGTTCCTTCGAATCTTAATTAACAATGTAAATAGCTTTCATTTTATAACGAACACAAATTGTTCCGAATATTAAGAGTAAAATAGAATTGTGGAGGATCTTTTTGCTGTTGAAACCATCTCTGGTAGATGGGGTAGCGTTTAAAAAAAGGAAGAATCGCGAACGGAGGTTGAACAATGAAAAAGGGACTTTAATGTTCAATGCAGTCGTTTTTATTTGATTTTGAGCTTGTAATTCCATTTTTACATTGTTGCATTGTATTTCGAAGTTTTCCTCTTCGTGAAGCGTTTCAATCCCATCAATGATTGATTTCGGCCGAAAAATTCATAAAAATCCATAGTTTTCGTCTTCGTGAAGCGTTTCAATCCCATCAATGATTGATTTCGGCCGAAAAATTCATAAAAATCCATAGTTTTCGTCTTCGTGAAGCGTTTCGATCCCATCAATGATTGATTTCGGCCGAAAAATTCATAAAAATCCATAGTTTTCGTCTTCGTGAAGCGTTTCGATCCCATCAATGATTGATTTCGGCCGAAAAATTCATAAAAATCCATAGTTTTCGTCTTCGTGAAGCGTTTCGATCCCATCAATGATTGATTTCGGCCGAAAAATTCATAAAAATCCATAGTTTTCGTCTTCGTGAAGGGTTTCGATCCCATCAATGATTGATTTCGGCCGAAAAATTCATAAAAATCCATAAAAAATCCATAAAAAGCCATAAAAATTCAATCAATCCCATCAATGAATTTGGGGCCGCGGTAGCCCAGTTGGAGAAGTAGTGGATTAGCAACCGCAGGGTTGCTAGTTCGAAACTCGATCCAACCAAAGATCGTCGTGTGCGTGAGGGCTTGTGCATGTTAAATTTGTCGTAGCCTCAAATGACGTTAGCGTGATGTGGAAGTTTGGGGAGTGGAGTGAGTCAACTACGTACCTAACCCCAAAATAAGGAAGACATTTTTTAGCAGGAGAAAAACTACCGGACATTTATTTTGGTAGGGAGGTAGTTAATTAACGTCGCACTGAATCAGCACAACTTACTATTGGCGACGGGATCAATAACTAAGGGACACTTCGTACTTTTGAACCATGGTCAGATGATGAGATCGACACCTGAGCTGACACGCCACTCACCAAACTTCCATATCACGCCAACGTGAGGACATTTCAGGCGACGACCGATTTAAGGTGAACCCCGTGTACACGACGGTCTTTGGCTGGAACGGGTTTCGAACGCGCAATCCTCCAATTGCTAATCCGTTTCCTTCCAATTGGGTTACTGACCGTCTTGGCTCAGTGGGTATTCCCACTGCGCTAGCAACCTTCGAATTTTAGGCGGCGCAGGTTCGATTCCTGTCAGATGCATTCCTCCCTGGGTGTATTTCTCTCTTCTGTGTCAGTAAAACTTTAATTATATGTGTCTACTACTTGAAGTTTTCATTATATGTGTCTAACGCAGCATGGCCAAATATGGTCCTTGTTCCATAAAAACCCCAAAACAACCGAATAACTGGGCTATCCTGGTCCCGGCATTTATTTTGGACTAGCCAGAAATTTATTCTATGCAACTGTCGCTTCCTTGCGGTGCAGACTTCTGTTACTTTAGCTTATACTGCGTGAAAAATTGTTTTTAGCCGACGCAATATACTGACTCCATTTAATGTATTCTCGACTTTAAAGAACCAGGAGTTGGTCTACCGAAATGAAAAATAGCTCCAAAATTACGTCTACCCAATTCAATCTTCCGAATTCATTTACTGAATTATTTATATTTTATTGAACAACGACTTTAAAGAATCATAGTTAGCTTTAGACGCTAACAATACTGAAATATAACTTGGACATTCTTGCCTTTGCGGTTGAGATATTTGGATACACATTTTGAGTTATGTCTTGAACAGTCTCTGCCTTCAATGAATAAAACATTTTGGTTATAATCAAGATTCGATTTATCTTTCCTGCCATGAATATTTCATGTCTCAGAAATTGATATGGGTAGATATTATAAATAGTCGAATATCTTTCCAGAGATGCGAGTTCAATTTTTCAATTGTATCTTTTTGAGATGACGAAATTGGTACGAATTAGTTGTGGGAGATTAACTGTCTGACAGTATTTCTTCGAAGCTAGTGATGTGTATAAATTTCATTAACCCTCCTGGTGGTTGTCTCGAAGAGGTATCTCGTCATTTGTCAAAACCGACCAGATCTTGATGGATGAGATATCGTCGTTGGAGAAAACTCACCAGATCTTGGGGGTCAAGTTATATTGTCATTAGAAGAAAACTGATCAGATCTTGATGTACAAGATAACATCATTAGTAAAATTGGTCAGATCTTAATATCTCATCATTAGAAGAAAACTGAGTAGGTCTTGATCTCGCCATTATACAAAAATGCTCAATGTCGATGTTTAACTCTGTTTAGAATGTTCCACGCTTTCAAGGGAAACCTAAGTGGAATTCTCTCATCATAAAGTGACCCCAACCGTTATTGATCTGGTCAGTTTTGCTAATGACGAGATATCTCGTCATTAGCAAAACTGACCAGATCTTGGTAAATAGATACAGTGGCTCCCAAAAGTGTTCGTACACTTTAAAAATTTGTAGAAAAAGCGCTGTAGCCTGGAATTGAATTCGAATATAAAGTCCAATATTTTTTCATATCATCTCCATGTGATTCTGAATAAAACCTAAGATTCTTTAAAAAATATTGACTCATTTTCTTTTTATAAAAATGAAAATGCAAGGAGGCAGAGAAAGAACACGCCACAAAAGTGATCGTACACCGTAACATTTTCGGATAAATTAGTAAATAGAATTATCGTCTATCGCTTTTTTTATTTTTGCATTGTGGTGACATTTAAAAAATCGTTTGGCTTTAATCTTTTCTTGCTTACTTCGTAATATTCTATTTGTTATTTAAAAATGGCTCGTAGTCGTAAGGAAACAACGAACAGCATTCGAAAATTGATTATTTTTCATTATAGTGGTAAATCAGTTCGGAATATCGCTAAATTAATAAATTTATCCCATTCTATGGTGCAGTATGTGATAAAACGTTTTAAAGAAGAAAAAAGGATAAAAAAACAAGGTAAGAAAAGGTCGTCCGGCAAAGTTAACTCAACGTGATCAGAGATTTATAGTTAGAACATTTGTGAAAAATCCACGTTTGAGTGCTGTAAAAATTTCTACAACATTTACTGAAAAATTTTCTACTTCAATTTCATCTGAAACTGTTCTACGAGTGCTCAGATCAGCTGGATTAAATGGTGTGAGAAATTGAAAGCTTAGGCTTTCCTTCGCAAAATCAATGACAAATAAGCCCGGAACGTATTGAAATCATGTCTTATTTGCAGATGAAAGCAAATTTAGCATGTTTGGTTCCGATTGGCATATAATTGTACGGAGAAGAAAAAATAAGGAACTTAATCCCACAAGAACTTAGTTCTAACAGTAAAGTATGGAGGTGGAGGTGTCCTTGTGTGGGGGTGCATGTCAGCATCAGGACTAGGTAATTTGGTATTTATTGATGGCATAATGAATCATACTCTTTACTTAAATATTTTAAAAGACAATTTGAAATGATCAGTCCAAAATTTGGGTATTGGAAACAACTTTGTTTTTTATCAAGATAACGATCCTAAGCACACGGCTCTCATCGTTCGCCTCTGGTGTCTATAATTGTCGACAAGTTCTGAAAACACCACCTCAGTCGCTGGATTTAAACTCAATTGGAGAGAACTGGAGGTTAGAGTACGGAGACACGACATTATAACGAAAAGCGAACTAAAAACAGTAATGATTGAAGAATGGAGGAACATTGATGCAGAAATTACAAAAAACTAGTGAACTCTATTCCCAGACGTTTAAAAGCTGTTGTGGATGCTATAGGATTATCCTACTAAGTACTAATTTACCGAAATATTACAATATTTACTAATATGTAGAGATTTTTTAAAAGTGTACGAAGACTTTTGCGAGGTAACTTTTTTGTTACTTTTTGACTACTGATTTTCAAAAAAAAGGTTTTACTATGTTTTAAAAACATTTTATGTAGTTTTGTTAAGAACAAGTTATAGATATTAAAAAATTCTCATTCTGAAATATTAATTTTTATTAATGGATAGAGCAGTATTTCATTGAAATTCGTAAGTGTACGTACACTTTTGGGAGCCACTGTATATAGTTCGCGCGCACGAGAAACCACTTGGAGCGTTACATGGTCAATATTTACAACAATGATGGGAGAATGCAGATGACCTGAGGGAGTTCACTTCTAGAAAGGTAGTAATCTTGTTAGGGAAAAGGCTGATATACTTGTGACGTGATATCTCGTCAATAGCAAAATTGATCCGATCTTTATGGACGATATTTCTCGTCGAAACCACTTGGAGGGTTACTAACAACTCTCTATATGAATTCTACAAATGGTTTTTTAAGTTTTAATTCTAATATCTGTACCTCAGAACCAGACGAACGTAAGTCACATTATGCCAACTATTCAGGAGAGCATAAAAACTGAAAAGAAGGATATCATTGCCTGGCTACAGAGCTAGTATTTGAATTAGCCTGCAAAAATTGATTGTTAACAATAAAAATATACATGCTTTATCCATTGTTGGTTAATTTTTATGTAATTTTATAGCTTATTAAGACAGGACTGGACTTACGTTATTGCGGTTCTACATCAAAAACCTGTTTTAGGACTTACATAGCACTTTAAAAAGGTGTTTCAAGTAAACTACACGAGCAATCATAGTAACAATGTCTTTAACACTAAAAAACATAGAGAAAGTACAAAAATATTTAATATTGTGTAAAATATATAATATTGTCTAAAATATATATAATATTGTCTAAAAAAATATTTAATATTGTACAGATTGAGTGTTGTAATGTTGTGAATGGCTTAAAAGCTAGACTAAGCAAAACATTACTCTAGAGCGGTTGATCATCCTCAGGAAAGTTTCTTCATTATCTCCTTGTTGAAGGTTTTCAAAGGGTCTATACTCTTCAGGAATCCACTGCATTAAATTAATGAGGTCTCTGTACTTCTCATTACTTATCGTTTATTTGGTTACTCTCAATTTTGGGATAGTCGCTGGCGTAACAACCCTTTGTTCTCTCTGATTTCTTTTAAACTCAACAGTTTTAAAGGTATCATCTGCAAAACTGATCTTACAATTTGCTGTATCCTTTGCGAAGCTGTAACCACACTGCATTGCATATCAAAAATGGTTCGTTTTGTTTTTCTTCCTTGAAGCAAATGGAGCTTCTTTGCTCTTCAAATAGAGAAAATCAGGAAAGTCTTCAAGGCGCATCCTTCTCACAACAAAGGTTCTTTTTTTAATATGAATCAATACAATTGGTCCAATCATTTGTGGTAAAAATAGTGTGGTGTTTTAGTTGCTTTTTCGCTCTCTCTATCACACTATGCTTGCCATCTACTTCCATGTGGGTGTGTCCAGTAAGTAGGAACTTATGGTTGACTTCTTTCAGAGTAGAAACTTTTTCCAACAGCCATAGGTACATGAAAAACATTAATATTGCTGTTTTGGTCACTGCAATTATCTGTCCACACTGTTAAGTTTACAGTAGGCCTATCAGGATTTCGAAGCTCATCATTCGTCCATGTGAATAAACATGATGCTATTTCGTTACCTCCTCGGCCGGCTGTAACTTCATCCCAGATCATACACCAAGTTTTGTCAACGGTTGTGTCATAAATTGTACTTTTTAATGCCGAGAGTTTTCTTGAGTAAAAACTTAGGGAGTTCTTCAAATCTGGCGTTGGAAGACATTTTTGGAGATCAGACATAACGACTCTCAACCTTGATTAGCACGGCCTTTCAGTTTATCTTCCCTTTTTAATCATACCTGCGTGAAGCTTCTTCCAGGTTGTTTTCTTTTTGTAATTTAAGGTCATTGAGTTTTTATCATTTTTTTTCATTTTTAATTTCGCAGTTTAGTTTGTCGCAAACATCACAAGTGTCATCTGCTGAGGGGAAAGACAAGTTGAAATCTTCATTGAAATCTTTGGGATAAACCCACTTTTTCTCTGGTTTAATTTTTTTCTTTTTCGTACTCATCTACATACAGTGAGTACATTATGGAAGTGTTCAGGTGATTGCTCAAATATTTACGTTTGGATCTTTCCCTGCTGTAGTGGCTTTCATACACCGGAAACTTTGAAATATGGTTTTTGATCCGTTCTCAGCTATCAATCGGTAATTTATTTTCTCCTAAGATCTGGCGTTACCAAACCAGACTCACTGGCTTTTTTTAAAGTTACTCTCATGAATGTTTCAGAAATAGAAAGCGTATTCAGGAAAAAAGTTTTGCAAATGACTTCCACCTTATTATTAAAGTTAAAAATAAATGTATGGGCTCTCGGGTTTGTTTCTTGTGCCGTTTCTTTTCTGTTGTCTAACAACAGGCTTAGTTTTTATACATGAAAGTACAAACTGCCTGTTTGAGTGGATGGACTTACGTTTGTCTGGCTCAAACAAAGGTTAGGACTTACGCTCTTATAACCCTAGTAAATCATGAAAGGAGAATATTTTAGACATACTTGTTATGATGATACTTGTTATGATGCAAAATCAGATTCTACATGCAAAACTGTAATAACCTGAAAATCGTCATTTTTGGACTTACGTTCGTCTGGTTAGAGGTACAGATATATTAATTTGATTTTTAGCAGCATTTAGGGATGCCTTGGTGGCTTTTTGCTACTATTTTCAACCTTGGCGACTAGGTGTATCATTTTAAGCAAAATTGTCTTAAAAGCTACTAATTTAAAAAATTTGGGCGACTTTTTTGAAAATTTACCAAGGATCAACTAAGCCTTAGTCCCTTTTTAACTAATGACGGAAGGAAAAAATATTTTTCGGAATAATCTTCAGTGAGAAAATTTTCCAACACGCCAATTTCGCAGCTAATCGATGGCAACCCTGAATGAAAAACACCGGAATCTGATTGCAAGATTGAAATGAAAACCTCATTAAGTAAATATTTAGTTTTAAAACTTAAATTTCTTGTCGAGGTCTTCACCTTCTATTTCATACTTAATAAGCACATTTTGTGCTTAAGCCGATTCATTTTATATCTGAGTTAAAATAGGCTTTATAGGAGACTTGCTACTATTTTAAAGAATTCATGCTACTATATTTTAGTTAACAATCTACCTGAAAAAGCTTGCAGAGCTTCAAGAACTGATACGAATATATTTAATGAATAAATTACTCATCACCTCAGATCCTCTAATTGCAAGTTTACGAGCAAGGACTAAAAACTAAACCCAGACAAATGTCCCAAAAAGGTTGACTGCCTGTTGTGTTACTCTAGTACGACGTTAATTAATTACCATTACCAAAATATTGTTCAACGAACCTTACCATGATTTAAATACGTATATCAGTAAGCTATTAAGGCAGTTGGCATTCTAAGTAAATATTGTAATATTTTTCAAATAAAGATTTTCCCTTTAAGTTTTTCTATTACATAAATCTACATTATTTTTTAATGAAACTGTTTTGCGTATATCTGACCATTATTCATGTGTATGTTAATATAAATTTGCAAATATACGATTAAATACTGATCTACTTATATCTTATATATGGAGGAAAGTTGAAAAATTTCTTTAAATTTAGCACTTTTTTGCATTCGAATAGTAACTAAAAATAGTTAGATTTATGCCAAACCAGTATTTTACCACTCATCCTCTTAAAACCACACAAAATCAATGTACTTTTGATGCGATAATTTTGCCCAACTAGATTGCTGAAATGACTCTGCAACGCGTCACAATCAAATCTTTGATCATAAAATTAAAATCAAACCAAACATTTCACTCTTTTTAGGTAGGTAGGGTAGTTAATAAAACGTCGCGCTGGAGCTAAACAACGGGCTAATGGCGACGGTCCGGGATCAATTCCCAAGGGAAGACAACGCATCGCAATTTTGAACCACTGTCACATGACGAGGTCACACATGAGCTGGCACCCCACTCTCCAAACTTCCTCAGCACGCCAACGTGAGGACATTTGAGACCACGACAAATGTAACATGCACCAGCCCTAGGGTACACGACGGTCTTTGGTCGGAACTGGATTCGAACTCGCAACTTTCCAGTTGCTAATCCGTTGCTCTTAAAACTGGGCTAACGCAGCCCCTTTTTAGGTGGGTATTGGTATTTTCAATTAACGTCACACTGGAGCAACACAACGGGCTATTGGTGACGGTCCGGGATCAATCCCAGAGGGAAAGATCCGAGGACAACACCACGTAATTTTGAACCACGGTCAGATGACGAACCTTTTTTAGGTGGGAAAAAATGCGATATTTTTAATGGTAATTTATTAACGTCGCACTACAGCAATGCAACGGGCTATTGATGACGGTTTGGGATCAACCAAGAAGGGAAAGCTCCGAGGACAACACCACGTAATTTCGAACCACGCGATTATTTTTGGAATATCTGACAAAACAATATGGACTGTGGTAGCCCGGTTGGAAAAGTAATTGATTAGCAACCGGTGGATTACGAGTAAGAATCCTATCAAAGACCGTCGTGTACATGGGGGCAATTGCACGTTAAATCTCGTCGCCTAAAATGTCCTCACGTTGGCATGGTGTGGAAGTAAGTTTGGAGAGTGGGGTGCCAGCTCAGGTGGTCATCTGACCGTGGTTCAAAATTACGTGTTGTCCTAGTATCTTTTCCTTGAGGATTGATCTCGGACCGTTGCCAATAGCCAAAGTTTAGAGAGGGGTGCCAGCTCAGGTGTTCTCGTACTCTGACTCCGTTGTGTTGTTCCAGTGTGACGTTAATGAAAAACCTACCGACTCAACAATCTGACGTCTCACACACACAAAAACTGTTTATAAAACTAACTTGAAACAAAATAAATGCTTAGTCCAAACACGGGTTTTCATAAAACAAACCCAAGTATGGAAATTCAAGTTCCAACTGCACCATTTCTTTTTCACGAGCCATTTTTTCTTTGAGGCATAACCTCCATATTTGTTTTTTTACAGACAAATAATACAGATGCAAAGGAATAGCGCGTTTCAAATATGCAAATGTAAAAGCACGCGTCACGTCTCATACCAAGGAGTGATATAAATATTTAAATACAGCCTTTTATGAAAATAAACTAGTTCATTTTACTTTTATTCGAAAAAAAAAATCTGCCCGTATATAGTGAAGACGTAAAGCCTGCGGTCACGTCGGCGTTTGATCACAAGTTTTCGGATTTTATTAACTGCAACCGTGGATCTCCATTTTAATAACTTTCTCCGAGTCGATGTTTACGCAAGGATATTGTGGTAAGGGATATTTTATCCATTAGAACGCCTCTACGAAGCAGATGTTTAAAAGGATTGAAGGCATTTTTACGCACGAATATGTAATTTCAAATCTCGTCACACAATGTAATGCTGTAATCCGAATCGAAAGACTTACGGATTCCGGGTTTATGAATTTTGAAAATGAAACAAAGTTCCGCATATCAAAACAGGAATTGCGCGTATTTGAATTTTGAAATATACTTTTCAGTTGAATTCAGCTTTTGAACATTCGGTTTGATTTCTGTTGCGTGTTGAATATATTGACATGATAGGGCAAAAAACAGGGTTAGTTTGATGGTTGTTTTCGGGTCTTATGGAGTAATATTTGGCAAAGCTACGCCAAACACAATACAACGTCAAATAAAATATGTAGAAGGGAAAAAAGGGATTAGGAAAAGTGTACCATAAAACAAGTAGCTAGGTATTAGGTATTATTATTAGTAGCTAGGTATTAGTATATTAGGCAAAGCTACGCCAAACACAATACAACGTCAAATAAAATATGTAGAAGGGAAAAAAGGGATTAGGAAAAGTGTACCATAAAACAAGTAGCTAGGTATTTTAATCAACGTCGCAATGGAGAACCACAAACGGGCTTTTGGCGACGGTCCATCCCGAAGGGAAAGATCCGAGGACAACACGTAATTTTGAACCACGGTCAGATGAAGAGGTTACACCTGAGCTGCAATCCACTCTCCAAACTATCCCACCATGCCAACATGAGGACATTTGAGGCCACGACAGATTTAACGTGCACCAGCCCCCTTTGTACACAACGGTCTTTGGTTGGATTCGAACTCGCAACCCTCCGTGTGCTAATCCGTTGTACTTCCAAATGGGCTATCGTGACCCTTAATGAATGGAAGTGCTTGATTAATTATACATTAATCCCAGTTATTTCAAAACAAACCCACGCGCAGGTCTGTTTTATGAAAACCCGTGTGTAAAGTAAATATTTATTTCGTTTCAAATTAGTTTCATAAACTTTTTTGTCAGATTGCTGCGTCAGTGACATGGCAAAAAAAATCGCATTATTTTTTCCTACCTAAAAAGAGTGAAATGTTTGGTTTTAATTTAATTTGATTATCAAAGAATTTATTTCCACGCGTTCGTTGTAAAAAATGGCGTCTTGTTTTAGTGCAAACATTTGATTTTGTTTAATGCATTTATTTCTGCTTCCAATAGAAAAACTTCCAGATTAACTTTTTTTTGACACGAGAGCATTTTAAAATTGTTTTAAAAGTAAAGCTAATTCCTTCAATATATTAATTTAATATCTTTAAGTAGTTTAGTAAGCTTATGGAAATATTTCTATATTTTTGTTGCGTTCCCATTTTTAACACTGGAAGTGGTTAGTATTTTTTCCATGTATGGCGTTAAATATATTTCATCCAATGGATTAATTTAAAATTGCTTTTAGCAGTTTAGTGAATCTATATAAAAACTAATAGATTTCAGGATGCTAATGTAATGAATTAAATTTTATTCATTTTACAAGCTTTTTATATTCGTGTAAAATTTTTAATTCGTAAAATCTTACCTGGTGGATTAATGTTAAAAGTAAAGCTAATTTTAGTTTAAAACTCTAAATTATCTGTATAATAGGAAGAATATTTGAGTATATAAAAATTACTTAACGACTGGATTTTATCTGTGTAAGTATATTTAAGCACTAATTGAAAATAATACATCTGATTTTATTTTCTCACCCAATTCACTGTTCTAATACTTTATGTTCAAAACTCTATTCGATACAAGTGGCTAATTTTACAATTCAACTTATTTACCACTACACTTCAAAAATACCCTTTTGAATTGAAATGGGCTGCACTTAAAACATTGTCCTGATTCCACAATGCAAGTAGTTAGTTAATTAACGTCACACTCTAACAACACGCCGGGCTAATGGTGACATTTCGGGATCCATCCCGAAGGGAAAGATCCGAGGACAAAGCCTCGTCATTTCGAACCACGGGCAGATGACGAGGTCAACGCCTGAGTTGTGTAACGACTTCTCTGGGTAGCGTGGTAGATTCAAATCTACAGAGAACAGTCTAGCTTAAATAATAAACATTAATTTTATTCAGAACAATTTCTTGACTATATTAGGATCTATTTACAAGTCACTTTCACGAATTCTGTGCCTCTGCTAATTGGATGCGACAGGTTGTCGTAATCTCAGGTACGTACGAAAGTCTGAGTAGGAGTAAAGTCTCTCAATTATCTCGGGGTGAGACTCTACTCGTCGGGTGACGATGACACAAGATCAGCACCGGATCCTCACGGGATGACGGGTCGATTCAGGTTCCCTGCCGGACGAGAAGTCGGCACCGGACTCTTCGCAGGTCGTCGGTTCGGCACAATCAGGGATCGGCTCCGCTGGGGTCGTCGGGTCAGCACAAGACGGGAACGGTATCTTTCCGGAACTCCAGTACGTTCCTTCAGTTTCTCAGGTTGAGAAAACAACTCCAAGCTATTTGCAGGCTAAGGAGTTAGACCACTCGCAGGGTCGCTGGATCGAGCCTCTCGGATGGGACCAAAGCAGGAACTCGAGATAGGCAGCCTACGCCAGGCTACAAGAACGCTTCTACTCGGGGTGAGAGAACCGTCTTCCAAAAATATAGATTTTCTCCCTAAGGAGTGACCGCTCAAAGGGTCGCTGAGTCAAGCCTCTCGAACGAGAACACCAGCAAAAACTGACGATTCGACTTCCTTGTTTCCCCTCGAAACCTCGCAGTCTTTGTTCGCTGGTGGTTTTTTGATTGGTTCGCTCTTGATTGGTTGTTGCTTTTAATTGGTTGCTGATCTGGCGACGACTGTATGACGTACAATGGAATCAGCTACTTAGCGCAGGTGGCTTAATTACCTGGCAGGTGGAACCTAATCACTTGGGCGGTCCGGAACGAATTCCTTTTGTCCGTTTTCGGTACAAGTCCAGACCGTCTGGTGCCAGAGAGATGGAAGCGCATTGTCCGTGTTTTACGACTCTGTCGGCGAGTTTGCCTTAGGAGGGTTAATCGAGGGGTCCATCAATGAATCCTCACATTTGGCACTCCATTCTCAAAACTTCCACACCACGCCAACGATAGGATATTTGATCCCCCGACAGATTTAACATGCACCAGCCCTCATATACACGACGGTCTTTGGTTGGATCGGGTTCGAACTCTTAACCCTCCGGTTGCTATCCGGTAACTCTTCCAACTGGGCTACCGCGGCCCCTATACGAGTAGAAAAGATTTATATATTTTATACAAATATGTAGTGTGAAAAGTACGTTTAAATTTTGATGTTCGACAAATAGATGATTCTTAACGTTTTATTAGTCGCTGTAGCTCGGTTGGTTGAATATCAGAATGGCATCCGGAGGGGGGCGAGTTCGAAACCAAGGACCGTCGTGTAAGTGTTGGCACGTTAAATCTGTCGTGGCCTCACTTTGGCGTGGTGTGGAATTTTGGAGAGGGGTGCCAGCTCAAATGTCACTATTAGCCCGGTGTGTTGTTCATGTTTGACGTTAATTAACTACCTACCATCCTCAATGTGCGTATTTCTCTCTTCTGTGTCGGTAAGACTTTCATTGTGTTGTGTGTTTGTCCATTGCTTGATATTTTCTGTCTTTTGATTGGCCAAGTATGGACCTTGTGTCAACAATATTACTTGTTGGTAATGACTCTTGGAACCCCTCCCGTTTACATTAAAAACAAAATCCCGACTCAAACCGATAAACGCGTAGGAAGAATTCTTTCGAAAAATGACTCAAGTCTGTCATCCCCATATGTTTAGAGAGAAAAGGATATTAACGCAAAACAAAAGAAAACTTCCCCAACCCAGCGTCGAAAGAAGCGCACGGCCGTGCCTGTATTGATCATCGCAAAATAATGCCTCGTGTTTTGCATAAGTACGAAACTTGGAGGACTGCTGTATGAAGTGAAGGATAGAAGGAATAATAAAGGGTGTCCTGATGATCAGACTGTCGTAGTGATTGATGTCTTCCTGATAGGCCAGACACGGGCTGTTACACGATGAATGGATTCTTTTTCGTTGGAGCAAAAAGCGGTACGTCGACAGTCGCGATTTCGTGTTCGTCAGAAGTGTCCGAAGATTTCGAGAGTTTGTCACTTTCTTTCGAGTTAAAAGGACTTAACCGCACCTTCTGGAAATAATGTTTGTGCTTCGAGTAATTGGGATGATCTCTGTTAAATAGAATGTAATATAATTTAAATATAATGTGTAAAGATAATGTGTGAATATAATTTAAATATAATGTGTAAATATAATGTAATATATAAAGTAAATATAATAAAATATAATGTAATATAATGAAATATACAAGGATATATCAAAAAGTAAGGTGAATTTGTCTCTAAAACTCAGTTTTTTGTGTAGCTACTTAATTTTTTTATATGTTGCAAGTACCATGGTGATAGAAGTGTGACGGCTTGTAGAAACTTCTACGTCAACCCGTCTGGTGCTTAGAGCAAATCAAAGATGGCGCATCGACTTGAGCATTACTCCAAGGAGGAGGTGTCATTCGTTTTTTATGGAACAAGGGGGGAAAACATGTGATATTCATCGAGAATTGTTGTAAGTCTATGGAGAGAGTGTTATGTCGCAGAAACAAGTGTACGTGTGGTGTAACGACACGAATGTGGCTGTTGTCGATGCCATGATTCGTGAAGGCAGAAGAGTGAATGATATTGCAAATGCATTGAATAGCTCATAGGGTTCGGTGAGGAGTATTACCATTTGTTTGGCCCCTGAAGAAACACCTCCGTGGGCAGCGTTTCCATACACTGGAAGAGGCACAACACTTAACTGGTTAGGGTACCTGGAGCAAGATTTCTTTGAAAAGGGCATGGATGATTGGGTGCCACGTTGGAATAAATGCTTAGACCACTATGGTTCCTTTGTCGAATGATAGTGTGATACGATTCGTCAAACATAATAAATTTTCATATATTTATCTCTGTGTGCACGTTTTTCTGTCAATCAAAAATTCACCTTACTTTTTGATACTCCTTTGTATATATATAATGTAATATAATGTCTCGGTTAAATATAATGCAATTATAATGAAATATAATGTCTCTGTTAAATGTAGTTTAAATATAATGTAATATAATTTAAATATAATGTGTAAATATAATGTCTCGGTTAAATATATAATGTAATATAATTTAAATATAATGTGTAAGTATAATGTCTCGGTTAAGTATATAATGTAATATGTGCGTAAAGTTATTGGACTGCAATTTTTTGAATTAGCCTAGTTGAAGGCAATTAAAATGTTCACACAAAATAAATAAAAGATTCAATAGAAGTTTTTATAATGAAATTTATAGCAGGGTTGCCATAGGCGACTCTTTACCGCTATTTTTCAGCCTTGGCGACTAGGGGTATCTTAAAGCAAAATTAACTCAAAAGCTCCTTTCTTTGAAAATTTAATAAAGTTCAACAAAAATTGAGTCTTTTTTAGCTGATAAAGGACAGAAAAATATTTTTTTTTTTTACTTTTCTCAAGGGGACAATTTTTTCCAAGGGACGCCAATTTCGAGGTTTTGGCACCAAGCTGTAAGAATCACGATAGAAAAACATCGGAATCTGTGGTTGCTAGATTGTCATCAAAACATTAAGAAAATATTTGATTTTTTTTAATTTTAAAATTTAAATTCCTTGATGAAATCTTTAACGTCTGCTTCATAATTGATTAGCACATTTTGTGGTTATAGCCGATTTATTTTCTATCTGAGCCACTAAAATTGGCTACTAAAATGGGATTTAAGAGACTGGTACTATTGTTGAACATTTAAGCTACTAATCGTACTATTTCACAAGTGCTTAGGCTGTGGCAATACTGACTGCAGACTTTTCGAATTCGGGCCGCGGTAGCCCGGTTGGAAGAGTAACGGATTAGCAACCGGAGTGTCGCGAGTTCGAATCCAACCAAAGACCGTCGTGTGCAAAGGGGGCTGGTTCACGTTAAATCTGTCGTGGGCTCAAATGTCCTCCCGTTGGCGCGGTGTGGAAGTTTGGAGAGAGGTGCCAGCTCAGGTGTGACCTCGTAATCTGACTATGGTTCAAAATTATGTGGTGTTGTCCTCGGTTCTTTCCTTTTGGGTTTGATCCCGGACCATCGCCAATAGCCCCTTTGTTGTTCCAGTGCGACGTTAATTAAATACCTACATACTTTTTAAATTCAATTGAAAAATCTATTTATTTTAAAAGTCTTTAAAGCACCCGTAAAAACAAAGCAAATAGTTTTTTAATATCGTGATTCAAGAAAGGGTTTTATGGCGCAAGGGCCATATTTGGCCATGTTGCGTCAGACACAAGACATGCGATATCAAGTAAGAGACATACACACAATGAAAGTTTTGATGACACGGAAGAAATAAATACACCCAGGGAGGAATCTAACATGTCAGGAATCGAATCTTGCGCCGCTTTTAACTCTCAAGTTGCTAGTACAGTGGACAAACCCACTGAACCGTGAAACATTTTTTTTTCCAAATAGGTTTAGAAAAATAGACGAAATAGTTTTTTTTAATATCGTGGTAGAAAACCAGTAACGATGTTTCAGTAACTCGCAACACCCTCAAAAATTGGATTTTTACAGGCATTGAAATACCGATTCTTAAATCCTAATAGAAATCCACCACACGTGAGCAACCTTCGCCACCATCCACCCAAGTTCCAAAACACTCCCAAAAGCGTTCCAAAAGGGATCGACTGCTCTTTAAAATCGTTTTCACAATTCCTCCCGTATTTCATTAAACGTGGCTCTAACTCCATCCTCGAAGTGAACGCGCTGGAGAGTGGAAAAGTATTTATTCCAAAGACCCCTCCACCATTTTTTAAAACTCTCGAACCGCCCCACAAAGGGACTAGGACTAAAGCTTTCCCTCCCCACCCCATCCGAACGAAATGTTTCGAATTCCGGAACTTTCGATCCTTCGGGAAGGAATTTATTTCCCTCGTTTTTAATCGACGTTCGAACGTTGGGCAAGGGGTTGTTGGAATAGAGATTGAATTCACATAATGGTGACGTATCGGCATTCCATAATCGATGGCCCAGACGACGAAGGGAAGCCCATTCATTGGTGGAGTTAAGTTAATGGAAATATCTATAACTTCGTTCTGAGTCGCCCCTCTCAATTTTCGATTCGAATCGGCTGCGTTTTCGGGGTGTAACGATTGCAGATAATCTTTAAGGGGTGTTTCTGGAACATGCTCTGTTGGATGTCGGTGACCGTTGGTCAAGCTCCTGACTTGAATAACGATTATTTTGTGCAAATGCCTCATAACGGAACTACGAGGAGTGATTGATTGGTGAGGTCTCCCAAGAGAGTGTGAAATAAGTATCCCATATAAAACCTCGGTAGTCTAGTTGGAATAGTAACGGGTTAACAATAGGAAGGGCGAGAGTTAGGTCCCGCCAAAGGCCGTTGTGTACAAGGGGCTGGTGCACGTTGAATCTGTCGTAGCCTCAATTGTCCTCACATGGTGGGGAAATGTGGAGAGTGGGGTGCCAGCTCAGGCGTTGACCTCGTCATACGACCGCGGTTCTAAACGTCGAGGTGTTGTCCACGGATTTTTCAATTCAGGATTAATAACGGACAGTCGCCAGTATCCCATTGTGTTATTCCAGTGCGACGTTAATTCAACTACCTAAATTTGTATTGGTAGCCCACTTGGAAGATTAGCCGATTAGCAACCTGAGGGTAGCGATCCATTCAAAGACCATGGTAAGCCGGGTGCACGTTAAATCTGTCGTAGTTTTAAATGTCCCGACGTTGGCCTTGTGTGGAAGTTTGGAGGGTGGGGCGCCAGCTCAGGTGTTTTCCTCGTCATCTAACTGGTTCAAAATGACGAGGCGTTGATCTCAGCTCTTTCCCTTCGGGGGGAGCGTCGTGACTCAGTGGGTATTTCCAATGCGCTAGGAACCTGCGAGTATGCAAGCGGCGCATGTTCGATTCCTGTATTGTGCGATTCCTGCCACTGGGGTGTACTTCTCTCTTTTGTGTCAGTAAAACTTTCATTATGTGTGTTTGTCTATTGCTTGTCTTGTGTATGGCGCAGCATGAGCACATATGGCTCTTGCTCCATAAAACCCAAACCCCCGTGTAGGTGGGCTTCACTAACCCGAGGTACACACCTGAGTGATCATTTCTGTCCTTTTAACGACATTTTTTACTTGATGTTGTCTTCTGTTTGGCAGACATTATAAAGTATGAAAGGTACAAAATATTCTGAAGAAAATATAAAGATCTATCCATGATCTAAAAGCATAAAATCTGTGAAGATTACAATCCAAGAAAGGAAAGTTAAGAGAGAAATTTCTGATAAACTCAGATTTTCTCGCATGATTCTAGGCTTATCTTATAATTTTAATTTCTAGGATGGGAAGACAGCGAAACTTCAAAAATATTTCCGGAAGTTTCACGTCAACTTTGTTTTGAATCTTTAAAATTCAAATTACGCAACAAGCAATTAACCCAAGATGGATCTTGTAGAAAGTAGGAGTTAGAAAGAGGTTAAAAAAGCGTGAATTATTCAGACCACACTGGAAAGTTAAGAAAGCAACAATTGATCAAGGGCAAGACCAGTTCATTCGTCTTCCAGCAACACAACAAATATCCGAGTTATAAGATATTCATAAGCAGCCATATGCCTTAGAGATCAGCAATTTGTAGCCAGATCCACTGACAGCACCCGGGCAATTTCTCTCCTGCAAACAAGCCGGAAGAGGATCCTCAGAACAACACCCCCAACTGCAAATTAACGTCATTTCGAGCCCAAAACAAAACAGATGCACCGTCCGCGTAAAACAAAGCCACTTCCAATAAGTAACGACCCGTCCAAAATAACGAACCCCGAGATCTTAACCATTACGGGGAAATAAGACTAATAACTCACCCCTCTCTTCCGCCTGGCAGAGGGGTAGAGATAAGAAAAAAGATTAATGATAAAAGAACACCGGTTACAAGTTGTTAAGAAGTTTTCGGAACTTAAAAAGGGGGGGATTTTTCCAAAGAAGAGTCATTCTCTTATTTATGAAGGGGCAAGTGAAGAAGTTGATGCACGGTCTTTGCTAATTATCGCTAGAGGAGACTTATCTTTTCTCTTGAGGGGATGATAAGAGTTCCTTTCCCCCAGGTAGGCAGTTCTTGAAGGAGGGGTGGGCCAGGGAAAAGCATTGCTTTGTGCGATGCCCTCATTAGAGGAGGTCTTTGTTTCCGGAGTGGCGGAAGGTTTTGGATTTCGTGCTTGATAATCATTATGACCAACTATTTGCAACAGATGGAGACAAAAGGATGGGATTTCGGGACGCGAACCGTTTGGTGTTCCATGACGGGAAGTGAGACCTGAAGCGGGCGATGTTCCATGCGTTCTTTGTGCTCCAAGCCTTTGTCACCAGTCTTGGCTGGTCGGCAACACACGTTGCGTTGGACAAGACGTTGGTTATAAGAACACACCACCACAAATTAACTATGCGCACCAACAGCCACATCCTCTACTTGGAAACACATAGTTCGTGGCCATTGCCAACCGTAGTACCCTATGTGAGGCCATTTCCAAGCATACGTTGTGGCCATTTCGAAGCAGAGCTTTATCCATTGCCATTTAGTTGTGTCCTGAGGTTTGTTTGTCCTCGGGAGCACATCTCCTTTAGACTTCACGAATCCGAAGTACTCTACTAATTTGTTGTTTTTCCATGGGGTTTACTCTATTTTGTAAATACGGGCACTCTATTAGGTATCCCGAGGTATCCAAGCGATCTTTTTCTACTTTCATCCCATTCCCGAATCCCTCTTTTTTCCCCCTTTCATGGCATTTCTTGATGCTGTCTTGTGTTTGGCTCAGCTTGGCGAAATATGGCCCTTGTGCCATAAAACCCGAAAAAAACCAACCTATATATATCGCCCTTAGGAGACCCGTAATAACCTATGTGGGACCATTTACAAGCTAAGCAGAGGTTTTGGCCCCCTACAACCAATATCATGTCCAACTCAACCTGTTTCGCCCACCAGCTAAGACTGATGACAAAGGATTGAAGTACAAAGAACACATAGAACATCACCCGCTTCAGGTCTCACTACCCGTTATGGAACACCAAACGATTCGCGTCCCGAAATTCCATCCTTTTGTCTCCATCTGTTGCAAGTAGTTGGTCATAATGATTATCAAGCACGAAATCCAAAACCTTCCACCACTCCGGAAACAAAGACCTCCACTAATGAGGGCATTGCAAAAAACAATGCTTTTTCCCTGGCTTACCCTTTCTTCAAGAACTGCCTACCTGGGGATAGGAACTCTTATCATCCCCTCAAGAGAAAAGATAAGTCTCCTCTAGCGATAATTAGCAAAGACCGTGCATCAACTTCTTCACTTGCCCCTTCATAAATAAGAGAATGACTCTTCTTTGGAAAAATCCCCCCCTTTTTAAGTTCCGAAAACTTCTTAACAACTTGTAACACGGTGTTCTTTTATCATTAATCTTTTTTCTTATCTCTACCCCTCTGCCAGGCGGAAGAGAGGGTGAGTTATTAGTCTTATTTCCCTGTAATGGTTAAGATCTCGGGGTTCGTTATTTTGGACGGGTTGTTACTTATTGGAAGTGGCTTTGTTTTACGCGGACGGTGCATCTGTTTTGTTTTGCGCTCGAAATGACGTTAATTTGCAGTTGGGGGTGTTGTTCTGAGGATCCTCTTCCAGCTTGTTTGCAGGAGAGAAATTGCGCTGGGGCTGTCAGAGGATCTGGCTACAAATTGCTGATCTCTAAGGCATATGGCTGCTCATGAATATCTTATAACTCGGGTATTTGTTGTGTTGCTGGAAGACGAATGAGCGGGTATTGCGTTTGATCAATTGTTGCTTTCTTAACTTTCCCGTTTGATATGAATAATTCACACTTTTTGCCCTTTCGAACGCTTATTTGTGTTAATTTTTTGTTGAGTTATCTGAATTTCAAAGATTCAAAACGAGTTGCTGTGAAACTTCCAGAAATGTTTTTGAAGTTTTCAACATCCTAGAAATTAAAATTGTAAAATAAGTCTAGAACTATGCGTAAGAGTTATCAGCCATTTCTCTCTTAACTTTCCTTTTGATTGTAATTTTCATACATTTTATGTTTTT
This sequence comes from Meta bourneti, assembly GCA_933210815.1. Lineage (NCBI taxonomy): Eukaryota > Metazoa > Arthropoda > Arachnida > Araneae > Tetragnathidae > Meta > Meta bourneti. The sequence continues at coordinate 5,808,227 of OW119924.1, read as the reverse complement.
AGTTCGTGAAAAGTTCTTCATATTTTTTAGAATATTTCTTAGCTTTCGTACTTTATAAAAGCATTCAAAGTTAAAGGTAGGTAGTTAATCAAAGTAGCACCGGGCTACTGGTGACTGTCCGTGATCAATCCCGAATAGAAATGTTCGAGGACAACACCTCGTCATTTTGAACCACGGTCAAATGACGAGGTTGACCCCTGAGCTAGCACCTCACTCTCCAAACTTCCACACCACATGAACGTGAGGACATTTGAGGCCACGGCAGATTTAACGTGCACCGCTCCCCACGTACACGACGGTCTTTCTTTGGATCGAGTTTCGAATACGAACCTTAAAATGTCCTCACGTTGGCGAGGTGTGGAAGTTTCGAGAAGGGGTGTCAACTCAGATGTTGACCCCATCATCTGACCGTGATTCAAAATGATGAGGTGCCGACCTCGGATATTTCCCTTCGGTTTTCATCCCGGACCGTCGCCAATAGCCCGTTGTGTTGCTCCAGTGCGGCGTTAATGCAACTACCTATCTACCTTACCCATATAAGCACCTGATAGTTGTAGGCGGTGCAGGTTAGATTCCTCCCTGTGTGTATTTTTCTTTAATGTGTTAGTAAACTTCCCTGTGTGTATGGTCATTACTTGATGTTGACTGTCTTGTGTTTGGTGTAGCATGGCTAATTATGACCCTTGTACCATACCAACCCATACAAATAAAGCCAAGAGACTTGGTCTTATGATCCAGTACTGGTTTACTAAAAGGGCACCAACTACTCTCCTACCCAAACTTAGAACCCAGATCCGAAGCCGAAAAATCTCTCCTTAAACTTCAAAGAATTATAAAAAGAACTCCGACTGGAAACTGTCCCTATAAAATACATTAACGAACTTATCCAATGTGTTTGGCAAAGAGTGGTCAAATGTGGTCCTTGTCCCATAAAATGGAAAAATAACCAACTATTATTGATGTTGTATGTCCTGATTGAGCAGCTTGGCCAAATATGGCATTTGCGCTATAAAACGCCAAAGCAACCAACCATTACTTGATGTCTGCTTGGCGCAGCATGGCCAAATATGGTCCTTGCGCCATGAAACGCCAAACCAACCAACCATTATTTGATGTTGTCTGTCTTGTGTTTGGCGCAGGATGGCTAAATATGGTCCTTCAAATATGTTGTATTTGTTCTGAATGAATCTATTGTATTTGGTTTGTCCAATTGGTTTAAGGACCTGACGAATGCCGCCTCTCATGTAGCGCATTATACCCTCTGGGGCGGCTGGGCGGTTAGGGTCTTAAAAAATATAATAATATAAAACGCCAAAACAACCAACACATACAAGCAAAGCCAAGAAGCTTGGCCCTATGGTCTATAGTACAGGTTTACTCAGAGATTACCAATTACTCTCCTACCCAAACTTAGAAAACAAAAAATTTATCAACCAATCGATACCTTGACTTAAAAAAAAACTCATTCCAAGATACGCCTATGGAAATACAAGAACCCAAATCCGAAGCCAAAAAAAACTTCCCATAAACTTCAAAGAAATAGAGAAAGAAGTCTGAGTGGAGAGAAAAATAAAGTCGCGAACTTATCGAAAAGAAGCGCATTACAAATGCAAGGCGTTGACATCTCGCCGATTGAAGAGTCGGCAAAAAGTGGTGAACTGGCCGGACCCTTTGAATACTAAGAGACCCACCCCAGAAGACCCAGAGGTTGGAGAGGACGCCATCCTTCCACTCTCCACCCCAAGGGATGGCCCAAACGATATTGAGTTATTTCCGATCAAGTGTTGGCATTTCTGTTTTTTCGCTTGCTTGTTTCCAATGCGAAGCGTGAATTGCTGATTGAAGTTAGTTTTTGCGAGTGTCAGTTTCTGAGAGAACTTTTTAAAAAAGTCTTAATCAGGTTTCCTGAAACTCCGTGTCACGTCACCCCCCAAACTCGAGTTTTTATTGGCTTGGAAGCCTTTAATTTGCGGGTTTCTGGTACTCCGCCAAGAAATTTTGGAAGCCTATTTCAGAAGCTGCGCAACATATTTTTGAAAAATTGGTTTTGAAGCACTTGAGCCTTAAAGTTGATGGATTGTCGCGACTGTGCTTCTGGTGGGTTGGTTCGATTGCAGAAGGGCCATATACAGCTATATGCTGTATATGGCCCTGCCCAAACACAAGACAAACAACATCAAGTAATGGACATAGCACACGAGGAAAGTTTTAGTAACTCAGAAGAGAGAAACTCACCCAGGGAGGAATCTAACCTGACAGGACTCGAACCTGCACCGCCAACTCTCAGGTTGCTAGAGTCGTGGACATATCCACTGAGACGCGAGAAATCTCGTCCATCAAGACAACGGGCTATTGGCGACGGTTCGGAATCTATCCCCAATAGAAAGATAGGACAGCGCCTCGTTATTTTGAATCACGGTCAGACGACAAGAACAACACCCGAGCTGGCACCCCACTCTCCAAACTTCCACACCAAGCCAACGTGAGGACATTTGAGGCCACGACAGGTTTAGTCCACGAGATATCTCGGAATAAACTGACCAGATCTTGGTCTCATCATAAAATTCATCGTAAACCATTTTCGGTAAACAGTTAGTCGAATTAATGGGCAACACAACAGGCTATTGTCCGGGATCAATCCTCAAGAGAAAGAGCCAAGGACGTAATTTCTTATACCACTGTCAGATGACGAGGTCAACGCCTGAGATGGAATCCCTCTCCACACCACGCATTTGAGGCCACGACAGATTTAACGTGTACTCGACCGTCTGACTGGGCCGAGTTTCGAACTCGCAACTGTCCGGTTTCTAATCCGTTGCTCTTCCAACCGGGCTACCACGACCCAATCTTTCTCAGAAAGAATATGAATTGGACGGTATATTTCAAATTATTTTTTGGCTCCAAGGAACGCCATCCTTGAATCGATACCTCCCGGTAAACATTCTTTTTCGAATATTGTTGTTTCATTTCCTCTTCTGATGATTGCAGCTCAAATCCAATCATGGGATTATAAGAAATGGCTACCATTCTTTTCCAAAAAAAAGGACAGGTTGTATCTGGAAGGCAAAAATAATAATGCTCGAAACTTGGAAGGGTTCTTGAATAAAATCTCTCGACGTATGCCTCTTTTTGTTTTGCTTTTGATGCTACCTCTTGAATGTTTTTGTTGACTTCTTTTTTCGCCTACTTTTTGTTCAGTACTATACGAATACTTTAGTCTTTAAAAACGAATCATCGATGTTTTGTAGATGCTGTTTGATGGAAGTTTCTAATTGCGTTTTTTTCGTCATAAAACACTAAGTTGTTATTTATTTCGTTTTGCGTTGAAATATTACTGTAACATTCCTCTTTATTCCGTATCTATTACTGTGTTTTGTGTGCTATTTTGAAATTCCTATTTGTATTTTGGGCCGAGGTGGCCCGGCTTAGCTACTGGAGGGTTGTGAGTTCGAATCCGACCAAAGACCGTTGTGTACAACGGGTGCTGGTGCACGTTAAATCTCGTGGCCTCAAATGTCCTCGCGTTGGCGGGGTGTGGAGATGGAGTTCCATCTCAAGCGTTGACCTCGTCATCTGACCGTGGTATAAGAAATTACGTCCGCGGATCTTTCTCTTGGAGATTGATCCCGGACAGTTGCCAATAGCCCGTAATTTGACTACCTACCTGTCTACCTAAAATGGTTTACGATGAATTTTACGTGGTATGGAAGTTTGGAGAGTGGGGTGCCAGCTCAGGTGTTGCCTCGTCATCTGACCGTGGTTCAAAATTACGTGGTGTTGTTCTCGGACCCATCTGATTTTCGCTTTTTCTTCCTCCCTCATTGTTTTGTCGGTCTTTTGACCTCGTCATCTGATCGTGGCTCCAAATTAAGAGGCGTTGTCCTTGGATTTCCCTTCGGGATATGTCGCCAATAACCCGTTGTGCTATGATAATTAAATACCTACCTACTCTCATTGTGTTATCTGTCTTGAGTTTCACGTAACAGCAAAATATAGTCCTTGCTTCATATAACACCAAAACAACCAACCAATTATGGATGTCTTGTAAAAGTACATTACGTATTCAAAAAAGTCACTTTTGACACACCATCCATTTAAGAGCATTTAAAAGGCTCCATATAAGAATTCTCAAATCTTCAAAACATTTTTTCAAAAATACTTCACGACGAAAAGTAACGCATGATTTCAAACCTTGAAATCTCTTAGGGAATAACCAAAAAATCTATTTATTTTCATAATTTTACTTTACCTTCAATCGTAAGATATCGATCGGAAAATGTTTTCTATGCCTTCAAAATTGACTTCCAAAGCCTAATTACACAAGACAGTGTGCGACCGAATGAGAAATCAAATCTATTCTATTATAACCCAAATTTTTTAACTCGTTCATATTTAAATTAGATTTCAAATCAGGGATTCAAACGGCTTCTACTAATTACGCCGCTAATAATGTTTGATGGGGAAAAGCGAAAAGTTCGAAATAATATCCAATCCGGGTATATTAAAAAAAATGAAAAGAATAAAATATCAGTCGGAAAACCTTACGCTTTGATTAAATTTTTTTTAGCTCGCATCATCAAGCGAATCTAATAATTCTGCCGAATTTTGAGCGATAATTAGTCTTGATAAATGAATCCCCCCCGATGAAATTAAAAAATTACCCGAAAATATTTTGTCGTCGCTAATTATTTTTTCGACTGTCAAATCTGGCATTAAAATTTACGAAGGGCTTTCGTTCTTTTTTAGACTGTTGCCAACGCAAAAAAGTGATTAAAAAATCATGCTCAAATTCTGCATGTTGACAGCCGGTTGAGGGGGGGTCTTTTTTTCTCGAACGCCAAACTACCCTTTATTGTTTGGGAGATATAGTTTTTAAATTGTGTTCCTTTAATAATGACCTAAGGAGGAATTTCACTGCTGATTTTTAATTTAAAATATTTTTTCCTTTTTTCTGTTGCGTCGTCATTAAACTCGCATTTGCGAAGAGGATGAAATTTAACGTTTTTTGTGTGCTTATGTAACAAAAAAATCTTTGCTCCATTTCTGTGTTACAACTTTTCTCGATCTACAAGTACACTTCAGATAAATTGCTGTTGTGTTTTCTGAAAACAAACACACTGATGTTAGTGTAAATATTTTTTTAAACAAATAATTTTTAAACAAATAATTTTTAAAACAAATATTTTTTTGTCTATGGTAATATAATCTGATCAGTTTGTCGTCAGTTTAGTTTGTACCCAGAGTAACGGATTACTTACCGGAGGGTTGTGAGTTCGAAACTAGGTCCAACCAAAGACGTCGTGTATACGGGGATGGTACACATTAAGTCTACCGATACCTCTTCGGATCTTTCCCTTAGGGATTGATCTTTGACCTTTGCCAATAGCCCGTTGTGTTGCTCCAGTGAGACGTTAATTAACTACCTCCCTCCCTCATTGTGTTGTCTGTCTTGTGTTTGGCACATCTTGACCAAATATGGCCCTTCTGCCATAAAACATCAACCATAAAACAAGCAACCACGTTTCGATGGATGTTTTGAAAAAGCATATTACGTGTCAAAAAAGTAACTTTTGAGACATCATCCATTTAAGGGCATTTAAAAGCCTCCCATATGGGAATTCTCAAAAATCTTTCAAATATTTTTCAAAAATACTTCACAAACATCTTCACAGAAAAGTAACGTATTATTTGAAAGCTTGAAAGCTCTCATTGAATAACCAAAACATCAATTTTTATAATTTTATTTTAGCTGAAATCGTAGATCTAAAAATGTTTTCTATTTGAAAATTAACTTTTAAAGCCTAATTACATAAGGCAGTCTATACGACCGAACGAAAAATCAAATTTCCTATTATAGCCGAAATTTTTTTAACTCGTTAAGTTTTAAATTAGAGATTTTAAATCAAGGATTCAAACGTCTTCTACTAATTAGATCGTCGCTAATTATATTTGATGGGGAAAAGCGAAAAGTCCGAAATAATCTTTCCCTGTAGATAAAAAATGAAATATTAGTTGGAAATCTTTGATTAAATTTTTTTAGCTTGCACCATCAAGCGAATCTGATAATTCTGACAAAATTTTGAGCGATATACGCGCAAGCGATATTTAGTCTTGATAAATGAATTCACCAACAACACCCCGATGAAATTAAAAATTACTCGAAAATATTTTGTTATAGCTAATTATTTTGTCGACTGTCAAATCTCATTAAGATTTATGGAAGTCTCGTTCTTTTTTAAACTGTTGCCAACGCAAAAAAGTGATTAAAAAATCATGCTCAAATGTGCATGTTGACAGCTGGTTGAGGGGGTCTTTTATTTCTCGAACGCCAAACTACCCTTATTGTTTGGGAGATATATTTTTTAAATTGCGTTCCTTTGATAATGACCTAAGGAGGAATTTCACTGCTGATTTTTAATTTCAAATATTTTTCCTTTTTTCTGTCGCGCCGTCATTAAACTCGCATTTGCGAAGAGGATGAAATTTGACGTGTTTTTTGTGCGCTTATGTAACAAAAAATCTTTGCTCCATTTCTGTGTTACAAGTTTTCTCGATCTACAAGTACACTTCAGATGAATTGCTCTTGTGTTTTCTGAAAAAAAAACGATCTTCGTTTGTAATGCTAGCGTAAATAAACTATGGTTGAAGTATGATTTAAAAAACAAATATTTTTTGGTCTATCGATGTCTGATTTGATCATTTTGTCTTCAATTGTGTTTGTACTTGTTTTATAAGGACCGCGGTACACTTGGTTGGAAGAGTAACGGATTAGCAATGGGAGGGTTGCTAGGGAGGGTCTATCCAAGTGGAGCGTGGGATGCCAGCTCAGTGTTCTCCTCGTCATCTGACCGTGGTTCAAAATGACGAGGTGTTATCCTCGGATCTTTCTCTCCGGGATTGATCTTGCACCTTCGAAACTAGCCCGTCGTGCTGCTCCAGTGCGAGGTTTATTCAACTACGCACTACCAACCATCTTCCTCCCTCGTGTTTTTCTTGTGTTTAGCACAGCTTGGCCAAATACGGCCCTTGCGCCATAAGACCCCGAACCAATTGACCAACAAGATCTGGTCAGTTTTGCTAACAACGAGATCATCGTCAAGACAACCACCAGGAGACATAATAAGAGCTTTTACAATTTCAGTGATTGCACCTGAGTGTACAATTTTGAGTTGCTACAGCGATCCGTATATCACAATGCATCGGGAACTTTTCTCCCGGTTTCGGGAATGGCGCAGTTTGTCCTGTTTTGGACCTTGCGCCATAACACCCTAACATCAAATCCAATCCCGGTTTCGGGAAAGCTTCTAATGACGAGATATCTCGTCATCGAGATATTGGCGACTTTTTATATTGACGAGATCAAGACCTTTTCAGCTTTCTAATGATGAGATATCTCGTCCATCAATATCTGGTCAGTTTTGCTAATGCTACATCAAGACAACCCGCAAGAGGGTTAAATTCATTTCACGAGATCAAGACTTGGTCAGTTTTCTAATGACGAGATATCTCGTCCATCAATATCTGGTCAGTTTTGCTAATGCTACATCAAGACAGCCCGCAAGAGGGTTGAGTTCATTTCACGAGATCAAGACCTGGTCAGTTTTCAAATGACGAGATACCGCGTACATCAATATCTGGTCAGTTTTTCTACAGCTACATCAAGACAACCCGCAAGAGGGTTAAGTTCATTTCACGAGATCAAGATCTGGTCAGTTTTCTTTTATGATGATGGTCATTAAAAAAATCGGCTGCAAGGTCTGATCAGTTTTGTTCCTAGGGACGATACATCGCATCTATCATGTCCTGGCGAGTTGCTAACGACGATGTACCACGTCGGGACAACCACCAGGAGGGTCAACAATACGTACAATCACTGAAATTGCTAGTGTACAATGAGTTACCACAGCGATCCGTATTTTACACTACGCCAGGAATCATCGCGCATTCTCCTCTTTCCGGGAAAGCAGCCCTTGTTTCCTGGATCATCCACGGTAACATCTGCTCCCCGTGTCACTTAACATCGAAGCCACTTCGACCCCTGCTCCAAAAGAATCGGCCCAGAACCTCGCTAATTAAATCGGCGACACCGACACGGCCTGTCGAGTGTCATCCGGGCGCGCGGGCGGATGTCAACCCTCGTTTGTTGCGGGGTTAATTGCGAGCACCCTTCCCTGTTCTGAACCACTCCTGCGTTGTCCGATCGGTTGGCTTTGACGTCGGAAGTGGACGGGATTTGTCGATAATGCGATAGTTTGTGGGAGTGTTACGGAGCACATGTCCACAAGGTCCTGTCTCCAAATCGACGTACTCAGAGTTCCACATAGCTGAGCTTAGTTTCAGAAGTTTGCATCAGGTAAGAAGCAGGAACAGGTGGGAAGGGGTGATCTGAGAGGAGAGAGCAGGTAAAGTAAGCAGTGGCTTAGGAGCTCGAAATTTACGCGTTTCAGGACTTCGTTACGTGACAACCATTCTTCAGTGCTCTGGGTTACACGAGTTTTGTGACTTTGTTGGCGCTCTTGAATTTGACCACTTTTTTTTCTATCGAATAGTTCTTAACGTTCCAAGCGATTTCGGGGGCCGTCGTGGCTAAGTGGGTATGCCCACTGCCCTGGCAACCTGCGAGTTGTAGGAGGCGCAATTTCGATTCCTGTCAGGTGCATTCCTACCTGAGTGTATTTCTCTCTTCTGTGTCAGTAAAACGTTCCTGGTGTTCGTATGTCTATTACTCGATATTGTATGTCTTGGGTAGCCTTAAAACCCAAAGCAACCAACCGGTTTGGACGAGATATCTCATCAAGATATTGCCGATTTTTGTATGTTGATGAAATCGAGATCTGGTCAGTTTACATACCTCTTCAAGGCAGGAGGGTTACTAATCACTCTTTCACAGTTTCAGTGATTACTTAAGCCCACAGGGGCACATCTTTAGATGTGTACGGATTTTACGGACCCGAGGTACTCTAGTGATCTTTTCCCATGGAGTTTGCTGTCTTTAGTGGTCCCGGGATATCCATGCTACCTTTCTGCTTTCATCCCATTCTATTGACGATCCCTTTTCCCCCCCTTTCACATATTTTACTTGACGCTGTCTTGTGTTTGGCGCAGCTTGGCCAAATATGGCCCTTGCGCCATATAATGCCAAAACAACCAACCAACGGGACGACATTTGAGGCTACAATAGATTTAACGTGCAGTACCCCCGCGTACACGACGGTCTTTGGCTGGACCTAATTTCGAACTCGCAACCCTCCTATAGTTAATCCGTTGCTCTTCCAACTGGGTTTTGAAGCTAAGCCTTTAGATATGCATTTAATGAATATTTGTCACTTCTACATTTTTCGTTCTCTAAAGTCACTTGTAGAGTACAAAAACCGGTACTGGCCGCAGTAGACCTGTTGGAAGAGTAACATATCAGCAACCGGAGAGTTGCGAGTTCGAATTCAAACAAAGACCTTCGTGTACAAAGGAGTCTGATGTAACTATATCTGTCGTGGCCTCAAATATCCTCACGTTTTCGTGGTGTGGAAGTTTGGAGAATGGGGTGCCAGCTCAGATGCAACCTCGTCATCTGACCATGGTTCAAAATTATGAGGCTTTGCCTTTGGATCTTTCCCTTCGGGTTTGATCCCGGTCCGTCGCCAATAGCCCCATTGTGTTGCTCCAGTGCGACGTTAGTTAAAATACCTACCAAAAACGGATATACATCGGAAAACTGAAGAGACCTCCAAAATAATTCGCCACAATATTCTTACAAAAGTTCTATAGCTATAGATACATATTCCTATTCCCTCTTTGTAATAATGTTCTTGATAAACTATTCTTTCCATTGTATTTGTGTTATAATGTGTGTGCTATTCTTTCCAAGACGCATACACATATAAAAATAATACTTACGGAAAAGAAAGTTGGATACAAGGCAAAAATTGCCATTTTTTTGCTGAACTAGATGAAAAGAATTTGCCGTTCAAGGATCGTTGATCGCGTATATCACCGAACTTCTTTTTATGTATTTTGTGTATTTCCTTACTTTTCTCGTTAGGAAATGGTTATGTATCCGAACAGACGTTACTAATACATGTACACAGATATACTTATTTATGTGTAGGATAACCATCATCTCTAATATCCTCGAGGCTTCCTAAATTGTGCTTTTGATTCCCCAATATGGTGGGGTTGAAGTAGCCCGGTTGGAAGAGTAACGCATCAGCAGTCGGTGGTTTGCAAGTTTGAAACTCTGTCCAGTCAGAGTGTCGTGTACACGGAGGCTGGTGCATGTTAAATTTGATGTCGCCTCAAATGTCCTCACGTTGGCGTGGTATGGAAGTTTGGAGAGTGGGGTGTCAGCTCAGGTGTGACTTCGTCATCTGACCGTGGTTCAAAATGACGAGGTCTTGTCCTCTGATCTTTCCTTTCGGGATGGATAGCACCTCGCCGATTTCCCGTTGTGTTGCTCTAGCACGTTAATTAATTACCTTCCCCTATACAGCGATAGTTCTGGATCAACGTACGATTGATTTAAATTGACTCTACTTTTACTCCATTTTGACGCGAATACGTCTTTAAAATCCAAACAGTACTGGGGAATGCATAAAAAGTCGAGCGTTGCAACTGTTTTATCTTATGACTAACTGAATTACCCGGCGTTCCTCGGGTTGAATTGTTTATAATTCATCGTAATATTACCCAATATTATTCTTATGGAAATTTCTAATTGCTTTTAGCCCCCTGCAGACCCAGGACAAATCGAACGGGGTTAATATATAGCCTATGTGTCCAGTAGAATTCTACAGGATGAATGTACCACATTTAGTGTGAATGGATCTGACATTGATCGTATAAATACGCAATGGCATTCCTATGAGGATTTCGAATTGTCCTTAGCACCCTGTACGATATCGACTATAAAAGACCCAATTTCTATGAAAATAATCTTACATTATCATAAAAATTTACATTCCAATAAGAAAGTTCCAGTTTAAGAATTTACAGACGGGATAACGGGTAAACGATAGGATACTGAGCGATTTTAATTGCAACCACACCCATCTGCGATTGCACCATGCTCTTAAGATTATGAAAAACCTCCAAGGTTATCTTGAGAGGCGACTCCTGTAGATGTTAACTCTGACGTCATCTGCACAGCCAGACCGAGAGAGAGCGCCCCCTAGCAAGTGCTCTGTCGCAGGATGACGGTCAGTTACACCCTTCTGCACACCCAAGACAAATAGAACGGGGTTAATATTTAGCCTACGTTACCCGCAGGGTTCCAAAGAATAAGTGTACCGAATTTGGTGTAGATTGGTCAAACGGTGTAGATTTGTATAGAGAACAGACAGATCTCCGAGTCTGCTTTATATGTATAGATTTTTGAACTAGAAGAAACACACAACAGATAAATGTAGCGTAGTGTAGACGAATGATGTCCGTACCTCACATGACCGACTGCGCAGGCGCACTGAGCTGGGTGAGTGTCCACAAAATGTCGAAATTCTACGGTGCCTTTGAGAGCTTTGGTTCCCCTGTCACTTTGGATTCCGTGGAGGTATCATTCGACTGGTATCATACCACACTTCGCTACCCAATCCTAGGCGTTTAATCAATAGTTATTATTCAGTATTAATATGAAAATCTGCACTTTAATCACTCAAACTGTAAACTAATTGTTAAATATTCACAGTAAACAATCGTTCAAACTTCCTATGTGTGTTTCATTCATTCCACAATCCGACACCAGGAATTTTTTTTTAAACCTTGGCCACCCGGCCTTGCCAACAAACAATTTAGGGACTTTCAAAGAAATGCATTTCTTAATAAAAACGGTAGGCTGTGTCGAGGACACAAACCGTAGTTTTGACGTAAATACTCGTGCCTGGTTTTGGAATGTTGAATGAATAAAGCAGATATAGGAAGTTTAAAAGAGTGTTTAGTGTGAATATTCGACAATTAAAAAAGAGTTTGAGCGATTAAATATCAGTTTGATATTAATATTGAAGGACAATTTTATCAATTAAAGGCCTGTGATTGTAATGTAGTTCGGTAGCACCACTTATACAGTCACGCGATTCTGACACTGAGAACAGCGGTCGCTTTGAAGGCGTATTCATGTCAAAAGAAAACAAAATGTAAATTCAATAACAAAAGAAAGCACATTCATCTTGCAGCAACCGAAACAAAATTGCTATTTAACCTTCTAAGGGCTCGCACGTGTAATTCCACCTTAGATCCGCTCGGTGAGTATAACCGTTGCAGCAACCTTCGAGTTGTAGGTGGCGCAGGTGGCCAAGAGAAATACACCCAGGTGCATTCCACCCTGGGCGTATTTCTCTCTTCTGTGTCAATAAACTTTCATTGTGTGTCTATTACTTGATGTTGTATATCTTGTGTCTGGCGCAGCATGGCCAAATCGGGCCCTTCAGCCATAAAACCCCAAAACCAACCAACTAAAATCCACCTTTGATCGTGCAGTTTTCCCTGCCTGACTATTCAATTTCGACCTTCTTGACCGATAGTATCTTTCCAAAGGATTCTAATGTCAGAAAAGGACCAATTGAATCTTTCCAGAGGATTCTAATGTCAGAAAAGGACCAATTGAATCTTTCCAGAGGATTCTAATGTCAGAAAAGGATCAATTGAATCTTTCCAGAGGATTCTAATGTCAGAAAAGGACCAATTGAATCTTTCCAAAGGATTCTAATGTCAGAAAAGGACCAATTGAATCTTTCCAAAGGATTCTAATGTCAGAAAAGGACCAATTGAATCTTTCCAGAGGATTCTAATGTCAGAAAAGGACCAATTGAATCTTTCCAAAGGATTCTAATGTCAGAAAAGGACCAATTGAATCTCTCCAAGGAATTCTAATGTCAGGAAAGGACCAATTGAATCTTTCCAGAGGATTCTAATGTCAGAAAAGGACCAATTGAATCTTTCCAGAGGATTCTAATGTCAGAAAAGGATCAATTGAATCTTTCCATAGGATTCTAATGTCAGAAAAGGATCAATTGAATCTTTCCAGAGGATTCTAATGTCAGGAAAGGACCAATTGAATCTTTCCAAAGGATTCTAATATTAGAAAAGGACCAATTGAATCTTTCCAAAGGATTCTCTTGTAAGTATAGGATCGATAGAATCTTTCCAAGGAATTCTAGTCTAAGGAAAAGAGTAATAGTATTCTTAAAAGGATTTTACAGAATGGAATAGTAGAATTATTTCAAAGGATTCTATTCCAAAGAAAAGAACCTATAAAATCGTTTCCAAGAAAGTTTTTGTTCCAATGAAAGGATCAATAGAATCGTTCCAATGAAAGATCCCATTCTAAAGAAAAGAAAAACAATAGAATATTTCTAAATGTTGGAAGAATCTATGGCTTCTTTAAAGATGTGGTTATTTAGTCATTGTGTTAGGAGATAAAGGCAAGACAGAAACAGAAATACAATTTAACTACAGATATTTAAACAGAAATCTATAATAACTTAAGAAGTCAAGTCCGCATTGTACCTTTTTAAACCATTTACGTCAAACGCTCGAACCCATCTTCTGCAGCGAATCCTCGCCAATCGGATTCACTCTCCGTATCACGTGATAGATGTTTCATATCCCTCTCCCACGTCCGGGAGCTTATCCCGAAATATATCCGCTTTTTTTAAGGAAAAACACTTTTTCCTCCTCACTGTTTCTCCTCAGGATAAAAACATTCGATTCCGAACTTCGCGAGGAGGGTGGAAATAAAAAGGAACGAGAATTCTATATTCGATTCCCATTTTGCTGCGAGATGGTTTCGATTTCGGATTGTGACCCCCAACTGAAGATGAATCGCCACCGACGCTCGAAATGAAAACGACTTCCAAGAGAGAACAACTAGCTTCTTTTTCTCGACCCCCATACGCTTCGCAGTCGGTGTTCTTTCACTTTCACCCCCTAAAGAGTAGGGTCCTTGGTTCTTGCTTTCGAACGTTTAGCGCCCCCTTGTAAGAAAGAACAGAAACTACTCCACTCACTTCTTGCATATATAATATTCCATACGTTCAATTTGATTTCGTCGTTTTAAAGCATGTTTTCCTTTATGACTCTGCACTAGCGACCTGCGAGTTGTAGGCGGCGCAGGTGCCTCAGTCCAATCCGCAGTATACACGGGGACTGGAGAGCGTTAAATCCGTCGTGTCCTCAAATATCCTCACGTTGGCGTGGTGTTGCAGTTTGGAGAGTGGGGTGCCGGCTCAGGTCATCTGGCCGTGGTTCGTAATGGCGAGGTGTTGTTTCCCTGCGGGATGGATCCTGGACTGTCAGCAATAGCCCGTTGTGTTGCTCCAGTGGGACGTTATTTAACTACCTACCTACAATAACTGTTCAAAGGTGGTGCCACCAAAATTAATGCAAGCTTGGCAGCGTGGCAAGCTTTCGAAACAGGCCTTTTAACTGCCGGGTTCCAGCAAAGGAACGATGTTCAAGCGTGCCAAACCAACCAAGCGGTGAAAAGTCCGCCAAACCTCGCTGCCAAGCTTGCATTAATGTTGGTGGTGTCACCTTTGAGCAGTTATAATAAAAACTCATTGTAAATAAGTAATTATAAAATGAGAACGTAAATAAACGTTTCGTGCCATTTCCTGCGCAATTCTTGTAAACGCGTCTCATACATTAAGAAACAAAAACGATTGATTTAGTGTGCTCTAACACTCTTTGAAGTTGGTCCCATGAGTTCCAAATGACCCTGTATAAAATATTCTAAATCAGCGATGCCCGCGGGCCACATGCGGCCTTCCGTTGATTTTTTGGCAGCCAGCCTCACCATGTGTTATTTTAACTTAAACAAGTCACGATAGATAATTTAGGTTAAAACTTCGTTGCTAGGCAATGGCATTAAAATTTCGAAAGCCTCTTTGGGTCAATATAGTATATCTATGAACGAACTTTTTCATCTTGAATATCAAAAAATAGGGAACTGCTTGAGTAATGAAAATTTAGAATCCATTTTGCGCTTGACTACTACTAAAATCGAACCCAATATTAAAACAATTGTTAAATCGATGCAATGTCCCAAATTAAATTGAATTATTACTTTGCATTTTATTATATTTCTCTTTTTCTAACAATTTAAAATATAAATAACATAAATAGTAAGTATAGATGATATAGATAATAAGTATAAATAATATAAATAATGTATATAATAATTATAAATAATATAAATAGATAATATAATTAATAAGTATAAATAAAATAAATAATATATGATGGATTTTTGGCGGCTATTTCATAAGTCACAAATGAAACTAAGGCACTTGGTCTTAACAAGTTTGTGCATCCCTGTTCTAAATGCTCGATTTAATTCCATCGTTTAAAAATGCTTTCCTTTTTACCTTTTTCTTTCGCGTGGAATTGTGTGAAAGAATTCTATAAAAAGGAAAATATTTTTTTTTGTTATTTCTGAAATGCCTTCGCTTCTATTACTGTTGTAGCTTTCTTACTTTATATCTTTCTCTGCAGAACTCACGCTTTGATCTTGAAACACTTCGATTTAAGTTCGTATAACTTCTTTTTCCAATACTTTTTATTCGTAAAAAAATTCTTCCCGGGTGTAAAATTTCCGTATAAGTAGACTAAAAATTCCGTGAAAGAAGCTTTCGTTCGCGTCTTATCTCTTGTCTTTTAAAGCTGTTAACCGGGACTTTTTCCAGAACTCGTCGACTGTCTCTATTGCATTAACTTCGCTGTCTACTAATAAAATCTCCTCCTTCAAAATAAAAAAAGTCTCGAGTCCTCCGATCTTTAATAGGAGCTTCTCTTAAGTTGAAGCGCTTAGAAAGTCATTTAGGCGATTTTTTCTTGTCTTGGAGTGAATTCTGCTTTTTATCCAGCGATGGTGGAAGAGTTTGTTTACTCTTGTCTTTTGAAAGTTAGCTGATTCTTAGACTATATTCTTTACCGTCAAAGTGGTTTTGACGACATATCTCGCCCATCAAGATCTCATCAATTTTTCTAATGACGAGATATCTCGCCCATCAAGATATTACCGAATTCTTTATGATGACGAGATCAATTACGTGGTCAGATTTTTCTAATGACGAGATATCTCGTCCATCAAGATCTGGTCAGTTTTGCTATTGATGATATATCTCGTCAAGACAACCACAAGGAGGGTCTTTACCTAAAGGAGATACATTGTTTTTAAATTATTTAGTGAAGTCTATCTTTAGGTGTGTACAGGCTTCACGAACCCGAGGTAACCTAGTGATCTATTCTTTTCCCATGGAGTTTACTGTCTTTCGTAAACAGGGGCGATCCAGGATACCCAACCGATCTTTTCCTACTTTCTCCCCTCTCTTCTTTCTTTTCACAATTACTTGATATTCTTTTGTTTGGCGCAGCTTGGCCAAATATAGTCTGCACTATAAAACCCGAAACCAACCGTCGTCGGGGCACATCTCCTTTCGGTGTATACGGGCTCCACGGACCCGAGGTACTCTAGTGATCTTTTCTTTTCCCATAGGGTTTACTGTCTTTGGTAAACACGGGGGTCGAGCTCCCGGTATCTTTTTCTGCTTTCATCCCACTACTCTATACCCCAATCCCTCTTTTTTCCCCATTTGATAATATTTCTTAATTGACTTTATCTTGTGTTTGGCCAAATATGGCCCTTTCACCATAAAACCCCCAAAACAACCAAGCTTTTGAGAAGATCGCGCGAAGGTTAAATCTTTTACTTGTTTACGATACTGTACTTTGAAGGAGCTGTTTTTATTTACGAAGGCAAGCGGCAGGGAACAAACCCCGATCTCAATTAATAGACACGGGAACTCTTCAGTATTGTTCTAATAATGATCGAACGGGGTGGAAACAGAACGGAAAAAAAAACGTTCGATTAATTATGTGCCGGGGGGTGCTATCTCCAACAGGATGCCACCTTCTTGTTGACCTAAATCTCTCTCCGACTTAATTTGTCAAGCGAGAACGAAAACATTCTTTTTTTTTCTCGGGATCACTTGACCCTCGAACAATAAATTCGGCCCCTTTTTTTGTTCGTTCCCGCTTGACGAATGGACGTTCCTTTTTCGAGCGTTCTTGAGAGCGGAGGGCGGGTTCCTTACAAGGCCCTGGATCCTTCTGTTAGAGTTGGGGGTTGTCGAAGACTGGATAAAAACGTTCTGGAAGGTTTTAGTCAGTGTCTATGGTAATGGTCGCTTTGGACGAAATATTTTATTTTTCTTGGAAGGTTCGTTTTTTTTTAAATCTGGTGGTCGACTTATTCTACGGGCTGGAAAGGGCCGTTGGAAGATTAACAGATTAGACGGTTTACGAGTTCGAAACAAGGCGTAACCAAATTACCGTTGGGAAGGTGGGAGTTGGTACACGTTGATGTGTCGTGACCTTAAATGTCCTCTTGCTGGCTCTGAAAGTTTGGAGAGTGGGCTTGTAGCTTAGGTATTGACCTCGTGATATGGTACAAAATGACGAGGTTTTGTCCTCGGATCTTTCCCTTGGGGATCGATCCGGACCATCGCCAATAGCCCGATGTCTTGCTCCAGTGCGACGTTAATTCAACAACCTACCTACTTTAATTTATCATCTGGTAGCCCCGTTGAAAAATTAGCGGATTGAGAACCAGAGGGTTGCGAGTTTGAAACTCGATCCAACGAAAGACAGTTGTGTACAGGGTTGCTGGTGCACGTTAAATCTATCGTTGCCTCTATTGTTCTCACATAGGCGTGTGGAGAGGGCGGTGCCAGCTCAGGTGCTTTTCACGTCATCAAAATGACGAGGCGTTCTTGAATCTTGATCCGTCACCAATTGCCCGTTGTGTTGCTCCAGTGCGACGTTAGTTTAACTATCTACCTACCAAACGATTTACATGTAGACTTACCAAACTATAATTCAAGATAAAACGTGCAACAGCCCCTCTTACATTACGGTCTTTGGTTGGATCGAGTCTCGAACTCAACACTCCGGTTTCCATAATCCGTTTCTCTTCCACGGACCGTCACCAATAACCCGTTGTGTTGCTCCAGTTGTGACGTTAATTAAAATACCTACCTATCGTTTCTCTTCCAATTGCCTTTTGAACTTCAAGTCTTAGTAAAATAACGTTTATTTGAACTTTTATTTTCAACGGAACTCTTCGTATAGAAATAAAAAGGCGAAGTAAATGTTAGGATTAGTTATAGTTACTTTTTTTAAATTGTTTTCCATTTCGGAGGGGAGTCCTTACCCACCTTTTTTCAAATCCGCGGACTCGGAAACGTTTTATCCCAAAATAAGCAAAAAAATCGCCTTCTATTAAATAAATATAAAAAGAGACGTCCTTATTTCTCTTCTGTGACATTAGAAATTTCTTTTCTGTGCGAGTAATATTGTTTCGTGATCCGAATTCGTCAGCACATTTTTTGTGCAGGTTTTTGCTCCGTCTCATAAGGCACGCTGGTGTCGCTATGGGAGGACTGGTCCTCTTTTTGTGTGGGCTTTGTAATAATATATGAATTCGACTTTTGCAAGCACTTTTTTCAGTGGGTCCGTTTTTTTGTCTTTCTCCCGTGTGTTTTGTGTCTATCCAGACAAAAGGGGTGCTTAGACTTTAATTATATGTTCTGGAATTTTTTAGGGGGGCACTAGAGATGTCATTATTTACTACGCGATATCTGATTGGTTGTTTGTTCGGGGGTTTTATGGCGCAAGAGCCAAGGTTGGCCAAGCTGCGCCAAATAAGGGGCCGCTGTAGCCCAGTTGAAAGTGCAACGGATTAGCAATCGGAGGGTTGCGAGTTCGAAACTCGGTCCAGCCAAAGACCCTAGTGAAAACGGGGGCTGGTGCTCGTCAAATCTGTCGTAGCCTCGAATGTCCTCGCGCTGGCGTGATGTGGAAGTTTGGAGAGTGGGGTGCAAGCTCAGGTGTTGTCCTCGTAGCCTGACCGTGGTTCAAAATGGCGAGGTGTTCTCCTTGGATCTTTCCTTTCGGGATGGATCCCAGACCGTCACCAATAGCCCGTTGTGTTGCTCCAGTGCGACGTTAACTACCTACCTCTTAATCACTGACGAAGACATTAACTTGAAATCAGGTAATCACACTGTTGTCATGCATATTTGCCGTTTGGTAGGTAAGTAGGTAGTTAATTAACGTCGCACTGGAGCAATACAACGGGCTATTGGCAACTGTCCGATACCCATCCTGAATAGAAAGATCCGAGGAAAATACCGCGTCATTTTGAACCAGAGGACGAGGTCGACACCTCAAATGGCACCCCGCTCTCCAAACTTCCACAGCGTGGAGACATTTGAGGCCACGACAGATTAAAGGTGCACCAGCCCCCGTGTATACAACAGTCTTGGTTGGGTCGAGTTTGAACTCGCAATCCTCCAATTGCTATTCCATTGCTCTTCCAACTGGAATACCGCGTCCCCATTTGCCTATTGGCCTCCAAGTCTTAATAAAAATAACTTTTATTTGAGCTTTCCATTTCCTACGAAACTATTCATAGAAATAAAAAAAGGTACTCAATGCGAAGTAAATGTTAGGATAAGTTATAGTTACTTTTTATCTCGAATTGTTCTCGATTTAGGGGGGGGGGTGAGTCTTATCCACCCTTTTCGAATCCAGACTAGGAAACTTTTCATCCCAAATTAAGCAGAAAAAATCGCCCCCCTACCAAACAAATACAAAAAAGTCATCCGTATTTCTCTCTTCTGTGACATTAGCAGATTTTTTTCCTGTGCGAGTAATATTGTTTCGTGAACCGAATTCGTCAGCACATTTTTTGTGCAGGTTTTTGCTCCGTCTCATAAGGCACGCTGATGTCGCTATGGGAGGACTGGTTCTTTTTTTGTGTGGGCTTTGTAATAATATATGAATTCGACTTTTGCCTTTTGCAGGTTTTTTTCTGTGGGCGCGTTTTTTTTTGTCTTTTCCCGTGTGTTTTGTGTCCGTCCAGACGAAAAAAGATGCGTAGACTTTATTTTTATGTTCTGGAGTTTATCCTGGAATAATTCTTTTTTTTATGGGGGGACTAGAGATGTCATTTAGTTCGTTTCTGATTTATTGTCCGCGAAATTGTTGATTCCCCGTAGAGTTCAGATTGGATTATTCGCTGCTCTTCGTCATTATTTATTACACGACAGCTAATTGAACGTAAATAGGAAAATGCCGGGATTTGTTTTATAGAATGTGTCTGAGTAATTATATATATAACCCTCCAAATGGTTTCGATGAGATATCTCGTCCATCAAGATCTGGCCAATTTTGCTAATGACGAGATATCTCGTCATTTATGTATTGCCGATTTTTTTATGATGAAGAGATCTAAAGAGATTTCGATCAGTTCTTTCTACCTCATCGAGACAACCTCATCACTCTTTCTTCATCACATCTTTAACTTTAACTAACACTTTAACACATCACTCTTTTAACCAGGAGGGTTAAAGAGTATTTGATATTTCAGTTCCGACTGCCCCTGGACCCGAACTACTTAAATGATCTTTTATTTTCCCATGGGGTTTACTGTCTTTAGTAAACATGGGGGTCAAGATCCCTGAATATTCGAACGTTCTTTTTCAGCTTTCATCCCACTACTCTGTTCCCCAGTACCCCTTTCTATTCCTTTCAGGACATTCTTCACTTGTGTTTGGCGCAGCGTGATCAAATATGGCGCCAAAAAACTCCATAACAACAAATCTACCTATGTCTGCTTCATTCTTTGGGCCACGGTAGCCCGCTTGGAAGAGTAACCGATTAGCAACCTGAGGGTTGCGAGTTCGAATCCAACTAAAACTGTCGTGTACAAAGGAGGCTGGTGCACGTCAATCTGTCGTGGTCTCAAACGTCCTCACGTTGCCGTTTTTAAGTTTGGAGAACGAGGTGCCAGCTCAGGTGTGACTTCGTCATCTGGCCGTTATCAAAATTACGCGTTGTCTTCGAATCGTTCCCTTCGGGTTTAAGGGCCGTCGTGGCTCAGTGGGTTTGCCCACTGCGCTAGCAACCTTCGAGTTGTAGGCTTCGCAGATTCGATTCCTGTCAAGTGCATTCCTCCCTGAGTGTATTTCTCTCTTTTGTGTCAGAAAAGCTTTCGTTGTGTGTATGTATTGCTTGATATTATGTCGTGTCTTAACTTATTTGTGCATGTTGTATGTATTGTGTAACCTAGTATAATGATATAGTTGTAATTACTGTATAGATGAAATAATGTGCAGAAGTAATGTGCTTTAACATTCTGGATGAATATGCCACCTCGGTGGCATGGTATTAACTTATTTGTGCATGTTGTATATATTGTGTAACCTAGTATAATGATATAGTTGTAATTACTGTATAGATGAAATAATGTGCAGAAGTAATGTGCTTTAACATTCTGAATGAATATGCCACCTCGGTGGCATGGTCTAGTCATCCCAACCACTTGTTTACATCTAGTATAGTGTCACGGCACTAGGCATGGGAGTATGCGTTGGTGTTTGGTACTAATCTTATATTGAGCATAAATATGTGTAGGTAGATAATCAACGTCGCACTGTAGCAGCACAACGGGCTATTGGCGACGGTCCGCGATCCATCCCGAATGATAAGATTCAAGGAGAATGCCTCATCATTTTGAATCACGGTCAGATGACGAGGTCAACTCCTCAGCTGACACTCCACTCCAAATTTCCTACCACCCTAACGTGAGGACATTTGAGACAACGACAAGATTTAACGTGCACGAACCCCCGTGTTCATGACGGTCTTTGAACCGAGTTTCGAACAACTCGCAACCCTCCGGCTTATAATCCGTTACCCTTCATCGAGTAACATTTGCTTCAAAAATCATTTTCTAACATTTACTTAAGTACACCACGTTTTGTGTTTTCAGTCGCAGAACTGCAATTTTCGTTCTTTGCTGGGATTCGCGTTTATTTTGTTTAAATGCATCCTTTGGACCTTCCAGACTTCTGAAAACAGCCTATTCGGTTTTCAGAAATGCTCGACGCACCCCCTTCGCTTTCCATGTTTTCGCACTGTTCCTTACTTTTGAAAACATCCGCAAAAGAAATCTTGGAGATATGCCAGGGATTTTTCTCTTTCAATGTGTCGAGAAGAATATTTGTTGAGAATGGAATGTTTGTTGAGAATGGAATGTTTGTTGAGAAGGCTGTCGCCCTATTCCAACGCTACCATGCATGATGTCTGTGCTAGACGTAAATTGTGACATTCTGTACTTTCGCATTTTTTTACAATATCTTTAGACATTATTTCAAGTGCTGTTTCTGGACTAGCACATGTTAGACACAAGTCCAGGGAACCACTTTCCTTTAAAAAGTCCAAAACTCAAAGGATTCTCAAAGGTAATGGGAATTCAAACCTACGAATGAAAGCATGAGGCAGGAGGATGGTAATGGTAATTTATTAACGGTCTCCACTGGAGCAACACAACGGGCTATTGGCGACGGTC
Organism: Meta bourneti; assembly: GCA_933210815.1. Classification (NCBI taxonomy): domain Eukaryota; kingdom Metazoa; phylum Arthropoda; class Arachnida; order Araneae; family Tetragnathidae; genus Meta; species Meta bourneti. The sequence goes on along the minus strand of OW119924.1, from coordinate 5,785,825 downwards.
CGATATCATTCCCGTGGTTCAAAATTACGTGGTGCTGTCCTCGGTTCTCTCCCTTTGTTATTGATCCCGGACCGTCACCAATAGCCCATTGTGTTGCTTCAGTGTGACGTTAATTAAAATATCTACCTACCGAGATCAATCCCCAAGGAAAAGATACTAGGACAATACCACGTAATTTTGAACCACGGTCAGATGACCACCTGATCCGGCACCCCACTCTCCAAACTTCCACACCACGCCAACGTGAGGACTTTTGAGGCAGCGACAGATTTGACATACACCAGCTGAGCTTGTACACGACGGTCTTTTGTTGGATTCGAACTCGCAACCCTCCGGTTGCTAATCCGTTACTCTTCCAACCGGGCTACCGCCGCTCGAGTCAGAGGAGTGCGTTTAGTACAAACAGAAAGAATTTTACGTGCATTTTGAAATTCGAGAGTTAATTTGACCACTTCTGAATCTCGACAAAGCTGTCTGATTTTCGATCGCATCACACTTCCAAAGCATAGCCTTGGCGAGTTGATCAATACCATTTGCCCTCAGGGCATACCTCCATTTGTATGCGGTCTTCATGGACCCGAGGTACTCTAGTGATCTTTTCCTTTCCCGTCAGGTTTACTCTCTTTAGTAAACACCGGGATCGCTCTCCCGGGATACCCAAAGGATCTTTTACTGCATCCATCCCACTATTCCCTTATGTCTTTTCCCTTTAACAACATTTTTTACTTGAATGCCTTGGACACAGGTTCACCGAATATGGCCAGTAAAAACGCTTCTATGCGTGTAGATTCTTTTCTCATCCATATATACAAAGGAGTATCAAAAAGTAAGGTGAATTTTTGATTGACAGAAAAACGTGCACACAGAGATAAATATATGAAAATTTATTTTGTTTGACAAATCGTATCGCACTATCATTCGACAAAGGAACCATAGTGGTCTAAGCATTTATTCCAACGTGGCACCCAATCATCCATGCCATTTTCAAAGAAATCTTGCTCCAGGTTCCCTAACCAGGTAAGTGTTGTGCCTCTTCCAGTGTATGGAAACGCTGCCCACGGAGGTGTTTCTTCAGGGGCCAAACAAATGGTAATACTGCTCACTGAACCCTATGAGCTATTCAATGCATTTGCAATATCATGCAACCTCACTCTTCTGTCTTCACGAATTATGGCATCGACGACAGCCACATTCGTGTCGTTACACCACACGTACACTTGTTTCTGCGACATAACACACTCTCCATAGACTTCCAACAATTCTCGATGAATATCACATGTTTTCCCCCCTTGTTCCATAAAAAACGAATGACACCTCCTCCTTGGAGTAATGCTCAAGTCGATGCGCCATCTTTGATTGGCTCTAAGCACCAGACGGGTTGACGTAGAAGTTTCTACAAGCCGTCACACTTCTATCACCTTGGTACTTGCAACATATAAAAAAAATAATTAACTACACAAAAACTCTGAGTTTTAGAGACAAATTCCCCTTACTTTTTGATATATCCTTGTACATTATCGGAGAGTCTTCATGGGTTTTTGATTAAATGACTTTATTTACATAACGTTAATAAGTACATTTACAGTTCAATATCTTGCACTATGCCATTGAAAGGACCCTTGAACATCCATCCTCCGTTGGTCGAGTCTCCCTACCCCTTTACAGTTCCACTTTTTCTTTCTCCTAACCCGATGACCTTTCTCAAGGATACCCCCGCCAACATCCCTCGGGGATCCAATGGTTCCTTCCGGCCAACATTCCTCAGTGCGCTGGCCGAAGAACCTCAGGCGGTCCTTGGGCCATCAAACCCAAAACCAACCGACACATATTAGACCAAGTCCATGAAACCACTCGTCTTTATGAAGTCCAAAACCATCAAGCCCTTAGGAGTACATCTCCTTTAGGTGTGTACCGGCTTCAAGGAGGTACTCAAGATACCTTTTCCTTTCGCATGGGGGCGTGCCCTTGGGATGCCCAAGCAATCTTCCTCTACTTTCTGCTCTCCCTCCTTTGTTTTCACCAAACACCATCGTAGGGCTGGGGAACGTTAAACCTGTCGTTGCCTCAAAAGTCCTCACCTTGGATTGGTGCGGAACTTAGGAGAGTGAAATGCCAGCTCAGGTATGATCTCGTCATCTGACCGTGGTTCGAAATTACGTGGTCTTGTCCTCGGACCTTTCCGACCGAACTGTCACTTTTTCCAAAATTTTGGCAACTATTTGAAACTGCAAGAAAGAACAGCCAAATTTCAGTTCCTTTTTGGTTCGCGGAAGGTAAAAATGTTTTCCATATTTTTTATATTTTGGGGAGTGGAAATTTCCAAAAGTTCCCTTTCTGTTGCGACAGTTGAACTACCTACCTATTGGCGAAGGTCCGTGATCAATTCCAAAGGGAAAGACAACATTTTTGGGGTCACAACAGATTTTAAAGTGCACCAGCCTTCGTGCACACGACGGTCTTTAGCTGGACCGAGTTTGATCCTTTCCAATAATGCTTCACTTCCGAGACAACAGCTTGGAGTTGGAGAAGGAATTTATTTTTCAGTGCCTATTCTATTCTGATTTGTATTGCTTTGGACTTTTTTATAAATATTTATTTTTAGCTATAAAAATGTCTGTTGGAGTAAACAGTCGGATGTAGCAGTTTCTCTTTTTGCTCTTCGATTTTGTTTCGGTGTGGTTCCCTTGAGAGAACTCTAAGGTATCATTCCTGGAGTGCTTCAATATTTGGCGATATCAGGATGAATTCCCGATTGTTTGAACTGAACTCGGAGGCCGCTAAATGAGGCATGGCTGATATATCGCGCGATATATATCAATGGTTAGATTCGAGTTTTTGAGAAGACGTTTTAATCGATTTTCTTCGCACCGATGATTAGTTTTTATTTTATAGATATTTAATGATTTTCGTTTTTGCTTTTCGAAGTTCGGTCCAGCAAAAGACCGTCGTTTGCACGGGGGCTGGTGCATGTTAAATTTGTCGTGGCCTCACATGTCCTCACGTTGGCGTGGTGTGGAAGATTGGAGAGTGGGGTGCCGGCTTAGGTGTTGACCTCGGCATCTGACCGTGGTTCGATATGACGAGGCGTCGTCCTCTGATCTTTCCCTTCGGGATGGTTCCCGGACCGCCACCAATAGCCCGTTGTGTTGTTCCAGTGCGACGTTAATTAACTACCTGCATTTTCTTGTGTTCGTAACACTTCCATTGTGTGTGTATGTCTATTACTTTCGTTTTTTGCTTATTTGTAAGCAAACTCGTCTCTGAAGCTTCTGTTTTCAAAATGCTGGAGCCTTTTCCAAAATTTTGGCAACTATTTGAAGCTGCAAGAAAGAACAGCCATATTTTGGTTCCTTTTTGGTTCGCGGACGGTAAAAATGTTTTTCATATTTTTTTATATTTTTTGGGGAGTGGAAATTTCCAAAAGTGACGCCAGTTTCGAAGTTTAGGTACCCTCCTGTGGACACGATGAAAGAAAAACATCGGAATCTGGTTGCTGGATTATTGCGAAAACCTTATTGCAAAATTTAGTTTTTTAATTTTAAAATTCAAATTTTGTGGCGAGTTCTCTTCAAAGTTTGTTTTATACTTAATGAGCACATTTTGTGTTTCAGCCGATTCATTTTGTATCCGAGCAACTAAACTTGCTACTAAATCGGATTATGGGGATCATTCAAAGAGGTCATTATTGAATACATATTTTTTAATACGAAGTATTTCAACGTGTGTGCAAATGCTGAAATTTGGTCTGACAGTCCATATGGGGGCCTAGTTTAAAAACACACACAAATCTCTCTTAAGACGCTGGAAAAAAGGTACAAAATATCCATTACGTGGAACTATTTTGCAACGTCACATGGTAAGGGACCAGTAGTGGAATTTGAGAACAACTGAAACGACATGTTGTCGACCAAGGGGAAAAAAGTAAATGTTTAGTAAATAATGTGCACGAATTCGTAGAAGCTGCTAAGAAGTAGTGAATATAAATGTTTTCGACAAAAAAGAAATAACAAAATTCAGATCCAAACCCAATTTTTAATCAAATTGATAATTT